>OX465416.1:20895966-22095966 GCA_950005045.1 Agrotis exclamationis | reverse complement strand
TTTTAGTCTTTATTTTTTTCTCGGTTTTCCGTCGTATTTGGAAAAGTTATTTATACTGAAATTATGCCCTTCATTTTCCTCGCGCACCTCAAAAATACCACATCCCAATTGCGTGGAATCAATGTCCGAAAAATGGTCTTCATAAAACACTGTGCACAGGGCCTGTGGCCACAGGCGCCGCGCCGAACAGATGCGAACATCCGTCGCGACAGCCATTCGGAGGAGTCGACAGCCGAACGTAGGTAAGTGTGAACAGCCGTCGCGACGGCCGTTCGGAGTAATCGACTGCCGATAGCATGCGAACATCCGTCGCAGCAGCTGATCGGGCGGCGGTAAGCCGAGTAGTGTGGTGATACGCACTCGGCTTAAGCCGATTCCGCGTCGATAATTGTGGGAGCACCCTTAGGAGACCCAGGGCCCTTTAGGACTATGTGACCCATTTTGATGCAAAACTGAGCCTTTTGGAACTAGATGACACCGTCTTTTTTATCGTGGTAATCATCAAGCCCCCAAGGATTGTGAGGGCACTAAGCACACGCCCAAAGTGCACAATGGACAAAATGGCCCTGATACTTAGGTACTGCAAGAAGAAAGAAATAAAATACCTACATATATTACAGAAAATACGTTTATGTCAGTGTAGTCATAGTGTCATAGCTTTGCTCCACTGGCCATCGAAAACACAGTTAATAATTATAAGTATTTTTTTATTCATTTCTAAGCTTAACTAGGTCCGTGCTACATATGAAACGACCTTTAAGGTCCGGCCGGATGAAGCGAGGTGATAGCTAAGGCGATTACAAGAGAAAGGCGCGTGAGTACCTGAGTTAAGGACACCTGCTTCCGAATAGTATTAGTTCTAACCAATGATATTATAAGTAATAAGGTGGTTCTAACCATTGATATATTGTGATATAATAATCAGAATCGTATGTACTTAGGTATACCTGCCCCGGATGTACGATTAGGAACCGGGGCAAAAATTGTTAGTGTCCTCTCCAGTAAAAAGAAATATTTTTTGTGTTACTTGACTTGATCAATAGATTTTTGTTGCAATTAGGTGCGTCCGCACAAAAGCCGACACTGGATGTCTCGGGCGGTCGGTCGATCGCCCGCGACAGCGCGCGCGCTTTCCTCGGCCGAGACACATCCACATTACCCGAGCTGCTTGGCGCGGCAAGTGCCTCGCGAGGCTGCTCGTTCTGTGTGGACGGACCTATGACATGCGACCGAGACAGGACTTTAATGTCGGCAGGGCAGTGGCGTAGCTATGCGAGGGCAAAGCGGTCCCTAGCGCATAAAGGGGACTCGCGCTCAGATAAAAAAAAGAAAAAATCTTGACAACGGCTATCACAAGTTTATAACTAGTCAGTATATAAAGGGTGCAACTTCTACTAAGAAATTAATATGACCTACTAAAACACATATTTTATAGACTTTAAAGACGATCACGTTTAAGTCTAGCGCCTCCACTAGTTGCGCGAGGCCTCATGTTGCAAGATAACTTGGTTACGCTTTATTGGTAACTGGGAACTGAAAGTGTCAAAGAGGCTTCCTAAAGCTGTCGCTGACAATCACATTATTTGGTATAGATTACTTGGGGGAACCAAGTTATCTTACAACAAGGGGTAGCCCAGTCAACGAATGTTCAAAATAGGGTATAGAGGGAAAGTCTTGGAACACAATTTTTGACTTTGTAACTTTGTTTAGCCTAGTTAGGAGGTGAACATATCAAAAGTCCCCGCCCCTAGTCCTTGAGCTTTGGGAGGGGGGGATTTGAAGGTCCCATTTTTTGGTTTTTCGCTTATATCTCGGAACCTATGCGTCCTAGCGACATAGTACCTCAGAACAAAATAAAAGCTGATTAAATTTGCTACAAGTTATACTAAATAAGCATTTCGATATCTTCTACAGTTTTCGAGATATATGCTCCTGAAAGTCTGTCATTTTGAAAAAATCATTCTAACTTTACATTTTTAGAACGGAAATCTTCAAAGATGCAACTAGTTAATAATTGCCGGCAAAAAGCTTTTAGAGCATTACATTTTCTTCAATAAAACTATAAATTATTTTCCTTCAAATGTTAATGTAAATGCTGTATATTATATTTTTTATAAAAGGTACCTGGTCTTTGAAAAAAGGTCTTTGTAAATCAATGTATGTATATACGTTATAGCGTCATTTGTGTTCGGTCATGGCAACATATTTTTCCACTGAAATGGTATAGGTCTGCTTTGATTGAGAGGAACCTGCCAACGGGCCTACTATATACACACCGTGTTCTTCACGTTATCCATAAACTTTAGCAAATACTTCTATGGCTTTTACAAATCAAATCCAGCAAAGGAAGTAGTACTTAAAAAGGCTTCGTTACAAAGATATATGTAATTTCATTTAATGAAATTTAATTGAGCTATGCAGTGAGAAAGTATCTTAATTTGGCTTATGTTGCCGCTTAGTGCAAATACTATTTGCATTTCATTTGTTTCAGCCCGCCAAATGTTATGAATGAAAATACGACGTTGCCAATTCGGATAAAGAGGCATGCATATCGGGTTATTTTCGTCTAGGTATTTAGTTTCAGTGCCGGATTTACCTATGACGGGGCCCCAAGCAACCTCAGGTTTTTGAGGCCCTCATTCTGAAATTAACCCCCCCCCCCCCCACAATATTCCAGAATAATAAACAACCAGTTAATTTTGCAAAATCGATATATTATTTAGTTTTTTTATAATTTACTAACTAAATTACAACTTCTTCCTACTTTTCTCAGTCGCAAATTGATGAATGACATCATCAAAGTCAAGTTTTGTTTTGTTTCAAAATTGAAGTAAGTTTTTTTGTGTTATTGAAATCTGATGTATAATACAATTACCTATTACTTTACACTGTGTGTTAGGGACGATGATGCTTTTACAATTACAGCTGTTCAGACGAAGACGCAAACACGAGCGACCGAAGCGCCAACTATGCGCGCGAAGTACAGATTTGAAATAGTAATTTAAAATAACTTGGGGACTTTGAAAAATCGATATTGTTTATAATATTGATGGACTGGATTGTGTTATTTTGTATTATTTTATTTTTAATTTTTTATTTTTTTTCAAATTTTTTTCAAAAATTTGCAAAAATTTTGCAAATTTCGGGGCCCCTGTCTAAGCGGGGCCCCAAGCAATTGCTTCCTTTGCTTCCCGGTAAATCCGCTACTGTTTAGTTTGTATGAAAATTAACAAAAAATAAAAAATAAGAATTTATTAATGTGTCCATAATGAAAAATGCTTACTTCCGTGGTTTGAACATCTGGTCGAAGTTTATGTATATCGTCCGGAACACGGTGTATAGACTTATTTTATAATATGTATATATTTTAAAATAACTAATAAGTCTAAGTATGAGCTGTTCAGACGTCCAGTACTCACTACGTATGTACTTAGTGGTGCATATTTCGGTCAATATAATAACTACGAATGGTGAGAAATTGTAAGATTCATTTGTCGATACTTAGCGCAACTTCAGATTTCACGCTATGGAGAAAACATTATCGTATTATTAAAGGAAATTGAGTGTTCCACAACCCTTTTGCCAGCATTTACTTATGGTTGTATCGTTAAAGAGTTATCCGGTAAAAAAACGCAAAAATGTAAGTTAGAATGATTTTTTCAAAATGACAGACTTTCAGGAGCATTTATCTCGAAAACTGTAAAAGATATCGAAATACTTATGGAGTATAACTTGTAGCAAATTTAATCAGCTTTTATTTTGTTCTGAGGTACTATGTCGCTAGGACGCATAGGTTCCGAGATATAAGCGAAAAACCAAAAAATGGGACCTTCAAATCCCCCCCCCCCCTCCCAAAGCTCAAGGGCTAGAGGCGGGGACTTTTGATATGTTTACCTCCTAACTAGTCTAAACAAAGTTATGAAGTCAAAAATTGTGTTCCAAGACTTTCCCTCTATAATCATTCGTTGACTGGACTAGGGTCCTCGCGCGGGCATCGGAGGCACTTAATATTTTTCGTCCTGAAAGAACAGGGCTTCGCAGATGCATCTTGCCCCCTCCTAGATTTGGTTTCGCTACGCTACTGCGGGAAGGGGTAATTAATGCCGCTTTTGGCACTACAGGCATTTATTTAGGTTTAGGTTCAGATTGATGTATTAGAAAAATGCAACAGCGAGCGAAGCGAGCTCGAATTTTATTGAGTCTTTCTCCGACATTTCAAATTTATGTGATTATGGCGCCCCATTCCGTTGTCATTCATCATGTGCCCTCCCTCTAAGGTAGGCTTCAACGGTAGGATGGGTGTGAAGTTGATCGGTGAGGTGGGATCTAGAATTGAGTAGGTACTACGGGTTTGACGCATTTGGTGCACTTCTCAACTTGTACACCATGCTCAAATGGTGAACTTAGCAACTGGTGCACTTCTCATATTGTACACTTCGCAACTGGTGCACTTCTCAATTGGTGCACTTCGCAAAAGGAGCACTTTTTAAGATGAGTGGAGATTGGGAAAAATTGTCTAAAAAATAAAGAATCTTTGGTTTTGCTGGGTAATTTTCTTAAAAATACAATCAACAAAGTAATTTTAAACTAACTCTACATGATCCTAATAACATTTTTATTTTAACAAAAACAAAAATAACGTCACTCGGAAATAATAACAATATAATAATGTAAGAAAAAAATAGATTTACAGCAAAAAGTTATCATAATAAAGACATGATATAATATCATATTATATCAATAACCTTTATAATATTATAATTTAAATTGTACTTCTTTTATAGTTATTATTATTAATTTAATAAAGCTTTAAATTAAATTACATAATCACTAATATAATAATTGGAGAAACGTGATCTTTTCTTTTTTGCCTGCAGCAAAAAAATTATAATAACAACAAACTGATTATGCTACCTATATAAAACAAACATTCAATTTTCATGCGATATAAAACTAAATGAGGGTAGTTTTTTTTATAAAAAATATAAATATATTAACATCACCAAATGAGTCCTCCCACTCAGGGCAAGGCGGGAGGGACTGTCAGACAAACAAAGGTTTATCTATATTAATATAACCTGTTTTCGAGAAACAGGTTATAGTTTATTTTAAAGCTTTTATCTTATTAATAATAATAACTATAACTAAAAGAAGTACAGTTTAAATTATAATACCCTTTAATTTATTTGTTGAGGGGACCATTTGGTCCCCTCAACAAATAAATGGACAATGGAAAATGGATGTCCACAGTACCTACATGAAGGTTATTGATATAATATGATGACACACACACATGACTCTTTATTATGATAACTTTTTGCTGTAAATCTAATTTTTCCCACGTTTTTATACACTCACTTTTCTTGTTTGTTTGTTTATTTGTTTGTCGTTCCGGTTGGACTTTTGCAACTCAATTTTGAGGCACTTTCCGATAAGCTAGCAGGCTGAAATTTTGTACACGCTTTGAGTTCTGATGACAATACATGACTAGCTAAGAAACGTCATAACAAATCCAATATGGCGGCCTCCCCAAGATGACGGACTGGCTGTTTGAAACCCACCCCCATGATATGGGTATCAAATGAAAGGGTTTGCTGTCAGGAATACGAAAAAAATAGTCACGGGACTAAAATCCAATATGGCGGACGTCCAAGATGGCAGACAGGCTATTTGAAATGCACCCCTGTGATATGGATATCAAATGAAAGGGTTTGCTATCAGGAGTACGAAAAAAATAGTCACGTGACTTAAATCCAATATGGCGGACGTCCAAGATGGTAGACTGGCTATTTGAAATCCACCCCCGTGATATGGGTATCAAATGAAAGGGTTTGCTGTCAGGAATACGAAAAAAATAGTCATGTGGCTTATGCTAGGCTAGGCTATTAATCCAATATGGCGGACGTCCAAGATGGAGGACAGGCTTTGAGGCACTTCCCGATAAGCTAGCAGGCTGAAATTTTCAGGGTAGCTTCAAACCCGATGAACAATGATAAAAATAATAAAATAATTAATAGATTTAAAAAATCTAAAAACCCACGTTTTTAAATGTCCTAAAAAGAAGAAAATAACCCTACGGGGCTGAGAGAGGGGCCACTCAAAACGTGGGGGCGTATCTTTGCAAGTTACACCTACGATCTCACGTCATGTAAATTAATATATCCCATAAATAATCCCTTATATAATATACGCCCCCACGTTTTGAGTGGCCCCTCTCTCAGCCCCGTAGGGTTATTTTCTTCTTTTTAGGACATTTAAAAACGTGGGTTTTTAGATTTTTTAAATCTATTAATTTTTTCTTACATAATTATATTGTTATTATTTCCGAGTGACGTTATTTTTGTTTTTTTAATAAAAATGTTATTAGGATTATGTAGAGTTTAAAATAATTTTGTTGATTGTATTTTTAAGAAAATTACCCAACAAAACCAAAGATTCTTTAATTTTTAGACAATTTTTCCAAATCTCCACTCATCTTAAAAAGTGCTCCTTTTGCGAAGTGCACCAATTGAGAAGTGCACCAGTTGCGAAGTGTGCCATATGAGAAGTGCACCAGTTGCTAAGTTCACCATTTGAGCATGGTGTACAAGTTGAGAAGTGCACCAAATGCGTCAAACCCGGTACTACTACATCGTCGCACCCCCGATTTCCCGCCACCGTAGGCACTGGCATGCGGACGGCGAATAATAGGTGACTCACTGTCCGATCATGGCCATGCCCGGGTCGACGGCGCGTCGTGTTCCACGCGCGCCTCAAAGACCTGTCAGGAAAATTACGGGGGCCCCTAGAGGGCCAGTCTGCCGGGGTTGCGGGACTAACGAGTTACCGTGGCCCTGGAACGTAAATGGCTATTGAAGGACACCGTGGTATTAAAAGACAGTACAAGTATGACAGTCCCTCCCGCCCTGCCCCGGATTGGAGGACTCATTCGATGATTTTTGTAATCCGACAGTACCAACTCCTCGGACATCTCAAACTCCACTAGGTAGTGTGTGGACGCATCCAATGTCGACCGATATTGCCCCGCAAAGTTGCAGGGACATGTTACGTAAAATTCCGGCAACATGTTTCTGCGACATGTCCCCAGTGAAAACGCAGCTCTATTGTTCTTTCATCACGCCATATTTTCATGCGAGATGATATTATGCTTATTGCCTCTGGGCTCTCCAGCAGAGAAACAAGTTGTTGATAAATTAAAACTATGAATTGAAACTTTAATATTTATTAAAATAACTTTCAATAGACTTTTCATATTATGTGCATTTTAGACAATTTATAGAATAGGTAGCAATAAAGTTAAAGGGTTTTAAATTGAAACCGATTACTATGGTGTTATAAGCTTTGGTAATTTGGTCTTCCTCAGATAATTCTTGCCAGAAGGCAAAGACACAACAGTAGTGCCCTGCGGAAACACGTTGGTTATCTGGTCTTCGGGCACAGTAGGCAGGACCATGCACTCATCTCCAACCTGTAAATAATAAAACACAATTATTTCCCAAAAATAGGCATCCAGGCTTATGAAAATTATTCTACATATTCTAAGACCATTTGCTTTAAATGTGAAGCAGTTTGTACATATTTACGAATATTACGAGGACGGAGATGATAGAATTTTCCAATATGTTCTGTGCGTCCTATTTGTATGTCCTGGACCTCAATGGACAAATGGTTGTTAGAGTCCGCGTCACGACTGAAGTCCTTTTGACGCGACGCTAGGCTGGTGTACTCTATGTCAATAGGTGCGTCCACACAGAGCGCGCAGTCTCGCGAGGCATTTGCTGCGCGAGGAAACTGACAAGCGAGGCTGCTCACACTCTTTGAGGCGCACGTGGAACACAACGCGCCGTCGACCCGAGCAGAATCCACGGTCGGACAGCAAGTCTCCCATTACTCGCCGACCGCATGCCCGCATGCCTATGGTGGCCGGAGATTATCTAGGGACGTCAGTCGCCGTGGGCGTCTTCCACTGCGGCTGGGGTGAAGGGAGGACGCTGTCCTCTCCCTAACGCGACTTGCCTCCTCCTTCGCTAGTATGAGTGCTTCGCAGGAGGTGACCGCTTCCCATTCCCCCCGCGTCATGGTCTCGACCAATGCCGGGCACGAGAGGTCGCCGCCTATCGCCGTCGTGAGGACACGGCGGTGCTCTGCCCAAGCGGGGCAGTCCTGCACCGTATGCTCCGTGTCCTCCGGGCGATCCTCACAATGGTGACACCCACGCGTTTCTTCCCTCCCTATCCGACACAGGTACCTCCCGAAACTTCCCGTGTCCGGTGAGGACCTGCGTCAGGCGGTAGGTCAGAGTCAGGACGCCGTGACGCCCTTCCTCCATACTGCCCTGAGATCGCGCCGGAGCTCTTTCCGCCGCGCCTCGACTTGTCGAGGCAGAGGGGATTCGCCCCGTCGATGTGCCTCCATGTGCCACTTATAGACGCGCTGGTGGGGCCGTCGCTCGCCTCCAGATCCCAGGGCAGCAATCCGGCAAGGAGGTTGGCCGATTCGCCGGCGATCGTGCGGTATCCTCGGATTATCCGGATAGCCATGACCCTCTGGCATGCGACCAGCTTTGCTGAACGCGTCCGCATACTCACGGCCCACACGGGGGTCCCGTAGAGAGCCATGGACCGCACTACACCAGCGTACAGCCTCCGGCAGGAATGAAGCGTTACACAACGTTGCATTTTGATTTTGATGACGATTGTAATAAGAACGGTTCTAATATCAATGTATAAAACTTCGCAAGCCCTCGACCGCACAAAACTAAATGAAACTTTTAAACAACTGTGTTTAAAAGTTTGATTTAGTTATTGTGTGTGAAATATTATTTTAGTTAAAATAAATAATTATTACTGAATAATTATTCTTTAAGAATAAGAATAATAATTATTTTTTCGGGGTGGTTGGGGATCTACCTCCTAGTGGTCCACCCCGGGCAACGGCACCACAGGCTCGCCTGTGGTACGGCTAAACGACCCCACTACAGCGGTGGTAGGCTCCGCAAGGAGCCGCCTGGCTCGCGACCACCATCCCACCGGAGTCCGGCGCCAAGCAGCTTGCTGCGTTCCGTCGGTGCGTGGGAGTACCAGTGCCTTTGGGGGGAAAGGAGGTTGTTAGTTGCGCTGTTCTGAACTGGTCTTGGTGTCTGGGTAAGTCTTGCCTGGTAACTCATTCTGGAGGGTAGCGGGATCCGAAGCACGGTGCCAGCCGTTGGCCGACCGCAGTCAGTAGGGGGCCCAAGTAGCACGTCAGCCACGTGTCAAAGGCTGCCCTGCCAACTCGTGAAAAATCCCAGTATGCTCCACCGTGCCAGCTGGCGACTGGATGGGAGGACCCGGTGGCCATATCTGGGGGGGTTCGGGCGTCCCCGCAGTCTCCAAATGAGTTCCCCATAGGTTGGATTAACTCAGTGATCCTCTTGGGTTAACTGAGCAGCGTCTCAACATTTCGACTTTTCCCCCAACCACTCTCAAAAAAATAAATGACCAAGCATAGGAAGAAAAAGGTGAAACAACGGCTGCACTTCCTCCCATTAAAAGTGCACTTCACTAATATTAGGGGGTTGCACTCCAATCTCGATCCGGTCCATCATCACCTAGAGACCGAGAAGCCGCACCTGTTTTTCCTTACGGAGACGAAGATAACAACCCCGTCGGACGTAGCGTACCTCAACTACCCGGGTTACTCTCTTGAACACAAGTTCAAGAAGCAGGCTGGGGTCTGTGTGTACGTCCGCGATGACATTTGTTGTCGTCGTCTCCGTTGCTTTGAGAAATCGGGTTTTTCTGCTATTTGGATACTGGTGGACACTGGCGTGGAGAAATTTGTTTACATTGGCGTCTATCGATCTCACAGCGGTGACCAGGAGACATCAGCGCTATTTAATTTCCTCGTGGAGTCGACTGATGTGGCCCAGCAACGGTACCCAACCGCGAAGCTCATTTTTCTGGGGGACTTCAACGCCCATCATAAAGATTGGTTGTTCCCGTACCAGAAAACTGACAATGCCGGGTTGGAAGCGCGCAAATTTGCTTTAACGCTAGATCTAACCCAGCTGGTGAATGTGGCAACGCGGGTACCGGATGTTGATGGCCACACTCCCAATTGCTTGGACCTTCTGCTGACGAATGATCCGGACAGTCAGTCGGTATCGGTCTCAGCCCCGCTGGGTACGTCTGACCACTGCCTGGTAAAGTCCGTATCGACCTGCTCTCCTCCAGATGAGAGCCCTAGAGGTACGAGACGAGTATGGCGATACGTGTCAGCAGAATGGGATGAGATGCGGCACTTTTTTGCGTCTTATCCTTGGCGGCAATTGTGCTTCTCCTCGGGTGACCCCTCATGCTGTGCTGAAGTGCTTGCGGACGTGATTCGGCAGGGAATGGAGTATTTTATTCCATTCTCGGACATCCAGCTCGGTCATAAGTCCCAACCTTGGTACAATGCAGAATGCGCGCTCGCTGACGCCCGTAAGGAGTCTGCCTACCAAGCTTGGGTCAAAGTCCGCGACCGGAAAGCTAAGGCACGTAGGGTTCGCGCGAGGAAAAGGAGGGTTCTGCGTAGGGCTCGTTTTGACCACGTCGGACGTATTGGGGCAAAACTAGTATCGCACCCTCCGGGTAGTAAACAGTTTTGGTCCCTGTCGAAAGCGGTCGAAACGAATTTCTGTCGCCCCACATTGCCTCCAATGCTTAAGCCTGATGGGTCGCTGGCTTATTCTGCATGTGAGAAAGCAAATTTATTTGCATCTCTCTTTGTAGGCAACTCACGTCTAGACACTGGCTCCAAGCAACCACCGACTATACCTCGTTGTGACTCTTCGATGCCGGAGGTCACAGTCTATATTAACGAGGTACGAAGAGTGTTGCGCAGTCTAGACGTTAACAAGGCTAGCGGGCCGGACGGCGTACCAGCAAGAGTGTTGAGGCAGTGTGCGCCTGAACTGTCTCCAGTGTTGACACGCCTGTACCGCCTCTCTCTTGAGAAAAGAATGGTGCCAAAATCCTGGAAGCTTGCGAACGTACAACCTGTGCCAAAAAAGGGCGACCGTGCAGACCCTGCCAATTACCGTCCGATCGCCATTACGTCTCCATTCTCTGCAAGGTTATGGAAAGGGTACTGAACAGTAAGCTGCTGACATACCTTGAAGACAATGATCTCCTGAGTGACCGTCAATATGGCTTTCGTCGGAGACGGTCAACTGGTGATCTTCTTGTGTATGTCACGCACTGCTGGGGCGAAGCCATCGAGAAACACGGTGAAGCACTTGCGGTTTCGCTTGATATCTCGAAGGCATTTGATAGGGTTTGGCACGCTGGTCTACTTAGCAAGCTTCCTGCTTATGGCATCCCAGGTGATTTTTGTAGCTGGATATCAGACTTCCTTAGTGAGCGGTCGATCCGAGTTGTCGTTGATGGCTGCTCCTCTGACCTCATGGCTATTGATGCCGGTGTTCCTCAGGGGTCTGTTCTCTCTGCAACTCTTTTCCTGCTGCACATCAATGACCTACTTCAATCTGGTATTGTTGGGTACGCAGATGACAGTACGGTTTCAGAGAGATACTTGTCCAGCGCAAAAACCACCGGGGATGAAGTTTGTTCCTTGAGAGAGGCCATGGTTGAGCGAACAAATTATGCCTTAAACCTTGTCTCCCAGTGGGGTAACGACAATTTGGTCTCTTTTAACGCCACCAAAACACAGGCTTGTCTGTTTACCGCAAAAAGGAGTCGTTTGGAACAAAGTCCTACTTTTCGGGGTGCATCTGTACCTGTGAATGACCGATTCGAGCTCCTAGGCATGGAGTTGGCTTCTAGTCTCAACTTTGGCGCCACCATTGAGTTCAAAGCCCAACTTGCGGCCAAAAAGCTGGGCATCCTAAATAGAGTGAAGCGGTACTTCACGCCTGGACAGCTTTTAACTCTTTACAAAGCACAAGTCCGATCCTGCATGGAGTATTGTAGCCACCTTTGGCATGGCTCAGCTAAATATCAACTTGCCGCTCTTGACTCAGTGGAACGCAGAGCTAAAAGGCTCGTTGGCGACGAAAAATTGGTGAATGCCAAGCTCCATAGCTTGACTCATCGCCGCAAAGTTGCCTGCCTGTCGGTCTTTTACAGATTGTACTTCGGAGAGTGTGCCCAAGAACTCCACGACCTCATCCCACCAGCCCCTTTCTATCATCGCACATCTAGACGCACGGCAAATTACCATCCTTACCTTATTGCCATACCATCAATTCGCACTAAGCGTTTCCAAACGTCTTTTATAATGCGGACAGCGAAGGAGTGGAACTCTCTGCCTGCGTCTGTGTTTCCAAACGCATACAACCCTAATCTCTTCAAAGTTAGAGTAAACAGGCTTCTTCTGGGTAAGCTCGCTCCATCGTCGACCTTGTCTTAGTCACTCTTGTCCTAGACTAAGGTCAAGAGCAAACCCATTACACATAAAAAAAAAAAAAATATTTTAACTAAAATAATATTTAATTAGAATATTTGATCTCTATTTTATTAGATCCCCTGCCCCCCCTTGGCGACGCCCTTGCCTATACCCACACCACTACTTACTTATGTTGTCCCTTGATTCAATTTAAATAAAATATTTCTCTTAGGCACAACTCTGGAGGCTTTACAGGTCTGATGCCATATTGATAATGATTGATAAGGCTGACTGAAACGACACAAATTAAAAGTAAACTTACCACCCAATCTACAGGCGTAGCGACCTTGGCGGTATCAGTCAACTGCAAGGAGTCCAATACACGCAGTATCTCACTGAAAAGTAAAATATGTCCAGTTAATCATATGAAATATACTAAGTTATTGATCTTCCTGATGAATATAACACTTCTTATGCTCGACCGAATCAATAATTAGATGGCCTGAAACTTGGCCGTCGTCGGCTATTGTGCATTGCGCCTCCACGAATTCGTCGCAGACCGCCGCGCCATTGAGAGGCCGTCGATAAAACGTGACGCACGTAATGCATGACGCACTATGCATTCCTTATGGGCCTACCACACGCACAAGCTTCACCACAGTTCTGCCTGCGCAAGCTTCTCGCATGAAAAAACTGTTCACGGACGGCAGCACTGTATCCATACCATGAGTTGTCATTATGATACTCGATCATCGATATCGACCGCGTTTGGCGCTCTCATTGGCCTGCTCCAAGGTTGTATGAACTCTCAACCAACGAGAGCGCCAAACGCGGTCTGACAACTGATGGTATGGGCACTGAACGCCCAACCACACACACAGCCAAGTACGCGCAGGCCGGGCTTGCGCAGGCAGAACTGTGGTGAAGCTTGTGCGTGTGGTAGGCCCATTTGGTGTGTGGGAACTTCACAGCAAGATGCAAGAGCTGGCGGCAACGGACGATGACGATGATACCATCTAACCATCAGAGAGCCTTCACCAGAGCATGTGACAGTTTGGCCGATGAAGACTTTCATGGACGTTTCAGTCAAAGCTTGTAAGTTCAGAGATCCTTAGACATATCCTCAACACACAATGATGATGATGTTGATGATGATGAACAATAGTTTTAGAAACAAGAACAGACTCATAGGCCTACTATTTGAAATATGAGATAGGTAACTCAAGTTATTTCAAATTGTATAATTACCGGATAAGTGTTTAACAATGGCTAAGCAGATGTACCAACTCTTAAACAATAATGTACTATATTTATTCAAGTGTTATAATTTCAATAGGTGCTCTTTGTCATGTCATTTTGTCAACATTCTTTCCTCACTTGGTCGACAATGCGATAGTCCATTGTCCAATAACATAAACGTCTCCAAAGATAAATATTATCAGAACTAATGATAACATGACACACATGACACGGTGCCCCCGTGTCTGCCGACAAAACAATGGTACTTGTGTCATTTGTGGTCATAACTTTATAATAAGTATTTGAGTATTTTAATATACCTAAATAAAATTAAATGTGAGTTAATAATGGTCAAGCCCAAGTCGCCTTATTTTTGAGTTATTCTACATATACATATAGAGAGATATGAGATAGAGAGTTCTCTATCTCATATCTCTCTATACATATCATAGACATAAATGTCAAATTAACCCCTAAATGGAATAAAAAAAATAGTTAAAACATAAATAGACACTTTAACAAGTCCAGTATAGAATTGGTTAACATTAAAAATGACTCTTGAATAGAGCAAAATTGGCCTGATGCTATTTGGCAACCAAAAATAAGAAATGTGTTTGAAAGGTGCTGTCCCTTTTTGTTTCCATTCATTCATTCATTCAAGAGTGTTACTTGAGTCTCTAGTATTTTGAGTAATTCTCTGAACCTGAGTGGAGAAAATCACCCTTTGCTTTCCAAGGCCTTTAATGATCGCTAAATAAACAGTGCAAACAATAATGTTAATCAACACTTACTCAAAGTTCCTGCCTGTAGTGGCCGGATAAAGAAAAGACAGCCTGAATTTCTTTTTGGGGTCAATGATGAAAAGAGCACGAGCGGTGAGAGGAATTCCCTTAGAATCCACTTCATCCTTATCTACCATGCACAGCTTCTTAGCAATCTCCCTATTCTTGTCTTCAACTATTGGATATGGGAACTTCTCATCATTTTTGCACCCTGAAAATGATTTAAGATTTTTTTAGGCAATTTAAAAAATATAAGGTCAGGCTTACAGCAATATTATTAAGTGAATTCATATACCCATTTATGTACTTAAAAGCATGAGTATAAAATACCTAAAATAATTACTGTAGTTTATGAATTATTTGTATTTTCAAGTCACATTCAGACACTTTCACAAAAACCTGCCCTGGGAGTCTAACTAAGTCATAATTATGATGAATTTTCCAAGACAATACAATACCTACACCATTATGATCTTTCTCCTGTCTGTTCTTATTTTATAAGTACATCATATCCTCCTCCATTCCTCTATTACTCAACATCCCAGGAGTCAGCACCTTTTTTACAGACTTGTTGGATATTTTTTTTTACCAACTCAGCCTCCAACAAAGTTCATCCAGTGATTCATTGTTTTTTAGGTTCTTCTACATTCACAGTCCTTATAAAATACCGACAAAGTGTTACATTACCTGCATACCACTGGATGTCTTTGCACCACTCGTAATGAGACTCAATACTATCACAGGACAAACCAACAACTTTGGTGTTGCGCTTTTCAAACTCGGGCATCAGCGTCAGAACTCGGGCCAACTCTGTAGTACATACTGGTGTGAAATCCGATGGGTGGGAGAACAGAATACCCCATCTGGAAATTATAGAAGTTTATTTACAGACAAGAAGTTGATACAAGTAAAAATATTTCAGATAATTAAATAAAATCTGTTACATTGACCCAATTATACTGGTAAACAGAATTCGAAAATCCACTGCCTTGGCCTGTGCACTAACTACCAACTTGTTGGGGGCAATCCAAATTAACTGTTTTTGTTTTATTCTGCTTTCTTAAGTAGGTAATTTTGACTACTTTCATATAATTTTATGGGCAAAGGTGACAAATGTAATCACTTAATCCAATTGATTCTAACTTCTAGTAATAAAATTAAATCATCCCAGTGAGTTATTATGATATAATTATGTAATAAATCAGTACCTTAGCCCTACTTCCAATTTATCATTAAGAGCTTTGAGAAGGTGGTGACAATAATGCTTTTACTGCAAAAAATTAAGTGAAGACTTTTTTATGATCTTCAGATCAATCAGTGAATAAATAATACCTGAGTTAATAAAGCCTTAGAAAATAAAGTTGTCACAATTATCATAAAGTTGGATTTTTTTCATTACCCATTTACACTTTATTTTTAGAAATTTAGGTATGTAAGTAGAGCAGGGAAACTTTTTAGACATTTGTATAATGGGAGAGTGATATTAAGGTTGTTGGAATGTTATTTAGTTGGTTGATCATCAAAGTTTAGTCTAGAAATACATGTATATTGGTAATTTCATATGATCAGAACTGGAAAAGTAGCTGCTATTACATGCATGATTTTGTGCATTACTATCACTACTTCATATTCTGTAACAGTTCAGCTTTATATGATAGCACTATGTGACTATGATTTTGGCGCTGTAGCTAGCCAAAATATCACTGAATAGGTGGTGTTTGATGTTATTCTCGTTTCTAAGAAAAAGTGTTACAATATTTTAATTATCGACTGTTTCCAAATATTCACATAAAAACTTACGAGTCTCCCAGATAGTTATGAAAATCTATCTCTCCAATGGTCGATTTCGCCGTAAAATTAGGAAAAGCATCTCCAAGAAGCAACATTTTCAGGTTATGTAAATATTATGAGCTGAATTTGTTAAAATTATAACGTTACGGCCACTTCTATAATTTTAATAGGAATATGCTGACAAATTATCCACACAATATGACAATCGATAGTAAAATTATTTTGCGAATGAAAAATAATTCGGAATTTGAATAACTTTTTTAATTCCCGCCTACTGCCAACAACTATGGCCAACAAGTAACTGCAGCCAGTGTGAGTTGATTGGTTTTATGCATAGACCTACAGCATGGACTAAGCCTTTCCTCCCCAAATGTCAAATAAAATATAACTAAAATTGTCAAAATATTGTAAGAGCCCATTCGCATGAGCCCTTTTTTACCGGCATTAAAAAAGCGCCCGAAATAGAACAACTGCATTCCATTTCCATCCATTGCATGCGAACTCAGATGTGTCTTAAGGTAAAACCGCACTAGGTGTATCTGCACTGCAGCAGAACTGCGCGACACGACGAGTTTCTTTGCCACGCAGTTCGGTTGCAGTGCAGTTCCGTTGCCGCTTAGTGCGTGATGTCTCGTATTTTTTAATTTCATAAAGAGAATTGTGCGGTCTTACCTTAAAGGTGAAACCGCACTAGGTGGAACTGCGCGACACGACGCCGACGCGTCGAAATATTCTTTATATGAAATTATACGAGACATCACGCACTAAGCAGCAACGGAACTGCACTGCAACCGAACTGCGCTGCATAGTTGAGCGTCGCGTAGTTCAGTTCCGCTGCAGTGGATTTCCACCTAGTGCGGTCTTACCTTTACAGCTTGGAAAAAAAGAGTAGAAAATCGGGAGGTCACCACTGTGCTGTTCATGTGGCACCTCTGTGGCACCACTGTGGCACACAAACTCTATTTACGGTGATGTGGCAACTCGCTGTGAAGTGAAATTGTACCAACCAAGGAGTTTAAAATATAGGGAGCGCGTGCTTCTTACTAGAAAAACGATCTCAAATCGGTGACCTTGAAATGAATGAAAGGCACCGACACAGCATTCCGTTTCTTTCTAATAGAGTGTCCATGAAACAGTATTTTGAGGGTAATATTATTTTTATACTGAAAGTACTCATTGTATTACAAAATGGGTTTTTTCCTTTAAATATGGGCTGACATATTTTTTACATTACTTCGATATGGAATTTATTGGGTGGAGACTGGTGAACTTCTGAGTAGAAAGCCGGGACTAATAAAAACTATTCCTTTAATGAGTTAATTACTTTTTAATAGACTATTAATCATTTCCAAGGTCTGTATTTTTATCCGTAATATTAGTCACCCTACGCACAGCAATAGAAGGAAAGAGAAAGAAACTGTAACTGTGTGCCTCTCTTTCTGAGAAAAATAGGCACGGTTTTAATTTTAACAGTACTCGCTCCCTATATTTTAAACTTCTTGGATGTAACGTCTCGATTTATCAGGTGTAGAATGTAGATAGTATTTACATTTTAGCGGTTTGGTTTACAACTCGATCTGCATGAAACTTTAAGCCGGATTAAGTCGATTTAAAAAAATTTTGTCTTACATCACTAATGGCGCAATTTCATTAGTTGTTAGGGCCCGCATGCCGGGTGCGAGATATTTCTGGAACGCATGCCACAGGGCCAGGTAATAGAGTGGTATTAATATTTTAAATTGTACAATATGAGCGCTTTTTTAAATGCCGAAAAAAAAGCTCGTGCGAATGGGGGTTTATGACGAGAACTCAGAAATGATTATTCGACTACAGTATTTAAGTTTTTCGTTTATTTGTCAATCGATTATCTGACATTAGAAGCACATCACTATTCATCCAATCAATGGCGTCACCGTCAATGACCCAACCCGCAACGTTCAGTTTTGTAGTTTTCAACTTATTTAGACCGAGTTGCAATTGCATTTTTTGATTTGAAAGTGTTTCATCTTTACACGGTAAGTGAAATATATGAAAAAAACATTCATTTAACTAAAATATGAGAGCGAGTTACTTGTGATCGAACTCTACACAAAATGGACGTCAGAGGTATTGTGACGTGATTATGTAAAAATACTTATCAATATTGGCTAAAACTGCACCGGTATGTGGATTAATTAATCTTATATTTAGTGTGATTCGCCCTGGTGCATCAAAGACCCCTTAGGCGTTCCTGAGTGTACGTTTAGATAGAACAACAGTCATGACGGAAACGAACAGGAAGGCATGTTAATGAGTGACGGCTCAGAGGCAACCGCCTATCGTGATAGCGATGCATCTATAAAGATGTCTTTGTTTTTTAGCATCCTGAAAATCACCACACGGTTTATTTACATGACCTCTTTTGGGGTCATTGCCCTATATCGTGCATATTGGAATGTATTCCTATTTATCGTTTTGTGTTGCTTGTATTTTCTTTGCCATGCGAGTTATTCACCTAGATTTTACACGCCTACACTGATTAGTCAGATGCTAAATTGTCAAGTGCCTATCTATTTGTGTTTCAGACTGTATTTACTGTGATGATTGTTGTTTGTGTTTTGGTACTCAGTAAATGATATCTTTCTGTTATCTCTATAGTAAATTTTGACAGCAATCAAAACTTTTCTATTTTGAACTACAAATTCTAGATGCAGTAATACTTGAGAAAGGTGTAATTATACATTTTGATCTAAATAATTATCAATGAATGTTGATCAACCATCATCAATTATTGAACAATGGCTCTGTATAGTTAGCAAATTATTACATGTTGTTATTATGTAGTGCAATCATTTTTGTGTTACCATAGGCAGCTAGTTGCTCCAGCGAATGTGCATTGTTTTGCATACAGCCATTATGCCTGCTAATGTGATTGTGTCAATTTTCTTAATTCATTCCACAGATAATAACTTTTCAAAACATACCTTAATCCTCGATTGTCAAGTTTTATTAGTAGTGATAGTTAATCAAATATTCTTGCAGTGATCTCAATTGATAAACCATATTTTATTTTTAATGGTAGCCACTATAAGTAATCAAGGTCAATTCATAGAGTTATCCTTAAAAAAGAATGGATTTCTAGTTCCTTTTAGTATTGTGGGAAAAACACAGTTTATGATTATTTCCTTACTATTTCAGCTGTGCTTGGTTAATCAATTTGTTGTTTGGTTGCATAAGCTGAGGTTAAATTCAATAGGTAGGTAGGTAGGTATTTAAAATAGATTTGATGCTTAATAAAAAATGCAAATTGGTAGTTAATATGCATGTGAAATGTTGCATATTGCATACGCCGGTGTCGCGCTTTTCGGATAACACAGTAACATCCTTTGTGACTGGCTTACAATCAACTTTCACATAATAAGATGAAGTCATTATCATCAAATTAATCAGCTACCTAGATTTTCAGAGTGCTCAGTACAGGGATTATCTCATCCAAAATGGTTGTCTAGGTGGAGTTTATCTCATTAGAGGTTATCTGACACTGGTTTCCTGTCTATGGTATCCATTTAATATTTCTTCAACTAGTTAATTACAAGTTCTTTGTTTTGTCAACATCTTCAAAAGTTCTCCAAACTACTTATTTACTGTACTTGTGAGTTTCTCCATTAGCTTTTCATTTACCTAACATTGTGATATGTCATTTTTTAAAGGTTATTATTTAAAAGTCAATTGTGCCAATAAAGATTATTTTTTAATCCAAAGTTATCCTCACAGTTTATTATTTTTTCTATGAATACAACAAGATAACCAAACTGTTACCATAGTAACCGTTTGGTTAACTGGTGTTAAAAATAAACCTGTTTGGTGCGTTTGAGCTGAGATTTACCAAATGTCATCAAAGACGACTCTAGAGAAAGATGATGAGGAAATATTATTATGATTGTGTTGCTTTTGCTTTTTAAATGTCAGTTGTGTTCTATTTTACACTAGTTTTATTCACATCGTAACACCTAGAACAAATATTTTATGATTACTTAAGAAAAGTTAAAGTAATAACCTGATTGTGTTGAAATATTTGTCTCTCATAAAATGGTGCTCCTCATAATATTGCAAAAAATTCTGTAATAAGGTCTGAGGATAAAAAACAAAATTCAAAAACATTACTCAATCAGTGTATAAAGTATTCCATGCTTGATAGGACTTCTATCACCTACATACTTAACTAATGGTTTTTCTCATTATAATCACCACAAGGGACATGATGTATCGTTACTGAATATTTTTACCTTTTTGCCTAGCTAGTTTCTTCTCATAATATTATTATCATGATAATGGATATTGAAATCTAGGGCGTTTCAGATACAGGTTTTAGTAACATATCTCTAAGCACATAAATACTTTTTGACTTGACTATGATATTAAAGAACTGTCATAATTATGTCAATAAAAAAAAGAATGTAATGTAAAGTGATGTTTTAATTTATATTTTTTTGTGGTTTCTATCGGTGGTCAATGTTTGCTGCGACAGCTTTGAACAAAAACTTGATTATTCTCTACTCAACCAACATTGTATTACAAATAACAATTAAATAAATATGCTTTCAGTATTTAAACAACTCAACACACTGTATATTTTGTTCCAGACTACTTCCTGAGGGTTGCTATGGTCACAGAATCATTTCAGTCAGATAGGAAGAGCGAGTAAAAGGTTTTCATCGCAGATATCTGTTAAGAAGTTACCCATCATTTGCAAAGATGCAGACGATCAAATGTGTCGTGGTAGGCGACGGTGCCGTCGGTAAAACGTGCCTGCTCATAAGCTACACAACCAACAAGTTCCCATCGGAGTATGTGCCCACTGTGTTTGATAACTATGCTGTCACTGTTATGATAGGAGGAGAACCTTATACATTGGGTCTCTTTGATACTGCAGGTAAATATATTGTTTATATACAAAGTTATGCATTTAATATTTTTTTGTATGTAGGAACAGAAATAAGTGCGAAAGCTGTGGCCTTTTGTACTCAATGTGTTAATCATACATGTTAATGTCAGCCATGTAGCAATAGTTGTCATCAAGCGTGAAATTGACCTTTGTGTTTTTGTTTATTTCTTGGCAAGCGATTAGGAAAATGTATACTAATATTATAAAGCTGAAGAGTTTGTTTCGTTTAACGCGCTAATCTCAAGAACAGCTGGTTTGAATCAAAAACTATTTTTTTTTGGAAAGTATATTTATCAAGGACGGCTATTAAATCACGCTACGACCAATAGGACCCAAGCTGAAGAGATGAAACTACGGGGAACAGATTGTTAATGATATTATAAAGTCAAAGTCAAATCATTTATTTCAAATAGGCCATCAAAGAGGCACTTTTAAACGTTGAATATTAAAATTAAGGAAATGGGATGGGATGGGATTAATTCTACACCCATTCGCAAGGGTAGGTTGTATGAAGAAGAATGGGCAAGCAGGGCAAGAAACTCCATACTTACTCTTTTTAAACATGTTTCACAATATTTTTATAACATCATTTGAAATAAATAATGTGAAAGCAATGTACCTTGAAAATATAGACTAAATAATTAAAATAAAAAAAAGCAAAATGGTACATGGTGTTCACATTTCAACAAAATATTGCAATTACAACTATTTAACAAATATAAGGAGTGTGTGAACATTCAAATTTCAACCAGCTTGATTCTGCTTAAGCCCTACATTGTACTGTGGAGCAGGACCAGCATGTTTCCAAACATTTTTATCTTGGATATAATCTTCTAATTTATAATAGGTATGCTTGTTTACTAAGTGTATTTTTTTATAACTTTTATTTTAATCTTTCTTTCATTTAGAATATACTTTGTGTAAATAACTTGTTGATTAACTACTTTGTATGTTGGCTACAGGTCAGGAGGACTACGACAGGTTGCGGCCGCTAAGTTATCCACAGACGGATGTTTTCCTTGTTTGCTTCAGTGTAGTAAGCCCCAGTTCATTTGAAAATGTCAAGGAAAAAGTAAGTTGAAATTATTAATGACATACGTTGCTAAATACGTAGCTTATTCTAATACTAAATGTGTTTGAATGTCAATTAAAATTATAAGGCAATGTTGTTTAGCACAATTATATTTATTGTGGTTAAAAATGTTATTATTTTTATAAACATAAAAAATAAATTGCAATCATGTAGCTATGAGTAACAACAGTTTCCACACTATTCTTTTAAGGATTTGTTTAAATTATGTCATAAAAACATAAATTGCTATGCAGTAACAATGTATAGTATTAATAAATACAATTCATTACTTGTAATTTTCAGTGGGTGCCAGAAATTACTCATCATCAACAAAAGACGCCTTTCCTTCTAGTGGGTACTCAGATAGACTTGCGAGATGACCCGGCCACAATGGAGAAACTGGCTAAGATAAAACAGAAGCCTGTGTCCTTGGAACAGGGCGAGAAACTAGCGAAGGAACTCAAGGCTGTCAAATACGTCGAGTGCTCAGCGCTTACACAGGTATGACCCAATTATTATGAAACTTGTTGGTTTTAATAATGTAACTGCTTATCTCTGTTCTGTTTCATAATAGGTTATTTTACTAAAATAAGTGATTACGGCCCACTCCCTCTCACAGAGAGGAGGCCTGTGTCCCAGCAGTGGGAACATTTATAGGCAGATGATGAAGTGATTAGCCCGATTTTTTATTTTGTTACGTAAACCAAAATTGACGAAGATACAACGCTTTTAAAAATCACAATACGTCACTCCTCGGTATAATTTTACAGGCGTTCTAATGTCACAAGCCCCTACTCCCGAATCCTCGATGCGTTTTATCTTTGTCAATATACATTGATTTAAAAAAAAACGCGAAAATACGTGTTAATTATTTTTTAAAATTATGACGGACTAAACCGATTTTCAATTTATTTATGCAGTAATTTACCCTACTATGTTATTAAAACAGGCCCACCTAACTAATCTAACTCTATTATGGACACAGTGTAAATATACCGCCAATCTTTCTAACATGATCACTACAAAGGTGGCATGTTTGGATTTATATTTCACAGCAGAAACCTCTATAGATACAGAGTTGTATGAATAATAACATTGATTCCAAACATGTGTCTTATGTTCATAAGGAGTGTGTAATGGATGCCATAATACCGTAAAATGAAACTGTTGGGAAGTATTGGAAAAACGCAACTGTCTGTGGATTGTGGTTCGTTGTTTACACTGATACCTTTCTGTTGGAAATAAATTGGAGCCTGAATTACACAAGTTTCATAATGCGTACAGATAGGAAGGTATTGTTTTACTAAACCTCAGTTCACATAGTTTGAACAACTGCACTAATAATGTGAAACCAGAGCACACACTGTATACTTTTAATAACAATATTAAATGCTATTTCGGCACACGTTTTAACTTAGTACCTGCGTTCACCATTTTACCTCCCAATTGTTTCACAAAACATATTCAAACAATCCTATCCCAGGTAGTTTCTGAAAAAGTATATTGGAATGTTATTTATTTACTTAATGAATTGAATATAGTATATGCATATGCATGTACAAATACGCAAAACTGAGTTATTATAGTAGTTAATGAAACTGGTACATAATGATTATACACGAGTGTGAGTTTAAAAAACGAGCGAAGCGAGTTTTTTAAAAGTATCACACGAGTGTATAATACCTAGTTATGTACAGTTTCATACACTACTTTATCTACTTTCATTGAACACGAATTTATCAAATAAAAAATAAAGATTGACACAGTATTATGGCGCCAAAATTCTCGTTATCACCGCGCATGGGCTACAGCGCGCGCAGCCACAGATAAAAAATCAAATGGATGTATCTATGATCTGTAATCTGTACCGTAATGAAAAAAAAAATTATTATAACATTATTTTGTTAGAGAAATAGTGTCATAATTTAATTTTTTAATTTCATTTCGATATACTGTGTGTAAAGTACGTCATTATAAACTCGTTTTGTATTTTGAGTTTAACGATATGAGAGTAGATAAAAAATATTTCACTAAGTAGCAAATAGCAGCAAGACTAAGAATAAGTTGCGTAATTTTAAACTTGGCACTAATATGTTGTGTGTAGTCATGGAATGTAATGCAAAGTACTGAGGATGATGTGATGAAGGAAGTTTGAATATGAATTTAGATGGGTATAAGTGTGAAGGAAGACTGAAGAAACAATGGATGCACTGTGTGAAGTATGATAAGAATGGAAAGGAGCCCGCTCGCGACATGACGAGTAAAAGAGAAGTAGGGAAGAAGAAGACGCCGTATTGACCCTGGAATGAATCTGGATAGGGACAATAGGATGATATACGAGCATTTCGTCTTGGAAGGTAAGATTTACCACACTCACAAGTGACTCCTTTGTTTTACAGAAAGGATTGAAGAATGTGTTCGATGAAGCCATACTAGCAGCTTTGGAGCCCCCAGAACCTGCCAGGAAAAAGAAATGTGTGCTGTTTTAAAGAGCCCGGCGCCGTACGAGCCGCCCACCACGCGACGCGAGTGTGCCCGTGAGGCCGCGTGCGCGCCGCCACCCGGCCCTCCTCACGCGTACATTTTAGTATTTTACCATATAATATTATTCATAACGAAACGGTTTTTGAACAAGTAATTAATTAACTTTTATTTATGATGTTATAATGATTATTAAGTCTTTCTGGGATATACATATTCAGATATTTTACTCGGAACTATATAAAAAACGTATCGCTACTACATTTAGTATCGTTTTATAAAAACAAGGAAAAAAGTGAAAATGTATTAAAAAAAGTGATTATACTCTGTTTTATCATAAGTTGTGTTCTGGATTTTTATAGAATGAATATCGATCTTGATTTTAAGGCAGTAAACAAATACTTCTAAAATAATAACAGTCACTCAAATACTGAATGAGCTGTTCTAGTTGAAACTAGATTAGAAGAAATCATAACCTCTGCAGTGAATAAAAATTTCAAATGGAGGGCCCATTTACTATTTTGAACGGTATACATTCTATTCCATTTCTTTTACGATTCGATTCCTGTCGCCACTCAATAGCCATCCATTCTAATACTTGTATATAATCAAATATGTATAAACTTAGCTTATGTTGAAACGCAACTTATTGCTGTGGTAAAGCTAATGTATGTGTGATCCCAACACTTCAAAAGTAAGTTTTAATGTTACCACAACAATTGTGGTTTAATGCTAAAAACTTTTGTATTGAGGGCTCATTAAAACGTAACTTCCATCATATATCTTTTTATAACCAGATAAAATACATTATTCTTTCAAAATGTATCCATATTCTAAACAATCCATCATAAAAGGACTGAAATCTTCATCCTTTAGTGTAGTTAATACCTTAGTAATGATAAGAACAAAGTCATAACTGCGACGTATGTACGATATGCACAACTGTCACAGAGCTCGAAACATCTACGCGGCCGTTGTCAATACTTTTCATATCGCTGTCCGCTAAAACTAAAGAGTATGCACCTGCGTCCGCACTCACGCGTTTTTTGCGGACGCCTTTACTCGCACTATCACACGAATGACCTAGACTGCTGCCGATAGCGGCCGCGCACTTTCGTTGCCCCTAAGTTTAGTGCTGCCTTCTCTAGACACAGCTCATGTGGCTCTTCCGTGCTCTGCGGTAAACGTTGAGTGCGATCGCACGTCTGCCGTACATTGAACAATGAAGGGAATTCGGAGCTTGTTTGGATTAAAGCAAACTTTTTGATGCCTTCTATCCACTAACTTTAAAGTAACATCACGCAATGTTTCTGAACCAAGTAAGTATTTAATTTGAATGTCTATATAAGCTCGACCCCCTATACTTAGAACACAGCTGGCAAGTTGTGGGTGGACTATTCCTTTCGGGGAATACAGGCGTGATGTAATATCATGTTTTATTTTCTTACTTAATTACGGTTCACGTGGAATCATACCAAATAGGTTCTTTAGATAATTCTTTCCCTATTTATGATGGGAATGATTTCATCCGTCGCTAATAAAGTAGGTTAATAATTTTTAAAATTTCTTTCGTCCGACTTTGCGGGCTAGTTAATAATTTTTTTAACCAATTGTCTTTTCTGTAGTTTGACTGATATGAAGTTGTATGCTAACGATAACTTTGTATTAATAGCATAAACATAACGATATTGATCGGTTAACGAAATTGTCTAGGCTGACTGTGTAGCTGGAATCGATGAAGCAACTTCATGCACAATATTTGCTAAGCACAGTGCGTCTATGTATTTTTATAAGTATTACTTGGTAACATACTAACTTTTATTAAAATCATTATATTTTAATGAATACAACGCCTGTCTCAAGGGACGGCCGTCCACGTTTGTGTTTTATATTATTTCAATGTGTTCTATATAGTTTTACAAATAAGTTTGATACAAAACATTTAAGATTTACTAAACACTATATTACTACGATAATTAGCATAATATTCTAAAAAAACAGCAAATTTTAATCGCTAGAAACAATAATTACAGACGATAAAAAAAAATCGTAAAGTTTGTGATGCTATACAGAGTATAAATAATTTAAACAATAATATGAGTCATGCAATATGAGTTTGGACTGATAATTACATAAATTCATCATTCCATGAAATATTTTTGCATTTATTGAACATAAAATTCATTGGAGTAAACAGTCTAGTCGACCTCGTAAATAGTCTCGCCCTAAGGTTGAGTATCACTCGTTCCAAAATTATCTACGTATGTATGTGACGTGAAAATGTCGAAGGCGGTAATTACGAGTTCGAGTATGCCTTAAAGTTAAAACAACGTTGAATACGAAATACTTACCGTCTTACCACAAAAAAAGATGAACATCTTTGGAACACTTGTGTAAGAAAACTGTTAACGTCAAAACGACATTTCACGTTGATATAAGGGTTGTTTTGCAGTTACATTTTTTTAAAACAAGCGTTCAATACATGTTTATCTTTTTGTGGTAAGGCGGTTAGAGTCTAATATATTTATCTCGTGACTTAAAGACGGTGCGTATTCTGTAATAAGAAGGTAGTCACAAGTGCGTAAGGTGCTGGCTCTCAACCAGTGTCTGCTGCGCCAGCGCACTCCAATTAGTATCTATTTGTAACGAGACAATATAATTATTATGTTAAGGTGGATGCTCCAGGGTAGCACGTGAAATTCAAATTTTCTTGCGTTTTTTGCAATTTGCAAGCCAGTGCTAGGTTGTGTGTTGATTAAAATATTATTCGCAGCTGTAAGACGTATTTAGTTACAGAATTATTATCATCAAAATCACCAATACAACCCTCCAAGTTCATAAAGCTGCAGGAACAAAAAACCTAGCACTGGCTTGCAAATTGCAAAAAACGCAAGAAAATTTGAATTTCGCGGGCTGGTTGGAGCATTCCCCTTAACACTAACACAGTAATCTGCATGTTGGTGACTCTCGCGCTTAATATTAATGATTTTAATAATTCATCAAAATAAGTGGGTGCAATTACTGATAATATTATAAATTAATTATTAAACATCTTACTGACCTTGGGGGTTAAATATAATTATCGACTTTATCAAATATACATGTACTCAAAATTATAACTACATTTTTATGTATATATAAGCTACTGTATACTTTTTTACGCATTGGAAAAGGTAACAAGTTTTCTGAATTAATATTTATTTAGCGTTCTTTGTCATTAACAAGAGCGATGATTATTTTGTATGTTTATGCATTATCAGTGCAGTTATATGTTCTTTGTGTCAAGAAGTAGTTATAGGTGTATATGGAATAAATATATAATGAGATTAAATAATTAAAGTTTTATTTACATGAATGCCGTGTGACGACTTATACCATAGATCAAGATGGATTATATCATCTTCAGCCTATATCAGTCTACTGCTAGTCATCGGCCTCCTATAACATGCCACTCTACTAGACTAGACTATTAATTTCTTATCTAACTGTTGCCTGCGGCCTTGAACGCTGACCCGCCGAAAATTGTCGCTCCACCAAGCTAAGGGGTCATATCGTTCCGTTGCAGCTCGTAGATGATCCTCTAAACCTTTGTAAAAGTTACACACGTAAGCACTGCACGTGATTGGCACCACCTCACCGTCTGATCATGCCACTTAAGTATACAAGACTAAATATTCGTAACGAACCATATAAACGTCCATCATCTCGATAACAAACGGCATTTCCCGGTCATAAACGGCTCAACTTAACTTTTAATTATTTCGGATTATAGTAATAGTTTATAGGTTTATCAGTTATCCACTCTTTTACCTACTTTTCAGTTTATTGTGACCAATATGGCGTCATAAACCTTCCTATTTTTGCTGCATAGAGTACCTACCTGAAATTATAGCCTGCCAGTGTTTTTGATACGTGCTCAACTTGCGCATAGATTTTGAAGTAAACGCTGACGTTTCTTTGTTCCAGGATTGATATTGTTTTGACAACCTTGACGTGATGATTTTTTAGTGCTTTTACTATAAAACACCCTCCTTTTTTACCTATTTATTATTCAGTCGTTCTGATTATTTTAAAATTAGCGCAAAGCTCTCGCAGTGTGCTATGAAAATTTCAAGTTAATATGGGGGACGGTTTAAAGTTATCAAAAGGTTGGTCGTTTAACATACGTTTGATTTAGTTTTACCCAGAGTTATGGAGAATTTTTAATTACGATTAATTTAGTTAAATACTAGACATGGACTGACTATGACTTTGTCCCACTGGCTTGGCTGCAAAAGGACCGAATAATCGGCCAAACCGATCGTTTTTATAGGTCGAGTTTTTCCGATTGCGGCACATGTCATATCAGTGGCTTTAAATAAATTACCGCAATCATCTTTCGGCAGTTTCTGCAGACTAGTCGCCGAATATTATTACTATTAGGTATATCCTCAAGTTACAAAATCATTGATAGGGTGTTTCAACTGGCGTGTCGATGACAATCTAAATTGAGTCTGCTCAGAGCTGAGTCACGAGTTTAGCACCCTTAGAACCATCCACCAGCTCAATCGGCAGGGCACTATATTAAGAGTGTCATAGTATCTGGAGTAGCACCAGGTGCTTATTATTATGTATACAGCAGGTTGTGTGTACAGACAGATCAGCTATGCTATGCTACTTCAACGAGATTTTCAAATTCATTCTACTGTCTCAACGACGAGGACCGAAACTGATTGTCTTTAATAGATTTTCAACGTTATGCTTTAAAACATAAACTTGAAAATATACTAAAGACAAACCGTAGTTTCGGCGCTGCTGCGTACTTGTGTCTTTGGAATAGCTCTACAGAACCTGATGGGCAGCTAGGTAGGTATTGTGGATATCGTAATAGCTATTATTGACAGTGTGTGTTTGTTACATAACCAGTAGAAAGTTTCGTCATAGTATAATTGGTTTCGTGGTTATTACATATACAATTGTGAATATAATTTCTTATGATGACAATATTTTTACAGATAAGCGTCATAGGAGCTCCAGCAGTATAGCTGGGTCCGCCTTAGAAGTAACACGTTCGGAACGAAGATTGGACAAGAATGGTTCGTTCTATTTCGTTTGCGATATAATTAAATAAATAATGTGAAAATTAATGAAACGTAAGCAGTTAGATCCAGTATTTTGAGATTTGTTGCCTCTTAAGCATCAGACAAATTTGTCAAATTATAACGCATTTTTGGCGTTAACTTCCTTATAGCTTTTTTAAGCGCCGTTTACATTCAAATTCAAACTTGCTTGTAAAACACATCAAGACAATATTTTCATCAACACGTAGGTAGATGTTTGGCGCGTCAAACAAAGACTAGCAAATTATTTGGCTAACAAAGACATTGACAAACATTTTGATAATTCTAAGTACCTACCTTCCTACAGAGTTTCAAATGATAAAGTTACTTAATCAAATTCAACTTCTTGCACAGCTGAGTGTGGACAGTACCAGTTATTATGTGAATTCTAAGGGGCGTTGCTCACGACCAAGAATAGAGACGGCGTCGAGGCGTGGGCACATTTCATTTTGTGGGAATCGTGTTAATTCTACAAAGACAATTAGTGACCACGATCCGACCGTGCCGCGTAGGTAGTGTAGGTACGCCTACTCTGCTTATCATTGGGCGACGTGCCTAAGGATCAAAATATTTTTCACCAGCATCCATACCGGAGTTAGATGACCAGTTCTCCATAGCTGAAGCAAAATGCGACGAGCTTCAGGAGAAAATCGATCTAATGAAATCTATGAAAAGAAAAAAGAAACTTAAAAAACGAAGGTACCTGCCTACCACTTAAAAAAAATAACTAATAGGGTAGTTTATAAATATAAACTACCCTATTAGTTTATATATAAGATAAATTTATAAACTAATAGAGCAATGGAGCGCAGTATACTAGGTGTGAAATTAACGGACCGAGTACGAAACACAATATTGCGCTCCAAAACAAATATAGCTGACGTGGCTCAGAAGGCCGCCCAACTGAATTGGGACTGGGCAGGACATGTCTGCCGCATGCCAGACGAACTTTGGGCCAAAATAACACAATACTGGTGCCCTGAGACAGTGAGGCGAGGTCGCGACAGAATCGCAGGAGACGGCGGGACGAACTAGACAGATTCTGCCCGAACTGGAAGAAGGAAGCACAGTGTCGTGAAAGATGGAACGAGTGGAGGGAGGCCTTTGCCCAGGAGTGGGACAGAGCAGGCTAGGAAAAAAAAACGAATATGGTAGTAAATAAATTTAAAAACTGTTTAGTCCGTCAGTTAGAGTATTGAAAATGAATGGGCATGTATTTGGTTTTATTTTTATCAATGAATGAATATTGACAAAGATAAAATGCTTTGTAATTCGGGAGGCTTGTGACGTCATAACGTCTGTAAAATTATAACGACCGAGTGACATTTTGTGATTTTTAGAAGCGTTGTAATCTTCGTCGTTTTTGGTTTACGTAACATAAGAAAAAACGGGTCAAATATTTTTTGTAATCTAACTTTCGGACTTATTACATTTTTGAGTACTACAGGTAGTCTATTGTAAGTAGGTCACACAAGTTTTGTTCCGTGCGGGAATCGACCCCGCAACACGTAGCGTGCACCAGTGATCGCTTAACCACTGTGCCGACAGTGCCGTCAAAATTTGCCGGTATTCAGAGAAAATGTATTTGAGTTGTCCACTCTTCATTGTACAATATTTTGACGTGGAACTGACCTCCCAGTAGTTTCTGGAAGAAACTGGTTTTTTTTCTCATCCGTACCTGTAGTTAGCGAACTCAACATCGTCAACTGGTGAGCTACCATGACGTCAGTGTGGGAACGAGGTGGTAGACGACTTGTATCGCTCTATCTCTTTCCCACACTGGAATTACTCTCACTTTAAGACGTCATGGTAAGCCACATGTACTACCTATTCCAAATATTTTTAGGTAAACCTATTGTTTCGAAATACCCTTATCATTTACCAATTGTAAATTAACTATACATCTTTCAGCAAAACAAAAGTAACAGAACCGCCATTGACACCAGAAAACCTCCCATTTATAACTGTGCGGACACAGCCGAAGAAAAGTAAGTATTGCCGAGTTTGACTAGCGTTCATCCAGTGCTGATTTGAGTGAAGACTGAAAAAATCTCTAGGTAGGTGTAGGCGCACCTTTTGGTGGAGGACAGATCTTTGCCTACAGTATTTTTTAGGATAACATCACATTTGTCAACAACATTAGTCTCGTCTCGTCACACAGACAATACTTAAGACAGATGACACACATGGCGATAAAATTATGTAGGTACCTACGAGTTAGAGTACGAAGTAGCGATCTCTCGCCGCGCTACCGTACCTATTGCTTCACAAGCTTCTTAATTTGATATTAAGTATATATTTCCTAAGGGAATAGGTGGGAAAGAAACATCTTTCAAGAAGTTACCTACGTAGACATCGCCTATAATCGATGGAAAAACGGAGGTAGGTACTGAATCTGCACTGCGACTCTAGTCTATAGAGAATAGTGTGTTCCAGGATAATTATGATTGTGACAATACTTGCATTTTATCTGCTGGTTACCCTAACCCTCATACCTGTTTATGTGGCTATAAATGGTCAGATATTAAATGCGTCAAAGAAGATAATGGTAAGGACCCTAAACATCGTCGTAAAGCATAGAAAAATTGTGCCAGCCTTGCTGATTACAGAGGTATCGCAACAAGCTGCGAGACTACGTCGACTGGAGATCCCGCAGAATCCTACGCGAGGCTACCTGGACCCTGCCACTGTGGAGCAGCACCGGATGATCGGCCAGGTGCGGGGATACAACCACAACTTCAAGCATCCAGCCCAGAAACACATGGGGGTACGCTCAGCTCATTATTACTAGAATTGCCGTATTTTTTTTTTATTTCAAATGTTTAACGGTTTTGTTTTTCATTTATTTAGCACTTCGACTCAAGCCCAGATCAACGGCCGTACTCAACAAAACTCAAAAGGCAGCTTTCGCATGCCGACGGAGACAGTGAGTATTATTACTAAGGGACCGTCCATTAATTACATGAGGTTCGAAATAGGGGGAGGGGGTCTATATAAAATCACGAAATTACACAGGGGGGCGGGGGGGTTGTAGTAATGTATCACGTGTATTTATTTTTTCAGGATACATAACCGAAAAGCGGTGTTACGTACGCGTACAATACACTTTTCTTGTTCACAAACCACTGCGTAGATTTCTTTCTATAATAAAATTAGTTTATACCAAAACCTGTATTTTATGAATATTTAAAAATAGTTACAAATTTTTAGGTGCAAATAATACACGCGATATAGGAAGGGGGGTGGTGGGGTAGTCTTAAACCTCACCATGTATCACCAAGGGGGTGGGGGGGTACTAAAAGCAAAAAAAAAAACATCAAGTGATTAATGGACGGCCCCTAAACTACGTACTAAATGTTGTACCCTTGTTTCGAATAAAAGTTTTAAATCGGTGTCGATACAGCTGCTCAATGTCAATGCAATCTTCTCATGTCCAATAAAAGGGTTTAGGATCAATTCGGGTCAGTGCAAAGGCCTTATCATGAGTTTTCACGTTTTTGTGACTTGTGACATAAACCAAACGGGGACTTTGATGGATAAAATAAGTTTCTTCATGGAAAATGAAAAAGCGCGAGGGGCCAGGGGGGGGAGAGGTTGTATTGTATATCCAGCTGGTGTCCGCTAATCCACGTCAAAAGCACGTATTTTGCATGGCGGACAATCATCGGTTACAATAAAGTACCGTCCGTTTGTTGCACCATGTAACTGACTTAGTTTAGCATCTCTCGCAGGTATGTGTAGCCAACGGACTCACCTGGCCAGCGAAGCGCAAGAGGTAGCCTGTGGTCGGGACGAGATCGCCGAGGAATATGACGACTACGACGCCTTCAACCAACAGCCGGACTAGTAAGTTTCTTGATAGATTGTGATCTTGATGGAATATTAGAGTATAAGGAATTTAAACCTAGCTGAGTTCACTATGAAAACTGGATGCGCGAAACACTGTAGTGCGATTTTGCATTCTTATTATAGAAGTTAAAATGTGCCCCAGTACCCAATGTGTTACAAGTATGACATTTCAAGGTCCATATCTCTTTCATTACTTACAATGTTTGATTAAAAAACAAACCTGCATGGCCACTTATAACAGAAAAGCCGGCAAGAAAATCAAAGTTTATTTCATAATTTTGTTGTTATTGATGCTTTTTTGAGCAATGAAAAATTCAGCAGCGAGTGGGTTTCGAACCCACGTGTTCTGGATAAGTACTCCAGACGTCTTCCCAATTAGGCTATCGCAACTCAAATCGCCGAGGCCGAATCTTTCATTCCCTTGAAAGTTTCATGGTGCTATTTTTTGTATAACAAATGCGATTGCCTTTCGTGCTCCTTTCGTTGCTTATACCAACTAAGCATTTGTAATTCATCGCAGTGCCCGCATTAGCAGTGGCAAGAAGTCTGCAGGAACGCGTCCGGTCAAATCAATAAACTTCAGACGAAGACATGTGCCCAGAAATGTTCCACCGAATGAAGGTAAATAGGTATTGTTAAAACTAATATTTTTGTAATCGTTGTCTTTGCAGTACATTATTATGAACAAAGTGTGGAACAATGAGCATTAAAAAAATATGGACATGCAAGGCCATTTAGGCTTAAAGTATTACTTAAGTATTAAGGTTTTAAGATTTAGTAACTTACTTTCAGAACCGCATTTAATTTAAAATAGGTAGGTATATATTTTTTGGTTCCTGGCTGTCTTTGGCGATCTACAAAAATCTACCCTGTTTATCGTGGACGCAGATGCAGGGCCATCCTTGCAACTGGATGCCATGCGCACTTCAGGAAAATGCAGCTTTGTAGAATAGGTACAAGAGCGAGCGCAGCCTGCATGGAATGAGTTAGGTAGCTACTTTGATAGCTAGCTATAAGTGTACTGTTTTTGACAGACACTAGCTGTGACTCTTATTGGAACTTGGGGGCTCCGTTGTATCTTGAAGCTCTGGGCACTTGTCCAGAGAGGCCAATACCGCAATGGACCAATGGCCCTGTCTACGTCAACGGTACAGATATCTGACTCTAGAATGAAATGGAAGAATACTATAGCTTTTAGGTCTGGTTTCAACAGAAAGAACACCGGCCGACCACTGGCAGGGCGGGCCACAAGGAGAAATGCCGTCACCACGCCACAAACTGCACTCCCATAGAAACCTCCAACAGTCAGGTAACTAGATTTTTTGTTGCGTTACAAGAACGTTAAATATCACAATCTTTAGTCCTATAAAGGTCCCTCGCAGGAGACCTTACATTCAAAGCACCGCAGTAATGTCCGGTTAGTCACCACACCAACAGCTGCCTCTAGGTTGATCGGTGAAATGCCACAAAAAAAAAATCAAAAAAGATCACACACGTGATTTTATTGTGTCGTAGGATAATTTTGTTAAACCGAATTTTCGCAAAAAAATCTAGAGGCGGTCCCTCACCGCGAGCATTCACCTGTAATGTAAAGTTACCGGTTCGGCATTTCATCGGTGAAGGAGAACAATCGAGCATCACAATGCGCACCTTGTATCAAATCTATACTAAATGTACGCGAATGCTCGTCAGTCAGGCAGGTAGTGCATGCAGGTAATGCTCAAAGTCGAATCTTTAATGTTACATACTGAAAAGAAAACAGGGAAGCCAGAGCTTGTAACCAACTTCTAAGAGTGGTTCGCGTTGAATATAAAAGTGTTGTAGATGTCCTGATCTTATTCCGATTTACTGGTAAATTCGCCCTAAGAAGTTGGCTTAGCAGAACCAGTATATTTGTTGTTAAAACGATAGCAAGCCAAGTGTTGGAGGAGCGACCGGTTGTTGAGCTGTTCAACAAAAGCCGGATCCCGGCAGTGACGCGGAGGCAGGGCATGGCACCGATGACCGCTGTACCCGTGAGCCCCTTGCCAGCAACAATTGTGGACAAGAAGCTCAAAAAAGGTAAGAGAGCCTTCTGATTAAAATAATTTTACCTAGCTGGATAAAATACTCAGAGCAACAGAGGAGTGCTATTATAAAGAAATATGCATATTTTACCCGGACGTATCCGTACTTAAACGTACTTACCTGTCCATAACAACAACCTGCTTCTTTATAAAGCACCCACAAATAGGAAGGAACCCCAGAAACCCTCTAGAAACCTATCACTATTATCTTGGCAGTGATTCTAAATCGACGGTAGGTATCTGTCTAAATGGAGACACATACTGTGAAATATCTGGTCCATGCAATTGTCGTTACATATAAAGGGTTAATTATTGACCAACTTCTGCCCTCCCAATTTATTCTTCCCAGCCATACAATGAAATCATCCTTACATGAAACAAAGTCAAACGGCATTAAAAAATTTGATCAATTCCAATTCTTTTTTGTGGGCAACTCACACCTAACCAAAAAATAAATATGCTAAAATCGTTAACATCGTAAAAGAACTAAAGTCTTTTAGGCGCCAACTCCACGAGGCGATATTATCGTCGTGCCACGTATTTCCATATAAGTACACCGTGTTCTTCACGTTATCCATAAACTTTAGCAAATACTTCTATGGCTTTTACAAATCAAATCCAACAAAGGAAGTAGTACTTAAAAAGGCTTCGTTACAAAGATATTTGTAATTTCATTTAATGAAATTTAATTGAGCTATGCAGTGAGAAAGTATTTTAATTCGGCCTATGTTGCCGCTTAGTGCAATTAAAATGATAAATCTATCAAATACTATTTGCATTTCATTTGTTTCAGCCCGCCAAATGTTATGAATGAAAATACGACGTTGCCAATTCGGATAAAGAGGCATGCATATTATTTACGTCTAGGTATTTAGTTTGTATGAAAATTAACAAAAAATAAAAAATAAGAATTTATTAATGTGTCCATAATGAAAAATGCTTACTTCCGTGGTTTGAACATTTGGTCGAAGTTTATGTATATCGTCCGGAACACGGTGTATAGTCTCTATGAACGCGTCTCCACACGGCGATATTATCGCAGCGATGCGACAAGTGGCAATGTGTGACATTAGTCGGGCGTATCGCCGCGCGCTGCGCGTGGCGCTCTCGCAGCGAGCGCGCGGCGGGCGCGCAACGACTCGCAACGGAATCGCCGCGCGCCCGCGACGAGCGCGTTACCAGTAGCGAAACAAAACAAAACTATAGCACAACGACGCGTCGCGGACGCGCGGCGATTCCGTTGCGAGTCGTCGCGCGCGCCGCGTTTTCCGTGACAATACGCTGGCGGAATAAACGCTCGTCGTGGAGATTCTCCGACGATAGAAGGACGGACTGGCAGCGTTTTCCTCGCTCGTGGAGATGGCGCCTTAGCAAAGGTTTTTTGTATCTTTTTATGGATTCGGATTTCCCACTGTTGGCCAACATAAACGAAAGACCTTATAATTATTATAGACCCCGTGGCGAGCGATCAAAAACTACAAATGACCAGAACTGAAGGTATGTACTTTTATTAACAATATTATGAATCTTTCAGTTCGCAACACCCCGAAGTTTGAAGATGAAGACAACGAACTTCTGGAAACTATACCGATACCGGTGGAACCTAAACAAGTTGGTTGAGTCATGTCTTTAATTCTTACAGACTGATATTTCATTGTAGTAGAACTAATTAGACATTGTCTGAAGTCTCAAAAGTTTACAAGAAAATATCCATTTTGTGTTGTTATGATCGAATACTCGATGTGCTGTGATAAGGTTATAGATATGTGCGTGTATCTATATCTACATTAAAAGATGTGTTCAAACCTAGCCAAGCACAAATCCTAGTTCTAGATCAAGCTGTAAAACTGAAACTGTTTTACCTATACACCTGAGTTCCTCATCCTCATCAATTTCCGGTGGAAGCGTAGATAGCATTAGGTAATCTTTTGGTACAATTGGTTGGCGGCCTTTGGCAAAGCCCCATTGTAAAATATACCGACGAAGCCTCGGATAATGAATTTAATATTCTTAAGAAATTTCACTACAATTTAAAATACACTAACGAGCTTTTTTATATAAGGTTACGTATCATCCCCGGCGCGTCAAATACCGGAGTCGTCGGTACGAGATGCCGACAGTAGCCTCGCAGATGAAGCAGGCAGGCATGCGGAACTACTACTACGATAGCTCCAACCACACCAACATACCGTTCGTGGTCAGCAAGAGCACCGCACCCTCACACAACATCGGCGTCAACATACAACAGGTGACTAGCATTAACAGTTTTATCACCTCTGGATAAAATTGTAATTGAGTTGTCTTTTATCCGGGCAACACTTACGGCATTTTCCATTGTTTATCGTGGTAATGGTCCTGAAATGTTTGTAGAAACGTTCATTAACGCGATAATTAAAGGCATTTCCCGTTACTGTCACCCTTGTTACGCTGAAGTTGGTAGCATATACGAATATCCAGTGTGGTCTCTACCATACTGCGACGCTGACGCCATACGCGATAAGCGACCGACCGAGACTGTACGAATCGGTCGGTCGCGTAGTCTTGAAATTCGTCCTTCAACTTGTTCCTTTTGTATGGGTAAATCTAAATCTTCATGTTATGGTCCATGGATACCCTACATCTGCGGAGAACGGAGCATTAAGTCATTAATTCGTACACATATCGACCTTTTACCGGTTCAATCTTCCACCATGAGTCGAGACTGGGCGCTTGGAGATACACCTACAATCGTACAGACGCACATCAACCTATTCCAATCTTTTACATTTTGTTCAACAGATTTTTAACCTTGTCACAAATCTAGAAGGTACGTATTCGATAGGAAAAATTGGACAGACTTGGGTAGGCTGATGTGTGCGTCTGTAAATTCACGTTCATCTCTGAAGTAGGTATCTAAACGATGTGAAATGAATACCTCCGATAATCGCCCGTCATGGGCTTAAACACCCTGTCTCAGTATAGTCAGGTATTTTAATATCTTTATAAAGCATAAGTTTTCGTCATTTCTAGGTGTTAAATGGGCTTAAAATTCAACAACCATTATCTGGCATACCGCTGACAATCGCACATCACATGGGTAAGAATTATCACCACAATAAGTATGTATTTTTTTAAAAATATCTTAGCAGAATGGCAAGCCGCTCACGTCATGTCTAGGCTGGGACTAAAGGTTGCTTATTCACTAAGGGACTTTACACATGGCGCGATGCGACGCGACGCGATTCGTGCCATATCGAGTCGATTGCCGATTTAAGTCGCGCGTATTTACTAATGGAGCGATGCGATGCAATTCGACCGTAAACTACGAAAATCCACCTTAATACTACAACATAAGGGCGCTGCAAACAAAAGACAAAAGATGTCGCCAGTGACGAGTAGTTCCGCAATCGAATTTCGAACACAGAATCATATGCGTTGTCATTAGGACGTACATTCAATTCGATATCGAGCAAATCTGTGAGCGATATCGTCAATCCATGCGACTCCATTAGCAAACACTAGCGATTGTCCATACATTTTCTTCGGCCGGACGCTTGTGTGATATCTGACCCATATCGGGGGTGGGATTTTTTTTTATTTTTACTTTTTATCTGTGATAATCGATAGTTGGTTCAAATACTAACAAATATTTTTTTTTAATATTTATTATTAATGTTGCAGGCCTGGGTCATGTTCCCGCATATGGTGTAAAGAATATCAATGTGGTAGGTCTGAATTATTGCTATAGGCTAGTTTTCAGCATTCATAAATTGAAATCTATTAGTCCGTCAGTTACAGTTTGGAAAAATAATGGATACTTACGTAATTTTTCTTTTGTTATATCACTGACAAATGACACCACGGCATGACGTATCTTGGATTTTAAAAGCGTCGTATCTTCGTCAATTTTGGTTTACGAAACAAAATTCACAGAGAGCCGAGACGCAACGACGCGTGTAGCTTATACTGGAAATGTGTATATTTTCGTGTAGTAAATAAAGTTAGATTTTGAGTAGCTCTATTGCAATGTGCGCGCAGCATCACGACTCGCGAACTTGAAATTTTCTCTGTGTGTCTATTGACACTAAGAGCTTGTACATACTGGGCGCTCGGCGTTGCGTTGAGCGCGCGTTGGTCGCGTACGTGCACACACCGCGCTTAGCACGGCGTTCAGCGCGCGTTAGTAGGGCGTACTCATACTTTGGGATCAGCTCGAAAATGGACGTCGAAGAGATCGCTTGTGAGTGGCTCCTCTACAGTCTACCGTCGCTATAAAAGACGACGACGAAGACAAAGAGAATATTGGGTGCACCCAATAATAAGAGATAGACTGACGCATGGGATGTTTGTTACATTATATCCAAAATTAAAGGGCTATTGAAGGACACCGTGGATTTTAGTAAGTAAAAAAAAAAACAAGTCGTCGCTATAGTTTGATTATTAATTCGAGTCATTAAAATGACAAGTGCAACTGTCACTGATACAAACAAAATGAAACAAACCTGAACACTGGAAATGTCATTTTACTGACTGGAATTAATAATCGTATTTTAGTTGATATTTTTTCCATTAGGTACATTGTGATAGAAAACACTTTAGGTACTAATACTATTGTCATTAAGTAGGCTAAACGTATCTTCCTCAGATTATATAATATCATTGCCTCTCTACACAAAAGCGCGCAGCTGACGCCCGAGCAACGCGCGTTCTAAGCTTCACCAGCAGCGCGCGCTTGCATGTGTACACTTCAATAGAATTCGGGGTTCTCAAAGCGCGCGTTAGCAAAGCGCGCGTTTCAAAACGCCCAATGTGTACCCGCTCTTTGGGTCAGCTCAGACCGAGACGTGACACATTTCAATAGAGCTACTCAAAATCGTAGCGCAGCGCGTAATAGCGACTTAAAATCTTACTTTATTTACTACACGATAAGATACAGATTTGCAGTATCATTGCGTCACATTACGCCGCGTTGCGTCTCGGCACAGAATACTTAATAGTACTATAGGTACAGAAGGACTACTCCAAAAAAAATCAAACAAATGTAAAATCTATTAACGAAATAATAAAGTACATTTTAACTGGCAGCCGAACCGCCCACCTACTTTTATAATAGCCTAAACTTCCCGTGCGCAAGCAAAAATGTACTGAATGATTACGCGCGAGAGTTTATTTTGGTTTATCTGACGCCAACGACATTAAAAGGTTACTATAGGTCAAGCTCAATAGGGTTGCGACTTGCGAGTTTAGGCACAAATAGGTAGGTACCTATGCGTATTTTATGCATTTGTTAAATAACATTATTACCATATATACCTACCTATGTTCCTCAAGGAATTTTGTTTTTATCATCAGCCTATATCTTTTTGGTTTCGTCATCGATTACTACATACATTATTGATTGTTAGCACAGAATGTTAATAGTATGTATATATATGTGTGTATATAGTAGTGTTAAACTATCGCATACTGTCATAGGCCCCGCGTTGCGTGTCTTTGTAGGTAGGTAAACAAGTCGCGCAGCGAATTACGATCGCTGACCTTGAATGCGTAGTGTGGCCATTTTCTGAGTTAGAACTTTTAAACAACAACGCAAACATCTTTCTACCGATCTTAATTCTTAGTACTCAGCTTAAGGTGAGTGAGAGTGTCGTCTTTTTATCTTGGTCGTCTAGTAGGCTCACCTCCCCCACTTAGTATCTCGCCTCATTTCCAAACTTGTAACCTACCTAATCATGATCAGTTAAGCCCATACTTCACAAGCAGGGAGATAATTTTGTTGATCATTACTAAATATGATAATAATAATCTATATTTTTTTTTTCCTCATAATAATATTGTGTTATTAATTTCCCAAAAGCACCTAAAGCAAGAAACTTGTGCGTAACTACACGTAACGTAACAAAAATATTAAGGAGACGGAGCGCGTGCGTAACGGGTGGCGCGTGGCAGCCGTAGTGAATGGGCCACGACATAATGGCCCCGCAACTACTTGCAGTTTTATGCCTACACCGCGGAGTGAGACAGGCCTGGTCTCGGTGTGAACTGACCGTAACTGACGGACTAATAAATATTTTTTTTGTACACAAGCCTATTTTTTAAATAATGGGCCGTTTGCATCTTGATCATTTAAAAAATGGCCGCTGTACTTTGTTAGAACCAGCAACCGTCTCTGGACCACCACAGTGAGATCAACGCGATCCGCGTGGGTCGGCGGCTGGTGCGGCTGCCCTCTTACAAGTACATCTCGTACAACCGGATGCTGAATCTGTACCGCGAGGGCGACGGCATGGTGCCTCGCTTCCTCCGCGCCATCGCACGACCCCACTACTTCTACACTTCCATGTACAAGTGAGTAATTAACTGACATATCTATTTCATCATCATCATCATCAGTCTATAAATATTCCCACTGTTGGGACACATTTGGTCGCGGGACTCACCAATTACCGTGACCCCGAAACGTCAATAGGGCTATTGAAGAACACCGTGGATTTTAGTCAGTACGAGTCTGACAGTCCCTCCCGCCCTGCCCTGGGTGGGAGGACTCATTCGATAATTTTACCACGCTAAAAAAAACTGCTGGGACACATCAACCACGCGGGAGTGGGCCATAATCCACCAAGCGGGCTCAGTGCGGGTTGGTAGATGTGAGATGTCTATAGTTGTCTTTGAATATTTTCGATCAATATAGCTTAGGACATGCCGGATTCATCAGGATGTTTTCCTTCACCGAGAGAGAGCAATGGTGATGAAATAAATTACGCAAAGTAATGCGCCTGGTGGTGTATTCCCGGTTTCCCCATTACATTTGTCCCAGCAATGGCGACAGAGCAATTCGAATAAAAAATTAAAGCTTTTTGCTGTCCGCATTGATCAATACTCATTAATAGGGGCAGGTGAATCTGCCTTAGAAGTAGTTGAACAATTTTTTTTTTAGAGATGTGCGAGGATGCGTAGCGAGGAATGTGTTTGTAAAGAACCAATAGAATCGCTTCATTTACCTCGCCTCGGTCAGCACAGCTCTGGTGTAAACGGCTCAGCGGACCTAGATTTTTACGCATACAATATAAGCGAGGGATTTGTGCGAGGGATGTGTACGAGGATGTGTGAATGGGATGTGTTGCGAGGGATGTGTTGTGTCTCCGCTCCCACTACACCGCACCCTCGTCGACACATTTGACAGCTTCGCAACGCATCCTCGCACCACACATTAATGCGCATTTTCACTGCTCGTTGGCACATCTTCATCGCACAGCTTTGGTGGAAACGCCCACACATTTTCACAGCACAGCTAGATATCCTCCCACGACACACTTCCATCGCACATCTCTGGGGGAAACGCAGCATTGGTAGCGCTACAAGCGCATAACGTAAACAAGGTCAAGTCTTCCAAACAAATGTGTCATGTCAAACGCGTCTGTCAAACTATGCGGCATTGAGTTTTTCGTTGATGACATCATACGCTGGTAGCGCCATCTGAGCCGAGCTTTGCGTGAAACCTCCCATTGCACTGTCTTTATTGACGGGGACAGCGGGAATACATCTGATGTAAAGCAAAATATGTTTACTAAATATTAGAATACTAAACAATTTAACATTGGAATGGAACCGAGTAACAGCATGGTCAAACAGGCTTCCTTCCTCTTTGTGAGATACGAGATAAGAGATAGAGGTATTGAATGTCATACTAATCTAACCACAATTCGTCGCCGGTCTGTCTACGTAGGTTACCATGACTCTGGAACGTAAGCGGTACTTAATTGAAGGAACACTGTGGATTTTCATCAAAAAGAATATGACAGTTCCTTCTGTTCCACCCAGGAGAGGATTCGTTTCATGATTTTACCACGATTACCAGCTAAAGAAAAATGTGTGACAATTCGCACAAAGCTTAATGTATTTTTTATTACCATGTCTTTATTGAGATTACGCGCCTTCATTATGAAACTCTTTCGTTTTTAACCACAATTTTGTTACGTATTAATGTCTCAAGCAGTCTCACGATGAATCGGGAGGACTTTGACTGCGCCACGTCAAAGGGTCGCTGCAGCCACGAGGCCAAGCAGAACCTCGCGGAGTACGCGAGCTTGTACCGAGAGTACGAGCATATCAACAGGTGCATCAAGGAAGGCAACTGCGAGCCAGAGCTGGAGCAACGCAAGGAGGAGCTCACCAAGGAACTAGCTGCCCGCGAGGAAAATATACGCAAAGTGAGACAGGACATAGCTTCTATTCAGGAGATAGTTCAGTCTGGGAAAGAGACAGAGATATACAAGTCGTCTAGCGCCACCTCGTTCCCTCACTGAAATTACTCTGGCTTTAAGACGTCATGGTAGGCCACCTGGGGGGTATTACGACTTAAAACCAGGCTTGTTCCGGCGAGTGAAAGTGACAGAGCTTTACAAGTCGTCTAGCGCCATCTCGTTCACTCACTGAAACAAGCCTGGTTTAAAGACGTTGTAATACCCCCCTGGCCGCTGTGAGCGGTGACTTAGCGCGGGGCAGCGAGTGGTTTGATCAAATGCATAGAAATGTTTGAAACACGCCACCAGGCGCCGCTTGTGGCGCATTCTCGTACTTACAAAGTAACTAATGTATTATTCGCGCCGCCCGTTGCCTCGCTTTGACTAAAACCGTGAACGATCTGTAAGTCCGTACTTCCCATCTCGAAAACATAATAATTTCAATTTCTTTTATCACAACTACTGGCCGATTCGATTGCTATTAGTCAGCTTGTTTCCTTCCGCAGGTTGTTCAAGAGTTTCGAACGGTAGGTGAGCCGGAGGTGCCACTGCGAACGTCCGCTTCTACTGCCGAGAATACCTACCGGCATTCAACCTTCAAGCTTGGGGAGTGTCAGCAGTAACCCAAACCCTGCACCACCGTCAGGTTCGCGAACTAAAGTTCCGCCCTTAGATTATAGAATGTCCAAATTCCTAGTAGGCCACGATAAAAAAATTACCCCAGTCGTTCGATTCCTACGTAAAACAAGTGAACATCTCCAAGGAAAACATTTACATGTGTGCGTAGCGTCAAATCACACATTAATATAAAAGTGGCTTCACTAAAAACATTACGTTTTGTGTCGAACGCGGAATCCGGACATTTTATAATCAAAAGATCCGCCTGACACAACCGAATGCATAGCTTGCGCTTCAAAAACGTCGTCGTTATACCCTTCCTATTTTTTGAATTGCGTATAGACTATTTTTTTAATAGAGCGGCTTAAAAATATATGAAAACCGTCACAGCAAAAGTTTTTAAATTCGTGTGTAAAAATTGTAAAATACCAGTAGAAGTCATGGGAAAATCTTCTTCGCTTCTGTTTTGTAGGTACGTACATACATTTTGTTGAACGTTTGTTTGTCTTACGTACGTGTGCTCGCACAACTGCCTTCCTAGGTAGTGATAACACCGGAAAGGCAACGTCGTGACGCTGAAGGCTTCATTGATTTAATTATGAAGACTGGTGGAGGTGTAGGTTTCAGAATGCCCAGGCCTGAAATAATTGCCTTAAGGAATGACAGCCCTATAGAATACGCTAATGGTTGCGAGGGTGCCATCGCACGAAAGAATCCTGCTATGATATTATGCGTGTTGGCACGTCAATTTGCGGATCGGTATGAAGCGATTAAAAAGAAATGTACGGCAGATCGTGCCGTGCCTACGCAAGTTGTTTGCGCCCGAAACATGACCTCAAAATCAGCTATGTCGATTGCTATTGAAGTGGCAATACAAATAAACTGAGAGCTCGGCGGCGCCCCTTGGAGGGTCAAGATCCCATTAACTTCAGTCATAGTCATTGGTTATGATGTCTGTCACGACACCCGCTCGAAGGAGAATAGTTTGGGCGGGTTTGTGGCGACCCTGGACCGCCACTTGATACGCTACTTCTCAGGGGTCAACTCGCACACGTCCGGAAACGAGTTAAGTGCGCACATGGGCTTCGCTGCAGCCCTTAGAAGATATCGGGAAGTCAATGATGGAAATTTGCCACAACGCCTTTTTATCTACCGTAACGGTGTAGGGGACGGGCAGATCCCTTACGTGCACAGCCACGAGGTGGCTGAAATAAAAAAGACTTTGGCTCAGGTTTATGGTGAAATGGAGTACAAATTATGTTTTACCGTAGTCTCAAAGCGCATCAACACCCGCATATTTTTGAACTGCGGCCACTTCGGTGAGAACCCGCGCCCCGGCACTGTCATCGATGATGTCGTCATTACATCGGAGCGTTACGATTTCTTTTTGGGTGTTACAGAACGTGCGTGAAGGCACAATCTCACCAACATCTTATAATGTTATTGAAGATACTACAGGGCTGCACCCAGATAAGATGCAATGGCTGACATACAAACTGACCCACCTGTACTTCAACTGCTCGTCTCAGGTCCGTGTCAATGCTGTGTGTCAGTATGCTCACAAGCTTGCATTTTTAGCAGTCTAAAATAGTCTACACAGCTCGCCGCATCAGACCCTAAGTGATACATTGTACTTCTTGTAGATCTAATATATAAAAATCAATGCCACTTTTCGTTGTAATGTTATAACTCAAGAACGGGCTCACCTATCCAAACCAAATGTTTAGGCTTTGTTCGAACTATTTAGTAGATGCTTTATATGATGTTTGCACTAAATCGGACGAGCGGTTCTTAATATCCCGTGCGAAGCTGGGACGGGCCACTAGTTTATAATATAAGGAGCATTTTTTTATTATCACGACTTCACGATGAGACGCAGCAGAAGGCGTGCACTTTTTAAGATATTTGAACTGGGTATATTATTTTTGCAATGTGAGGAGCTCGTCGCTAAATAATTACAGCCGCACTGGCCGATCTTCCGGGTTAAGCTGTGCTTGCTGAGGTTGGTCTGTGGATAGGTGATCTGTCATAGCGAGTTTCTTCCGTGCCTCGGAAAGCACGTAAAGCCGTTGGTCCCAGCTATCATTTGTAGATCTTTGACAGTCGTTACTGACGTTACTGTTAGTCAGGAGCTCATAAATCTGACAAACAGTCTTACCATGGGGTATCATATTACCCAGTTACTGGGTTGTGGAGGTCCGATAGGCGGAATCCGGACATTTTATAATCAAAAGATCCGCCTGACACAACCGAATGCATAGCTTGCGCTTCAAAAACGTCGTCGTTATACCCTTCCTATTTTTTGAATTGCGTATAGACTATTTTTTTAATAGAGCGGCTTAAAAATATATGAAAACCGTCACAGCAAAAGTTTTTAAATTCGTGTGTAAAAATTGTAAAATACCAGTAGAAGTCATGGGAAAATCTTCTTCGCTTCTGTTTTGTAGGTACGTACATACATTTTGTTGAACGTTTGTTTGTCTTACGTACGTGTGCTCGCACAACTGCCTTCCTAGGTAGTGATAACACCGGAAAGGCAACGTCGTGACGCTGAAGGCTTCATTGATTTAATTATGAAGACTGGTGGAGGTGTAGGTTTCAGAATGCCCAGGCCTGAAATAATTGCCATAAGGAATGACAGCCCTATAGAATACGCTAATGGTTGCGAGGGTGCCATCGCACGAAAGAATCCTGCTATGATATTATGCGTGTTGGCACGTCAATTTGCGGATCGGTATGAAGCGATTAAAAAGAAATGTACGGCAGATCGTGCCGTGCCTACGCAAGTTGTTTGCGCCCGAAACATGACCTCAAAATCAGCTATGTCGATTGCTATTGAAGTGGCAATACAAATAAACTGAGAGCTCGGCGGCGCCCCTTGGAGGGTCAAGATCCCATTAACTTCAGTCATAGTCATTGGTTATGATGTCTGTCACGACACCCGCTCGAAGGAGAATAGTTTGGGCGGGTTTGTGGCGACCCTGGACCGCCACTTGATACGCTACTTCTCAGGGGTCAACTCGCACACGTCCGGAAACGAGTTAAGTGCGCACATGGGCTTCGCTGCAGCCCTTAGAAGATATCGGGAAGTCAATGATGGAAATTTGCCACAACGCCTTTTTATCTACCGTAACGGTGTAGGGGACGGGCAGATCCCTTACGTGCACAGCCACGAGGTGGCTGAAATAAAAAAGACTTTGGCTCAGGTTTATGGTGAAATGGAGTACAAATTATGTTTTACCGTAGTCTCAAAGCGCATCAACACCCGCATATTTTTGAACTGCGGCCACTTCGGTGAGAACCCGCGCCCCGGCACTGTCATCGATGATGTCGTCATTACATCGGAGCGTTACGATTTCTTTTTGGGTGTTACAGAACGTGCGTGAAGGCACAATCTCACCAACATCTTATAATGTTATTGAAGATACTACAGGGCTGCACCCAGATAAGATGCAATGGCTGACATACAAACTGACCCACCTGTACTTCAACTGCTCGTCTCAGGTCCGTGTCAATGCTGTGTGTCAGTATGCTCACAAGCTTGCATTTTTAGCAGTCTAAAATAGTCTACACAGCTCGCCGCATCAGACCCTAAGTGATACATTGTACTTCTTGTAGATCTAATATATAAAAATCAATGCCACTTTTCGTTGTAATGTTATAACTCAAGAACGGGCTCACCTATCCAAACCAAATGTTTAGGCTTTGTTCGAACTATTTAGTAGATGCTTTATATGATGTTTGCACTAAATCGGACGAGCGGTTCTTAATATCCCGTGCGAAGCTGGGACGGGCCACTAGTTTATAATATAAGGAGCATTTTTTTTATTATCACGACTTCACGATGAGACGCAGCAGAAGGCGTGCACTTTTTAAGATATTTGAACTGGGTATATTATTTTTGCAATGTGAGGAGCTCGTGGCTAAATAATTACAGCCGCACTGGCCGATCTTCCGGGTTAAGCTGTGCTTGCTGAGGTTGGTCTGTGGATGGGTGACCATCTATCATAGCGAGTTTCCTCCGTGCCTCGGAAAGCACGTAAAGCCGTTGGTCCCAGCTATCATTTGTAGATCTTTGACAGTCGTTACTGACGTTACTGTTAGTCAGGAGCTCATAAATCTGACAAACAGTCTTACCATGGGGTATCATATTACCCAGTTACTGGGTTGTGGAGGTCCGATAGGCAGTCGTTTCATGTAAAATACTGATATTCAGCTGCATCTGGTTCGACTGGAAGCCGACCCCAACATAGTTGGGACAAGGCTCGGCAGATGTTGACCCACATGTGCTTTATACACTTATATCGTATTCATAACTTAGGATTATGGTTGTCAACGTGGCTGTATTTTTTTTTTCTTATCATTAGACTTCCTTCGCAGTGTTCCAATATTTGAAGGCTTCCATCTTTTGCCATTTTATTCTGTGAATCATGAAATGAATAAGTTTTGTGTTATGCTTCCTAGCAAGTGGACGATAATTAAGACACATTTACGAATTTCAGTAGGTCCTTTTTTCAGTCTATTTCTTATTTATTTCCTATTAAACAGAGCTGAAAATCAAACTTGACTGTAAGTGCTATCGAAATAATTAAACTAATTGTGCATTTACATTGAAAAGCTAGTTTCAGTGTTATAACAATGAAAGTAGTGTCAAGCAATTGTTTTATTGTTCCAATTTAAAGGATTCGATGGACGTTTTTCAGTGCATTTTTCTTTTGAAACTGAGCGTTATAGTTACTACATGTAGTTTTAACTGAACGAGTTTCGAGATCGCTTCGCTTAGGCTCGTGTCTGAGATTTCGAACCGCGAGCACAGGGCTTCCGTAGCTAGTTGTTGACTTCACCAGGTGGTCACCATATAACTTAGTAATTCACTGCTTCTTTAAGTATTCGAAAGCATTTCAAAGATACATCGAAGATAAATTGTTAATTAATGTAGGTAATCTTTATTAACTGTGTATAGTAAAAATTGTAATTGATGTCTTTGTGTAAAGAAGTTTGAATACATTTCCTTTGACTTTTCCATATTTTTTTTTATTAATTCCTTTATAAAATAAAAAACACGATTGAAGGGAATAAGATATGAACTCTACTAAGCAATATGAACGTACATCTAGGCATGCAATTGCGGATGTAATTACTATAATCCATAGAGTTAAGTCACGAATGTACACAATGTATTACCTACTACTAGTGATGCAATACGTCGCTAAGTTCTTTTTTATCAATATAATTATGTAATATATGATTTTTATAACATTAAACAGTTTCACATATTTTATTATGTACACATAGTTAATAACAACGAAAGATTTACACTCTATAACTTACCTACTTATTAACTAGATTTAAAATAAGTAGACCATAGTTCGATAGTTACAATAAGATATTTGATAATCACTGACGAACATAACGATAAAGTTGCTCGATAAAACAGATGTAACTCTATTTACAAAGAAATAAATAACGATATCTTATTATTTAGAAACTTTTTTTTAATACATACATACTTACATAGATCTAGTATAGGTAGGTCTAAAAGTGACACATCGTCTTGGTGGGAAATAAGAGCATGCACTCCTCAATGTCGATCGTCACCAAACCCTAACATTTAAAATATATTTTTATAGAACGATTATTTAACTAATAAATAAAAATATAACTATACTTATATAATTAACAATATCAAGAGAGCGATTGAATTGAATGTTAATTGTGTCAGACATTAGTGACCACATCTCCTACATTTTAAAAATCTTAGAGACAAGTAAAACTAATTACAAGGTACCTCATAGATTGTAATAAGGTATGTGTTACGGCTAAATAGCCGAAGTGCGGTTGCACCTAGTTTTAGCCGGCTACAACTAGGTGCAGTCGGCCACATGCGGTTAAACTAAGATATATGTATCCTACTTATCTTTGGTTAGAACTAGGTTAAGCCTTTATCATAGAGGCTAGAACTAGCAGCCGCCAGGGAATTGCTGGCACCCCGACTCGGATAATTTAGGTTATTTTTTGTTAAACCACCCAGAAGTAGCTTGCTCCTGTGAAGGAAGGATACATCTAAGTTTAACCGCAAGTGGTCGGCTGCACCTAGTTGTAGCCGGCTAAAACTAGGTGTACTCGTAGCTGCACTTCGGCTATTAGCCGTAACATAATTATGTATATCGTGTGATACACACATATAAATTTTAATTAGGTCTTGAAATTGTTTTTTTTTAAGAAGCATTTATTTAAAATGAACGAGATGCCGTCACACCATTGCAAGTTAAGCCTCCTGCAGACACACGCGATTAATCGCGCTGCGACAACGAGCCAAGCTAATTTCCACTCTAAAAATACTGCGAATGGACCGCGATATGTCGCCCCGCGCGATTTATCGCGTGTGTCTGCAGGAGGCTTTATTCTGTAACTAGCAAACGTTTAGTTGCGCGTGTCGGTGGAGGAGGGCAGGTTCTCGCCGTCGATCTTGTGGCGCGTGGCCTGGATGTAGGCCTCCGCGGCCAGGGCCGGCCAGGCATCCGCAGGGGCCCCAGAGGCCCCGGCCCCGGCCCAGGCTTCCGAAGTCGACACCTCTGCTGGCCTCTCCACGTTCTCTGCTGTCTTTGGCGTGCAATCCAAAGACAGAGACTTTGGTGTCTCAATCCTTTAAAATAAACATAGGTACTTTATTGCTTTGAAGTTTCTTAATTTCATAGAATTCGGCATTGCATTGAGACCAATATTTTTAAGTTGGCTAATAATGTACTCAATACACAAATAATAAGCCTCATGTTTTATAAACTTTTTCTTTTAATTTTAAAGTGTCAAACGTTTAAAATTTATAGGAAGACTATAAGCTATATAATATCACGCTACGACCAACAGGAGCCGAGCAGCAGCGCGGATGAAACCGCGGTGAAAAGCTAGTTGCTAAATAATAATAAATAGGAGAAGGTACGGTGTGGACTCTTAGAGAAAAAATACCTCACGCGTTCTGGTGACTGCATGGCGTCGTTGGTGCTGGATATCTCCAGGTCCTCGGCATAGCTCATGTGTAACTTCTCGCCCTCACTGCGTTGCTCTTTTTCTGATAAAAATGATAGTTAATATAATTAGGGGTGATACGAGGATAACTTTTAATGAGTTAAAGTAAAACACATGTAGATCCGTGTATGGTTTTAGGCCGCCCCAAAAACTGCATCAAAATCGATGCAGCCAAACGCGAGATAATCGCGGACATCGGACAAACATTCGGGTCGAACTGAGGACCTCCCTTTTTGAAGTCTGTTCAAAATTTGAATTAAAATATGTATACCATTCACCGACTTGAAACTTTCATTATTACTTAATTAAAACAGACAATAAAAAAAGCTACTTTCAAGATGTCAAAGGAATCGGCAGTATTACCGTCAACGTTGATGGCAGACTCAGGCCAGCCGAGAGAGTCGCCCTCCACGTCGACAGGCTCGTCCTCCGCGTCGTAGGGCCGGGGCTCGCGAGGCCGCTCCTCGCGCCTGTCCTCGTCCAGGTCGTAGCCCAACATGCTCTCCACCGTGTGGTGGCGCTTGCGTGTGCGCAGTTTCAACCGCCGCTGACGGTTGGCGCGGATGCGCTGGTATGTCTAACAGAACGGATTTTTGTCAATATTAACATTGCTACTACTTAGGCTATAGTAAAATGCGAGGAAAAAGCAATTACGTGGAAAATTCACTTGAATATGTACCTAGTGACTTTGTGGCTGTCCCAATATAAAACAAAGGTCGAAAAAGTATCTTTGAGTGTTATCTTTGTTTGATATTTTAAAGAACAGTTATCACTTAAGTAAAGCCTGTGACACAGCTTCATTGCGTAACGACATGGACAAATTGCCCCTTATCTCAACCTGCCACCGTCGGGTTATTAAAAAAAAAGCGAAAAGCGCAATAGTTGCACATAAAAATGTTTTGTTTAGCAGTGTTCTGGCCAATGATGTGAACTATGAATGATCCACAATTTATATCTAAAGTTTGATGTGTTGTAAGCAGTGCCGAAAATGGGGAATGTGCCTATGGTGCCCAGGCACAGAGCACAGAAATGGCCAGACCATGGGCCGCATTATGACGTCTTAAAACCAGGCTTGTTCAAGTGAGTGAACGAGGTGGCGCTAGACGACTTGTATAGCACTGTATCTTTCACTCCCTTGAACAAGCCTGGTTTTGAGATGTCATAATACGGCCGCAGGGTGCAGTTGAAGAAGCTGGCAGTGGGCGTATAAAAGAATAGTTACGGCCCTAGTTGTATGTTCAGTGCGCGGTTACCTCCCAGCGCGCGTCCTCGTCCTGATGGTGGAGGGGGTGCTGCGAGGGCGCGGGCGGGTCCCGTGGCAGTGCACTGAGGCTGTACAGATGCTGCAGCTCCTGTAGGAAGTGCGCCTGCGCCACTCCCGGGCCCAGTCGCGCGCCGCAGACGCCGCACGACGACTTGCGCTCGCCGTCCGCTAAACAAATGATGTAAGAATTGCCGATGGGTTTGGCAAAGGTGTATCTATTAGTAGGTACACCATAACACCAGTCAGATGACTCAGACCAGATGCACATGGTATAGGCACATTTTCCAGTTAGGCCCTTCGTACACAACGCGACGCAAGTCGTTGTGTACGAAGGAGCTAAGTCTCATATTATATTGAGGTATAACCTTAATTCTATGGAGAAGGCCTATGTTCAGAAGAGGGCTCATACGGCTGATAATTATGATAATATCTAAACAACTAATAATATAATCAAAGATCTCTGTTTACTTTAAACGTATGTACACACGTCGTGCTCGTACTAGACCTTATTTTCAGTACTAGCACTAGGCTACATTTAGTAAATAAAAATCACTTTTCTAAAGCACATATACGAGCTAAATTAGGTTATCGTTTGTGAGACACAGGTGCGTGACGATATGACGGCTATACAGGGTGAATTTTTCAACTGGGCGTGGATGGCTATATCCGAAACTATGAGGAATATCAAAAACCGGCCAAGTGCGAGTTGGACTCGCCCATGAAGGGTTCCGTAGTAGCAAGCAATAGATTAGGGATATAATAAAATTATATTGAGATTAATAAGTAATATACACAAACAATAAAAATAACTTTGTTTTTCATAGTGTTTGTATGAATGGCAAAGTTATATTTGCGGTTTTTGAAAATGTATAGTAGGTACATTTTCAAAAACCGCAAATCTCCAAAATTGCTGACTATATCTCATCCAAACCAATTTTCGTTGGAAGTTTTTGTTAGTTTTATCATTCTCTTATTTTAGAAGTTACAGGGGGCGGGACATACATTTTACCACTTTGGAAGTGTCTCTCGCGCAAACTGTTCAGTTTAGAAAAAAATGGTACTATTAACCTCAATATCATTTTTAAAGACCTATCCATACCCCACACGTATGGGTTTGATGACAAAAAAAAATTGAGTTACAATACTAAGTATAGGGGGTACCACCAAAATTGTTTTGTTATTATTTTTGTGTAAAAATCCTAATGCGGTTCACATAATACATCTACTTACCAAGTTTCAACAGGATAACTCTTATACTTTCGACAAAAAGTGGCTGTGACGTACGGACGGACATTCAGACAGACAGACATGACGAATCTATAAGGGTTCCGTTTTTGCCATTTGGCTACGGAACCCCTAAAAACGTTGAAAGGAGTCTTGAGGCCGATTTTGACGAAAACTAAAACTACATCATTGGGACTCATTTTGGAAAAAAGACACACCCTCACCCTGTATTATTATCAGGGTTGGCATGTTTAAAACAAGTTGTTTTAAAACACCTGTTTTAAACAGTGTTTAAAACAGTTATAAATTAAACAGTTTTTTACACGTTTTAACTACTTTTCATGGCGGATGAATGCCTGTAAAATGAAAATAAATTAATATTCAGGGGTCTTAAGCCCCTGTTATGTCACATTTTTTAACTTTTATTGGCATTGTAATGAAATAATACTTCAAAACATTAGAAAAAAAACAGTAATGTTTTTTCCATTGATATTTTTTTGTAAATATTTCATTACAAACAGCGAATTTGAAAAGATCTAGTCTAGAAATGAAACATATTAGTTATTTATAAGTTAAGACGTCGACCCACAGTCGAATTAATTTGAAAAAATGACCGAAACTAAATAAAAAAAAAATTCAAAATTCCAATGATGCAGTTTTAGTTTTCGTCAAAATCGGCCTCGAGACTCCTTTCAACGTTTTTCAATATTCCTCATAGATAGTTTCGGATATAGCCAGATCCAGGCCCAGTTGAAAAATTCACCCTGGCTTGAGAGAAAGAAGAAAAAGAAGATAGGCAGTGACTTACGTGAGAAGAAGTCGTGTGAATCAGTGCAGGTGGGTGCAGGCGGTACGTCGTCGTCCTTGCAGGGGCGAGGCGAAGCCGACGCGGCTGAGCCGGGGGAGCTCGTGTCGTCCCTTGCCGCATACCCGTGCCGGTATAGTGGCGGCGTACTGCTGTCGTCACGTACATTCTGTAAGGTACAAAAAAATGACCTGAACTTATAGCTCAAGATCAAGACCCCCTTAGACTGGCGGAGTCGCGGGACTGTCTAAATAGGTAACCGTGACCCTAGAATGAAAAGGGCTATTGAAGGAGCCCCGTGGATTTTAGCTAGTAGGTCGTACGGTTCTGACGGTCCCTTCCGCTTCCACGGCTTCCACCCCCACTCAAGGACTAATTTCATGATTTTACCACGTTACAAAAAGTGCACTGTAAAGGCGCGTTTCCAAAATAAAAGTTACAAACAAAACTGCTTATAAGCTATGAACTTGTACATTCAAGTAACTGTCAACCAATAGTTCCCAATTGAGTAAATTGGGAACTATGCAAGTAAAATCTGCATGCAATTTGCATACTCTCGAAAACATGTTTCCAATTCCAGCTATTTGTATGCAAAAGTGACGTCATACTTGCAAGACTTGCCTAATCGAATGGCGCTTTAAGGACAAAGAACAGAGCACAACTTACTACCAATAGAACTCTGCAAGCGGCAGTCTTATTGCTAAAGTGGATGCGCCTACCGGTCGATGGCATTTGCCTGTAACAAGCTTTGACACCCTGCCTACAGACAGGTGCAGTCGTGTTTCACAAACGTTCAATATCGGATGTTCATGACAATAGTCCTGAACAATATAGGGGTATAAGACGGGGACGATAATAATCGTGAGGCATAATGACAGACACACTCTTTAGGCATACACAACACTAACGTCCTGTTGGCTCTTGTGCTACGTTAGTATTGTGCTAAGTTTGCCTTAAATGTGTGATTTCCCATCATACCTCGCGTCCCCGTCTTATACACTGTTCCCCTACATATGTACCCACCATCAATTTAGGGGAATAGGTAGTATTGCGTTGCTTTGCTTGATACTGTGTCGGTGTACCTATCCTATGTGTTAGTGACGGGTTATTAGTAACAAAATAGATATGTTATTCTCCCGAAGAATTGCTGATACAGCAGGATACGCAAACCTGAGGTTCTCTCTACTTCTTTTTTCTCTTATTACAATGGGACAGCAATCCAACTCGGCCAGGCAGACGTCAGGCGCGGTATCCAATTTATCTTTACGTATTTTCCGGGTTACGGCGTGACACCAACTTTTAAACTTCGGGTTTCTACAGACACAGAGTAATTCCAAATGGAAAGTCACAAATGACACTTTGCCCATTCCGGGAAATCAATGTTCTTAATTGTTATTAGGTACCTATATGGTCCTCCAGTGGGACACACACAGTTACTGGACATTGGGAGTTTTTTGCTTGTTAATTATAGGTAGGCATAGCGAAAATACTCCAAAATGAAGTTGGAACTTACCCTTAAAGCTTGTCCGACGCTCTGGCCAAGCGCGTACTGTTCTCCAAGATGCCTGGCGAAGGCCTTCCCCGGGTACAGCGGGTGGAAAGCGCCTCCTATCGGGCGGAAGGCGCCACAGCCGAAGCTCTGCAGCGCAGGGTGCAAGAACTGCGGCGCCATGTGGTGAAGGAAGCCTTCCATGGCGTGAGTTAAACTCTAAACACACAGGTTCATTAATCTAACAGAGTTTCTTTGAAAGAAAAGCGCTAGCAGATGAGTTCAAAAAAATAGTTTCTGCTACAGATTTTTTCGCAAGTGCATTATTTCTAGGCGCTCAGCAAGTAGACGCAAACAAAAAAAAAAATGTTACAAAATGAACGCTACCCTTTATCTTCAAAAGATTTAAACGACATGTGCCTTCATGGCTCCACGATATTATTTCGATATTTTCAGAAACAATATACATTTATATTATTTATTCAGTACCTACCTATTACGTAACTGAGAAACATTAGAAACGGTCGGAAACTATTTTATTTACGAAAGGTCGTACAAAGCTACTGACGCCACAAAAACATTTTCACAGAAAGTGGTCATCGTAACGGTTTCGGGGAAATAAACAAAAAAACCCGAGTTACAGCCACTTAACCACACACGAATAGACAAGTTGTTTATTTTGAAAGCGTTCATATACGAGTGGCGTCGCGAGCGCACGCTTGCGGTGGAGCTATAGCGGAGGACAACCATGAACAAATAAACAGCAAAACTCATTGCTGCCGTCATCACAAATCATCTCAAGTATAGCTGAGATTAAAATAAGATTGGTACTGTTTAATAAAGGTAAAAATGGAGGTAACTTGTCCAGCCCCGGATCTACTTTTTTTCTTCTTCTTCTGGAAATGCAGGCCTTCTCGCCCTAGCTATTGTCCCGCTCAACTCGGTTTTCATAACGATTTTCGATAGCTCAATTTATTCTCAAAGATCAAAACAGGCCACTACCTACCTGCCCAATTGCAGCTGATTCTAAATTGTCACGACAATCTATTTGTAGCAACAGAAACAGCCGTCTGTTTATGAAGCAATAGTTCGATACTACAGTACAGTCAAAACGGTCCCTTTATCGCTTCCTATTATTTGTCGATAGCGGCGCATTGCAACTTGCCACGGCTATCAGAATCGCATGCATTGTCTTCGTGTTACCTCTGAGCCCTCTGATCACGATCATGCTTCGCAACGCAATGCCGGACACAGACATGCTTCTTGGTTGCGTGTCCGGCCTTATTAGATTGTGTCCAGCCTCTCCAGCTTTTGTTAGGTTTTTGAATTTAATCATTTATTTAAATGTCATGATTTGATTTCCGCTCCGCTCGCCTCACCTTTAAGCCTCCTGCAGACACACGCGATTAATCGCGCTGCGACAACGAGCCAAGCTAATTTCCACTCTAAAAATACTGCGAATGGACCGCGACATGTCGCCCCGCGCGATTAATCGCGTGTGTCTGCAGGAGGCTTTATGGCTAGTGCAAGCGAGCGGACTAGCACTAGACGCGTTCTCTTGCGCCCGCCGTTGGGAACCTTGTTTAGTCGACCCAAGGTTGCTTTAGTCTTAAAAAAATGATCGTGTTATACTAGGATAAGGAAAGATCTCTGCACTATTTTATGATTTTTTTTTGTCGGTTCTGAAAATCTGTACAGTTGGTAGGTATTGAGCGGTCTTTGTTACAAGAGCACTCACATTAGATTTAGTTATTTTTAACTATTTACCGCATATAATTTTATCGTTGACAAATTTACTCCAATCAGCGCTCCGTCTAATTAACAGATAGCACACATATATACATGACAAGATCTCAATATCTGTTCGTTTGAGTCTCCAATTAGTGCAGCGGCGTAATGGCTTAAGTGTTGTCGCTGTAATCAATCGGGAAGTAAACAGCGTGTCGCTTTGTGCTTGTGCCCGGTTTTGTTGTCACAAACAATTTGGTCACACCACTGACGGCCAGCGAGACCTACTCATGTCATTTATTAATTAAATATACACGGTTATGTTTACCACCCTTCGATTCAGGAAACAAACGGAAGTATATTTTTATTTGTCGGCGTTCCTTGAGATATGTTCGCAATGTGAACAAACCCTAAGATTAATTTTAAAAAAATACGGAATCCAAAGATTTTAATTCATAATAAGTCCCTATCGTTACTCCAATGATACCACTATAAGGGCCTGTTGGAGTTCCATGCTCGAAAAATATACCCCTATTGACAATTTTTTGAGAAAGCTTTAAATAGGTAGGTACGTTAAAGCTCTTCGAAAAATATGTCTAATAGGGAAATATACGTTGACGGCCGGACTTTTAAAAATACCTTTTTTTGTGCCTGCTATATATTTTGCACGGAAGCTCAAAAGAATAGCCAAACTACCTTCATTCAGCCCATAATGTAATAGCGATGACATTTTTCTTGTTCAAAATCAATAGCAGATTATTTAACTACGTATTTATTCGTACCTATAACTAGGATTTACATTTAAATGTTATGTTTCCCTTCTTACACAGTAAATTAAATTGCCCAAAATTATTCTCACTGTCCAAGATTTCACGCACATCCAAATCATCAAATTGCAGGAGTCACTCTGATGCAACAATAGGCTAATCGAAACTAGATACATAGGTGGGTCTAGGAACCTACCTATGTATTCGCTGTACGTCTGATATCCGATCACTTCTGGCGGTTACATGTTTATCAGAAAATAATATTACTAATTAGTATTATTTGCCTGATAATTTGTCGTTAAAAAAATATCCATTTATCTCCTCGAGCGTTTTCCCATTTACGGCACAAGACTCCTTCCTGGATAACCAAGCTGTTCCATTGTGCCCAATAACTCTTAGTGATGGAACTCATTGCAGCTACATCACTCCACTTGGGTTTAGGAGCACTAGCTTTAATCCAATCGAAAATTGGTTTGATGTCTGCGTCATTTCGCTGAGCATGCTGTAGGGTTTCCTTCCATTCGTTACGTCTTTGATTATAGCATGTCCAGATTCCTAGAAACCACTGAGAATAGGAGCCAAAAAAGGAAGAACAATAATTATAAGATTCCTACCTAAAACAAGTTAATATATACAAGGCAAAGATTTAAATGTGTGCGTGGCACTCACTCCTACATTTACAAAAAAATGGCTCCACGAAAAACTAAAAAGAATTTGGACACGGAATCTGGATATTTTATAATCTAAGATGTATGTCTTAATTAAAACTAACAGAAGACATAGTGTAGTTTAGTTTAAGTAGTAGGCAAAATTCACTAGAAGGAACCAACCTTAAAAGAGTAAAGCTTGGTTCACAGTGAGCCATAATTTAGGCGAGCATTATAACGATATAGATTTTTCGTACATAATTTTTCGTTCACACTAAACACCCTGTAGGATTCGTGCTCACTAAAATCACGTTCCTACTCGAACTTTTTTGTTTGTCTTTTCATCTACTGCATCAACCCTTAAAAAATTAACAAAGCAGTCGAAATAAAAAGTAACAACGATTCTCGTAATGGTTATATTCGGTGTTTGTTGGTGCCGCAGTGTGACCGCACCCCACTCCGCCTACTTACAAGCTCGCAGCAGTTGGCCTGCGTTACTTGCAGCTATCTATTCTATTGCCGCGACGTGTAAACACTGGGAAAAGAATAGTATGGCCGGAACAGTAGGCGATAAACACAGCCAGTGTAAACGTTATGAAATGATACATGCGGTGCATTCCGTTTAATTGTACTTGTATTTATGGAACACTTCTGGGTGTTCTAGAATATTGGCTTGGAATAATATTATCGGCCACGTAAGTTGTAAGTTCTGAGAGTAGCGGTGTTATATTTACACACATAACTATTCCGTTTATTGGAGCTTTTGCTAGTGTAAAACATGACTGGAATAAAAGGAGCAATTGTTACAAAATCAGTACTAATATATTAAAAAGCTGAAGAGTTTGTTTGTTTGTTTGGTTAAAAGCGCTAATGTGATTGCACTATCGAGGAAGGCTATAGTTATATACTTAAGATTACGCTACGACCAATACGAGCGGAGGGTGAAATAGGTATTCTTGAAATGTATATTTTAAAAAAATCAAAAAATATGATTTGCTACTCAAGTTGGTTGGTACTTCTTCCGTATTCCTACAAGATATTTTGTGCGTTGTTGTAATACGTGCCGTCGCCTATTATAAATAGACCTGTAAATCAATAATAGTTCTATTAGGCCGTTAATTCTATCGGTGCAATATATCAGATCGTAGTTACCAATAAGTGGGCAATAAAAGAGCCAACATTGCCTGAAAGAAATACGCTTGTTCCTGATTTATGCGTGGATAGGAACGCGGCCGCCCCTTTTTCAATAAGGGCCTGATAAGAATCATTGCTTATCCCCGCGTGACGATCGACGAGGCATGCAATTAAATCGCATTTTTTTACCAGTCTTTCGCAAATGCAAAAATTTAATGTTCTTACCAAATCTGAATATACACGAATGTAAATATCGGCATAAATAATCCTCTTTATGACTAACTAGAAAATCAATATCAGCGGAATCCTCTGTTCAAAAATAATTTTTGGCTTCGGCATCTTTCGTGTTATGGTCAAAATTATACTGTTGTAACTTTTTCAACTTTACAATCTGGAATTTAATTATAGCTTGCCGTTAGTGAATGAGTTTCGAATCGCAACAGAGGAAAAAACAGAAGATCTAAAAACGCCACTTAGCAATGTCGCTAATAGCAATGTTGAAAAATTATTCTTTATAATTAATCTAGTTTATTATGTCGAATTTTCTTGAGACTGTTTTTTGTTCATTTTATTATAAGAATTTATATATTTTGAAATTAAAAGATAACATTTTAAAGTTTTTTTATGTTTATGTATTAGAAAAGAAAGAACAATGATTTTATTATATGTATAGGAGAGTATTTACATTATGTAACTAAAACTAGATTTTTTTTTTAATTCATAAAGGTTTCATAAAAATTTCCAATTATATTGGCCATACATGTCGTGTTTACCGGACGCCGCCCGCTTTCAGCGTGCAAACTTGACGGCAAACTTGATCGTATAGGATAAAAATGAATAGCTGCCGCACTTTTTGAAATTACTTTATATCTGTCAGTACTAAAAGTAAACTACTTAATTTGTAAAAGAGATAGGAACTTTGGTTTATTATTTTCAAAATGAAATAAAAAAATCAACATCGTCTTTGATATTTCCAGAGTATATTGGTGATTTTTGCGGACCTCTAAATTTTGGGACATCTAACCCATAATTATATTGTATAGTTGCCTGTTTCAATAAATTACGTAAATAACGCCCCACCGAGAAATCCTATCCCGCAAAAATTTCGATTGCACCTTGCCTTCCCATGCAATACAGTGGCGTGTAGCTAAGCCAGAAGGGGCCCCGCATCAAAACTTGTTTGGGGCTTTCTAATCTAAGTGTATAGTTTTGCAAAATAAAGACGATAGCACCCTACCTCGTGTAATGAATGCTATATTACTGATGGTATTTTTTTAGCGTGGTAAAATCATCAAATGCGTACTCCCATCCAGGGCAGGGTAGGAGGGACTGTCAGATTTATACTGACTAAAATCCATGGTGTCCTTCAATAGCCCTTTACGTTCCGGGGTCACGGTATTCGTTAGTCCCGCGACCCCGGCAGGCTTTGGCCCTCTAGTGGGGGTCATGTTATTGATGTTGAAGGGAGCTAGAAAAATTGAGGATGCTGATAGACTGATCGTAGCTCATTTATGAAAACTACATATTACGGCCTTTTTGAAAATTGAGCTAGGTTAGGAGTTTAATAATTGGAGCTTTATGGCCACGATAAGTTTTCGTTAAGAGAAACATTATGTTTTTATTTTTATTCTAATCGTCGGGGGCCCTTGACAAAATTGATACGGCTGATACGGCGGTAGCTACGCCTCAGATGCAATAGCATAGATACCTGCAACATGACAAACTAAGGGCTGATTTTTCAATAGTCAGATAACTTTTATCTGAGGAATAAAAATGGCGGTTTGACAGCTTATCTATAGAAAGTATGTCAAATCGCTATTTTTATTCCTTACATAAAAGTTATCTGCCTATTGAAAAATCAGCCCTTAGTGTTAGTTTTAGTGATCGATAGATAAATAAAGGAGCGAGCACCTGAATCCTCGTACCTAACCCGCGCGTTCGCGATCTCAAGACGCAAATGCTGACCGGGCGAGCAGGTAGCCATGACTTAGCAAAACAAAATCAGCCTAATAATATTCCCACTACTGCAATACAGGCCTGAATGAAAATAAATGGGTAAAACAAACTCGTAGGCCAAGTGAAACTTGCCAGGATCGCGGTTAACCATGACTTTGGAACGTAAAGGGCAATTGAAAGAACAACGTGGATTTTAGTTAGTAGGAGTCTGTCATTTTTTTTCGTTGGTACAAACCCACCACACTATTCCCAAACCATTGCAACTCCTGAAAGCCAACAGTGGCAACCACTAAAGCGCCGAGACAATGAAGCTCGTCGTGTCCCGGAGAATGAATTTACCTGTCTTGGATCCTGCAACGAAATTAATCAGAAAAGAATAGCGGAGGAGTAGGAAAAATATGTTTCCATTAGGAGAATAGGAGTCTAGAATATAGGAGAATAATAGGAGTCTGTCAGTCGCTTCCACTTCACTCAGGGCGGGAGACTCATTTAATAATTTTAATAAGCAAAAATAAGGCTATTGAAAACTCTGGACATTAGCCCAAAGCCCCACTAATTGCGGGGCTACAAGGCTTACAGAAAGCATTAGCTGTCAAATGAGAACCTAATTGAACCCTACAAGGCTACATTTTCGAGTACCTACTATGCTCGCACTCGACTCTACGTTGGCACAATGGGCCCTTATTGTCTCAAAGTGCCCAGTTCTACAGTAGGTTTAAGACAGGCCTGTTCTAGACAGCTTATTAATCTAATCTCCTAGACTTAATTAGATTTCTACGTCCACACCTACCAATGTCACTATGTTTTAATTATTTTACGTATTATTATTTTCTTACTAGGAATAATAGATAAATCGTTTAGTATGAGGTAGACTTTCTGTAATTACGATAAATATAAAAAAAAAAATATTTTTATTATAACGCAATATCGGTCATGTAAAATAGCGCCAAATGGGCTATCTCATTTGTTTGTAGCACTATGCCGGAACAGCTCGACCGATTTTAACAGGTACAGAGTAAAAGAATAGGTCCTAACGTATTTTAACCTTCCTACCAACATTGATAATCAGGTACCTAAATCAGGGTCAGCTAGTAATTTTATAATAATCTAGAAATCATTCGATGATCGCTATCATTCTCTACCTCCTCAGATTAAATGCAAAAGACACAAATAGTGATCATCATAGATAATAGCAAAGCTTAATCAACCTTTTGTTTCCACAAGCTGTAATCTAACATGCAATTCCAGTGCGGTTTCCACACGATGTTTTGTTTCGCCTATTGCGCCTGTCTGAATTCGAATAAAAGATCTACAACGGGTCCTATAACACCGAGCCAGAACTGCTCTTATCAGCAGTGGACGTAACTCTTCGTAATAATAATGATCACTTACCTACATCCTACAACTAAGTTTATTTGTTCACTCTTAACATAACAGAAGAAGAATGTCTTAAGTACTCCAGGAGGAGTTGTTCAATTGATGTCTAAAATATTGCAAGAAATTGCGAAGTTAGAAAAAAATTAAAATGTTGAAAAGCTTTTTCTCGAACAATTTTGATTCTACAGAGACTAGACAGTTCTAAATCTCATATTGTTGCAAAAAAGTCGAGTTCTAACGTCACAATTATTGTATTTTGTTACACGAAAAAAAACAAACTCGCTTCTTTTTAACGCAATGTTCAATCTGACTGACATGGTCATTATTTTATACGTAGGTTTACACAGTCGCACGCTAAACATGGTACGAGTATAATAGTATTCATACATTAGGGTTCTTCACAGCATAAATTAATTGCAAAGGGTTTAGCCGTCTTTCCATAGGCAAACTGCCCCCGATAGGAACCTATATCGTAACATGTGTTATATTGTAGAGGGTACTAATAGTAGTTCATCGTATAGATATTAGCTCAATATTTTAGTTAATTGAGGAGCTATTTGAAAAAAAGTGTCCGGAGATGATTTTTTTTCAAAGTGATATATCTTTTTTGATTTTAAAGCTAGAAAAATAAAACAAATTCCAGTGTTTATGGTACATTTTACAGTTTATCTTATATTAATTTCGATGAGCCTAGCTTGAATAAAAATATTCAAAACATGTAAATAAATTATTTTTTTATTGATTTCTGTCAGATCAAATTGAATTACCACTTTGAAAAAAATATATAATAATTGTCTATACCTTGCCTAACAGCATGCCAAGTTTCATTCAAATCCATAAGGTGCAACATGTTGAATAAAAATAATGAAAGTAAGTGGACCACCTTATGACTACTTTGTTGACGCTTTCAAATTGTATTATATTTTAATAATCTTTAACAAAGTAGCGTTTTTACCGTTTATAAAAAGTACATTAATAGCTGGTGGTGTCACTAGCCTATTACAATAATTTGTCGATCTACTTTTAAGGTGAACGCACACTTATCCGAGCCGAACGCGTCGAACGAAACCAATTTTAGAATTCTGTATATCTAAAATTCGTTTCGTTCGATTTGGACGATTCGGCGCGGATAAGTGTGCGAGGTTTCACGAGATTTCATATTATACAGAATTCTAAAATTCGTTTCGTTCGACTCCTTCGACGCATTCGGCTCGGATAAGTGTGCGTCCACCTTTATAGTGACTAGATTATCAAAGTACCCGCGCGTTCATGTTCCTATATGATCACAGTGCATAGTCGTGGTACGCTTTCTCTGTTATTATTTGCGCAGTTTTACAAATTCCTAATTAATAATAATAATATTCCACAACTATCACACAACGCCGTCTAGTCCCAAGCTAAGCAGAGCTTGTGTTATGGGTACTAGATAACTGATAAACATACTTATATATTTCTAAATACATACATATTATAGATAAATTATACCCAGACACAGAACAAATGATCGTGCTCATCACACAAACATTTGTCCTGGGTGGGAATCGAACCCACGACCTGCGGCATAACAGTCAGGGTCACTAACCACTAGACCAACAAGCCTGTCAAAAAATTTTAGATTTCATATACAGAATTCTAAAATTCGTTTTGTTCGACGCGTTCGGCTCGGATAAGTGTGCGTTCACCTTAAAAGTAGATCGACAAATTATTGTAATAGGCTAGTGACACCACCAGCTATTAATGTACTTTTTATAAACGGTAAAAACGCAACTTTGTTAAAGATTATTAAAATATAATACAATTTGAAAGCGTCAACAAAGTAGTCATAAGGTGGTCCACTTACTTTCATTATTTTTATTCAACATGTTGCACCTTATGGATTTGAATGAAACTTGGCATGCTGTTAGGCAAGGTATAGACAATTATTATATATTTTTTTCAAAGTGGTAATTCAATTTGATCTGACAGAAATCAATAAAAAAATAATTTATTTACATTTTTTAAATATTTTTATTCAAGCTAGGCTCATCGAAATTAATATAGATAAACTGTAAAATGTACCATAAACACTGGAATTTGTTTTATTTTTCTAGCTTTAAAATCAACAAAGATATATCACTTTGAAAAAAAATCATCTCCGGACACTTTTTTTCAAATAGCTCCTCAATTAACTAAAATATAGAGCTAATATCTATACGATGAACTACTATTAGTACCCTCTACAATATAACACATGTTACGATATAGGTTCCTATCGGGGGCAGTTTGCCTATGGAAGGACGGCTAAACCCTTTGTTTAGTCCGTCAGTTAGAGTATCGGAGGGCACGGCAGTGCCCCCGCCAAGACGAGCGCGAAGCAAACACTGCCGTACCATCCTTTACTGGAACCATTTCGCCGCATTTTCAGTCCCCTATTTGAGAACCTCTGGATATGACCAGAACGCAGAAATTTTCGTCATCCAGTAAGCTATAATCACATACTTAAAATCCAAAATTTCAATTCTTCAGGTCATTTAGTTACGAAGTTGCATTTACGACACTCACTCACTCATGATCATCAAAATAGAACTAGTACTTAGGTACTTCCCATAAACTCAGAGAGCTGAAATTTGGTATAGAGTTAGGGTTTAATGGCCACATAATCGAAGATCTAGAGTACCTGGTGACCCTGATTAGAAAACACAAGAGCCCAACCAAACTATTAGAGATCGACATACCCCCTTTACAAAAAATATTCAACTTGGTGGGCCGCTTCATTTGATGTCAAAAATAGAAGGTCAATAAAAAAAAATATGCCCACGTTTCTACAAAAAGAAGTGAAATCCCACCAAAAACATTGTAAAAAAACTAGCCAAAACTCGATGGAGCTGCTTGTTTATCTCAGAAAAGTAATGAAATCTAGACGAAGTCGTGCCAAGTCTAAGGTTCCTTACTGCGATTTCTATATTATTATAGTTGTTGTGTGACTTGGCCTTAGTAAGGACCCTTTTTTTTTTTTTTTTTTTTGCGTGGTAAAATCATCAAATGAGTCCTCCCGCCCAGGGTGGGGCGGGAGGGACTGTCAGACTTGTACTGACTAAAATCCACGGTGTTCCTTCAACAGCCCTTTATGTACCAGGGTCACGGTTACCGAGTGAGACAATCCCGCGACCCCGGCAGGCTCCGGCCCTCTTAGGGGGCCCCGTCAGTTTGCTGACAGCTCTTTGAGGCGCGCGTGGAACACAACGCGCCGTCGACCCGGGCATGGTCCATGATCGGACGGCGAGTCACCCATTACTCGCCGCCCGCATGCCCGCGCCTACGGTGGCCGGAGATCGTCTTGCGACGTCCGTTGCCGTGGGCGTCTCCCGCGGCGGCTGGGTCGTGAGGTGGACGCTGTCCTCTCCCTCACGCGTTCCGCCTCCTCCTTTGCTAGCATTACTGCTTCGCAGAAGGAGGCGACCGCTTCCCATTCCGTCTCGCCCCGCAGCATGGCCTCGACCAATGCTGGGCGCGAGAGGTCGCCGCCTATCGCCTCCGTGAGAACACGGCGGTGCTCTGTCCAAGCGGGGCAGTCCTGCACCGTATGCTCCACCGTGTCCTCCGGGCGATCCTCGCAGTGGTGACACCCAGGCGTTTCTTCCTTGCCTATACGACACAGGAACCTCCCGAAACATCCGTGTCCGGTGAGGACCTGCGTCAGGCGGAAGGTGAGGACGCCGTGACGCCTCTCCAGCCACTCCTCAAAGAGGGGTCTTACCGCCGCGATTGCGGCGTGCCCGTAGTAAGGACCCTTAGACAGAATGTTTTTGGTGGGTTTAAATTATTCATGAAACGTTTTTTTTAATGAATGAATATTGATAAAGTTGTAATGCATCAAACTCGGGGCTCGTGACGTCATAACGCTTTTTTTTTAGCGTGGTAAAAGCATCAAATGAGTCCTCCCGCCCAGGGCAGGGCGGGGGGGACTGTCAGACTTGTACTGACTAAAATCCACGGTGTCCTTCATTAGCCCTTCACGTTCCAGGGTCACGGTAATGGAATAAGTCCCGCGACCCCGGTAGGCTTTGGCCCTCTAGAGGGGGGACCCGTCATCTTGCTGACGCTCTTTGAGGCGCGCGTGGAACGCGAACGTCATAACGCTTGTGATTTTTAAAAGCGTTGTATTTTAGAATAGAAAAAAACCGGCCAAGTGCGAGTTGGACTCGCCCATGAAGGGGTCCGTAGCAGCAAGCATAGATTAGAGATATAGTTTTTAAGACCTTTGTAACTAACAATATATGGACAAAATTAAGTCTGAATTAAATAAATAATAATAATAATAAAATAATAAACTGGCAACACTGAAGTAAACATCAGATACAAACTATTTTTTTCATTTTTTCTGTATTTACTATCATACCACATATAAAATTAAATAAAAATCAAGTATCTCAACAACAAAAACATATGTAAAAAATAGTAATCGTGAATAACCGCTGGAAAAACGGTAAATACAACGAAAAGGAAAAATTCAAATTATGACACCGAATGACAAATGTCACACGATTCACGATGTATGATAATATAGAAAATATACAACAAGGTTTGTAGAAGATGCTGACCAGAGCCAGAGCAAGACTAAACACACGCCCACCACCTCCGGAGTCGTCGCTCAGCCCCGCCTCGCCGCCGCCGGACCCCGGATCACCTGTGTCACCGGCAGCGGCAGTTGCGTCGAGCTCGAGCGAAGAATATTTCTCCCCGCCGACGTCGCCAACACCTGTACGTCGGCAGGGGAGTCGCCGGCCACCGCGGAGCTTGGGATCTAGGGGCCAACCGGCCCCGAGCCGGGTCCCCGCTACCGGTGGTTGTGTGCAGCGCATGAGATGGACTCAGTCCATAAATGAGAATGTCATGCGAGCATACTACGGGTCTACAGAGGGAGGAACTAACCTCACTGCGTACCGTGTTAGGATGCTGTCTCTGTTCCAGGTACTAGAACCAACCCTTAACGTTTCGGCCCAACGACTGTCGGATCAGGTGCGGGTCATCCAACGTAATCACATGTTGGATGACACCGCACTTGATAGGCTGCGCTCAGAAGTACTAAGCAACAGTATCATCTTAACTCCACCACCAACAACGGCGTCCGTATCTATTAATAGAGTGCCGTCACGGTCGAACATTGCTACTTTTGTGGAGGAGGATGATGCGGTTGCCACGGTAAGTAGCCAGTGCAACGAAAGATTGAGGAGCGCGTTGGAGGATGCGCTCTGTGAGTATCGTTTAATTCCTGCTGCACTTAGACCCCGACTACCACGGTTACCCATGCACAAAAAAAATAGGGCGCTGGTGAGTGCCTTGAACTCGCTGCTTAAGAATTTGTTCGAGAGCAGCGAGGATCTTATCGATACACACTCGATCCTGTACTGTGGGGCTGTCGCGGCATGTCGTTTAGCTAACGTCAAATTCCCAATTCATGACGAAGCTAAGCGACCTAAACCAGCCGTACCGGCCTGGCAGAGCAGGATCGAGCGACGTATCGATGGAGCCAGGGTACTCATTGGCAAACTATATTGCTTCAGGGAGGGAAATACACGACCACGTGTAATGCGCTTTGTGAGGCATTCTCGGGGACTGGAATAAGTCCTCAAGAATACGTCGCCCGTGTCACGGAGCGCATCGACTTCCTGAAGCAAAAAGTTTGTGCATGGGCAAGCCGTATTCGGCGGTATAAGCGGCGGGTTGATCGATACTCGCAGAATCGCATGTTCCAGCGCGATGAGAGGTGGGTATACAGAGCTTGGGAGCGACTTGGACAAAACATGGCTGACGTGTGCCGCCCGGATGATAACGCTACGAGTACATTCTGGCGCAACATCTGGTCGGTACCTGTCAGTCATACTGAGGCTGATTGGATGCGTGATGTCAAGCGGGTGTGTGAGACTATTCCAGAAATGGAACCAATATCCATTACGCCATTAGATGTAGCAAGAGCAGTCCGTTCGTTACCGAATTGGAAATCCCCGGGACCGGACGGACTGCACAACTTTTGGCTAAAATGGTTTAATAGTTCACACACTTGTTTGGCATCTCAATTCCAGTCATCCTTAGAGTCTGGGTCGCTACCACAGTTTCTGACAACTGGGGTTACCCACCTTCTCTATAAAACCGGTAGTACTGCGGAACCCAAGAATTATAGACCGATCACATGTTTGTCGACGGTCTATAAACTTCTTACATCCATTTTGAGAGTGAAAATTAGTACACACATAGATAATAATTCTATTATGTCTGCCTCTCAAAATGGATGTAGGAATGGGTCCCGTGGTACGAAGGAGTTACTCCTCATTGACATGGCTATAAGCCAACAGGTTCATCGAACTCGCAAGGATCTGTCCGCATGCTGGATAGATTATAAGAAGGCCTACGACTCGGTGCCACATACATGGCTCATGAGGGTGTTGGAGTTGTACAAGATAGACGCAACTCTACGCACCTTTCTTGAGTCATGTATGAGGCAATGGAGAACAGTCCTTCGTTATCCAGGGTGCCGACAGATCCAGGCGAGCGATGAACCTGTATGGATCAAGCGGGGAATATTCCAGGGCGACAGTTTGAGTCCACTTTGGTTCTGCTTAGCCCTGAATCCTTTAAGCACATTGCTGGAGGATTCAGGTCTAGGCTATCGGTTGAGGAGAGATGGTCAGGTCATATCTCACCTTCTATACATGGATGATCTGAAACTCTTTGCCCCCAGCAAATTGCAACTGATGGAGCTACTGAAAGTAACTGAAACTTTTAGTAATGCCATCAGGATGGAAGTTGGTGTGGACAAATGTGCAGTCATGCATGTAAAGCAAGGGGTGATTATGGAATCTGAAGGGATTCAGCTTTCAGATTCCATACACCTTAGGTCACTCTCCTCATCCGAAACCTACAAGTATTTGGGTATGTCGGAAGCGCTAGGCATTAATGTGCCAGACGTGAAACAATCGTTGAGGGAGCGCTTCTTTGGACGCCTGAAAAAGGTTTTAAATAGCCTTCTTTCGGGCGGAAATAAGGTGCGCGCCTTCAACGGTTGGGTCATGCCGGTCTTGATGTACTCTTTCGGCATACTCAAATGGACTCAAACTGAACTCGACGCCTTAGATAGACGAGTTCGTACGCTGTTGACTGCAAACCGGATGCATCACCCACGATCATCGGTGATGAGACTGTACATCCCGCGGAAGTGCGGGGATCGAGGCTTTTTAAATGCCAAGACCCTCCACAACCGCGAGGTGTGCAGTCTCAGAGAATATTTTTTGAAAATGGAAGTGGGTATGCACCGAGATGTGGTCACAGTGGACAAGGGACTCACCCCGCTGTCCATGGCTAAAGAGAACTGGCACAAACCTGTGATACTCAGTACCGAGGACCGCAGGGAGGTATGGCAAAGCAAGGAGCTACACGGACGCTTCTACCGGGCCCTTCATGGGCCCGATGTAGATTTTCTAGCGTCCGTGTCCTGGCTACGTTTTAGTGACCTCTTCGGGGAAACTGAAGGTTTTGTCTGTGCGATTATGGACGAAGTTATCTTGACGAACAACTACCGGAGACATATTATAAAGGATGGGACGATTGACGTGTGTCGGGCATGCCATCGTCCAGGTGAATCCATTAGACATATTATCTCTGGTTGTTCTCGTCTTGCTAACGGCGAGTACTTGCACAGGCACAACCTAGTAGCCAGAATCATCCACCAGCAACTTGCGTTGAAATACAAACTTGTGGAATCTGAGGTACCGTATTACAAGTATGTACCCGACCCAGTTCTCGAGAAAGACCATGTCACGTTGTACTGGGATCTGCCTATCATTACTGACAGGACTATTGTCGCCAATAAGCCTGACATAGTAGTGATAGACAGATCAGCGCGCCGCGCAATGATAATCGATGTTACCATCCCACATGACGAGAACCTCGTGAAGGCTGAGAAAGATAAACTAATCAAAAATCTCGACCTGGCGCGTGAGGTTGTCGACATGTGGAATGTGAACTCGGCTATCATTGTGCCGATTGTCGTTACTGCCAATGGCCTGATGGCAAAGAGCCTCGACGAACACCTTTCGAGGCTCTCCTTAGGGGGTTGGATCAAGGGCCTGATTCAGAAGGCAGTACTCCTTGATACGGCTCGCATTGTGAGGAGGTTCCTGTCTTTGGAGCCCTAACCACCGGTAGCTTGGACCCTGCTCCCACACCGGCGGATCTCTATTTTTATATTTTTAAATGTTTTATATCGTTTTGTTTTTTATTTAAAATATTTAAAAATGTAATTATATGTAAGTTTAATGAATAAAGGAAATAATAATAATAATTATATTGAGATTAGTTAGTAATATACACAAACAATAAAAATAACTTTGTTTTTCATAGTATTTGTATGAATGGCAAAGTTATATTTGCGGTTTTTGAAAATGTACTATATCTCAAAAACTGCCAACTGTATCTCATCCAAACCAATTTTCGTTGGTAGTTTTGGTTGAGGTCTACATTATATATTTTTTTTAGTTTTATCATTCTCTTATTTTAGAAGTTACGGGGGGGGGACACTCTTTTTACCACTTTGGAAGTGTCTCTCGCGCAAACTGTTCAGTTTAGAAAAAAATGATGTTAGTAACCTCAATATCATTTTTAAAGACCTATTCATAGATACCCCACACGTATGGGTTTGGTGAAAAAAATTTTTTTGAGTTTCAATTCTAAGTATGGGGGGCACCCCCAAAATTTGTTTTGTTTTGATTTTTGTGTGAAAATCCTAATGTGGTTCACATAATACATCTTTCTACCAAGTTTCAACAGGATAGCTTTTATACTTTCGACAAAAAGTGGCTGTGACATACACGGACAGACAGACAGACATGACGAATCTATAAGGGTTCCGTTTTTGCCATTTGGCAACGGAACCCTAAAAATACCGGTTCAAATATTTTTTGATACTTACTCGTAATCTAACGGGCTAATTTCTTTTTCAGTAAAGTAGCACATTTACTTTCATTCATGCAAATCTGTTAATGTAATCATGATCTATACACGTTGAAGTATCTCGTCAATTATTAGGCCTACTTGCCTAGTTGCCTAGCTGGTAATTAATTACCTAGATAGTAGGTAAAGCAAGTACAGGAACTTACTTTATGATGTTTAGGATAATGAAGACCAATTACCAGGTACTAAACGAAAATAGATGAGTTCTCTATGAGGTACTTGCCTACTAAAGGACGCAGGTTAACATAATTGAATTTAATTACTGATATTAATGCATAATGAGGTCGACAGCAGCCGTGTCAGGTAAGGCCGGCTATACACGGAACGTTTGAAGCATTCAGTTTCAGCTGGTTCAAGCTGCGCCTGCATAGAAAACTACAATCTTCTACATACAGACACACATGGAGCCGTAGGAGCAGTCAAAATGCTCCAGGAACATGACTGCTCCTGTTGATACCGTTTGCTGGGGGCAGCTTTAAGAATTCGACTCGAGCAGACAAATTCAAGTGCTTGCACTCTGTGTGTACCTACGTTGATCATTGGCTAACTGCTTGAGCAGTCCGTACTAGGGTGGCATAAGACAGGAAAATTGTTAAGTACCTACTAGCAACCCGCCCTGGCTACCCACAGATGCAAATTGAATCAGGTCATGTCACTCAAAAATAGTGTAAGTAGTTTCTACTAGTGAAAGAAGTTTTTAATCGTAAACGAAACGTGTAAAGTGTTCATAAACAAGGGAATCAAAGATTCAGCTTCAAAACGAGTGGTTGCGATGGCCTAATTGGTAAGGCTGGAGTACTTATCCAGAATACGCAAGTTCGAGTCCCGCTCGCAGCTGATTTTTTTCTTTCCTCAAAATACCTTTACGAAAATGCGACGCATGCGTTATTGCGTATAAATATATAAAACTTTAGTTTCGAAATACGGATAGTAGTTCCAGAGATTTCTCCCTACAAACCAACTTACAAACATTACCTCATATTAAAGTTTAAACTAAAGAAACTAACACACAAATATACTTTTACTTTTTAACGATTTCCAAAACTGAGGAACAATGTTCGTGCATGTTTAATGTATAAATACGTTGTTTCCAACTCATTTTTAAGTTAAAATAAAATCATTTATATTATTATCGTATTTCAATTAAAAATTTGTTAAAATCGCCAATGCAGATAGTTGAAATATTCAAAATAATTACCATTTAACCAAAGACATTACAGTTACACTCCATTGTTTTTATATCCTGCGCCCACCTTAGAACTGAAATAATTTTTCAAAACTTTTTGTTAAGTGGTTTTCTCTAAGGAACTAATAAAAATCGATTGATTTTCATAAATTAAATAAAGATCTGAATCTTTAGGAGTTTTTACCAACGCTGCATGCTTTTTACTTGATTGTATTTTTAAAAAATGCTTTTCATAACGACTAAGGGCATTACTTTTACTTTTTTTGTTTTATCAGGTGAGACATTTAAAGAAAACACACAACGTTAGTAAAAATAAAACTGAATTAAACTTTTAGCTTATGAAACTTCTTCTTTAATTAATAGTTAATCGGATAATCAAGTAACATCTCCGAACGTCGAATTATAATTATCTAATTAAAAAATTCAAATTTACTCAATGAATCATTATATGCTATTCTTTGTTTTTTGTAGATCTCAATACATATCAAACCCTTGAGGTTTGAAAAAATAGCTAAAAACTGTTCTTGTAATAGTTTCTTTTATTTTTGTATGATTTGAAATTAATTTATTAATTATAATAAATAACCAGAGACAACCAGTTTTAATGATTACAATTTTAAATTTAGTTGTGGTTTGCTTGTTTTTTAATCTAAAATTAGGTCTGATTTTAAATCCCTGAAGTGAAATATAAAACGATACCCAGAGGCCTTTTTTTTCTACGTGTCGTTACGTAAAAATATCGTGCAAAATTGGTAAAATAAATAAAATCAGATTTGATTCACTGTTAAATATTTTGTTTTCTTTGATTGTGCTCAATATTTTTTTTTATGTTCTTTGTCAGTTATTTTAATTCTTATTAGGTTCGTTAATTCAGTATTCAAATAAATGTATATTTGTGCTTAATTGAATAAAACATTTTTGAAAATCTGGTTCATTCCATAATATTTCTTTAAATTGTCTGCTACATTTTTTTTTTAAATCCAAAGGCTTTATAAATAAAAACCAGTTGAATTGATTCAAACGACCCGTTTTATATTCAGCAATTTTATTTTTTTAGATATTTTTAGCAAATATACATTTTTATAAATTATTATTATAATCTACTATGATTAGTTTTTGTTTGAAAGTAACTATTTCAGCAATATCTTCAAAATTAATTAAAAAAGATACCCATTAAAAATTTTAGATTATAATTTGTTTTAAACAAAGCTAGCAATACAACTTAAAACTATGTTTATTTATGGGACTATTATTACTCATGAATTTAGTGTTCACTTCAGATTTCCTGAAAATATTTTTAATTTATTAAAGTTATGTAACACTTTAGGTACACAAAATGAAAACTATTGCACGAATGTTTTTCAAAGTTCCTTTTTTTATTATTTATTGAACTTGTAAAGTATTTTCAGCTTACAAACTTTTCACAGTAAAAATAACACGACTTACCTATTAGATTCCGCGACGGAAGTGCGTTTCGTGCGTAAAAAGCGAGTTCGCGCGGGCGCGGTATTTGTCGTGACGTGCAGAGCGCGCGGCGGTAGCGAGACGACTGCGGCAACCGCCGCTCGCTGGGCGGGCGTCGCGACCGACACGCCCCACACCCAGAAATAAGAAAAACACCATTTTCCTACCACCCAGAAACTTCCTAGAACTTTACATTTATAAAAACTTTATTTGCTGTTTGAATCGTATCATAAATAGTGGCTTTCAGAGGCAAACAAAGCCACGTTCTACAGAACACCTCGAGAAGTTCCTTTAACAAGTTTTCCGCTGTTTCCCAACAGTTGCACCAAAAATTCCCATTGAAAATTATTTAACATTAGATGTGTACATTATTATCTTACACAAAAATCAAATTGTGGATTTCTTTCAAACAATAATTGTCTTAAAAAGAATAACAGCACATTTATTTTTCATTAAAAATATGATCGGTGCAAGACATATTTTTGATGAAAAGTAAAATACAACACAACTCACACCGTGGATATGTTATCATCATCTCTATACAAAAGAAAATTAAATGAAAAAATTGAAATGAAAAGAGTGTGACAGAAAATTGTTAGAGAAGAGTGAACTGGGCGGAGCGTGTGACCACTCCCAGCTGAAAATCAGGATTACACGGGAAAACAAATTGATCCAAAGAGGATTTGCTTTTTTTACTTTTTTCATCTCGCTTCGCACACCGTGCACCGTCATAGCTGTACTTAAAACGAAACGAAATAAACGATGAGCCAACGTATATATTTCATGCTATGACATAAATATGCATGCGTTTTAAATCAAAATTATATATTAATCTATGGTTGGTCACACATCGTAGCACCCGTCTGACCTTCAAAACTGGTTTTGAATTAAGTGGATACCTTATACCTTAGTGACCTAAGAGACATTGTAGTCCACAGCCACAAAGATGATGGAAACCTTTAAAAATATAAATTCATATATGCTTACTTAAACCCACGCATATAAATTAAGTTATCGTACAGAATCTAAAAGAAAATAGATTTATTTATTTATGCCAAACACGATAACGGACCAGATGTTTGATCAATAGTGAAACTATGTATTGGTAAAATCCCATACATTTACCTGATTCAACAATTAATGGCTAGAAATGTATAGGATTTAACAAATAATTTAAGAACTGATCAAACAACACGCCCCTAGAAACACAAATGGAATAAGTAAATGAAAAATATGATCCAAGTACTGAAAGAATTCTCTCGAGGCTAAAATCATTGTAACTTCAATAACATTCATATTGTTCGTAGAGCCTCGTAGCAAACAGCTACGAGAAACTGCTACGCTACGAGCACTTACGCATATTATTATGACACATTAATGCTGTTTTGACGATCTTTGTATCACAACAACTTGAGATTGAATTTGACAAAGTTCTTGGGTGTTCAAGAAGGATAGTCATGTTTTTTTAGCGTGGTAAAATCATCAGATGAGTCCTCCCACACAGGGCAGAGCGGGAGGGACTGTCAGACTCGTACTGATTTAAATCCACGGTGTCCTTCAATAGCCCTTTACATTCCGGGGTCACGGTAATTCGTGAGTCCCGCGACCCCGGCAAGAACGATAGTCATGGACTTGTGCTCGTAGCAAGTGCAGTGCTACGCCGCCGCTACGAAACTGCTACGCGGCGCAGAGTGTGGTACCTAATAAAATTATTAATTCTTATTTTTATTCATCATCAGCCGGAAGACGTCCACTGCTGAACATATATATTTTTATTATTGACATAATATATTTTATTTAAAATATGGATAAATATCAAATGTATTTTTTTCGTGTAACTAAGCGAAATAATATATATTTGAATTATATAAATAACTTAATAGTGCTTTTTTATTGTGATAGTAAAGTCACCAAGTGAGTCCGCTCTGGGTGGAGCGGGAGAGAATGTCAGTCTCGTACTAACTAAAATCCACGGTGTTCCTTCAATAGTCCTTTACGTTTCAAGATCACGATTACTTGTTTATACAGTCTGAGCTGATGGACGTTTCGGAGAGCGCTAAACTCGTGGTCCAATTTTGGTCCGCGTCGATATAGATTGTCATCGACACGGATAAGTAGAAGAAGAATTTAATTATCATAAATACTTCAGGATCTCATCAAAACTAACCAAGTTCAACAACAATGATTGTAATAAAATTGTAGTCATTTATTATACCACTAGCTTAAGAGCGGGCAATAAAAATGAGAAATTATTTTTAATAATATTGCCGGTGAGCGCCCCCCTATGCCCCTCGCTAGTGACGTGGCACAATATTTTGGCGCGGCTAATACCGCCTCTTATTACGGCATTCTTTACCCTCTAGTGCCTAATAATAGTGGCGAGACTTACTTTACGAGTTTTCGTGATGTTTATGCCAGAGTAAACGGCCCGACCTTTGAACATGTTTATGAAGGTAAAGTCATTGTTACGTTGAGTAATTAATACAATTATTGGATGGAGAATTTATAAAGAAATAAAAAGAAGAATATAGGAATATATTGCAGGAATATGAAAAACATTTAGAAAAAAACATATTATTTATTAAAGTCTTATCGTCCGAGCTGTTACCATAAATCATTGATGGGTTTTGTACTGTTACAGTTAAAAAAAAATAGTAGTGCTGGTGCTTCAATTTAGAACCACAACATTATATGATCGTTCAACGTTCCATGTGCGCGTGCAATTTTAAGGCTCATATCGAAGAGTCACCTTTCAAAACGATTTTTCAAATGCGGATTCCCGCCAATTACGCGAATAACTTTCTGCTAAATAATGTGACCAAGACTGATTCTGCAAATAATGCTTTCTTGTGATCAAACATTTCACTTTCTTTAAATCAGACTTGATGAAGCCGATTCATAGTTTATTTTAGACTGACGCTAGTGTGAATGAAACTTTTTTAGATCTTCTTTCAAGTTAGCCGAAAAGGTACAAACAGCTACATTAACATTCATACGTTACCTCCGTGTCCTCAAATCTATGGTTAGCTTGGTCTGAACTACCGTCCAGACTGATGCTCAATAAGCCGCACGGAGTATGCGGTAATGTTAATTGAGATCAAGATCATGCGAGGAGCCGGTAATGGTACATAGTGGTCTTACAGCCTCTCCACAGACTGTGGCCTGTGACATTTGTGGTCTAATCGCTATTGCAATCGTGATATCGTATTTACCGCAATTATCATGGTGGTTACATTCGACAAGCATCGATTACTCTTTATTCAATTGCACTACCACAATTAATCAATAAATTACAACAGTCAGATAGACAGCCGTTATTATCATCATAAAATCGTCGTCTACGCAAAAACTAGAGTAGTTTCCTCACAACACGCAATGAAATGTGATATGATATAGTAGCGGTGTCACCATACGAGGTAATTTCTGAACAAGGGACATATTTTCCTGAGGGAGGACAATCCGGGATCGCTGTGACGAGGCTTGGAATGCAACACGATTATGAAACGCCATTTGTCAAGTTTTTATTGGGCACCCTTGAGCAGCGTCTATTGTGGTGAACCCTTAGCCCCCCCCCCCCTCCGCTCTGTGGCCCCTCACCGGACCCTTGCAGCGTGGATGTTAATTCATAATTTTTATAACTTGTTAACATTTTGCGGATAAAAAGGGCGCCGCTGCAAACCGCGATTACTGTTTAATTAAATTTCATCCTACGTTTATTATAACAGCTACTAAAAACGCAACCGATGCCGGTTAAAGAATGTTTAGTGAGGGGTGAGCAATGTATGAACTATTTGATATCATTAATGTATTATATTACCCATGGCCATCAGACAACTAAAAAATAATTGTGTCGGAAGTTTGGAGACATTACGCATGACAATCAAATTAAATATTTAATTCAAACTAAAATAGCCAGGTGGCCCAGTGGTATCGGTCCCGACTTACGAGTTGTAGGTCGTGGGTTCGAACCCCGCCAGGCGCATTACTTTGTGTAATTTATTTCAACACCACTGCTCTCAAAACGGTGAAGGAAAACGTCGTGAGGAAACCGGCATGTCCTAGAACGAAGAAAAAAATTCGAAAACATGACATCTACCAACCCGCACTGGGCCCGACTTCCTCTCACAGAGAGGAGGCCTGTGTCTCAGCAGTGGAAACATTATAGGCTGTTGATGATGATGATGAAAATATATTCAGTCCGGCCTAGTGATTGCATGTGACATGCTCGTTCATAGTTGTGCATTCTCCTTTTAATAATATTGCAGTAATAACTAGCAAAAGTTGTGTTTGATTGGCTTGGATATTAAACCGGCGGCGTTCCGGCAGTGCAGCCATATTTCGCGACTGAGCGATCAAAGCGGGGCACGCCACAACAAACGCACACTTTAATATCAGATGCGATGCTCACTTGCTCAGCCTCCACACACTAACTTGTGCAAAGAACTACAAAATTTAATAAGTGTGCTATGAGAAGACATTAAAGCGGGATGTAGACAGGGTAATTTTTTCAACTGGGCGTGGATGGCTATATCCTAAACTATGAGGACAGGGTATTTTTTTCAACTGGGCGTGGATGGCTATATCCGAAACTATGAGGAATCAAAAAAGGCCGATTTTGACGAAAACTAAAACTACATCATTGGATTTTAGAAAAATCAATAATCCTGGCCAGGTATCGAACCCGTTAAATTTGGGAAAAAATCACACCCTGTATTATTACACCATTCGATAGTGTTAGAAAGTAATAAGGATCATTCTAGGAAGTAATCACATACGGCAAACTTACTAAATAACTTTAGTTTAGGAAGTTCGTGGCCATTGTCAATGAAATAAAAAACAAAGTCACCGACTTCCGATAGAAAAGTTATTTTACACTTTTTTTGTGTTTGGTTTTGAAAGTGGTTCCTTTTTTTCAAAAAGTTTTATTTTTTCCTCTTGTAGTTGCACCTCGGCGTTTAATTCAGCTTGTAGTTTATGCACTTGCATTAAAGATATTATAGAAATGTTGTATCAAAACTCAATAAATATCACAAAAAAATCTGTTTGTTTACCCTTCGGCCAAGTCACACAACATTAACTAAAGAAATCGCAGTAAGGAACCTTAGACTTGGCACGTTTTAGTTTAGATTTCATTACTTTTTAGAGATAAATAAGCAGCTCTATCGAGACTTTGGCTAGTTTTTTAGGGTTCCGTACGTCCGAATACAAAAACGGAACCCTTATAGGATCACTCGTGTGTCCGTCTGTCTGTCGCTTACCCGAATCTACAAGACCGATTGGGTTGAAAGGAGTTGGCTAAATGACTGCCCCAGTCATCTATATGACTTTCACATTAACTCGTAGTATTTAAAAATTCATTAATGAATTGTTTAGTGTTTAATAATTTCCTAATACTTATATAAACTGTTAAACATAAAAAAGTATCTGAATTGCTTTCTGTGCATTATTTATTGACATGACAAGGCCACGATGAAATAATGTAGACTAGGGAAGGGTCATAAAGGCTGCATTCCGAATTACAAAATAATCGCTAACAGCGCTCACATCAATATTTTGCGTTCCGATTTAGATATCACGATTATGACAGCTAAGAGCTGTCGTCAATTCGGAACGCTCGTGAATGCGTTCACAGTGAACATGTCAACATAAACTGAACATAACCCCAAACCAAAACCTTTCACGAGACCTATTTTTGAAAATTATAAAATGGAAGTTATGTTGGTTGACGCTATCGACTCTGATAACTCAGATTTTGAGATAGAGAACTACAATTCGTCCTCCAGTGATGATGAACAGAATGATGATGATGTCGAAATGTTTGCACAATTTCTTAAAATGCCACGATATAATTATTAATGCGACTCCAAATTCAATTCATACCTAAACAAGTAAAACAACACAACCTGTGATGAACACAACTGTCATTTTTGACAGCGCTCACGGTGATATTTATTTGGGGCATGGTCGGTGTAATCGCAAGATGGCGCATGTCATGACGTCATCTATGACGATTCAAGGGACATCGATAACGCGCTCACGGTAATTCGGAACGGGTTTATGGTCGCTCAAATCGATTACAGCGTAATTCGGAATGCAGCCAAAGCTTTTCCAGATTGTCAAAATGAAACTGTACTTAATCGATTTTCACTAACGGGATTCAAACCGATTTCTTTTCTGAAATAATTAAGGAATGGCGTTGAAAATGCAAGTTTTTGGCGGGAATCGATAGAGTTCAATTCAGTGTCCTATTTAGTTTTTTGTTTTTAAGTTACACGTTTTGATTCGGAAAACGAATTACCGTGACCCGGAACATAAAGGGCTGTTGAAGAACACCGTAGATTTAGACTCATTTGACGATTTTACAACGTAAAGAAAAAGTGATTCGTCCACGAAACTCAACTTTTTGTTTTTTTTTTTTTTTTTTAAACTTCTGAATGTGCTTCTTCGTTTAATCTTAGTTCATAATTTTTGTCGAATAATAATAACTGAAGTGTTATCAAACTACTTTCTAACCAATCGATTCTTTTATCGATTCTGTGAACTTTGAGTTCGGTTCCATCTTTAAGAAAAAAAAAACAAACGTCAGATGTCATTTGAACGCTCTGCCGTTTAATTGTTCGTTGTAATTCTTTATTTTGGCTTTTTCTTCACCTCCGCATGTTTATTGGACTTTCTGTTTGCTTATACCTACCGACCTATCGCCACTCAACACGGACTTGCATTCAATTCATCATGCAATAAATAAACTGTGGTATACCCACGCAAAGATTGCGGCGGCATAGCAAGCAAGCAATGAAGACGTCATTGCTTGCTGTTCTACTCACCATCGTATCACGATGGTTAACAATAGAGGTAAGACATTTACAGATGGTCCTGGCGATGCTCGGCCCAAACCCAATCCCCACACTGTGTCCTCGCAGTGGCGACACGCTTTTATTTTCCACCCAATCCAACACAAGAACCTCCTAAAACATCCGTGTCCCGTGAGGACCTACGTCAGGCGGAAGATGAGGACGCCGCGGCCCCGATTGCGTTCCCAACAGATTGGTTGCCTTAGATGTCATAATATTTAGATGTATAGGTAAACAGTAAAGTTAATTCATGTAGGTACTAAAGTAATTACGTTTTTTCTAGGTTCCAAGGAATGCCAACATTTGTCTTGTCATCCTTGTCATGAACTGCTGAATTCAGGAGCAACTTGTGAAGTTCGTATGGCAAAATTCGGTCACGCAACGGTGTGCATAACTTGTGGCAGTTCTGTGAGAAGTTTAGATCGCCATGCAGTCATCATCATCATCATCAGCCGGAAAACGTCCACTGCTGAACATAGGCCTCCCCCTTAGACCGCCACGCCGAACGACAATTCGCCACTTGCATCCATCGGTTGCCCGCGACCCTCACGATGTCGTCGGTCCACCTAGTGGGAGGCCTACCTACGCTGCGTCTTCCGGTCCGTGGTCGCCACTCGAGAACTTTTCTTATGAAGAAGACAGAAACAATTCAAAGTTGAAGAATTTTACAACATCACACCCAGATTTAAATCACGTGAATAAAATGACATTTAAACATTCAACAGTCTTTCGCGTCGTACGCTTTAAGACTGTGATTTATATCAATCACAGATTATCGAATACCTAAATATAGTACTATTTTTCTTGTTTCATTTCGAAATAATTAAATGTATTTTGAGCTAATTAAAGTGTTCAATAACTACTCGTAGTTCAGAAAAGATTTATCAATCACGACATGCTTTGCAATATGAAGTCCCCTGCCACGTTTATTTGTCAGCCTGTCTTCACCGATATAACTAACAGATTTTGATGGGGTTAACACTAGTAGATAGATTAGTTCTTCTTGTGTGGATGCAATGTTAGCATTATTTGCAGTTTTTATAGTACTTTTAATGATTGGTGTTCACGTTTTTTTTTTCAAGATTGCGAAGAAATGACAACTTGTTGAACCTTTTTTTATGTGAAATATTAATATTGAGCTATTCATCGTTATACAGTGCTAAGTCCAATGTCTATAAGTGGCTGGATTCTTGTACATACTTCAATTTAGCCAACTCCTTTGGTACACATATCAATTCCTGTGACCCAAGCACAGAGGTGTGACGTGAATAGATGAAATCTGTATGTGGGAGGTAATTTTTGGGGGGAAGGGGAAAATGAAAAAAAAAGTTTTGAAAACTGCATCGTGTGACATATCAAATGAAAGGTATTGTTGAGACAAACTTAAATGTATTTTTTTTGTAATTTTAAAATAAAGAGTTTCCATGTTATTCAAGAAAATAGACGAAATTTGACCATTCCCCCTCCCCCCTTATCTCCGAAACTACTGAACCTAAAATTTTGAAAAAAAATACAGTAATTAGTTATCTACTTATAGATTATAGGAAAACCTATAAGAAGTCCATATCTGTATATGGGAGGTAATTTTTGGGGGGGAAGGGGAAAATTAAAAAAATATATTTGAAAACTGCATCGTGTGACATACCAAATGAAAGGTTTTGTTGAGACAAACTTAAAAGTATTTTTATTGTAATTTTAAAATAAATGGTTCCCAAGTTATTAAAAAAAAATGGACGAAGCTTGACCATTCCCCCCTTATCTCCGAAACTACTGAACCTAAAATTTTGAAAAAAATACAGGAATTAGTTTTCTACTTATAGATTATAGGATAACCTATAAGAAGTCCATATCTGTATATGGGAGGTAATTTTTGGGGGGAAGGGGAAAAGGGGAATGCCCAGCCTCCATAGTGCCCTAGGCCCAAACGGACATCAAATATTAGTCTAAAATTGGGGTGTTTTAGAATTTTAATAATATAGGATATCCGAAAAATATATTCAACATGACGCCACTATTTTAGAAATGTTTAAAAAAAGCAAATGTTTTGAGGTTAATTTTCTATGTGCAAAAGTGTGGGACTGTGAGATACAGGAAGTTTTCTTTTTTTAATACTTGATTATTGATAATGATAGTAGGGGGGGGAGTTTCTAATATACTTTTATCTAATTATAGATAGTAGGGTATAGAAAACAATCAATCAATCCATCCATTTAATAATTACATTTTTTATGAGACTTTCTCTGTTTCTGTTCTTAAAAGGTGGCTTCTTATCCGTCTAACACAACGTCCACAAATAATGCAGCTGCTTTGACGTACAGATCCTTCCAGTTCTTGTTGTGGAGCAAGGCTAGCAGTTGCTACTAACTAACCAGCGGTTGCTTCAAACAAGATTATCTCTTGATACCTGAAACAATAATATTATTATCGGTAAATAATTTAATTATGATGTAGGCAATAGCAAAATCATTTTATGAATTATGAATGTATATTTACCTGCCTTGGCGCAACCAACTGCTGTATGATGCATATTTATATAATATAGGTAGGTATGATTTTGAATTTCGGTCCGGTTAAAACCTCAATTCACTCAATGTTCTTCAGTAATTGTAGAAAACGTTATACATCGGTATCCAAAATCTGAATCTAGTCCATAAAACAAGCCAGTAAAAGAAATTGAAGAAAAATCAAAACACATCCACATTGAGCGCAACATGACACAAGTGTCAGTCAGTGTCAGTTGGTGTCAGTATCCGAATTAAACTCAGTGTTGTCACTATCACAAAAAATAATAAAAATCGATATACTTACCGATTACTTTTTAAATCACAGATTTTTGATTTTATAAATGCTTTTTTTTCCGAATGCACATTAGTTTGTATTTTAATGTTTTATTTTAGTTAGTTTTTATTACAATACAAGAAAAACCAAATGGGTATGCCTGTGAGGTTATTGTATTTGTTTATTAATCGATTCAAATCGATTGATTGATGTAAATATTTTAAATGTCATTAGATGCTGGCAATATTTTACCAGCGTTAAAATCCAGAAAACTTCCGTTTTTCAATAGAGTTACTTTTTTTTAACGAATTATTTTAGATTGTAGTGGCGGTTCATTGGAAAAACGTAAATACCTATTTTTTTATGGCAAAATTAATGCAAGTAGTATTTTTTCTCTAGTGTGCTGTCCACTGTGGGCCTAGAATGGGCATTGGCCTTTAAAAAAAAAATGAAAACTGCATCGTGTGACATATCAAATGAAAGGTATTGTTGAGACAAACTTAAAAGTATTTTTTTTGTAATTTTAAAATAAATGGTTTCCATGTTATTAAAAAAAAATAGACGAAGCTTGACCATTCCCCCCCCCCCTTATCTCCGAAACTACTGAACCTAAAATTTTGAAAAAAATACAGGAATTAGTTTTCTACTTATAGATTATAGGATAATCTATAAGAAGTCCATGATATTAAAATAACATGGTAAATCACTCAATATTGTGCGTACCAATTTGGGTCAGATTTAAAAAAAAAACGTGATAGGTAACATCGTACGGAACCCTCTTCACGCGAGTCCAACTCGCACTAGGCCGGTTTTACAGAATGTTTTTGGTGGGATTTCACTTCTTTTTGTAGGAACGTATTTTTTTAATCTTTTATTTTTGACGTCAAATGAAGCGGCCCACCAAATTGAATATTTTTTGTAAAGGCATACATATGTCGATCTCTAATAGTTTGGTTGGGCTCTTGTGTTTTCTAATCAAGGTCACCAGGTACTCCAGATCTTCGATTATCCTAATTTTTTGTAGTTTTCCCTTTATGTGGCCGTTAAATCCTATAACTCTGTACCAAATTTCAGCTTGGGAAGCTTGAGAACTAGTACTTCCCATAAGGGAAGTACTAGTTTTATTTTGATAATCATGAGTGTCTGTCGTAAATTCGAAACTTTGATTTCGCTTAACTTCGGAACTGAATGACCTACAGACTTGAAATTTTGGATTTTCAGTATGTGATTATAGCTTACTGGATGACGATAATACGGCAGTGTTTGCTTTGCGCTCGACTTTGGCGGGGGCACTGCCGTGCCCCCTGATTAACATATTAATAAGAACGGGCCATTATGAAAAGAAACAACATAATTATCTTTACAAGACTTATTTTACATTAAGCTTAATCTAAAATAATGCATGTCGTTTAATTTACATTATCATGGGAACACTTTAATAATTAATTTATACATAAGTATCATCGAGCATACCTAATATTATACAGTTATTATTACAAATGGTACAACATGAAGAAATCCGTTTCGGAAACTCTCTTAGGCAACAAGCTTTTTCATGAAAATTATTTCGACTTCTTTTGGTTAGTTGTTCATGAAAAGAGGCGTAAATATAGTCAATTTTCTTAATCTTACTGTGAAAGCGGAAAAAAAATGAAACAGATTGGCCTTGCCAGTTCGTGAATGAACGTCAACGTACGATGATATTAGCAATGTTGCTAAACTGGCTATTTCAGACCCTTAGAGACAACTGAATCTCCATAGACATGAGACCTAGTAAGACCGATTTTTCGCCTTCGGTAACCCCCATACTAGAGCCGCTTTCGATAACGCAAAAATATGATATACAAATATTGCTAGTTTAATACCTTTACGAACATGGGAATTAGAATATAAAAGTATGTACATTGCCCAATTATTTATTACTATGACCTCCTGTAGCATTGGGGTAACAAACACTCAATTAACAAAATGCTATTCAATGTTCACTAGAACTAGAACTTTAAATAACAGTATACGCGTTGTAATCGGAATACCTAGTTGTATAATACCTATATGTAGAATAGAATCTCGTGAAAATATAGTCGACTAAAACTTAAATATATTTACATGCTAAAGCATTTAATGAACACCATAGTCCCTTAAAGGTTGGACGGGAAACTAACAAATCCAGTCTCCGTTGCTGCGACTTGGAAAAACCGAATAACACTGCCCAGCCTGGAACCCGACCACGTAGCCTCAAGTTCAGCTACGTTAGTGAAACGATCTGTAACAAAAAAGTAATGTAGTAATATGAATTGAAGACATTTGAAGATATTGAATGTTATAATGATGGACTTGCATTGTTAGGCGAACAAAGTGAGCACGAATCCCTACTAATTGTATAAATTTGGAAGTTTGGATGGATAGATGGATGAATGGATAGTAGGATGTTTGTTCCCCAATCTCGTCAGATCGGTAGCAAGTTGCAAGTAGGTAGTTAGAACTATAAGCGACTTGTAAGCGAATGGTACGTCATATTTTTATGCAAGACTTGCCTAATGGACACGCGCCTTCCATGGAAACGTGCCTTTAAAGCTTGTACAGAACTACGGATATACTTGCAATCACATGTAATGTGGCCAATGTCCACCACACGCGGGATGACTGAGTGATTGCGCGTATAGCCGCACAATCCGTGCGACACAAAGCCTGGCATTGCTGACTGGGAGAAGTCAAGTGACGCCTGGTTAGCCTAGTAGCATTGATCTCACTCAGCGGTGCAGATACCTATATATTGATACTACAGTTTGTATTATTTACAGGTGATCCGTGTCATTGGACACATTTCTCGTTAACATCCCGAAGCAACGTATAGAATTATGTATTTACAGGGTAAAAAAAGCAGATGTTTCATACAAAATGGACTATTTTCCCGTTGAGAATGTATGAAACACCTGCTTTTTTATCTTTCAGGATTTTTTTCATAGGAAAAATTACTTATGTTTTACTAATAACGCCGTAGATACCCGGTTTAAGGCAATTGACTCGTCTTCTTTTCAGCTGTTGTAAGTCATTTTATTTGATAATAATTTAACTAACTTTAATAAATGGGGTTCAGTTCAGGCCTCTCTAAAACTAAATACTTATATAGTATCATGGATATTAAATTCACTCACACTTTTTTAACAAACTTTTCATTAAGAACAACCTTATTGATAAACGACATTAGCAGTGTGTGACAGAGATAACGGTCTAAAAAGCCGTAACTACAAAATTTTCTTATTCCAAAGGCCGATGTGCAAAATTTATCGTCGGTACCTGTGTAAAAGAACTATAAGTAACCAAGAATAGCCAAAGAATGAAAATTACTTACTCTAAGTAATTTTTTACGTTAATTACTTACCCAGCATTAGTAGCAGCTGAAGCCTTCTACATAAAGCGCCTCTTCTTAAGGATGGGCACGTAGGAGACCTCACTGAGCACGCGCAACACGATGGTGTTGGCCATCGCTTGGATGTAGCGCGACTCGACGCGCAGCATCTTGCCAAGCTTCGTGTCCAGCTCGTGGTGGGGGCAGTGCATGTAGCGCGCCGTGGCTACCACTGCGCCCGCGCACACGTGCAGGTTGTGAAGGGTCACTCTGTTCGATCCTACGTTAGAAGATGACATTTATGTGTTACACAATCATAAGGCTGCGGTTCCACTGAGCTTACACGGCTAGCCACCTGGAAAACTGACCGAAAAATTTAATCGAATAAATTCCCCATTAGGCTGCGGCACAGCTCTGCTCCGCACCGCTCCACTCCGCATCAGTGGAACCGCAGCCTGGGGAATTTATTCGATTCAATTTTTCGGTCAGTTTTCCTGGTGGCTAGCCGTGTGACCTGACGTGCGATTAGTGACCTGACGTGCGATTAGTGACGAGTCGCATCGCTTGCAAACATTAGTAGTGGCGACGTTCGATTTTCGCCGTACGGCAAACCGTATGACTACCAGGCAAATCGCCCGAAAAATCGACCAGTGTAAATGCCTCATTAGGTAAACTTTTTCGCATAGCCCAATTGCTTGTAAATGGGGGTACGTAAATAGTATTGTGGTATGATTAAAATTAAATGCAAAAACTATCCGAAGGCCCGCAGTGTGGGTCGCGGGACTGTCTAGACAGATAACCGCGACCCTGGAACGTAAAAGGCTATTGAAGGAACAACCCAGGACGGGGCATCAAATGAGTCCTTCATTTGATGACTATACATCGCAAAAAAAAAACAAAAGGCTTGTACATGGTGCAATGCTACTTGTAAAATGAGTTTCGTAGTGTAATTTTTATCTAGAAGTAGCACTCACTTGGTGGCGGTGAATCTGTTGAGGGTCTTCTGTGCCACATCCAGTTCTTCATATGCAGTTCGAGGATATCACGGTGGTACTCGGTGAGGTTGATGATGAGTCCCAGTGCCTTTAGAATCGGTGCCGCCGTCATACCCATCTGAACCGCCAGATATTCAGCTATCTCCAACGTATTCCATAGTGGTATACGGAAATCTAGAACAAAATAAAGTTACGAAATATTTGAGGATTTTTATACTGGGAGCGAAATATTTCTGATAAAAAACACATATAAAGACCAATCCAAAAAGTTACTATATTTCAAAATACGTACCGAGGTAATTGAATACGTGTATCTCCATGACGACGATTTCCATTGTGGAGCGATCGATGTCTGCCTTGAGCAGCTTGTCTCTGACGGTCGAGGCGTTGAGCGGCGCCTGCATGTCGCTCATCTTGGCCGCCAGCAGCACACACGACACGATCAGCAGGTAGAACCGTGACGACACAACGCTCTTGTACCGGACCCATTCCTCGGCGTCTGACGGCGAAACATTGTTATCTCAAAAACAAAATTTGAAATATTTCTCGTTGCCACAGACGTTGAATGATGATCCAGGGAGGGATGGCGGCGGCGCATCACATGATCCAAGTGCACCCGAGCAGCAGCAGGGAATTGAGCTATCTTCGTGCTATACAGAGCACGTGGACTTCCCTTTAAACCTTTAAAGGCAACGGTACCTCCGCTCTAGGAACTGCCAAACGTTACGGTTTTGTAAAATGATCATTGTGATTATTGTGTCGGGACATTACAAAGTGAATATTGTGAATGCATTGTTATCTTTGTCGAATACCATACAATACGTCCACATCATGTCTGATAATGGTGCCTCCAAAGTCCTGAACCGTCATATTTTATACACATTAACACCGACGTAACCGACAATGCTCATAAAATTTGCAAGCTGAAGTTGAAACTGCAGGCAATGGGCAGGCCACATCGCTCGTAGAACTGATAACCGATGGGGAAGAAAAGTTCTCGAGTGGCGACCACGGACCGGAGAGCAGCGTAGGCAGACCTCCCACTAGGTGGACCGACGACATCGTGAGAGTCGCGGGCAACCGATGGATGCAAGTGGCGAATTGTCGTTCGGCTTGGCGGTCTATGGGGGAGGCTGGAGGGGATGATGAATACCTGCGTCGTGAATAGTAAAACTTTGCCAACGAAAGACGTTGAAAAATGCAATGAATAATTCGACCTCGCCAGGGAGGACTGCGACGGCTTAGTTGGTAAAGCGTCTGGCGTATACCTATTTATCCAGAATGACGCAAGTTCGAGTCTTACTAAAAATCTTTCCGATTATTACGACACCATCACTGTCGCCGAGAATTCAAAGCAGGGCGAATAGGACACTGTATTACTGAAGTGGTCGTCCAGACTAGGGTTGTATCGAACCCTGAAACTCACGCCCAGCAGTGTTGCGCCAGCGTTTGAGACCGCGAAACTAATGGAAAACCTATATCAAGCTTGTGAGTTTATTTGAGAGAAATACTGAATTTTTTTTTTTTTTGTGTGGTAAAATCATCAAATGAGTCCTCCCACCCCGGGCAGGGCGGGAGGGACTGTCAGACTTGTACTGACTAAAATCCACGGTTGTCCTTCAATAGCCCTTTATGTTCCGGGGTCACGGTAATGAGATAAGTCCCGCGACCCCGGCAGGCTTTGGCCCTCTAGTGAGGGGGCCCCGTCATTATGCTGACGCTCTTTGAGGCGCGCGTGGAACACAACGCGCCGTCGACCCGGGCATGGTCCATGGTCGGGCAGCGAGTTGCCCTTTACTCGCCACCCGCATGCCCGCGCCTACGGTGGCCGGAGATCGTCTTGCGACGTCCGTCGCCGTGGGCGTCCAACACCGCGGGTGGGGCGGAGGGAGGACATTGTCCTCTCTCTCACGCGACCCGCCTCCTCCTTCGCGAGCATGACTGCTTCGCAGAAGGAGGCGACCGCTTCCCACTCCGTCTCGCCCCGCAGCATGGCCTCGACCAATGCCGGGCGCGATAGGTCTCCGCCTATCGCCGCCGTGAGGACACGTCGGTGCTCTGCCCAATACTGAACCTTTTGAAAATTCTTTCATCTGTTCATAATTCTTGAGTGTCAGACTTTTTTTTAGCGTCGTAATATCATCAAATGAGTCCTCGAATCCAGGGCAGGGCGGGAGGGACTCAGACTAGTACTAACTAAAATCCACGGTGTCCTTCAATAGCCCTTTACGTTCCGGGGTCACGGTATTCGTTAGTCCCGCGACCGAGTGACATAGACTATATTTCATTTTCAAATGTTACCTGTGCGAAGATAGGACGGGTCGCTAGTAGATAACAAATGTAAATGAAAGCATATTATTAATGCACTTACTACGAGATTCTTGTAAAAATGCTCGGACGTGAGAAGACAGGTATCTTTCTAGAAGTCTGCACGCACATCCAGGAACTCCTTTATCATTGACGCCAAGTATGGAGCTGATAGACCACACCATCCGTCGCTCTGTAGAGTTCAATAGAATCGTCGGCCAACGAGCTTCCACTCTCACTAAAAATAATGAACCGATATGACCAAAAAAAAAATAAAGTATGAAGAGGGTTGCTTACAATCATTAAATTTTTTCTCAAATATAACAAACTGGGCTTAAGGTAAACTACAAAATTTCTGTAATTTCCTAATAACTTACGATAAATAAGTACGCGGTTTGACTTTGATTCTGGGTGTGTCAAACTGTCATTCGCAAAGATCCTGACGATTGAAATATTATTAACAAAAAATCAGAATCACAATCAACAATGTACCTTCTAACTCGTATTCCTTTATTAATACTTCAATCCAATCATCGCTCGCAAAAGCTAAAAGTTTTCGTCTTGAATCCATTTTGGAAAAAGGGCCAACAGTGCCAATAGTTTTTGTGAACACTTTTCTCTTGGGATATGTAACGACATAAAAGCTAGCCACATTCGTTTAATAATTGTTATTAGTTTTGTATAAATCGACGCCATCATCCATAGACAAGCACGTATTTTTGCTTTATTTGACGAACTAATAACAACTAAAATGTTTCTGTTTTTGACTTGTCAAATAAGATATCAATACGTTTCATTGCAGTTCCTATTTTTTTTTCGTAAACACGACTGACACAAGCTCAGACACAAGTCTCCAGACACGTCAATTCGATTTTCAAATTAATTGACGCAGCCTAGACAGAATTTCCATTTTCAAATTAAATACTATTTGAGGCCAGTTATTTTTATGATTTAAAAGAGTTTTTATGTGGCTGGTATTTTAGTGATAAATAAAATATTTATACTGTGAAACTCTGAATTTTGATGGTGTTATAGGAAAATGGTCTTGCAAAGCCATGGAAAAAAACTTTTAAAAAAATGTCACAGTTTAGAACCATAATAAAATTGTTCAATAATTCGGTGTTCATGTTGAATGCAACGAAGAAAAATATTTATGGGAAAGTTTTTCAAGTAATGCCTGAACTATGTATATTAATCTTACAACCTACAGCACAGTTTAAAGAAAATATGGAATATACCGTGGATAAGTACAATTTTTCCCTCAAATGAGTTAAAATTGTATGTATACTTACTTCATTCATGTTAGCAAAAGTAAAAAGTCTAAACCTAATACAGGTTCGTAGACGGAAGTAAGAAGTTTATAGTACCTACAGCTACATACTGCAGTTAAGTACTATGAGGGTGTTTTGTAACATGTTGCCAGTGTGTGTGTGCCCAGACCTCCTAGCTCACACAGCGGACATAATAAAAGGAAAATAAGTTAAATGCTCGTGTGGAAAAGCGAGAGCACGAAGGCGTGGCGCCGGCTGAAAGGCGGTGTATTTTTCTCGTAAACTCCGCCCAGTGGAAAGTCCCGAGACCCGCCCTCGCGCCATTACTTCGCGATCCACACTAAACCTGGGATATCTGCATTGAAATAATAATGTTATATTATGTACTCTTGTATTTATCGCATCGTATAAATTGACTCGTAGCCCTACCCAGGACAAAACTTTTTCACAAAACTTGAAACAGGCTAGTTTTACTTAGACTACAAGGTACCTAGTCATAGTCTCAAATATCAATAAATACATAACTAGCTATGTCTCGTAGTTTCACCCGCTGTTTCTCTTTTACTTGACTCCTTAGGGTTGTAGCGTGATGTTAAAGTAGCCAATACCTCTGTGAAGAATAGGGTTGTCAAATACAAATCCTATTGGTAGTACCATAGACAAGCACGTTCAAAGTACAAACTCTTCAGTTTTATTTAAAAGCGCAGATATCATGGCACAAAAACGCCAAGTAATACTAGACTCCGCGTCACCACTGCGGAAAATTCATGGTACTAGATTTTTATATTTCAATTTGATGGAATGACATTACAGCCCAGTCATATGGTAAAATAAGGTACGCTGCGCACTCTTCGCGCTCTAGCACAAAAACGGTTGATCGTATATGAACAAAAGTTCACACAAAGTTGTTAAGAATTTTATACTCTACAACTTTGATTTAGGTGCAAATCTTATTTAACCAATAGAAAGCGAGATACTCGCGAAAAACCGATTTTTATGACCTTTGACCTTCATTAACTTAAGACGCGGACACGATAGCATTTGTGACTTTAGAAACAACATTTAGGACGACGAAACAAAGGTTGAAACCAATTTACAGCTCATAATCTTTCATTCCAAGGTGAAACCCTAATATTATGACTGAGCTAATTAGACACTAGCGCCGCATCAAAAGGACTTGAGTCGTGGTGCGGTCTCTCACAACTATTTCCATTATTTATTTGCATTGCCAACCAAGGAAATACAGCAGACACAAATTATAGCACAATAAATATAAAAAAGGTTATTTTACATGTGCTGCACAGCACTTAATTACTTAGGTGTGTAAAATTATAGAAATGTTGAAAATAGAAAAAAAGGCTAGATCAATAATTAGTAAAGGAAAAAAAAAACTCATTTCAATATTTATGAAATCGGAATCACCTCGTCCACGTTCATAATACACTAGTGTTTGCCCGCGGCTTCACTTGCGTTAATTTCGAATTTGAGAAACCATACGGATCGTGTAAGTGGCGCCATCTGCACCAATTCAACAATTAACGTTCCTACACCTCAAAAAAATTACAGTTAAAAAAAGTATGCAACTTACTAACCTACAATTTAAATCACCGTACATTTTATCCTAGAGAAAAATATTAGAAAAAAATAAAATTGTAAATAATATTGAAATAAAAGTATGCATAAATTTATTTAAATTATTTGAAACTCTCAGAATAAATAAAAACAAAAAAACAGAAACGCAAAAAGTGAAAAAAAAATGCTAGTTTGATCCCGAGACCCATTGAACGATTGAACGAAAGGCAAGCAGGTTCCTAACCAGACTGGCTGGGTTGCTGACAGAAGATTTCAAATAGTGGTTCTTATACAAATGTCAACAATGACTGAAAATGAACATATTATAACATTGCTAATCCCCCAAGTGGAAAAGCGTAATTATATATACCCTATTAATTGAAGAGCAGTTTAAGGAATATTTGAGGAAAAATTGAATAAAAATTGTCCAGTGGTTAAGCCGCCAACTCAAAACATACGTTTAAAAACAACATAATTCAAAACTGCTTATCTCCCAGTGACAATAGCGTAATAATACATAGCCTATTAACAGAAGCATATTATTAGGAATATTTGAGGAAATTTTGATCGGAAAGTTTTCAGTAGTTTAGGAATTAACGCAAAAGAAAAAACGGCAAAAAAATCCAGGAAAAAAAAGCTGATTTGTCATCAGAATCGATCCCTTATCTCGTAAAAAATACAAAAAGAAAAAAATATTCAATGTACAGGAATGACAGCTCTACGATTTTATTATATGTATAGATATAGAATAGATTTGGTCACACAAGCACGCCGGTTGCGAGTACTATGTACCTGATCTTTCTGAAGTACTTCGCCAATGAGGTCAGTCAGTATTATCCTTCTAGGGCGACCAGTCCCTGCGTTGCGTGTCATGTCTACGAGTACCTTGTCATTTTCCTCATACTCGTTTAGCAAACTGTTATTTCACTTGCCTTTGCCGCGCGATTGTAAGAACAGGTAACTGTGACCCTGGAGCATAAAGGGCTATTCATATATTCATATCTTTATTTGCATTCCATAATGTCAGTTTTACAGATCTATTGAAGGAACACCGTGGATTTTTGTCAGTACGAGTCTAATAGTACCTATCCACCCAGGATTGGAGGACTTCTTTGATGACTTTACTATGTAAAAAACCGGCCAAGTGCGAGTTGGGCTCGCCCATGAAGGGTTCCGTAGTAGCAAGCATAGATTAGGGATATAATTATATTGAGATTAGTAAGTAATATACACAAACAACAAAAATAACTTTGTTTTTCATAGTGTTTGTATTTTTTGTCTCTCACGCTAACTGTTCAATTTAGAAAAAAATTATATTAGGAACCTCAATATCATTTTTGAAGACCTATCCATAGATACCCCACACGTATGGGTTTGGTGAAAAAAAAATTTTGAGTTTCAATTGTAGGTATGGGGGGCACCCCCAAAATTTGTTTTGTTTTTATTTTTGTGTGAAAATCCTAATGCGGTTCACATAATACATCTACTTACCAAGTTTCAACAGGATAGCTCTTATACTTTCGACAAAAAGTGGCTGTGACATACGGACGGACAGACAGACATGACGAATCTATAAGGGTTCCGTTTTTCCATTTGGCTACGGAACCCTAAAAACCGGCCAAGTGCGAGTTGGACTCGCCCATCACGGGTTCCGTAGTAGTGTTTGTATGAATGGCAAAGTTAAAATGTTGAAATGTGTAATTTAAAAGTTTGAAAATGTACTATATCTCAAAAACTGCTAACTGTATCTCATCCAAACCAATTTTCGTTGGAAGTTTATGTTGAGGTCTACATTATATTTTTTTTTTGATTTATCATTCTCTTATTTTAGAAGTTACCACTTCCACATTTTACCACTTTGGAAGTGTCTCTCGTGCAAACTGTTAACTTTAGAAAAAAATGATATTAGTAACCTCAATATAATTTTTAAAGACCTATTCATAGATACCCCACACGTATGGGTTTGGTGGAAAAAGAATGTTTAAATTTCAATTCTAAGTATGGGGGGCACCCCCAAAATTAATTTTTCACTCCAGTAGCTCAAACATGAAGGTTTTGCTGCCTGAAATCAGTGAGCAAAATGCGATTTTGCTCACTGAGTGAGACAAAGTAACTTTTTAATTTTTGTTTTCAGAAAGCCGCGAATATCTTATTCAGCCTTGTATTAATCAAACAATTCGAAACATAAAATTTACATTCCATCTCTTTCGCGCTATTACAAAGAGAGAGGGACAAAGACCAGCCCTTTCGAAATTCCGATTTTGAATTCGATCTCAAAGACAAACACGCTCGGTTTGTACTAACTAAAGAAATTTTGCAAAAAGATATAGGTATGTCTTAGAGTAATTTATTGAATTTTTAACTTATATGTATACCTAGTATTTGAACGAAAATAAGTATTTACTGCAAATAAAACTGATAATTAACCTGTAAATATTTATTTCTAGTTTCAATAATGTTACGTAAATATTTTGAATAATAAAATATCATGGGTGCCATAATTTCCGAACACGCCTTAATTTAAATAAAAGAGCGGGAATAAAATTTCGTGGCTGGCGTAAAGAGTTGAATAAGTTAATAGTTATTTCAATCTATTCCTGTTTATTATTTTATCTCCTAAAGTGTTCTCGCTGCTGAAGTGAAAAGTTATGTGTGTTACACGAGAGCAAAGTTTTTTACATCTCGTGCCTTTGAATCCCTCGCCACACTCAGGATTCAACTTGAGAATCACTCGCTACGCTCGTGATTCAATCGTTGAATCCTTCGCTTGCTCTGGATTCAAATCAGCACTCGCAGCAAAAAACGACTTTGCTCTCTTGTTGCACAAATAACTATTTCACTTCAGTAGCTCAAACATGTAGGTTTTGCTGCCTGAAATCAGTGAGCAAAATGCGATTTTGCTCACTGAGTGAGACAAAGTAACTTTTTAATTTTTGTTTTCAGAAAGCCGCGAATATCTTATTCAGCCTTGTATTAATCATACAATTTGAAACATAAAATTTGCACTCCATCTCTTTCGCGCTATTAGAAAGAGAGAGGGACAAAGACCAGCCCTTTCGAAATTTCGATTTTGAATTCGACCTCAAAGACAAACACGCTCGGTTTGTACTAACTAAAGAAATTTTGCAAAAAGATAATTTTTATGTCTTAGTGTAATTTATTGAATTTGTAACTTATATGTATACGTAGTATTTGAACGAAAATAAGTATTTACTGCAAATAAAACTGATAATTAACCTGTAAATGGGTGGATCTCCAAAACGGGCGTATTCGTGTGATCGCTCTGGTGCTTTTCAGATATTGATATTTAATGGTAATCATGTATCTCATAAAAAAGTATGATATTCAAATAGTATATTTTTACTATTGGCCTTCAATTTACACTAACAGTTAGGGAAATATTCAAGTTCAAAAAATTTCGCTATCAGAGCAATCATAATTGGCGTCAGAGCGATCATAAATGGTCAAATCAATTAAACAAAAAAAATAATATTGATAAAAATATTATTTGTTTTGCCATTTTTAGTCATAGGTATTCAGTATGTATGTGTAACAAGATTATATATGTAACAGAAATGTATTATTTTAGAAAAAGGTCAAGGCATATTATCAGTAATACATAAATAGGTATCAAAAATACGTTATAATTTCAAACTATTGCATTATAATTTAAAAGTAACAAATTAACATAATTATAAAAATCAACTTTTGGCTTAATTTCATTTATTTAGATTTAGACTATATTATCCAAACTTAGCCTACTTTTCTTCCTACGAACCTTTTGCTGGGTTGCTCGTAAGACGTTTTTTTTTCAATTGATAATTTATTTCGAGGCATGATTTCAATCAGCAAAGATAGTTGACAATAAATTTTAGAGAAGAAGTGGTTACGGTTAGCTTTAAATGCCAATTTAATATTATCATCAAGGTAAAATACGTCAAAATCTGTTTATGGGTTTAGGTTACCCAAAAAAACCCAGGAAAGGTTACAAATTAAAGGTTATATAGATAGTTCATCGTTCGTCATTGTTACAGTCTGGTACTACTACTTAAAATAGATTTAAACGTACAATTAATGCAAAATATCATTGCTCTGGTCTTTTTGGACAGAGCAATCACATCCATATCGATCAGAAAAAGTCACAAAATCATGAATATAGCCGAATTTAAAAGTAGTAGAAAATTGTCATTACGTCTCATAAAAACCATCATAAAGACCACTTAATTCACATAACAAACACATTCACAAGCTTAATATTTAATTTGATAAACGTGCCATATCAATCAAAAAATTCGAGAACCAAATCCAGAGCAATCATAAACTTGCCTTCGTAAACTTAACTTCGCGGATAAGTGGCACATAGGTATCCTCCTCAACGGTTAGACCACTGCTGGTGTTGACCAGCGGGAGTGGAATAGAGTGTCTATAACGCGTAACTAGGGATAAGCGCGATGTTTTACCTCAGCGCAGAGCGATGAGATAAAATGCCCGGACACGATTTTAAATACAAATTGTGGCAAAAGTATTCTTAATATAACTAAAAGTATTTTATAACAATGAAGACTAACTATTTGTTATGTAATCTAAATAAGTTGTATCATATGTGGCTTCTCATTAAAAAATTAAAGAATATTTTTTTCATTCAATCGGGAGTTGGGACAACCCAGAGCGATCAGGATTTTTGGGTTTAAAATTTTTTTTTAAATATTTTAATTAAAGTTATTCATAATATTAGCCTTGTACCATGTAGATTAGACACCGAACTGTATATAAAAAAATATTTTGAAAACTTATTTCGATTTGAAAATGGGTTTATCCAGCCCGACACGAAAAAAAATGCCTCTGGAGATCGACCCAAATATTTATTTCTAGTTTTAATAATGTTACGTAAATAAATTGAATAATAAAATATCATGGGTGCCATAATTTCCGAACACGCCTTAATTTAAATAAAAGAGCGGGAATAAAAATTCGTGGCTGGCGTAAAGAGTTGAATAAGTTAATAGTTATTTCAATCTATTCCTGTTTATTATTTTATCTCCTAAAGTGTTCTCGCTGCTGAAGTGAAAAGTTATGTGTGTTACACGAGAGCAAAGTTTTTTGCATCTCGTGCCTTTGAATCCCTCGCCACACTCAGGATTCAACTTTAGAATCACTCGCTACGCTCGTGATTCAATCGTTGAATCCTTCGCTTGCTCTGGATTCAAAATCAGCACTCGCAGCAAAAAACGACTTTGCTCTCTTGTTGCACAAATAACTATTGTTTTTATTTTTGTGTGAAAATCCTAATGCGATTCACATAATACATCTACTTACCAAGTTTCAACAGGATAGATCTTATACTTTCGACAAAAAGTGGCTGTGACATACGGACGGACAGACAGACAGACAGACATGACGAATCTATAAGGGTTCCGTTTTTGCCATTTGGCTACGGAACCCTAAAAACCGGCCAAGTGCGAGTCGGACTCGCCTATAAAGGGTTCCGTAGCAGCATGTAAGTAACATAATATAGAAGTATAGTTTAACTTTGAAAGGAAAGGTGTTTGTGCATCCTAATCTTCGGAACTACTGGACGGATTTGAATGATTTTTTTGTTGTATAGGTATTAAGTCCGATTAACATATAGGCTAAGTATAATTTATCTTGGAAACTTGAACACCTGATGCAGAACCGCAACAGACCTGCTAAACTATAAGAGATACAAAAATGGTGCCATAGCAAAAATTGTTCCACGTGATGAGCATTTTCTGCTGAGAGAATAAATTTGAAGATCTGGAACACCTGGTGTGGAACTCCAAGAGCCCAGCTTAACTATAACATACAAAGGTATGACGTCTTAGCAAGAGTTGTTCAGCCTAATGAGCACTCTCTGTTGACGTATAAAAATTGAAGATCTAGAACACCTGATGTGGAACTCCAAGAGCCCAGCTAAACTATAACATTTATAGGAATAACGTCTTAGCAAGAGTTATTCAGCCTGATGAGCACTCTCTGTTGAGGTATAAAAATTGAAGATCTGGAACACCCGTTGTGGAACTCCAAGAGCCCGGCTACACCATAACACATATAGGAATAACGTCTTAGCAAAAGTTGTCGGTCTGATGGGCATTTCCTGTTGACTTATAAAAATCGAAGATCGGAAACATCTGATGTGGAAATCAAAGCTATCGCTAATTTAACTATACATATACAATATAACTAGGGTGAATTTTTCAACTGGGCGTGGGTGGCTATTTCCGGAACTATGAGGAATATCAAAAAACGTTGAAACGAGTCTCGAGGCCGATTTTGATGAAAACTAAAACTGCATCATTGGATTTTAGAAAAATTAATAATCCTGGCCAGGAATCGAACCCGCTGATTTCGGAAAAAAAGATCACATCCTGTATTGTATGATTACTTCTCAGAATTTGCTCCTTATTAACAACAATATCGAATAGTGTAATAATATCTAGTGTAGTAATATAATCTACTTTCCAAGTTTCAACAGGATAGCTCTTTTATACTTTCGAAAAAAGTGGCTGTGACATATGGACGGACTGACAGACATGACAAATCTACAACATTATTTTTTGTTTATGCGAAACCTGCTAAACCTGTCTAGTGTTTTTGTGTAAAGAATCTATGTGCAAAATTTTAAAACCGTATCATAAAAAGTCACAAAGTTATAAGCTTATATTACCTGGTTGTCCGTTCAAAAACATGCTCATTTCGCGGTACATCCGCATAAACCGCGTCTCTTGTGTTACTAAATACACTCGTGATAATAGTTTGGCAATAGGTACCTAACTGTACGCTGATCGTATTGTAATTATCTGGTAATAAAAATTAATTATAAATATTATTGAAAAAATATATTACTATAACTTAATACTTTTTTAACAACATTTGCATACTTTTTTTTTCATGTTCCGGTTACACCCGTTAATTATCTCTTTAATGGACGTTTATAAGAACATTTAAAGATTAGTATCGCGAAAATCAACAGGAAATGCAGTTAGTGTGGCCCGGTTATTACATGAGAGTTGCCGTCCTACTTAGGGATAATATGTTAAAAAAAAAACCATTTACTTACATGCATCATAAAAAAATGAAAAAGTGTAATTAGGAGATAAATTAATTTGTCAATATTATTTCAAAGTAAAATGTATGAAAGATTAGGTTATGAGGGAGACTTTTGTGTGCTTTTGCCCAGTAGTGGGACAATACAGTTTAATAAAAAAAAGTGTTTGACAATTGCTACTCCTGGGTTCCGTTTTCGGCATTTGGATATAGAACCATAAACAATTTTACTGTAACTAATTTTCTAGCGACAACCGGTAGAAACATACAAATGATTTAATATGGTGATATAAGGATCCTCGACTTCGGATCAGTCCCTCACAATCATTTAGCTAAAGATTCAAATCGATGGATTCGCCCTATACCGGTAAAACATGGTTACGTTGATGATGGATTTTGTATCGTCTCGCCCATTCACACTGAAAATCGAATAAGTAGCTATCGATCCATGCATCAGGACATCCCGAAAGCTTTTATTTATACATATATTTGAAGAAAAATATAAAAGGGAAAATTGTACGTCTATACTCGTTGTAGGTATAGGTACAGCTCAATCTGACTAATCTACAACTCTAATTAGAACCACACGATAATACGTTACATTAAATTAACATTTTAAAGAAATCATGGTATTGTTGGGACACAAATAACTTTGACGATCTTTTTTAAATCTTAATCCATAGATTTTATCTATAAACGCCAAATGAATAATGTAGCAAATAGCAATGCGCCAAAATGTAAGTAAGTTGTACCCCACTGTACCTGATGAGCCCACTCGTCGATTTCGCTGACATGCTAACAGCAGTGACGAGTTGACGGGTCAACGGTGTAGGTCGGACAAATTGCCCCGACATCCATCACGCCACACGCGTTTTGAACGCCCGCCACTGCCGCCGCCGCCGCCGGCCGACGGCTCTGCGGTTTCACTACTCAATTTCCAGACTGGCAAAGGACGTTCAAAGTCTCACTAAAAAATGTAGGGTTAAAGTAAACAAAAATAAAAATCCAAAAACACTAGAAAAGATTTTAATGACATTAAATAACAAAGAAAGCCAACACAAGGCTCTAATACTATGTATATCAATACACTGAAACTGATCAAAGCGAGACTCTCCCCAGCCACTACTAACAGTCGAAGGGATTTTTCCATCAACAACTGATATGTAAATACCTCCTAACTTAAAGGTTCGGAAAATTCTCATATTTATATTATCGTTGTTATTTATTTTCTCTGGTGAGCCGTAAAATACGGCTGTATGGAAATGCGGGGATTTGCAGCGTGTTATAGTTTGACAAGATGACAGTTATACAAAAAGGCCCGGTACGCGGGAGCGACGGAGGGTTATGAGACTACACCCGCGCCTGAGATGTCCTGTTAACTCGTTTATTGCCATCTCCCATTCTTTATGTTTCGCTTTTCTCCCTTTCTGATATCATCACATTTTATTGAATTATAAAGGTCCACAGAATTTTACTTATAGTAACGTACCTACTAAAAAAATTTCGATTTTCTGTATACGTGTGTATTTAGCACAATGCAGTGTGCCGTTTTCAATATCCGACAAAGAATGCAATGTCTGAGAGCGGCGCGGTGCGGCACCGGATAGTTTTCTTTGTTCATCGAAGCGTATTTAATCACATGCTAAACTATAGGTATGGGACGCTGCCTGCAGAAATAGGCTACTGTCTGACCCATGCAGAGTTACGTGCGTTCCTCTAAATCTTTTACAAGTCATACACCGGATTCACCACGCAATTTTCTTGCAACTATCGATTCATTAATTTGGTAGTTTTACTTTAAAACTAATATTTCAACTGCAGCCATTTTCATAAGCAACCTACATCAAGACGCATCGACATATTTCCTTACGTGGCAAAATAAAATTTTACCTAATGATAACGAATTGACGCTCACCGCATGTTGTCCAACAAGATCTGATAAGACTACCTAAGCATCCACAATGACATATGCTTAAAACTGGTTCCAGTAGCAGCATACCGAGTCTTGTGACCCTCACAATAGGGTGCATAGTGGCGTTTACGTACATAAATTTACACACGTATGAATTGCACATTTAGTTGCGAGGGTGCGAAAACTTGTTGTTATCTTGAACGAGGCCAATTTCACCAAATGGATACTAAGTCCTAACTCTCGTATCTTTTTTTATGTCGTGCGGAGCTTGTGTTCTTTTAAAATATCGACATATCTCGGCGAGACGGCGACGTGTGCTCGACACGCAATTTAGAAAGGATTTGCTTTACTGCCGTGACGCTAAGGCACATCGTTCGCAAGAACTGCCGATCAATTCTCATTATTGTATAATTTACACACCACTAAAGGTAATAAGTAAGGAAGAAGATATGAAAATTCCATAATTTCATGTCTTTTTAGGGTTCCGTAGCCAAATGGCAAAAACGGAACCCTTAATAGATTCGTCATGTCTGTCTGTCTGTCCGTCCGTATGTCACAGCCACTTTTCTTCGAAAGTATGAGAGCTATCCTGTTGAATCTTCGTAAGTAGATGTATTATGTGAACCGCATTAGAATTTTTACACAAAAATAAAAACAAAACAAATTTTGGGGGTACCCCCCATACTTAGAATTGAAACTCAAAATTTTTTTTTTCACCAAACCCATACGTGTGGGGTATCTATGGATAGGTCTTTAAAAATTATATTGAGGTTACTAATATCATTATTTTCTAAACTGAACAGTTTGCGCGAGAGACACTTCCAAAGTGGTAAAATGTATGTGTCCCCCCTGTAACTTCTAAAATAAGAGAATGATAAAACTAAAAAAAATATATAATGTCGACCTCAACCTCCGACCTCAGAAACAAAGTTATTTTTATTGTTTGTTTATATTACTTACTAATCTCAATATAATTATATCACTAATCTATGCTTGCTACTACGGAACCCTTCATGCCCGAGTCCAACTCGCACTTGGCCGGTTTTTTATTTTCTATAGACTATACTATCTCACCTCGACAACACAGTTATTGGTAAGACTGGTTGTCACACTTTCGAGCTGATCCATAATTATTATTTTATAACTTGTTATGGCTGCTAAATATTTACGACCTTTCCGAGGTAGACTTGGTTCTCTTGAAATGGTTAGTCACCCATCTACGGACCGAGCTCAGCAAGCATTGCTTAACTTCGAAGATCGATCGGTTGTTAATTTAGCCACGAGCTCAGTTAGCATAATGCAAATGTTAAATTGGTAACCATAGTATCCGATGAAAATACGTTTCTGGCCCTGCCTGAGCTTACACAAAAATAGTTCAAGTATTCCTGAACAGTCAAAACGCAAATTAATTAAATGATTTTATGAAGCGCGTTCAGTTTGTGGGCTCGGAGCGTCGGCTCGTGCGGATTGTGTCGGCGTGTCGGTCGGATTGTGTCGGTCGCGTTGGCCGGTTCGCGCCCGGCTGCCCGCTCTTTGACGGCTAGCCATGCGAGAAGTCATTCACTTATCAACGCGATCTAATGCCGACATTTTTCCCGTTTTTCCCCATCTTTTCGCGTGAACGAGTGTACTCGAAACGTGACATAATTGAATCAGTGGCCCCGACTACACGCCTAACGGAGATTGTTGCAAATTAATACGGACAGACGAAAAGTAAACACATTCTGCTAGAATGGACATACAATGTCGATCGTCCAGGATTTGAAGTGACCGTTTTAGTAAACTGAAACGTGAAGAATTAAAAAAAGTTTTTACTTAACAAACCGTAAAGGTTTGTTATGAATCTCGTTGATTCTTGACAATACGGGCTGGAAATATAACTAGATTTTTTTTACATTTCTTTTTCAGAAACAGAAACAGATCAAATCCAAGTTTTTAAATGTCAGCTTGCAATAAATGGCATTTAACAATTTGCTTCACATCGAATGGCCAGCTATTTACCGATTGCTTTCAAAAGAGGTTTCATCAAAATAACAGTAATAAACTTAAGCAGTTAATTTTTTTTTTCAACACAATTCCACAAACTGTTTGCAATAATGTCTATCACCAACATTCTCATCATGCGAGCTTAAAAAGCATGCTAAAGCCAAGCAACAGCACAAGCACAAGCACAGTATTACAAAACGAAATAAAAATATTGTGAAACGAGCTACATCTGTAATTACCTACGTACCAATGTTATCGGAATATAAAAAGACAGTTCTAACGGGTAAGGGAGAAAGGCTGTGGGGCCCACTCGTACAAGTATCACAGCAAGTGTAATGCAATTTGAAGCGTATTTCAAAGCATCCCGGCCCCTGTCTCTCGTTGTATCTTGTACCACGTACAGTCAGCAAAACAGACAGGTAAGCAGGCAGCAATTATTAAACGGTTGTCCAATGTTGTACTATAAGTTTCAATGTTCTGCATTCCACAGTCTTTGGCTGCATGTAGCATGCAACCAAAACCTGCATAGGTACATACAGCATATAGCATGCAAATAGTACCTACACAGAAAACCGTTTGAAAAATGGTCCCTGAATACCAAACGGTTTTGATGACTGTACCACGTGGGGTAGTTATACTCTTTTACAAACATGTTCTACCTTTGCTACTGTTCCTTATTTGATTTTTAAATTTATTAAAGCTACGCTACCTAATTTTAAAAATAATGCAAGTGAACAACAAAACCTCACATATATTTTAGATGGTTTGTTAAATATTTAGCATCAATAACAACCATGAATAAATATTTCGAATAAGAATAGGTACCATTTAATATTATTACAACCAAACGTAAAACTACAATCCTTATGAAATCAAGAAGTGTTAGTACCTACTAAAGTCGATGTTAATCAATTCTAGAAATACAGAACCCAAATCATCATTGAAATAATCTAAAAAGCTTATCTAATAGGTATACATCATGACGTCTCATTGGTTCATGGTAAAGATAGAAATATAAATAGATTTGCAAAAAAAAAATAAGATTTCACAAGTCATGGTTTTTGTCTTGCCTAAAGAAGATTCTAGTTGAATTCTAGAATCATCACCAGTATACGTAAAAATAAAAATCGAAGAATACGGAGGAATATTTCTTGAGAACTAAAAAGTTTTTACTTCACAAACCGTAAGGTTTGTTATGATTCTCAGTGATTCTTGACAATACGGGCTGGAAATAGAACTAGGAAGCAAAATTAAAAATAAAACATTCCCTTTTCAAAAACAGATTAAATCCAACTTTTTAAATGTCAATTTGAATTAAACGGCATTTAATGATTTGCGGACATCAAATGGCCAGCTATTTACCGATTGCTCTCAAAAGAGGTTACTTACTTTCTGAACTTCTTAACTCATGAACTCAACTGAATTCAAGGCCGAATCCAAAATCCAATAGATAAGTCAACCATGTTTTTAAATGAAAATCTGTAAGTATATTCGTTAGTAAAATGCATCCGCGCGAAGCCATGTCGACTTGCTAGTGTTTTAATAAATAAACAACAAACATAGTGGAAAATGTAAATAGTGCTGGTACAAGTGTCGTAGGGCACAGTTTGCGGTCGAGTAGTGCAGCGGGCACACGCTTGCGTTTTGCCGACGGTTTTTACCGAGCGTTGTGGACACCCCTGACCGCGCCGTATGTCCGGCGCAGCGTAGGGCTGCGAAACTAACATCCTCGAATAATCTGATTTTATTTAAACGGTATTCAGAAGCAACATTTTTTATAAACTTCTCTTATCTCTGGTTTGAGGCAAATATAGCAGTTTTCTAGTGCAATGCCAAACGTCAATTCGTAGTCACTAGGAGGAAAATTGCATAGCCGTTAATAGAAAATGGAAGGAGAATAGTTGATTTATCTGTTTATACGGGCATTAAGGGTTTAATAAAAGCCTCCACAAAAAAGGGGATAAAAGATGAAGGTACAACGCCAGTACATTCTTCTGACTTATCCTAAAACTGTCATCCAAGGTATCAACTAGCTATCTTGTATTATTAACGTTTAACTTTGTCCGAGTACTATCATGATCACCTCAGTAACCCCCCAAACACTGCCGTTCTTCTTTCACAGGAGTCCGCTTAATTTAATTACCAAGAGAAAGTCCATAAAAGTGATGACTCTACAGAACTATAGTCTCCAAAGAAAATATCAAATAAATATAGTTTCCTTTTAGTTTTATCTGATTATATCAACACTAGCATCTAACATTTGAAAAGTTTTGCAAATTAATATAATTTGACGATGCATTGTCGTAAAATTAAAAAGCCGATATGAGATGATGTCTGGTGGTTGATGACATGATAACTATGTTAAACAAATGGATGTTTCCATTTCCAACAAAGTTCTACCCTACTATAAAATAATATACTACTATGTAGAGTAGAACTTTAAAGTGAGAAAAAGAGAGAATACAAAAACCAACTTAAGCGATGTATGGATGTGATATGCAGCAGGAAGACATGCTTGTCAATCTCAAATAAATAAGGTTAAAGCGAAAAAAAACTTGAGGAATATTGGGTATAGATCGATGGCAAGCGTGGCAACGTAGCAGCGTGACACGCCTAGCGGTCGGGCCGCGTCCGTCGGTGACGACGTGTTTTGCCGTGACACGTGACGCTGTAATTAGTGCTGACCGCCGCCCGCCGTCCGCCGGCGACACGCTGTCGCGCGCAGCGTGCCCGCAACGTCACATCACAACATTGTTTATGCTCATTATGACCCGTACTATTCAAATTGTCTGTGCTAATTAAATCTGGAACTGTTTTTATTGTTTGTAGGATTGGTTAAATTGTCATTACTAGGCCAGCTTAGGTAACGATTATTATATTGTATTTAGTATTTTGACAATTTGTCGATAATGTTACGACGTTATTAGCTCACAAAAACTATCCCCTTTGTGTTAGGAACTTCTTTTTAGCCGACTTCAAAAAACTAGAAATTTCTCAATTACATGTTTTTTTGTATGTTTATTACTCATTTTTTTTAATTATAAGGGCGGTCAGGATCTGATAATGGAATCCTGAAGAAATTGAGGGAAATCATCAAAAAATTACAGCAAATGACACACCGCCGCGATCACGCGACGCAACATAATGTCTTCCATGTGCTCATTTCAAATTAAATATAATAAAAAAAAATGTTTTTTTATTACCTACAGTTGCTATTTACACGGAAGTGACTTGCGTAGTATGCGTAGTACACCAATTCTACTTTCAAAAATTAGATTAAAAAAAATAAACTTCTTTGGATGTCTTATACATTTATTTTAACACAAAATCGAGAGGGTTTCGGATGTGTCTGTGGCACAATCAGTTCGCGGTAAATTATATAAAAAATACATTTCAAGCTTCAGCTGACTACGAAATGGTTTCTTTATTAGTTTTCCCCGAGGCAGGCGAGCTCCCGGCTCGCGGGGGACGTGTGAAAAAAATCTTAGCGGGATTAAGGGCCCGTATAACAGCGCCGAGGCGGACTTATTGCCGTAATACAATCTCGGTTATGTCGCGCACGGATTATCCGTATCAGAGTGTTTCACACAAAAACGTCTTTTACACATGCTCGTGCAAGGTACCGTAATACGATACTTTTTGCATAGTCTGTTTTTCAGACCCCTTTTTAACGCTTGCAGTTTAGGGCTGAATATGATAAAGTCTTGGGAATTACAGGTTTGTTTATACAAATAATATGTTTTATTATAAAGCATTAGAAAAATACATTTGTAAATAAATAAATCATAGTCACGTCTATTCAAAGCTCAAGTTACAAATCCCTGCAAATTGAAAAGGCCATTATCGAGCGCAAGCAATTTACACGCAGCTGGTGCCACGGGGCGCGACTAACCGCCGCGGCTACGGCGTAGCCGCTACGACCGACTACGCGCACTGCTCTATGTACTGAACAGAAATCATCACTTTTAATTTATTAATTTAATTATTGATATTTCGTTTAAATTCTATTGTTATTTTATGAGGGACTCATTCATTAACCGACTTCAAAAAGGAGGAGGTCATCAATTCGACGGTATTTTTTTTTTTAGGGTTCCGTACGTCCGAATACAAAAACGGAACCCTTATAGGATCACTCGTGTGTCCGTCTGTCTGTCGCTTACAGTCAATTATCTCCGAATCTAATAAACCGATTGGGTTGAAATTTGGTACACATGTCAATTCCTGTGACCCAAGCACAGAGGTGTGACGTGAATGGATGAAATCTGTATGTGGGAGGTAATTTTTGGGGGGGGAAGGGGAAAACGAAAAAAAAAAGTTTTGAAAACTGCATCGTGTGACATATCAAATGAAATGCCTTGTTGAGACAATCTTAAATGTATTTTTTTTTATAATTTTAAAATAGTTTCCAAGTTATTCAAGAAAATAGACGAAATTTGACCATTCTCCCTCCCCCCTTATCTCCGAAACTACTGAGCCTAAAATTTTGAAAAAAATACAGTAATTAGTTTTCTACTTATAGATTATAGGAAAACCTATAAGAAGTCCATATCTGTATATAGGAGGTAATTTTTGGGGAGGAAGGGGAAAATTAAAAAAATAATATTTGAAAACTGCATCGTGTCACATACCAAATGAACGGTCTTGTTGAGACAATCTTAAATATATTTTTATTGTAATTTTAAAATAAATAGTTTCCAAGTTATTCAAGAAAATAGACGAAATTTGACCATTCCCCCCCCCCCCCCTTACCTAAAAAAACATAATTGAAAACTGCATCGTGTGACATATCAAATGAAAGGTCTTGTTGAGACAATCTTAAATATTATTATTTTTTGTAATTTTAAAATAAATAGTTTCCAAGTTATTCAAGAAAATAGACGAAATTTGACCATTCCCCCCCTTAACTCCGAAACTACTAAACCTATTTTTTTTTAAAAAATACAGAAATTAGTTTTCTACTTATAGATTATAGGAAAACCTATAAGAAGTCCATGATATTAAAATAATATGGTAAATCACTCAATATTGTGCGTACCAATTTGGGTCAGATTTAAAAAAAAACGTGATAGGTAACATCGTACGGAACCCTCTTCACGCGAGTCCAACTCGCACTTGGCCGGTTTTTTTTTTGTATATTTGTTACGCGATTACTCTGCCAATTGTGGACCGATTTTCAAAATTCTTTTTTTGTTCGAAAGGAGATACTTCTGAGGTGGTCCCATAGTCACCAAGTCAGAATCTGATGATTGGATCCTGGAGAAATCGAGGGCAACCCTCGAATATTATAGGCCCACACATCGTTTTTCGCAAGTCTTATGAAGTAATTTAAGTACTTGCGTATGGTAATCATCATCTCATGTAGCTGAGCTGATGATGGAAGGTACAACTCCTTAACAGTAAGGAGTAGGCATCGACTGATTTAGTTTGAGTTCGCATATCTCCGGAACTACAAGTCCGATTTAAGTCATTCTTTTTTTGTTGTTTTAGGTATCATTTAACTTAGGGATTACTGCAAGTTTCATCAAAATCGGTTCATTAGTTTTTGAGATAGGGAATTTTATTAGCTTATTGTGTACATGAGCGATGTTAATACCGGTGTTACGGATTACAAAATTCTAGTGCACATATTAGATAATGATGTATTTGCCGAGAATTCGGGTTGAATACTTAAACTAAAAAGAGTAAAATAAAAACGTTTTCAAAAAAAATGTAACCGCCTTCAAAAACAACCACAAAAAAAAGAGTAAAATAACCTACAAAATAACTTTTCTTTCGGAAGTCAGTGGCAAAAAAAGACAATGAAATAAAAAAAAATAAAGACACCGACTTCCGAAAGAAAAGTTATTTTGTAGGTTATTTTACTCTTTTTTTTGCGGTTGTTTTTGAAGGCGGTTACATTTTTTTTGAAAAAGTTTTTATTTTGATCACATTTTTCACTTATTTTACTTAGTGCCAATTTAATCTAAATTGACAATAGTTGTTTTGTTAAGCACAAAAATGAAGGATAATAAAAAAAACAGCAGAAAGTTTCGACTAATATTATTTTTCGAGGCAAAACCGTGTATTTTTCTTCGCCGTCAGCTGTAGTCGTTAGGGTCGGATCTCGTAAATAAGTGAGATGTTGACGAGTGAACCGCGAGAGGAATTGAAAATACCACACCGCGGGGTAACGCAATATATACGACCAGCTTTCAGTGTGAGCACCATAAGTGAAAATCTATTCTACGACATGTAGCAATGTAACCTACATTTGTAATGTTATATTATTTGGCAATATGATTAAAATTATATCAATTTTAAGGTACGGTAATTAAAATCTTTACTAATTTTATAAAGGTGAAAATTTTCTTTTTTTGGTTAAACTCGCTATTCTCAAGAACTACTAGTTCAAATTGAAAAAAAATATTTTTGTGTCAGATAGTCTTTTTATCGAACAGTAGTCGAGTAGCTGGTAAAACCGCGAGGAACAGCTAATCTAAAATAGAAATGACTTCTGGCTTCCAAATATAATTTGCTCTTTAAATACATAAATCGTTACAACAAGGAGTCACTTTACAAAGAAATTAAATCCCAAAACTTTTTAAAACAAAAGCGTCAATAATAATGAAACGTCCACTAATGACGGCCACATCAATCGTTTGCATATTGGTTTTTGTGCTCCGTTTACGTGGTGTGCACTGGAATTAGTAATTAAAATAATATCGTTAATCATTCATCGCTGGCCGCAAATCAAGGGCCGTCAGTAGGCTATTAATAACTCGTGATTCCACCAATTATAATAAAACGGGAGTGGAAGGTTGAAGGGCTAAATTGTTTTGCCGGATTTTGGAAGCCTTTGAAATTCATATTCTTTGGCATATCAATATCACGTCATTGAGTTTTGGAAGTATAAGGATGAATCTAGCTTTAGAAGAAGTTTTACTGAATACATTTTATAAAATAATACATAATTATTATGTAAGTAACTAACTAGTAAGTCACAGATAAAATTAAATGAGCTCGGTCGGTGTTACTTCATATCCAACAACTCTATGTGCTCAAACACACTGCGAGCCTAGCGCGGTGGCGGCGGCGGGTGCGGAAATATTGAACGCAGTATTGAATGTATGAAATCGCCGCTAGTGGCCATATTGAAGTGACTAAGGCGGGGGCCTAGCGCGATGGCTACAAGCGATTTTGCGAGCCTAGGCGTTGCTAGCCAACAACCGATACAACGGGCGGGTGGCAGGTGTATCAAACCTTTTCGGTCTTTTAGTAGCGTCATCTAGTTACCAGAACATGCACTAAAGTACTACCGTTGGATGTTTTTGTACATATTTAAATTATTTTTACCATACTCGAGTAGAAAAATGTAAAATGATTGATAATTTACTTGTATGCAATCCTAAACAACCTATAAAACATTTTAAAATGAATTTCTTTAAACAAGATTTATAGAAACTACTTTGTACCACCGGTTTGCAACACCTGAAGTCGCCGCTACAAAAACAAACGCTTGATCGGCAGTGTGGACACAGATCGCGCCCGCCGCCGCGCCCGCCACCGCGCCCGCCGTCGCCGTCGCGCTAGGCTTCCAGTGTGGACACACACTATGAAACAAACTCATATCATAGTAAAGTTTTTAAACCATTTTGGTGCAGTCAAAAAATCCTCCTTATTGAAAAGGGACTTTATGTAAATAACTACTTCGTTATTATAATAGCAATTCCAAATCAATAAAATTCTCTGTACATCGTTTTCCAAATTAATCGACAGTCAACTAAGTTAAATTTTACTTAATAGTTATATCAGCAAGCTTAACATTTAAATCAGGGGTGACACGACAAGAAGTCACCGACGAACAGTGTCGCCGGCTGAAATGTTACCGTGTTTAATATCAGCAGAACATCTGTAAAACCAGCAGATTGACTTAATGGTGTTTGGAAAGTTTCTCGCAGAGAAAATTTTAGTTCGCCGCGAGTCCTACTAATGCCGGAGATGACGATGGCGAGGGGAGGGGGAGGGGGGGGGGGGCTCGATTAGTAGCAGCTGTCATACCTCGCGAATATGTTATTTATTGAGGACATGAAAGTCGGAAGCTTGATATGACCTGCATGTTTATAAAGTACCGTCGTCGATATAGGTAGGAGGAGCCATAGAAGTACTTAATCAACTATCGGGAAAAATATTGTGGAAAAGTATCTGGATCTGTGACATATGTATCGAGATTGCAAACGTGTGTGAAGGGATTTGTCATTTCCATCTATACTGCAAATGAATAATTATTCATTATCTTTTTTTTTACTTTTTTTCATCAACTGCTGAGTAACTGTAGTGTCCACCACATCGAGACAAATCTGTCGATGTACAGAGTCAGGAGCCGTATCCAGCAGCGGTTGCGGCGCGGCTGGCATTGCTTGCGAGCGTTGCGACCGCACCTGTCAGAATATTAGATCGACGACATTAATCTGTCGCCGCAGGTCCCCCTCGCCCCGCCCGCAGCCCGCTGCCTCCACACAACGCAAGCAATCAAAAACCCTGTTCCAAAATCGCGGTTTCCCATCGTTTTCATCTGTGTCCGGCTTTTGATGAGCCCAGCGGCTTTGCTCACACACGAATATGCAAACAGAACACAAGTATGTGTATTTTCGACTTAGATAAATGTAATACTAGATCCTCCATCTAGCATTAAAAAAAGGAATTCTGATGGGGTGGTGCGTCACCTTCACATCAATTTGATAATAGTTTTACATAAAACGTCGTCCACGGTTGAAAGGAAAGAATTTCGCAAAGTGCCTTATAAAACGCGTAACGTGCAATAAGGCTCTTTGTTATTTTGTGGGGTCGAAACTTATTCATCCCGCAAATCCGATCATGTATGAAACAAATCCCGCCCGGTCACCGCTGATTGCATTGTCATGTCTACTGGCCAAACGCTTGCTGGCTCAAAGTAAACCTTAACTCGTATAACTTAGAGTTTACTATGCGATGTTTACAAGTCAAAGTCACCGGAAGCCACGTCGTATCGGTTTGTAAAACAAGCGAGCCAACGTGATTGGAATGTTTTATTCGACCCTCGAACATATGAGACCGTTATGATGTATGTTTTTCCTTTTGATGTGGAATTTATCGCCGTATAATGTAGGTGTTGATGTAATTAAAATGCCGATACGAAAATCTTTTTTGTTTTTTTTCATCATTGTTTAATCACATCTCAGATATTTCTTTTATTTAGATAGAACAACCTACCTACTTTAAAAAAATCATAGTTATTTATTCGTATTTATTAATGTAGTTTAGTAAGTAAGATAACGTATAACTGGTAAGGTTTTTCCGTGATCACGTAGGGGATCCCTTGTCGTCCGCGCCCCCTGCCGTCAAACTTGCGCAATATCGTGACTAGTGACGTGACACCCGCGCGGCCACCTGTTCACACCACTATTATCCGATCATTCTACCACTCAAAAAGTTGATGGTTTCACTACATGACGTAGACATTTTTATGTTTTTGGTTCAAAAGTTGCAATATTGTATTGTTTCTTACATAGAGATTGTAATACGATATCTGAATACAATAAAGTACTTTTCTTGTCTACTATGTAACTTATTTATACATAAGGAACGATACAATAACTATAATTAATCTTACTAAGAAAGTAATATCAATATTTTAAGATAATTTAAGGAAAAATATTCACAGAGCGTCAAAGAATTCATCCACATCGCTGTTAACCTCTTAAGCGATTGGCTAAAATAGCCTAAATAACAATTGCCGTGCCCCTAGCACCCGGCTAAGAATCGGTGAAATAATAGCTCCTCTCTCTTCACTTTTCGCTATGTATACATGGTGTTCGAAAAGCGCCCGAAACGTGACTAGAACGGCAGCATTGCCACTTTGTATGGCAATATCTAGTCGTAGCTACTTACTGGATGAAAAAAAAATCAATCTGCATTTTTGCAATAAAATTCATACCTAACTTCGAGACGCATCATCAGCAACTTTAGCAATTGTTCTATTTTAACTATATGACTATAGTGGCTATTAATACCTACCTGCACTTCAAAACGGGTTGTCTATATGAGTATACAAAAGTTACTCATTTATCACCCTGCGATACAAATACAGAGGCTTAATAACGATAATCATTTGAAATAGGTGTGAGTGAGCGTGTAACACGGAGAGACTTTTAAGTCGTGTCGACGTGCTAACCCTATTATCAGGCGAGGCTTAACCGACGCTAAGCCGACCCGACATCGGCCGATTTATGATCGCAGATCGCACGGACGCAATTTGCCGAATCTGATCGCTTATTGGCTACCGGCTTGTTCAGTCTAACTAATTGTATTGCTACAAAGGTAAATTGCGTACCTACATAGAAGTTGTGTAGCGTTTGTTGTTCGGAAAGGAAAAAATTAACTTTAATATTTTTTTTATTATTTGAGATCTCTAACAATTACGAATGCTCCTTCAAATACAGGAGACCAGATCCATCCACACAAACATAAAAACTTAAAGTATAAATAAAATAAAACTAAAATAATCTTAATGGAATTCATATTAAAATTATGTTCAGTAAAAATATTTATAAATCTTTTATTATTTTTTAATAGATCTTATTCAATAAAAATCTTTAAATGACGGCATAGTTGTCGTAATTGCTGGGCAATTGGCTACTGCACTGGGTGTCGCGGGGTCGATTTCCGAACGGAATGAACATTTGTGTGACTTACCTATAAGTAAATGCGGGTCTGGGTGTATCTAGCTATGTTTGTAAAGCAACGCACGATACAGGGGAAAATCCTAGAATTGGACAAAGTGTTAAAACAAATACCTTCATTTTCAACATATTTCTCAATAAGACTGCGACTTTTATAGGTTAGACTTACACCAATTAGGAGATAACTGTAGATCAAAAAATCTTAACTCACTAAGAAAAAACAGTTAATAGAATTTATCGGTCTCATATACATTTGATATAACAAATACAGATCATACGCTTTGTTCTGTTACAAACCGATCAGACGGTCGAACTGAGCAACTAGCTCTGTTCAGAACAAAGGAATACTCAACAGAATTGAACTATACAAACACCTAGAACATTGCCCCTAGTATCACTTCGATAATTGTATGACACATGTATATTAACATACAATAGTTGTACGCACAAATACAAAAAAAACTCACATCGTTTTCCCTTGTTCGCGGCACCGTCTTAAAACCCACCATGAAACGCAAAAGGCTACTGAAGGAAGGAACACGGTGAACTTTTTGTCTGTAAGAGTCTGCTTGTTCTTACCGCTTCACCAAGGGCGGGAAGATTCATTTGATGTTTTTCTACCTTTGAAGACCTTTGACGATAGGCAGAAACTATAGAACCACCACCTGCTGCAAACTGAACATCTGAACTCCTCCTGTTTTCGTTCACCTTCATAATTATCTCTCGCCTGACCAGGCGAAAATTCTAGTGTTCGCAACCAACGTGTGTGACCACACACGTTGGTTGCGAACACTAGAATTTTACTTTTTGAACATCACAAATGTCAATCATTGTTTTACGAAAGTTTAATAGTGTTTTTCCTACACATAAAATGATATTTCTAGAAATTCTTATATGTAAAATACTTTAGAGAAAAGCTTTCTTGAAAAAAAGAAAATGCTGTCAATTAGCTCATGTTAGTCGTAGCGACTACGGCGTAGCAGCGCGCTACGAGCCGCTACGCGCTACGCTAATCCCGGGCTCCACGAGAGCCGTGTATTTCACGCCTCTTTATTACATTAATTTAAATGTTTGCGCGCCGGATTGCCGACTGCCGGCCTCCCTGTACACCACATAAATATACCCACACTACTGATCAATGTGGTATGCCGCCAATTCGACAAGCGTATTGAAATACTTGCATGATTGTGACATTAGATAGGTATTTATTATATATAGGCAATTATTGAGATATTAGAAGATTATAATTAGGTGATAGATAGCTAAACGAGAGACTAGCATTCCTTTTCTTTTAACAGTTGATAGTTGATAATATTTCACTATGTATATAAGCCTTAAGTGATTCACTTGTGAGAGTACAAGGATTAAGCATGTCAGCGCACCTGGATACGGACAACTAACGGGGGTAATTAGTCAGGCTCAGGCCGTGGTGCAAACGAAAATATTTACTGGAGTCAACAGCGTTAAGTTATTGCCGTATAATCCGATAAACGTAGATCGCTTGCTCGAAAATTGTGTTATCGTCGCTGTAAAGTGTTGACAAGTCGCCTCTTTACGAGGGCAGGCGCCGGTCCCGGGGCCAGGGGCCCCACAGCATGCAAACATAAAAATTCTCTATCGGGACTAATAGGAGCGAAACAAATAAAAGGATACGTAAATAGAAGCGTCAGATAAATTCCAGTGGGGCTGGAGTGCGCGTAAATCCGCGCGATTTGTATCTGTGACAGGGAGTGCGGGCTCCCGCGGCCCCCGCGCGCCTCACCCCTCCTGGCCCGCGCCCACAACCCTCACCTATACCTCTCACAATTAATATGGTAATATTTTTTGTAATGTGCTGTAATGGTTTCAATTAATATAACAGTCATCTTCCCGGCTTTATGTTGCCAAGATGACACCCGCACTTGCTGTATATGATATCAAAATTAAACCTATACTTTTGGAGTTAAAATTTTATAGTTAGAGAAGTACTAAACAACAGAAGAAAACAAAAACAGACCAATACTGAATTAACTTTACAAAACCGCAGAAATTATAAAAAACCCTGCCACATAGTATCTGTAAGGTGAGTGCGAGGCGCGCGGCGCGCAGGTCACGTCTATGCAAATGATATTAAATTAGAAACGCTTAATAACAACTGTGCCACCGCCGCCTCTAAAGAGATGCAATTACACCAATCAAATTGCAATTTTACTGTACTAATTGCGACCGACATGTTTTACGGTTGAGCTTTAATTCCATACGGTTGCAGTGACGTTCCCGTGATTAAACACCGAACGGATCACCCCTTTGACATTTAGAGTACCGTAATTTGTATGATTAGTGATCGCTTAGGCTCGGTATCTAATTTTAAATCAAGCAGAAGATGATTTCTCTTAATATCAAAACTGTTATAATTATACGAACTTGCTTGGATTTCCATTCGACTATTTATGTATTACTTATAATTCAACACTTTATTTACTAGACAAGAATCACCTGGTAATTTTGCACAATATGTTCAATAAACACATGCACATGTGTATGTATGGTTGGTGTGTGTGTGTGTTGTCAGCTTGTAAATCACGTCATGTGAGCGCGGAAAGGGTCATCAATAGTGCGGTGCGGTGCGGTAAGCCGGGCCGCGCACCTGCGCCTCGCGACTAAGCCACCAACTTAGCACCCTCGGCGCACACGCCGCCGACCCATTGTAGGCCAAATGTATACTAATCTTATTTAATACAGAACATTACCAGATAATTCGATGAAACCTCATGTTGCAATACTTGTTGTTGTTAAAATAGGTATAACTAAACGTGTTTTTAATCTTATTTCCTACAAATGTATTTCACTACGAAACGTACCTTATGATAGCTTTATCATCTAACATTAAAAGAAAACTGGCAATTGTAACCTCTCAGTGTCAACGAGCTCCTTAAAACAGATAATTACTTTTAAAACAACGCGAACTCCCCGAACCTCACCGCGACAATCAACAAAGCGTGCAATTTAAAAGCCAAATAAGCGTCGTATCACGGAGTTTTTCTTAAGGAGTCTCGTTGCAAACTACGTTAAAATGATTTAATTCCCCCCTGATAGCGTTACGGGCGCTGCTATTATTGAGATCGCCGGCGCGGCCCGCCCGGCTAATAAACGCTTATCAACGCCCTCATTATCACACCCTTAACATCGCTTTAATGTCTTGCTCTTGAACAAAACATATTTAATCACATTTTTTCCCCGGCGGCGCGGAGAAAACTTTTAAATTTCATAAAATTCACGCCGTTTCAGCGGCCGACGCCCGACGGCGGAAAAATGGCCGGAGTCAAAACTTGGACGAGGGAGGGCGCGAAATGCGGTTACGGATTAAGCCTTTCTTTAAGTCTTGCTTCTAAACTTTGTAACTTATCGTGTGATTGAAATACACTGAAAATAATTAGGTATATCTTTCAAATTATTGTTTCTTTTTTTAATTACTCTGTCGTTACGGGTAACAGTCAATGATCTAGCCTAATAAATGTTTATCAACGTATATTATTATTATTTGTGTATCAGTCGGTAAGTGCGTGTAGAGTGCGAGGAGCCCCGCTGTGCCGCTCGCCGTCTCCACCCTGATCTTTTAAGCTCGATTTTACTGCTGGTTCGCGACACTAAATTATAATATAACAGCTCATAAATTTCTGAAACTATCCTTCTTTGACGCGGCAGACTTAAGGATTTTGAGTCAAGCTTTAATATCGAGGAAGCTCCAAAACGGCACTTCACTATGGTATAGCAGGAAAATATATAAAATGTAAAACGAAAAATATATAGAAGTTAGTAATTGGAAAATCAGGACCAGTGGTGGCCCAGTGGTATCGGCCTCGACTTACGAGTTACTACACTTTACTAGTCAGGCGCATTATTTTGTGTAATTTATTTCAACACCATCACTGCTCTCAAAACGGTGAAGGAAAACATCGTGAGGAAACCGACATATCCTAGAACCAAAAATTCGAAGACATGTGACATCTCCAATCCGCACTGGGCCAGCGTGGTAGATTACGGCCTGTTCCCTCTCACAGAGAGGAGGCCTAAGTCCCAGCAGTGGGTACATTTATAGGCTGATGATGATGAATTGGAAAATATTACATTAACCGTGAATTAAAAAAAATAGTCCTATTATGTTCATAATATTATGTTATATTGACAAGTTTCGCAGACAAGTAAAAGGACGCTCAATAATAACAGGGAGCTCAGGTGAAGCCAAGCGCTGAGTTACTGTCTAGGATTTGTCGAGTGTTCTTTTGAACGTATCTCTCCCCCATATTTAAACTCAAAATTAAGAGCCAGTCAGCAAACAGTATCAGAAAAAAAGGGTGTCGACGACTAAGTAGCTGCTCGTTACTCGTAATATTTGAAGCCACGACGAAAGAACCGAATTGAATATTAAATGAAATAATTTATGCCATATTTATCATTTTGCAAATGAACAGTCTCACCTTAATGAAAACGTTAATAACATTTTTTAGACGCTCTGTTTGTTTTGAGAATAATTTCTGAAATTTTGGGTTTAATTGAACTTTTTATAATACGTATATTTTCAGTTTAGTTCTTAGGTAATGTGACCTAACATCCAATCAAAATATCCATTGTAGTTTCGTTGATTTCCACTTGAAATAAGAACAGGTAGACAAATAAAACACACTTCTATCGAGTGTTTAAGTTCTTTGTCAAGCAACCAAAAATGAAACCATCGAAATGAGTAAGAGCTTTTTCTAATAATTGTAGATTATTTTGAGTGAATAACCCCGAATCTCTGACAAAGCCACTTTTGTATATTAATTCGTGGCTGCGGTATCTAAAGTCCTTATGAAAAGGGTGCAACATCTTGGCTGCGGTAAGGCTGTGTGCACATTAGCGACCGTGCGGCTCGGCGGCCCAGCGGCCCCGGCGCGGCGGCCGTAAATCACGCGGGATCAGGCCACGCGGCTATCTGTGACAGACGACAGCGGCCGTCGGCACGTCTACACTACACCGAACATACCTCACGCCTAATTGACTTTACATTTTACGCAACGGATTATGTAAAATATAGGAACATTTCCTAGAACGCAAACCACAAAACTGTATTGCAATGACTGAAGTGCAAACTCCAAAAAGAAAAGAAACCATGTTTGTGTTGACATTAAAAACGCTTACAAAAAGCAGTAGATAAGTGAAAACAGATTCAAAAATTAAATAAAACAGCGGGCAGGTAAAGGTGGTTGGGGGAGGAGTGGGAGCTAGCTATGCTAGTGAGGGATCTTCGTTAAGGTTTAATTAAATCGTCCTCGGCGGCCTCTCGCGCTTTAATTCCACCGTTATTAACGCTGTTAAAAAGTGAGTAGCCTGGATAGGGCAATGCGTAGAGCCGATATACATTAAAACTTTTGAAGATAAGGTATTTATAGACACAAATTAATTCTAACATAATGTAATATTAGTTAATATTTGAACATTTGGATTTTTATTCAAAGATGTTACAGTGGCAATGGCGTAACTAGGCAAGTACTAACTAGCCATAGACATAAAAAAAATATAAACGAGCAATTAATCTCTTTGTAACTAGCCTTTTATGAGCCCAGTGTGAGCTTCTTTGACCGCACCCTGGTCTGACCAATTGTGGCCCTGGTGTGGTCATTTCTGCGCCCCTCCAAGGTCTGCGCTCTGTGCCTGGTCATCGTTGGCACTCCCCTGTTTTCGGCACTGTAATAGTTGAGATTATGTAGACGAGGTGCACGGAGAGATATTTGACATCCACGAGTATTGTACTTTCAACGGTGTGCCTCCATTTCTGCCGTATAAAAACGTTGCGAGTAGACTGGACTATGGAGCTTTTATTGATCAGCTCAGTCCAAAGAGTTGGTGATCTGCCCTGTGATCTCTAACCCTACCTACCCTGATTTAATTTGCCCCCTACTAAAAACGGAAGAGTCATAATATTATGACCAATATAATATTTAGTACGCCTGTTTTGAATCTATTCTAATAAAGAAATACTATAAAGTGGTAATTTTCTTTCGCTAATGCAAAGCAAAATTAATGCCGAGTACGCTTCTTCAACGTGGAATAAGTTACTGGCAAAGAACTTACAGCGACTCCACAGTTTGTCCTTAGCCGAGTGGTCGCGGTATTTCCGCAGAGGAACACTCGCGATAAGAGACGCGCTCACCTCGCAGATCCCCCCCCCCCCCCTACTGTTACATCACCACCACCCGCCACTGTTCCCGGCTCTCAAACAAACTGTTTGGATTTTAATATCACCCTTAAGTGTTGTTGCTAAAGACGTCCCCGGCTAAGTACTAATTTGTCCCAACTTGAAACGATTGAGCCGTTTCTACATCTGCGTAAAGTAACATTAATCTGTTTTAACTGTGTAGGTACATTCGGTCTTTTAAATGTTTTGGACTTCTATTTAGGGTCTATATAGATACTTAAAGCGCAAATACTTCAAATAACTTGTTTGTTTTAAATGCGTGGTGCGTCACGTGAGCGCAAAAGATATTATAATATGAATTGATATAGGTACCGATTCAAAACAACACAGTCCAGCCTGTCTGCAATCATGCCCAGAATGCTGTTGGCGCTGGCCCGCACCCTGTGCTCCAAAGGAGCTCATCTTTAACGCATCAATGCATAAGAGCAATCGTCGAGCACTTCCGCAAATATGCCAGATTCGCAACAGAAGCGAAGCAGGCCCAACAGCACTATAATAGTAGATTACGCAACAAGGGAGTAAAGCATTGCTTTACGTCACGGGCGTATTGAATCCCGAAGCGACACTAAGGATTCTGGGGGTGAACCTCCGTAGCGCAGCGTTTTTTCTCGCAAAAGCTTTCTGCCTTGCTAGCAAAAAAACCTTCTGCTAGCACATCTTCTAATGTGGCTAGTGCTGTTTTTGTCAAAGAATCAGCAGCTGCTGTGCCGGAACTACAGAACATGATTTCTGTGTCATGCGATCGTACATCATCTGATTTAAGTAAATTAAAATTTACTGGCAAAACTTGTGTTCGCTCGTTTATACAGCGTGTTGATGAATTTATACTGGCTAAAAATATTCCACGTACACCTTAAAATACTTGCTTCCCCGCGGTGGACAGTAGCCGAGCATCCTGCGAACCCTACACCAGCCTTTGGACCTGGCGATCGACGCGCGAGCACACTTCTCCTGCAGCGGCCAGTGACGACAGGGGAGTGCTAGACCAGGGCGGAGGTTAATCGCTGTATAGGCCCTAACCCAATCTACGTATATATCGACCCTCGTCTACCGAGCTATTTAATAAATGTCCAATTTACTGCCTACCTACATTTTTATTTAATATCCTCCTAAGAATACCTGTGCCTAGGTTAGGTAGGATAAAGTAGTAGCGTAGCGGTAACTTTAGTACCGGGACGAAGTTAAGAATCCTTAGTGTAGCGAGGGATTCAAGTTAGCCCAAGACAAGGCAGCTTTACTGTCGAAGAGCGTACTCTGCTTTTCACACCTACTGCGAGGAAACAAATTCGATTTTTGAAATTTGATGTGGTACGACAACTTTCGAGCGTGAAGTGGGCACCACAGTAAGCGATCAGCTGTTGCGGTCTCCGGACGCCATTACTGCTACAACTCCTTGGTAATAGTACATTACTGCCGCGGTCTATAATTTGCTGGTCGCGCTGATGATGGCTGACAGCGCAGCGTAGCGCAGCTCCAGGCTCCACTTGATGGACGAGCTGAGATAAAGGCCGAGGCCGTAGGTCGAGGCCTTTACAGCGAGGTTTAACTTGAATTAAACAAAACCTTAAACCGTTTTAAATATTTTCTTTAAATGTCCAATAACCCCTGAAACCTCAGGAAATGTTATAACTACACTAGCAACTTTCAGTTTGGAGACGAAGACCCTCCAGCGCGTCTATGAGTGGCGCGTGGAGGCGAAACACCGGGGCGAATCCTCACTGCCTCGACAAGTCGAGGTGAGTCGGTCGAGGCGCGGCGGGAAGAGCTCCAGCGCGATCTCAAGGCAGTATGGAGTAAGCGACTGTCGCAATCGAGGTTCGGGCACGCCGCCATTGCGGCGGTAAGACCCCTCTTTGAGGAGTGGCTGGATAGGCGTCACGGCGTCCTCACCTTCCGCTTGACGCAGGTTCTCTCCGGACACGTAAGTTTCGGGAGGTTCCTGTGTCGGATAGGGAAGGAAAAAACGCCTGGGTGTCACCACTGCAAGGATCGCTCGAAGGATACGGTGGAGCGTACGGTGCAGGTCTGCCCCGCTTGAGCAGAGCACCGCTCCGTGTGCTTGAACGAAACGAACGGAAGCGATAGGCGGAGACCTCTCGCGCCCGACATTGGTCGAGGCCATGCTGCGAGGCGAGACGGAGTGGGAAGCAGTCGCCTCCTTCTCAGAAGCACTCATGCTAGTGAAGGTGGAGGCGGGACGCGTGAGGGAGAGGACAGTGTCCACATCTCGACACAGCCGCAGTGGGAGACGCCCACGGCAACGGTCGTCAGCTTCGCCGGATGATTTCCGGCCACCGTAGGCGCGGGCATGCGGACAGCGAGTAATGGGCGACTCGCTGTCCAATCATTGACCATACCCGGGTCGCCGGCGCGTCGTGTTCTACGCGCGCCTCAAAGAGCTGTCAACAAAATGACAGGGCCCCCTTTGAGAGCCAAAGCCTGCCGGGACCGCGGTACTAACGTGGAATTTAGTCAGTACAAGTCTGACAGTTCTTCCTGCCCTGGGTGGGAGGACTCATTCAATGATTTTAATTACCACGTAAAAGAAAAAAGCTACTTTTAGTTAACGTTAACCAATTTTTTGAATCAGTATAGAGTAGGCAATAAAGTAAATTCAGTAATAAGTCTATATGATAGTTTCTGAGAAAGGGGCGGCACATGTGTGGGGCCTAGAGCGACTAGGACTGCAAATCCGCCACTGTGTTAAGATTAATACAGTTATAGCATACATTGTGTGGTTTTGCATCTCAAGAGATCTGTATTGTATATCATATAGCTGACCCGGCAAACTTCGTACCGCCTCAGAATAAATTTATCTGTTAAACCTTTCCTGGACTTCCACAAATAAATCAAAACCAAAATTAGCCAAATCCGTCCAGCCGTTCTAGAGTTTTAGCGAGGCTAACGAACAGCAATTGATTTTTATAATATAGAGAGAGATAGATATAATATATGATACTAAGATGATATATTATGTATTCCTAAAAGAATGATTTCATTTTTTAGACAGGAAAATATCAAGACAGTAGAAGTTGGTCAAAAGTATAGTAATGTTTCTTCAAATAGCATAAAGTCGTAGAATAATTTGTATAATACGATTATTAATTCGAGTCAGTAAAATGACATTTCCAATGTTCAGGTTTGTTTCATTTTGTATGTATCAGTGACAGTTGCACTTGTCATTTTACTGACTCGAATTAATAATCAAACTATAGTCGATATTTCGTTCATACAACTTCCGCCGTCTCGATTTTTTTTTCTTCCCAAACAATGGAATAATCATTACCTGAAACACAAGTAACTTTGGCAAATTTCACTAATTTTAGTGGACTGAACTCACATTTTACCAAAAAATAAGTATGCCAAAATTTTTAACATAAAAAAAGAGCTCAGGTTCGTAAGAAAGTTTTCCGTATCTCTTATGTATGCCGATTTCTCCCGCTGTTGGCCAACTTAAAACAAATACCCTGTATATTATCAAGAAATCTCTCTCAGTTCTCACAACGCCCTCTAGTGTCAACAAGTCTGCACGTTCCTACGAGGGATGTGTAGACATCCATCACGGGGTTAGTAGTAACTCCGTTTCTCCCAAGTAACCCTCGGAGCTTGAAATGTTTGTGACTCGAACTAGAGGACGCTACTTTAGGCACACAGCTTAGGGTCAGTTCAGACCGAGACGCGAAGCGACGGGACGATGCGCGCACACTTTTAAGAACCACTCAAAATACGACTTTATTTTCTACACCAAAAGATACACATTTCGTTGTGAGAATTTAGAATACGTTGAGATGCGCAGCGCGACGCATCTCAAAACTGCGGTGCTGCGCTGCGCTGCGCCTCTCTGCGACTAACGACTCGAAAATAACGCTCGTTTGGCCTAACAGTAAGGAGTAGGCATCGATTAATTTCACATATCTCCGGAACTACAAGTCCGATTTAAGTAATTCTTTTTTTGTTGTACTAGGGATCGTTCAACTTAGGGAATATTGTAAGTTTCATCAAAATCGGTTAAGTAGTTTTTGCGATAGGAAATTCTATTAGCTTATTGTGTACATGAGCGATGTTAATATCGGTGTGCTACGGATTACAAAAAACTAGTGCACATGTAAGAAAATGATGTAGGTTAACAAGAATTTGGGTTGAATATAAACTAAAAAGAGTAAAACCGCATAATCTACCAACCTCAGACCCTGTCTTACCCTTTCCTCCTACAACACATACTACACCCTGTTCTGACCCGCTTTGGAAAATCCTTTCAAAATTCAAAAATTCTGTCCCTATATTAAAGCGAGTTCCCCGAGGTGCCAGACCTCTTGTTGCACAAAATTTGGCTGGTTGTGTCCGCCTTGCCGTCCAGGAGAATTCGCTTAGTGCTTGGGAAAAACTGTTCACCTTCCCTTATAGAATTCTCCACGTTCAAAAGAATTTGGCAACCAAAAAAACGCTAACTTCTCAAATTAAAGAAAATTGTAACGTTTCGGCTCAAAGTTTAGATCTCAAATTACTGACTCATAGATATAATAACGGTAGGAATATATCTCACCTGGTGGAATCTAAGTTAGGGGAAGGTGACATAAGTGGCGCGGCCAGGATTCTCTTCAGTAGCGATGTGGTGGCACCGTGTTCTCCAGAAACACTAGCAGCTCTGGAGTCTAAACACCCTGCCCCAGCAGATGACCTTTCCTTTCCCGACCCTCCTGACCCGGACATTCACTGCCTCACCGTTACAGGTCGAGAGTTGATCACAGCCGTTTGCTCCTTCCGGAGCGGCTCCGCCGGCGGCCTCGACGGCCTAAGTCCCCAACACCTTAAGGATCTTATTTGTTTGGGCGCCGGGGAAGCTGGTGAGTCGTTGTTGAAGGAGCTTACGGCTCTGATTAACCTCATGCTCTCCGGCAATGTGAACGAAGCTGTCATCGACGTCCTGTATGGGGCCAATTTATGTGCCCTGCGCAAGAGGGATGGCGGTATTCGTCCCATTGCCGTGGGAACAACCTACCGTCGTATGGCAGCCAAAATTTGCTGTAAATTTTTTAGTGAGGCTGTTTCGGAAAAATTTCAGCCCCTGCAGCTAGGTTACGGCTCTAAAGGGGGCTGTGAGGCTGCCGTACACGCATTGTCGACCTACCTAAATTCTGGCAAAGGTGAGGTCATCCTGAAGGTTGACATTAAGAATGCCTTCAATTCGGTTAACAGGGACACCTTGTTGGCTGAAACTAAAAAAGAATTACCCCAAATTTATAGTTTTCTTTGGCAATGTTATAGACACCCTTCTAAATTACTGTATCGGGATAACCTTTTGGAATCTGCTGTTGGTTGTCAACAAGGTGATCCCCTCGGGCCAGTGATTTTCAGCTTGGCTATTCACCCAATTGTTCGACAGCTAAATTCTAAATTTAACGTTTGGTACCTTGATGATGGGACCTTGGGTGGCGATGTTGACACCGTTTTGAATGACCTCATTTTTTTGAAGAATGAACTTCATTCCATTGGCTTAGACCTCAACCTTTCGAAATGTGAACTTTTTTTAACGGACAGCACCGACAGACAATTGACAATTCCAAAATTTAACTCAATAGCCCCAGACATCAAAATTATTGACAAAACGTCTCTTCGCCTCCTGGGGTCACCAATCTTTGAAAATTCTTTTTCTGACTTCATTGAAGAAAAAATTCAAAATTTTCATGATGTTTCAGGTAGATTGCTCGATATTAACATGCATTCAGCCATTACTTTGATTCGCTATTGTTGTTTTGGCCCTAAATTGATATATTTCCTTCGTGCTTCCCATTTATGGAAGCTCAATCATCTTTTGGACAAAATTGACCTCATTATCAGACATACACTATCATCCATTTTAAATGTGGCTTTGGACGACCGAGCTTGGATTCAAGCTACTCTTCCCATTCGCATGGGTGGTCTCGGCGTTCGCAAAGTTTCCAGTATTGGCTTACCGGCGTTCATTTCTTCGGTCCACGGCACTGAAAAATTAGTCAGGAATATCCTGGCTTCCACACTGACTGATTTTGATGTGCCGTGCTTCTCTGAGGCTTTGGACGCTTGGAAAATCGCTTGCCCGAATACCGATCTACCCGGCAATCCATCTTCCCAAAGACAGTGGGATGAGCCGCTCTGCAGTGTAGTTCAGAATAACCTACTAAACACATCTGCTACTACTGCTGAGCGTGCGCGCCTGCTGGCTGTGGGTAAGTGGGAGTCGGGTCTTTGGCTTCACGCACTGCCGTCGTCGAGCATCGGCACCTTACTCGACGACATCACCTTCCGGCTCGCTGTTTCCCTCCGGTTAGGTTCCCCACTCTGTTCTCCTCATCGCTGTCACTGTGGGGAAGCTGTCAACAGCCTCGGACACCATGGCCTGTCCTGCAGCCGTAGTGCGGGCCGTTTTGCGCGGCACGCGAACATAAACGACATTATTCGACGAGCTCTTGTTACCGTCGGCGTTCCAGCTGTTTTAGAACCCAACGGCTTGGCACGCGACGATGGCAAAAGACCGGACGGTATGTCTTTGTTTCCTTGGAAGATGGGTAGGCCTCTAGTGTGGGACGCAACCTGTGTCGATACTCTTGCGCCATCCCATCTTCCAAGTTCATCGTGCTCTGCTGGCGCTGCTGCTGCGGTTGCTGAAAACCTCAAGCGGCGTAAATATAGTAACCTGAGTAGTAACTATATTTTTGAGCCGTTTGGGGTTGAAACTATAGGGCCATGGGGTCCGAGTGCTCACAGACTCTTCAGAGACATTTCGAAAAGACTTGTTGACTCTTCCCGTGACCCAAAAGCTGGCTTTTACCTTGGTCAGAGGCTAAGTATAGCCATACAAAGAGGCAACGCCGCCAGTCTCTTGGGCACATTACCAGCTGACAGCGTTGAGGATGAGTTTTTCGATGCTCTATATTAGTGTAATTTTTTTAATTGGTTTTATGTCATAGTTTTTTATTTTGTAAATATTTAGGTTTAATTAATGTATTTTAGTTTTAATTTTATGATTAGGCTTTTATCAATAAATTATAACACAGAAAGTGAATTTGAAAAAAGAGTAAAATAAATAAAAAGAGTAATAAAAAGACAAAAAGAAAAACAAAGCCACCGACTTCCGAAAGAAAAGTTGTTTTGTAGATTCTTTTTTTTTTTTGAAAAAAGTTTTCGTGTAGTATATAAAGTTAGAAATGTGTATATTTTCGCGTAGCGTCGCGTCTTGGTGTGACTTGAACCTACACTCTGCTGTTGAATTTCCTGTGGGTATTTTTGTGTTATCAGCAGATGGCAGCACTGTGCAGGGACATAGTAGACTTCGCGTCACGACTGAGTAAAAAAATAAATAAATAAATAAATCTGCCCTGCACAGTGCTGCCATCTGTTATGAAAGCACTGCGTATTACCATTCATTTTGTTATCGTCACTGTCACAAGGCTGTACTTACAGACTGCACTGTTGGGTTTTAGGGCTTGCGACAGTTTGCAATGTGTTAGATTTTATTCCGATTTTGTCAAGTAGTAGGTACCTATCAAAGACATTAAACTATAGTACGAGCAAGTACCTAATATTATTTTATTTGCACTAAGTTCATAATAATTATGATTTGTCTGTCAATATTATTTCCTAGCTTATATGCAAACTGACGACATTTACGCTCCGTCCATTTTCATGTGTAAAGGTAAATAGAAAAGTCTCCACTTTCATAAATATTGAGATCTGTATGAATTTGAATAGCTCTATGTTGTAATCATGACACGTCTAAAAAGCTCCTATATTTTATTTTACAGTGTTGTATTTATTTTTATTTTTTTTTTACGCCGTAAAATCATCAAATGAGTCCGTCCCGTGCCAGGGCAGGGCGGGAGTGACTGTCAGATTTGCACTGACTAAAATCCACGGTGTCCTTCAATAGCTCTTTACGTTCCAGGGTCACGGTAATTCAATAACTCCCGCAACCCCGGCAGGCTTTGACCCTCTCCCGCAACCCCGGCTTTGGCCCCGTCATTATGCTGACACTCTTTGAGGCGCGCGTGGAACACAACGCGCCCGCAACCGGGGCATGGTCCATGATCGGACAGCGAGTCGCCCATTACTCGCCGCCCGCATGCCCGCGCCTACTGTGGCCGGAGATCGTCTGCCGACGTCCGTCGCCGTGGGCGTCTACCACTGCGGCTGGGGCGGAGGGAGGACGCTGTCCTCTCCGTCACGCGGCCAGCCTACTCCTTCGCGAGCATGACTGCTTCGTAGGAGGCGAGCGCTTCCCACTCCGTCTCGCCCCGCAGTATGGCCGTGACCAGTGCCGGGCGCGAGAGGTCCCCGCCTATCGCCGTCGTGAAGACACGGCGGTGCTCTGCCCAAGCGGGTCAGACTTGCACCGTATGCTCCACCGTGTCCTCCGGGCGATCCTCGCAATGGTTACACCCAGGCGTTTCTTCCCTCCCTACCCGACACAGGTAGTATTTATTTACTTAGCTAAACAAGTTTAAAAAGTATTTCTCGAGTCTTTTATAGCCAGGATGGTTTGTGTTCATGTACAATATTTGAAGAAATCGTATTTATTTATTTTTTGGCCATATCAAGTACAATATGAAGTTTGGTGTTATTTTCTGGAAACTTTAAGATGTAGCATCATGTCATTATATTATAATATTCGAGAATATGGGTTTAGCAGGATGTAGGGAATTAGGAAATAATAACATTCACCTGCTCCGAGACTCAGCATGAAATTCCATAGTTCACACCAAGTCACATCACGGTATTTATGTTTTTGTAGATATAGTTATATTTAATGGCGACAGAATATTACATTGAAATTCTTAAAGTATGTACCGACTGGCGTCGAAGCTCAGTTGTATCGTCGTTATGGATGGCGAACCTACTTTATACTTAAGTTTAAATATTGACACATTAATTGAAAACCACATTACTAGGTATACAATAAGTGAATGGATTATCATTACAGAAAAAAACGTAACTATAGATATTACAATGTCATTTCTTCACGGGTTACTCTACGATCGTATAAACATATATACTTGAAATACTTATAACATATGAGTAATTATGATTAATTTGTATAATAGCTATTAACTTACAACAATTATAATGAGAGTGAATAATGAATTATGTATGATAAGTTGAGTATAATAACGATTAGGTAATCTATATCCTACCAAGAGACAATAAAGTGAGCATCCCTAACAAACTCGTCAATCCACTGCCACTTCTCTCTACTCTTAACAAAAGCAACACGCCCTCCACAACACAAACCGATGTTTACAATCACAAGTGCTTGCGGTTTTCTTTATTGTCTCAACAATTTAACACGTCAAATGGGAGTACGACATTTAAAATTACTGTGATGCTTAAATATTACTTCTTAACTAAATCTAGTCCTATGTTAATAAACACAGTAATTTTGAAATTACCCTTCATGTGTGACACCTCCATGTAAAACAATCTCATTAGATTGGGTAGCGATCGCGTGGTCGCGTGGTCGCGCACAGTTCACAAGCAGCCAGCTGTCAACATGCCGCATTACACTGAAACAGGCTCTCATACAGGATGGTTGGACAAATCTTCAGCCTTATTATTAACAAACATTATAATAATATACGTATACTACATATGAGTTAATGGAACGTGGCTACGCAGCTACTCAGAGATTGCTTCGCCACGCCTACCTACGACGAATGCGTACGCGACGACTAGTATCGTACATCATTCCCTAAACTATCTACTTCCTTATTCTTAATTCCTTACTCTGTATCTAATGGCAGTGATGGTCAGCTGTTGTCGGGAGGGACCCAAAAAACGTCAACCTTTCCCCGGAGAATCAAAATTAAAATTTCATAGGACAAATAAATTCGGAACCAAACTTTTTTTTTTTGTATTTTCGTTTTTTTTTTCTCCTAAATTTATGGATGAAGTGGGCCTTCCCCTCCTCACCGGCCACAACTCCTCTTACACTAACGTAAACTTGGTTACGTGCATAACTATTATTCTATGTTTATCATTTATTTGACATAAACATGTAGCAATTTCGAAATCTATCCATACTTAAAAATTTAACCCTAACATTAATCAAACTGAGATGTTCAGATGGAACTAAAAGCACAGGTAATCACATACCGTGCCTATCTACAAACCGACTAAAATCGACATTCTACTATCAAGCCACGATGCGAAAACCATTTACTTATTATTACAAATTTTAAAATTAACCTTTCAACTTCATCGCGTACTGCCAACAACCTGATGGACACACAACGTTTAAACTCTATCGTGAAAATGATGTGTGAAACTGGAATGTACTTTAGTGATTTATTACCTAAATAATTATATAGCTTTAAGCCTGTTTCAGTGCCTAACGCCGTAAGTCAGCCCTAGACCACAAACTTTACGAAAATAAAGAAATTTTCATTAAATTATTCAGTCGTAGTGCTGGTTGACCAAATAATCACGGAATGAATAATGAGAACAGTCTTGATTATTTTACAAAACATGTCTAAACATAGTTAACTAAAAGTTTGTGAAAAATTATATTAAATGAGTATGAATGTACATTATCATGAGACAGACGTGACGTGCGTCAAGATCGCAGAAGCATGCGTCGCGACCAGCGGGCAGTCGCAGGTCGCAGTAGTGGAACAACTATGTTAAGTCACAACATTTGTAACCATTGTTGGAGTAGGCAGCGGCAGGCTTTTGCGATTTCTTGATGGCGATGTACGAGTGTGCTAAGCAATCACTAAGTCATCGACTGAATAATCATAATGTATGAAATATATACTATAAATTTTGAGTACATTTCTTTCTAAACCTTAACAATTAATACAATATCAAAACTTTATGGACTATGAATTATTAATAACATGAAAAACAGTCTTCCAGGTTTTTCGATTATCAAAAATTTGTAAATTGTAAATTTTATTTGTATAAAGATAAACCAATAAAGTACAAGAATCTCAAAACAGTCTAATCATACACATTCGCTCTTTCTTTAGAGTTGAAGAGCTATGTTTTAAGAAATGCATCATTCTTTTCAATTTATCTAAATCAGCCAATTTTTGGTATCAAATATTCTAGACTTACAAAATAGAGGAAAACGGACGCCATTAGCGCCAAAATATTAATGGAAAATGAGATTTGTGAAAACTTATTCTCGAATATACGACGCTTCCTTCATACAGATGTGGGTAATAATGGGCGTGCCTTAGTTTGTAATAATTACGATCATTTAAAAATAGCATTCATAGCCCTGTTCAAACACCCTGTCAGATAATACGGACTGTTAAGATGGTAACAAACGAATTTTAGAGACGATGTAGCGGTTGAAACTTATCGGTAACTGTTTGAAGCAACTTGGCACAATACTTGTTTTCACTCCTATCCATATTGACGAGTGCACGCCTGCTGGTCACAATGGTTCTGGCGAACAACTGCAGACTCCAGTTCCATACATGACGATACATTAACGCGATGCAAGTGGACTATCTCGAATTAATTACATATTCTATTATTCATTTTGGATAAAACGCTTGCCTAATCCTGCATACCTTATAAACTGCAATACTTATCATATTGATTTGAATCATTCAAACATTTAATGACAGAATTATCCAATATTATAAACACATAGAGCATTGAACATTACACAAACTACTTTCGTTAAGACAAAATGGTTTAAATACGACACGACATCACGTGAACTCTTCATAATATAAGAATGGAGAGCACAATAATATTACAATAAAGACGCATTCGCGACCCCTTAACTGAAAGGAACGGGAAAGACAAATGGATTTACACGCTTATAATATACAGATCTACGACGAGTCTGACTCTTAAGAGTATAATTCAACTTGTTAATATTATTACACGGTATAATGAAATGAGCGCCGTACATGTTGTGATCGTTTACTTGTCTTTCTCGTTGTCCTTGTCCTTCCCTTTCTCGTCGGCTTCCTTCTCCAGTTCCTTTTCTTTTTCATCGCCCTGTAACATATAGGTAACAGTTTAAGCTTAGTCTTTCTTATATAGCAATAATCATTTATTTTTATTAATGTAAGTAATTAAACGCACCTTGCCCTTTTCGGGTTCATCTGGAAGAGGCTGTTTCTCATTGGGACCGGTGCCTTCCTTGGTTTCCTTCGTCTCCTTGGTCTCCTTCGTGTCCTTGGTCTCCTTCACGGGTTTGGGCAGGTGCGCGTTGAGATCGAGTGTGGAGCATATGTCATCCCAGTCGTTGAAGGCGCGCTCCTTGATACGCGACACCAGCCCCACCAGGTTCGGGAACTGTTCGCTCATGGCGTCTCGCAGCGGATGAGGCACTTCTTTGTCGATGAAGTGGAGCTGTGCGAGGTGCGAGAACGCAACCACATCCAGCTGTAAACAATGTCATTACTTATATTAGTATGGAATCTCGTCCTAGCATATCAAGAATTAATTTGATGCGCACTATTGGTATGAGTACAAGAATTTTAGTTATTTCTAGAAAGTGCTAGACTTTGACCAAATCTGTTTTTCAAATATAATCTTGAGGAAGCTGGTTGTTTAAAACTATTTAGCTTATCGCATTTCGAATTCCATTAGAGTAATGGATAAACAAAAGAAAACAAGTCGTTGTCTATGATAAAACCACGTGAGTCACCGGAGCGCAAGCTGCACCGCAAGCTTTAAGTATCGTACAATAAACAAGCGCTTGGTGTACTAGCCAACGGAAATTGTGCTTTAAGCTTTCGCCATAAAGTTCAATACTAGAAAACAGCGAAACTACGTTAATTTAGTTTGCGATGTGGTTTGCGTTTCATTTCGAACTAAGTATATTAAGAAACACTTACAAGAGTTGGCTCATTTCCGAAAAAGAAAGGTCTATCTGACAATAGACCCGAAAGCACTCGCAGATCATTTTTACCAAACTCAAGGATTTCTTCTTGGGAATGCACGCCAATTCCATGAGCCTTCGCCTTTTTCATGCCCTGAAAGTAATTATACATAATATGACAAAGAGGAAAAGGATACGAATAAAGTAATACTTATGACTAACAAAGATGATGAATGAATAATAAGGAAGAAATCTGTTTTAATACTAGCTCTCGGATGAACTCTTGAATTAAGTAAACATACATTTAGGTCGGCCTGATTCGGCACAGACCGGGAGGCAAAACTAAATTTATAGTTGCGAATAAAATACCGAAACTAAAAGGACCATAAAAACTGAAATGTAATTAAATTGTAATTTTCTACAAAGGTATTAAGCTGCTTATTTTATAATACATTATAACAGACTGGCTGTTCCCCGTGGTTTCACCCCCGTTACTCAGCTCCCATTGGTCGTAGCGTGATGATATATAACCAATAGCCTTCCTCGATAAATGGACTATTCAACACAAAAAACCTTTTTTTTTTAAAGTACCGACTAGAATTCAAAAACAAATACAAAAAAGTTTAAAATAACTTCTTTCGGAAGTCGGTGGCTTTATTTTTTTTTATTTTTTATTGACTATTGCCACCGACTTCCGAAAGAAAAGTTATTTTAAACTTTTTACCGACTTCAAAAAACAAGGAGGTTATCAGTTCGACCCGTATGTATGTAATATTTCCAGAACTGCCCAGTTTTCGTATATGTTAGCCAAATTTCACAAGTGTATGTATGTATGTTTGTGTTCGCATATCTCCGAAACTACAAGTCCAATTTAAGTAATTCTTTTTTTGTTGTACTAGGTATTGTTCAACTTAGGGAATACTGTAAGTTTCATCAAAATCGGTTTAGCAGTTTTTGAGATAGGGAATTTTTTGCCTACTTGGATTGTAGATTTTCAAAGTCGATTCTATGTTTGTTCGCGATTATATCGTTTGGCTGAACCAATTTTGATGCGGTTTTCGGAAAAGTGTTTTTTACATTCTAGGGAAGGTTTTAGTATATAACAATAATGGATATCTCGTGACGACGTGACTTATGCAATTATTTATTTATTTATTATACCTATTTATTACTGTACTGATTAGGCTATGGTCAGCCACGTCAATCAAGTGGACGTCAAAAAACGTTCTCCTCCTCCTCCCTCTCCCTCTCCCTCAATAAAATTGCCCCTTGCTCAATAAAAGCATGCTTTCGTGCTAGTAATGAGCACGTCTGTCTGTACCTTTATGAGCACGTCTGTCCGTACCTTTATGATTGCCGAAGTCTCCCGAACTGAAACGACGTTAGACGATGCGTGCTGTCAGATGTGGGCAGGTTTCCTTAGGATTTTTCGTTACGTTTTTCGCGCGCGCCGAACTCAGAGCCTGCGATAAAAGCTATGCAATAGCTTAACTACTGAACCGATTTTGATGAAACTTTCAGTATTCCCTAAGTTGGACAATACCTAGCACAAAAAAAAGAGAAAAAGAATTACTTAAATCGGACTTGAAGCTCCGGAGATATACGAACATAAAAACATACATACCTACATACACTTTTGAAATTTGGCACATTTGTTCAGACGCTGATATAGACTAACATATACGAAAACTGGGCAGTTCTGGAAATATTACATACATACGGGTCGAATTGATAACCTTTTTTTGAAGTCGGTAAAAATATCGTTTCATTTCGCACTAGTAGTTCTTGAGATTAGCGCTTTCAGCCAAACAAACTCTTCAGCTTTCTATTATTAAAGTATAGATTTATAAGAAAAATATTTTACAAAAGGAACTGATGTGGGAACAAAGGCACTTTTACTTGTTTAAAAAGCTCTATTTTCATTTCCATGTTCCTTTGTCTTATGTGTTGTTAGTCATAACCATAACTAGTGTTTCACATTACCCATCACACTGAGCGTATTATGGGCATGGGTGATTATGGCGCAAATAGGAGTCGGACTCCCGACCTCTCAGTACTCGCTGGCTTCCCCACCCTACACGTTACATCCAAGTAACCACTTTCACCTAAAAGTCACAATTATGTCTCATAAAACAAACGAAAAGGGCTCCCAACTTGAGATACAACAAACAATACAATACAATCGAGGGATTCACCGTAAAACATTAACCAATAGGGTTGCCAACTTGAGAGATGCTAATTCTCCAAATGTTATATTTAAATTAAAAATTAAACAATCTTACGTAACGCGTTGTTCCCATCCCCGACCTTGTAATGCATTGTAATTTGTAACGTTACAAGACCCCCACCCATTTCTGAACTTCTGCTTCGAATTGAACATTTTATTTTTTATTTTTGTTGTATAGTCCATCTATCGGTTTACCACTTTATGTAAATACCTTCGACTAAATGACTTAACAAAGGATATGAAGTAAAAAATTTGACAGTGCCGATCACAATCGAAAGAATTAATTCGCAATAAGCCATTAAAAGTAAGTCATCAAAAAAAAATAATCACACCATATATGAAACTGGGGTGCTAAGACAGGAAACCTCCACGAGCGCCCGTGGACTGGAGTTCCCTCTCGGATACGTCCGGGGGGAAGACCAGTTTTTCGGGCCGGTGCGCCCTGGGATGCGGGCAAAAACTCTCCTTAGGCACTGTGTGCCTAAGGGGTTTCTTTGCCCGTATGCAAATAGCCTGTCGGGTGGACGCTCCAACGCGTGTCCCTCTGAACAGCAGAGGGCACAGCGGCGGAGCGGGCTTGCGGACGGTGAGTAATGGGTATGCTCGCCGTCCGACCAAGGACCAAGCCCGGGTCGGTGGCGCGTCGTGTTTCACGCGTCACCGACGGGGCCCCTTATGGGGCCAAATGCCTGCCGGGGTCGCGGATTTTTCTTAATCCAGGATACCGTGGCCCCGGAACGTAAAGGGCATCCGACGGAACACGGGTGGATTTTAGTCAGTAAGAGTCTGACAGTCCCTCCCGCCCCACCCAGGGCGGGAGGACTCATTTGATGATTTTGCCACCCTAAAAAAAAAAAAAAAAAAAAAAAAAAAAAAAAAAAAAAAACCATATATGAAACTGTGAAATTAATGAGACAAAGGTAACAAGCAAAGAAACTTGGAAAAAACTTAAAAATGAATGGTATCAATTATTAACGCGATCATGGATTTATCCTAATCTAATTTGTGAATGTTAGAGTTCACGTACCTTGCGGGCAGTCGTCAGCTTGTAGCAAAAGTTGAGGATCGGGTTCGGCAGGCGAGTATTCAACGCGTTCTGAAGGTTCACTTGGTATCCCTTGATGACACTCTCTGGGTACTTAGCGCGCCACCACAGAATCACCCAAGACAGATGGTTCTCAATCATAGAGATCATAGCGTGAGCCACGACCCGCTGCTCCGGCGTCAGGGCTACATATAACAAATAGGTCATTCAAACAAGCCTGGTTCGACTACCTACATTTTATGCACATGCGCGACGTCCTAGAATTATCTAGGGAACTAGGACCCAGCTCAGTTCGCCCGGTTTTCCCGAGAATTCTCCTTGTCATACAACATACACCTATAACGAGCCCCTTCCCTAACTAATGATGATGACGCACGACCACGATATTACTTGAACATTTACATTTCGGACACAGATACTTTTTTTTTTTTTTTTTAGCGTGGTAAAATCATCAAATGAGTCCTCCCACCCCGGGCAGGGCGGGAGGGACTGTCAGACTTGTACTGACTAAAATCCACGGTGTCCTTCAATAGCCTTTTATGTTCCGGGGTCACGGTAATGAGATAAGTCCCGCGACCCCGGCAGGCTTTGGCCCTCTTGGGCGGGGCCCCGTCATCGTGCTGACGCTCTTTGAGGCGCGCGTGGAACACAACGCGCCGTCGACCCGGGCATGGTCCATGGTCGGGCGGCGAGTTGCCCTTTACTCGCCGCCCGCATGCCCGCGCCTACGGTGGCCGGAGATCGTCTTGCGACGTCCGACGCCGTGGGCGTCTACCATTGCGGGTGGGGCGGAGGGAGGACGCTGTCCTCTCTCTCTCACGGCCCGCCTCCTCCTTAACGAGCATTACTGCCTCGCAGAAGGAGGCGACCGCTTCCCACTCCGTCTCGCCCCGCAGCATGGCCTCGACCAATGCCGGGCGCGAGAGGTCTCCGCCTATCGCTGCCGTGAGGACACGGCGGTGCTCTGCCCAAGCGGGGCAGTCTTGCACCGTATGCTCTACTGTGTCCTCCGGGCGATCTTCGCAATGGTGACACCCCGGCGTTTCTTCCTTCCCCATCCGACACAGGTACCTCCCGAAACATCCGTGTCCGGTGAGGACCTGCGTCATCCGATAGGTCAGGACGCCGTGACGCCTTTCCAGCCACTCCTCAAAGAGGGGTCTTACCGCCGCGATTGCGGCGTGCCCGGGACACAGATACTTGCAATAATTTAAAAGTTTTGTTACTAACCCAGTGAACTTAAAACTAATCCTAACAAAAGCTTAGCGCAAGTATCCTGCTAAGTAAGACAATACATACCCGCATCAAGATCTTTGTTGAACTTTTCAGACAGCTCCTTGACGATGAAAGTGCTGTCTGCGATCTCTTCGCCGTTCAGCTCCACAAATGGCAGCTGGCCCTTCTTGGAGCGGAATTTCACCTTGTGATCCACATTCTGTGAAATAATACAAATTGATTCATTAATAAGTAGTTTTCCATCAAACGGAGTCAATGCTTTCGCTTTGCCACAGATTGCTTTGCAGTAGGACATCACATAAAGTGTCTTAGATTAGATTTATTATTTCATTACTAGAATATTCTCACCATCTACATGATTATTATTTTCCTCTGTATTCTCAATCTAGAGCAGTGTTATCCAAACATTCTTCTGCCATGGCCCGGTAATTTTTAAACGACTTAAAAAAAGTGGGTTCTCAGTTCGACCTGTACGTTTGTATGTATGTTTGTCCGCGATTATCTCGCGTTTGGCTGAACCGATTTTGATGCGGTTTTCAGAAAAGGAGGAGGTTCTGGAGGTTTTAGTATATAACACTAATAAATATCCCGTGACGTTGCTCGCATGGATCCGTTTTTTGCTTACTTGGATTGTAAATTTTCTAAGTCGATTGTATGTTTGACTGCGATTATCTCGCGTTTGGCAGAACCGATTATAATGCGGTTTTCAGAAAAGTGTTCGTTACATTCTGGAGAAAGTTTTAGTATACATATACTACTAATGGATATCCCGTGACGTTGTCCGCATGCATCCGTTTTTTTTGCTTGCTAAAGGAGGTGCCGGTTCGCACACGAGACAGCGAAAGGAGACCGCGACACTTCTTAACATTAGGTAATGACAAGTGTCGCAGTCTCCCGTCGCTGTCTCCAGTCGCGGTCTCGCGCGCCAACCGGCACCTTTAGATTGTAGATATTCAAAGATGATTGTATTTTTGTCCGCGATTATCTCGTGTTTGGCTGAACCAATTTTGATGCGGTTTTCAAAAAAGTGTTTACATTCTGGGGAAGGTATATAACAATAATGTATATCTCGTGACATTGCCCACATAAATCAGTTTTGTTGCTTACTTGGATTGTAGATTTTCAAAGTTGCGCATTTTAAGAAGATTTTTGTTGAATATCTAAACTAAAAAGATTAAAATAAAAACTTTTTGAAAAAAAAAGGAACCGAATTTTTAAACCAAACACAAAAAAGTGTTAAATAACTTTCTTTCGGAAGTCGGTGGCTTAATTTTTAATGTCATGACTATGACACTGACTTCTTTGTGTTTGGTTTTGAAGTCGGTTCCTTTTTTTCACACTACCTCTTCGTGACCCACTTAATACTTTCAAATCCAAGAAGTGCTTAAAATTTAGTTAACCCATTAGGTAAAATTATAGGTACACGTTTATTAATGGTAAAATTACCTGCGCTTCGGTATTTTATTTTAATGACCCGGTACCGAGTTCCAAATGGGAATCGCTGATCTAGAGGGTTATCACAAGCTTGAAGTAAGTAGTTATGTATAATTAGGACCAGCTCAACTTTTATATTCATATGGGCGATTCTGCAAAAAGTGGGTAACTTTTCGGGATATTTTGTTTACTACATGTTTTAAGTTAAACATGCATGTACAAATTCGGGGTCATACGATAGGTAATCTGATAAATATATTGTTCTAAATCGGGCCAGTCACTTTTATACGTAGATATTGAGATAATTCACTTTTTCAGAATTTTACTGCCAGGGGACTGACGAAGGTAACAGAGTATTGATAAAATATACAATTTCGTATAAAATTATGAGATTTATTAAAACTTTGACCAAATCTCTTAAAATCCAGTGATGTCACATATGTGTTAAATGTCAAATCACTTAATTAATGACTGTGTAGTATTGACAACAATTATCTGTCTTCAAAACAGTCTTTTCTTGTGGACCCTCTCCTCTGCATGAGGTGAAGACCAGCTAAGATAGTCGTGTGCCAAAGGGACATGTTCATCAGGATAGACCGGAGATACCGGATTCCGCATGATCTCCAGTGACGCAGCGGTACAAGGAGGATCGCTGCCTCACTGGAGACCATACGATCCTCTTTGCCGGAGTACCACCGTGGTATCCATCACTTTTATGAGTGTTGTGTGGAAGCGCAACGCCGGCGCGGCCCTGATTCTAGCTATGTTGCGGAGAGGGGGAAATGAGAACAGCCACCTTTTCCTGCGCAGCAGTAATGCTAGCGAAGGAGAAGATAAAATATGTGAAGGACAGTCAATCCTCCACCTAAACCCCAGCCACTGCGGGAAGACCACCTGTAACAAGTGGCCCCTACACCATCAGGTGCCTTTTTGCTTCTTCATTTCTCTATTCTTCTATTCTCTTGTATCAATATCGGTTGTATTTTGTTGTCGGTACTTGAAAGACGATGTACAAAATTACGGGTGGCGTGTTTCAACATTTTTATTTACCTATGAAAAAAATGGAAACGTAATATTCACCAAAAACATTAAGTTTCCATTTTTTTTTGGTTTTGCTTTGCACTTAAGGTATCAATATCTTTTCCTTGCCTTATCTCCTTTTTTTAATACTGCATTTTTTGTATTTACATTCAACGAATTTAATAGGGTCTTTTTTTAATCTGGCCAAGCGAGACCCCTTCGTCTTTTTTTTAAAATTGTAGTATTGCGTTTCTGAACATTTTTAGGTGTGTATAGGAAGCAGAATGATGTTTTAATATGAAATAAATAAAATAAATGCTTACTCATACGGTAGGTAATAATTGAGATAACTATGATCGAAAATAAAAAAAAAACAGTACCCTGGCTGGAAACACGTCAGTCCGCTGGAGTAGCATCAGACAAGGGACTGACGCCAAAGTACTGAAAATAAGGACATTATAAATTTTGGGTTATACTAAGAACTAAAAGTTTTTTCAGTATTTTTGAATATCAACAACGTATATTTCGACAAATCAGAGTTGACTATGTATAAATTAAAATGAAACTAAAGTTTACAGGGAAATAACGAATCACCACAGTACTGAAATTTTGCCTGGATCGGCTTGAAAATACTGGTCGACCAGGGCTCTAGCACTGGCACAGTAATAGCTACCGTGAAAGGACGCAGCCTGTAGCTAGTTATACTCCCAACGTTAACATTAAACAGGAATTTGATAGTGAGTCTGTAATAATTTTCGAGATTTTCTTATTTGAAAGACATACAACGAACTTATGAAACTGATGACAAAGTTTCTTAATTTTGTTTAAGTAACGGAGATACTATGGTTCTTTGAAAGTTGTACTCGTAATATACGTGTAAATTAGGTAATCATAACATTCAAATATAATAATAATATAATATAATAATATTCTACAACTATCACACAACGCCATCTAGTCCCAAGCTAAGCAGAGCTTGTGATATGGGTACTAGACAATTGATAAACATACTTATATATTTCTAAATACATACACAAATATACAGCCACTTCGACTGTGCGTTTTTGGGATTGTGACACGACAAAAACTGACGTTTTAAACTTATATGGTGTTGTTTTACTAACTTGTATTTAAAATAATTTTTTGAACTTGGGTAACCAAATAAAATACGTTTAATTGAGTATGAAATATCAACAAAATGCAAATAAAATTTCGTATCTATTGACTGATGACATCGAGTTACCCATTTTTTGTAGAATCACCCATATCAGTGAGAAACTACGCTCGCCCACGGTTTGCCTGCATCATACATTTTCGTAGCCTGTATTATTCTGATATATAAATAAGCCATGTTACTGTAAAGTTTCATCAAAATCATCTGTATTTCACGTTTAACCGTCCATTCTTAAAATTTTCGAGTTAATCAAATGTATATTACTAAGATACGATTTTGAATTTTATCATTTTTTACATGAACTTATGAAGACAAATGTACGAACAGTAGATTTTTTCGGAGTCTTTAGGGTAGCCCGCAGTATCAGTAAAAGTTGTTAATTTAATGAGTACAATGACCTCGACCACTTCGAGATTAGGGTTAACATAAACTGAGTTTGAATCAAATCTCATTTCAACGTTGACATTTACGTTTTTGTTTTTTTTCTAAAGATTAAATTAATTATAATTGGAATCTAAGCTTAAAGAATAAATATGAGTACCAGTCGTTAATGAAGTTCAGTATTGATTTTCTAGTTATAATGTTTGTAGATAGATAACCCTCAGGATTTTAGCCTGCCACGGGTTACCGTAGCTGTTACTTCAAATATGAAAATATTTATTTGTTATACAAGAGTGCAAAGTGGCTTTTTAACCGCGTGCTCAATTTTGATGACCGAGCAAGCGAAGGATTCTAAAATTGAATCACGAGAGCAACGAGTGATTCAAGAATGAGAATCCTGAGTGGTAGCGACGGAATCAAAAGAGCACAAGGTGAAAAATCTTTGCACTCGAGTGCAACACGTAACTTTTCATCCCACCTCAGCGAGAAAATGACTAAATGCAAAAAAAAACACATATACATTGTACAACCTACATTATAATAGGTAATTATTATAGTATAATTTTTAAATTACAACAAATAATACTTACAACAAATATACTAAAAAGCTCTTTTACTCACTGTTTTGGTGTTTGAATTTAGAACACATTGATGCGGTCGACCCCCGTGTTATTAGGAAAATATTACTCTTTATTTAAGTCATTGTTCCGATTTTAATGTTAATTTGTTGGCGCAGTGACTGAACGATTGGACTGCCGCGTTGCGGGTCGCGGGTTCGATTCCCGCACGGAGCAAATATTCATAATTATGACCTACATTTATGTTTTTTCTGGTCTGGGTGATTGTGTTTGAAAATTTAGATATTTTTAAACGCACCCACGGTACAGGAGAAATTAATAATGTGGAGCAGTCTTAATAAAAAAAAAACCTTTTTGTTGTTCTCTTTGAAATTATTTATAGCTTAAATCTTTCTTTTTCTCGTGGTCATGATTGTATTGTATTGTATAACGGGCTGGTATCCGCAACTCCACGTCATATGCGCGTATTTTGCGTGCTTACTACTTTATACCACCCATATAAAGTATCGTATGCAACTCTTGAATAAAACGGATTTATATCAAGGGCCATGAATCACTCGCGTCGCTCAGGATTTAAATACTTGAATCACTTGCTTCGCTCGCGATTCAATCATCATAAATCACTCCCTACGGTCGTGATTCAGTCATTAAAACCCTTCGCTTGCTCGTGATTCATATATGGCCCTCGCTTTAAATCCGCTCTTTATTCACTAGTTGCATAATATACTATTAAAGTATTTTTCAACTAAAGCGATTCCACTTATGAGATTTTCAAACATTTTATTGGATGCAGAAGAAAAATTAAAGTAGGAGGTGCTCAGAATAGTATGGGACAAAAATCTCAATCGCCTGGTTGTTAAAGAATTGGTCAGTTCGCGGCATTTTGTAAAAGTAGAATTAGTAGTACGTTCAAATATTCTTTTCGAGTAGACAACGATGCAACGTCACATCACATTGCTTATCCTAATGCCAAATCATCCATTCCGAGTTACTTTCTTGTCGTTTACTTTTAACAGAGCAACTACAACAGACCCATTTCTTCTTTCTTGCTGCCCTAAAATTCGGCGGATATATTATTGTCGCCGGTCGATCGTTGAATTAGCGATATCGTGATATGCCTCTAAGTAAGATTTCGGAAATTTTACCCATTTTGACCAAATCTATGTGAGAGCGAATGGAGTGAATAAAATTATACTTGTTAATATCGTGAATCATATTTTGATCAGTTTACCACGTGTTCTGATATGCAAATTGCAAAAAAACACAAGAAAAATTGAATTTCGCGGGCTACTTGCGGTTCCACCTTAATTTGATGTTCTCGTCGGTCCCCCTGACTATTTACTGGGCAAATCATAAAGTGCCTCGGCATATCATGATGTGGCTAATTGATTGATCGGCCTACGACATATATATACTTTTAATTGGGAGAGGATCTAGTCTACTTGCAATCATGGATGAATAATATTATTGATCATGACTTACAGAATTAAATGCAGGAGTAATGCAGTGCTAATATAGCCAATTTTAAAGTTTTACATGTTGTTTTGCTTTGTTTTACTTTTGTAATTAAATCGGATTGGACAGATCCTTTATTTTTTTGTAACGCATGATCGTAACATTTGAAAAGAAGCTGGCCACCACTGCCCTAATTGCCCTTTCACTAGCACTGGGCGACACCCAAATGAATGACGAAATGAAACTTCACATGATGCATTTTTATTTTTGTTGCTTGGCTCAGTGCTTAGAGTTGATAATTCAACAGCACAACAATATTTATAAAACGGGTATTAACAACAGATTACGAGCCGTTACTCAACGGCAAGAATGCAAGATGTTGTAACGTCCAATTTATCTGTAGGACAATGTCCCATACTGTCCAAAAAGTTGCTAGATATGTAAAGTAAATCATACCTATGTACTTTCAGACCAGGAGCGTTTTTTTATTGTTATTTTACTTTTTATAAATACTAGAAATATAGTAATAATTTCAATAAAGAAATAGTACGTAAATTAAAATAAAGAAATAAGTAGGTACGTCATTCAGAAACGAGATGGCTTACGCTAGTAGTACAGGTAATTGACGAAGGGACTCTATTCTCGATAATGGGGACAGACGGATCGGAGATTCCTTTCTTTTATTGCCCCCAACCCCACAGATGTAGGTCACGTTACAGAAATTATGAATGGTAGGTACTTTATTTTTGTAATACTCAGCAGAAATAACTCTCGAAATACATTAAGTGGTTTTTGTGTATTTTTGTTTTACAGGCCGCTATGAGAGGTTGTACTATTAGAATAGCCTTTTTGCCTACATAATGTAAGGTTCTGTCTACTTCTACTTAACCTTTTTTTTTATCATCTTGACAAAGAATCAGGTTTTCTTCCCATATTTTAATCATAGAAAAGATATTAGTAGCAGTTTTCAGAGTACTAAGTACATTATGTTATACTTCTAAAACAAAAATTAACCGTTCTTTGACTTTGATACACTTTCTCAGTGATGTCTTGAATTTAATTCCACGTGGTATCAACAGGTTGCTCGCTGTCTGCATGGTAACAGAGAAAAAGTTTGAATTATTGTCAACAGGGAGTTAAGTATGCGGGATTGGGTCGCCCGGGCCATGGAGGGAAGCGGAGCGGTGGCCTGAGGGGTGGGGAAAGGACGCGCGGCGGGGTGCTGCCCGGGGCGAGAGCGGCAAGGTCCCAGTCCGTTGGTTTATCTGGTACGGTATCCATAGCAACGGGCTCCAGACTTCGCCGGGCGCAGCGCGCCGCGTTCGTGCGGGGAGAGAGCAGCTGTATTGATTTCGACTAGCGAGGTTCACCGGCCGGCAAACCCGCCCCGCCCGCCACGCCGCGCCTCTCATCGGCTCAAGTCCCCATTATAATCGTTCAATTCGTATCAAAATCATACATGATTTTGAGTTCCAAGAGTTTACCAGTAATGGCAATTTGATACCAGCAAGAATTCCGTATACTATGTACTACCTACCTACTTACTTGTCAACAATAAAGATAAATAATTGTAATTTATAACATTACATGTAGTAAGTTATAGGCTTGCAAATAAATTATTGTTTTATTGGGTCCAGACGATAGGTATACATAATTAATTATACATAGTCGGTTAGTTGTATCGTCAATCATGCCAAGAATTCCGTCCTTAGCACAAAGAATCGCCGTCAATAAGTAGGGGGCACTTAATTTGTATGACAAAGGCATCTAGAATAACCTAGTCTTTGTACCACATCTTTGAACTAAACACTACACTTGTTCATTAATTCTAATGCTCGGGCCACACTCGCGAAATTCAACGACATTTTTGGTTAGTGTGGCCTCCGCTTATGGACATAATTTATGTATCTATACATATAATAAATCTGTAGAAGGGTCAATTCTGTACATTGAAAATATTGAAAAAATAAATAGCGGGGGGTGTTGCTGGATCGATACCAAACCCAAACATGTGATTAAAAAAATTTTTGTCTGTCTGTCTGTCTGTCTGTATATGCAGGCATCACGTGAAAACTAACGGTTCGATTTCGATGAAACTTGGTATAATTATACCTTATTATCCTGGGCATAAAATAGGATACTTTTTATCCTGGAAAAATACGTAGAAAAAAAAATCTGTAACAAACCTTATTATGGAACCACTGGCGACACCTATTATCAAGTAGAACATTACGCCACGCCTGCCTCCATTGATTTCTAAAAAGGTTCCACCACTCACCACTAGATGGCGTTGTGCCTATGACGCGCATTTCTGAATCGCGGTGTTAAGATTCTCCGAGAGTTAATGACTACCGCGACTTTATTACTTTTCTATTCCATATAAATTCTGAATTTTGATGCGAGCGGACATGTCCAGTGTGGCGAGCGGTCGTCCGTGGAATTAATATTGTATGCGTGTAATTTCAAAACGTGCTTTTCAGCGCGACCTTTTTGATTACTGTTCCGATCAGTTATTTGTAAATAATACAAGGTCGGAATTACTATGAAAAAAATACTTACTACAACGAGCGAACGCGAGCTCAACAGCAGTAGCTCAATAAATCTCCTTAATTATTATAGGCTTAGCCGTATTTGGGTCCAATAGATATTTATAAGATGTCATTGTCAGAGTTACTCAAAATGGAGAAATAAACCATCCACGCGAAGACCGACATCCGCGCGGACGGAGTCGCGGGCGGAAGCTAGTGTAAAATAAATAAATATCAATATGTATAAACATTTAACTCCTAATAATTCGCTGATTGATATTTTATCGTTTTAATAAGCATATTAATTTAAATAGGCACATGGGCAGGGAAACAAGCAAGATTAACAAAAAAATATATAATTGCGGTTGTTGGCCATAAGCCATGAGATATTTGACCAATGACACCCATACCTATTACCCATCCATAGCCATACATTTTCGCTAAGCAACTAAAATAATTAGAAAAGTTAAGCCTAAATAATTATTTTCACGCGGTGCATGGTGCATTGTTTCTAAGATAACAGCGATAGGCGGAGACCTCTCGCACCCGGCATTGGTCGAGGCTATGCTGCGGGGCGAGACGGAGTGGGAAGCGGTCGCCTCCTTCTGCGAAGCAGTCATGCTTGCGAAGGAGGAGGCGGGCCGTGAGAGGGAGAGGACAGCGTCCTCCTTCCGCCCCAGCCCACGGCGACGGACGTCGCAAGACGATCTCCGGCCACCGTAGGCGCGGGCATGCGGTAAAATAACCTACAAAATAACTTTTATTTCGGAAGTCGGTGGCTTTGTTTTTTTTTTATTTCGTTGTCTTTTTTGCCACCGACTTCCGAAAGAAAAGTTATTTTGTAGGTTATTTTAGCCTTTTTTGTGGTGTTTTTGAAGGCTTTTTTTTTTTTATTTTACTATTTTTTTTTAATAATATTCCCCAACTATCACACAACGCCGTCTAGTCCCAAGCTAAGCAGAGCTTGTGTTATGGGTACTAGACAACTGATAAACATACTTATATATTTCTAAATACATACATAATTATAGATAAATTACACCCAGACACAGAACAAATGATCGTGCTCGTCACACAAACATTCGTTCTTTAGTTCAAATTCCGGTCGACCTTTAGTTCAAATTAATCCCACCAAAAACATTCTGTAAAAAACCGCCAAGTGCGTGTCGGACCACGCACAGTGTAGGGTTCCGTAGTTGCCCATCAAAATACTTATGCGAACTAACTAAACTGATTCGCTGAATTTAATTTTAATTTAATTTTCGTACATTAAAATTTAAAGTACCTAAGTGATTCAGTAGCCAACTCATAACGTCTAAAAACGGGTCCACATAGGACGATGGTAACTGTAGAAGGAGTTATAAAATTAAACCAACTTCACAGGTAAAGTTGGAAAAGATGTTGTACTCAACGGGATTGAGTTGTTATCAAATCGCTTCAATGATGATTTAAAATTTAAAGAGTTCCCACGATTTCTCCAGGATTCCATCATCAGATCCTGACTTGATGATCACGGGACCAATTGGAAGGTGTACTCTTTCAATCAAAAGAAGAATTTTCAAAATCAGTCCAGGCGTCTTTGAGAAATCGGGGAATATACATAAAAAAAAAGATTACGACGAATTGAGAACCTCCTCTTTTTATGAAGTTAGTTAAAAATAGTTGACAATAAAAACCTACCTATCCCCAAAACATACCCACCTATTATAGCTGTAAAAATAAAGTTGACAAACTTACTTTTGCAGTTGAAGAACATGTTCTCCGATACATTTTGTTTAGGAAAATATGTTATCCAAGTACGTTTTATAAGTTGGTCGACTATTACTCGTAAACTTGTAAAGCCTACTTAGTCATCATAATTTTCTTTTAAACTTCGTTATTATACTACTATTGCGAATTTTTTCACACCCCCAAAAATAACCGTTTAGCTGGTAGAGGGGGGGGACACACTCGAGTAGAGCAAAAATTCGCACTTTAAAGCTTAATATTTCACAAACGAATCTTTTTATCAAAAATGGTTAATGGAAACTGTCAATATTTTTTAAAGGCCTATTTAATGATACCCCACACACACTAAGGGGTACGCGCTCAGATCAAAAAAATAGGCAGATAGAGCGCTCAGAACACGCGAGTGTGTCGACCAAAGTTAATACAAAATCAAAAGTTAATACAAACTCGCGACAGTACCAAGCTACGCATCGTCTCGCTCACACGTCACTAGTGATTTGCCATTTTATGTCAAAACATGCCATCTTGTGTGTTTAAACACTACAAAAGTTGTTCACAAAAACAACTCTTGTTATTTTATTGTTTTGGTATTTATTTTCCATAAAATATTTTCGGCTCACTTGAAACACAAAACCTTAACAGTAAATCGTCTGTGTTGCTAGTTTATGACGGGTAAATTACCCTGAATTAGGGGAATGTGTGTGTGTGTGATGAAACCTATCCATAAATAGTTTATTTAACAAATTACCAAAAAGCGTTATGAAGTGTTATCTGGTCTGATATAAATTAATAAAATAGGTAGTAAGTAATTACGTATATTAACTTTTATTTCTTATTATTATTCTGTTAAATAATAAATACTACACGCTTTTGCTCTCTGGGTATAACCATAAAGCAAAATCGCGTTTCCAATAAAAAAAAATAGTAGTACAATATTTGAGAACAATTTAACTGAACAAAAATGTGGGAGTTTTTCTCAATATCTGGCAATCGTAAACGCACACAGATGCACGTGTTCGTACACGGCGCGACTAATCTGCCGCGCACACATAAATAAAAACTGCCATCACTTTGTTGTTCGCGCACGTTCTATCTGCCTATTTTTTTGATCTGAGGGTACGCGAGAAAAAAAAACATCCCCACTTTACGTGTATAGGAGGTACCCTAAAGAAAAACATTTTACGAGATTTTATTTTACCACTTTTTCGGCGCAACAAATCCGTATATTTACACCAAATTACAGCTTTCTAGTACTGGGCGTCTCTGAGCTAAGCTGCGGACAGACGGACGGACGGACATGGTGAAACTATAAGGGTTCCTTGTTGACTACGGAACCCTAAAAAACTAGCCAAAACTCGATGGAGCTGCTTGTTTATCTCTATAAAGTAATGAAATCTAGACAAAGTCGTGCTAAGTCTAAGCCTTACTGCGATTTCTATATTGTTGTGTGACTTGGCCTTAGTAAGGAACCTTAGACTTGGCACGACTTTGTTAAGATTTCATTTTAACCGACTTCCAAAAGGAGGAGGTTCTCAATTCGGATGTTTATATTTTTTTTTATGTTTGTTCGGGCATAACTCCGTCGTTTACCAACCGATTTGAAAAATAAATCTTTTTTTGTTGGAAAGGGTTTCGGGGCTAAGGACCATTCGGGGCTTCCCGAATGGTCCCATTAAAATTTTATCGAAATCGGACTAGCACTTTTTGAAAAATCAACAAAAAACAACGAAAACCTAAAAAGTTTTCAACATTGTCTACACCGATTACTCCGAGGTTTCTGGTCAGATTTCGATGATTCTTTTTTGTTGTTCGATACAGTATATCTGCCATTTGATCCCATAAAATTTTCATTTAGTTTGGTGCAGTAAGTAGTTTTAATTTTTAGGAGTACATACATGGGCGAATTTTAGTGTACATGTAAGAAGGTTGGTAATTGAAACTAAAATGGATAAAATAAAAAACTTTTAAAAAAAAAAATGTAACCGACTTCCCACAAAAAAGTTCAAAATAACCTACAAAAAAACTTTTCTTTCGAAAGTCGGTGACAAAAAGTCAATGAAATAAAAAAGAAGGTCACCGACTTTCGAAAGAAAAGTTTTTTTGTAGGTTATTTTGAACTTTTTTGTGGGAAGTCGGTTACATTTTTTTTAAAAAAGTTTTTTTAGGCATAAACAAGCAGCTCCATCGAGTTTTGGCTAGTTTTTTACAGAATGTTTTTGGTGGGATTTCACTTCTTTTTGTAGAAACGTGGGCATTTTCTTTTTGTTTATTTTTTTACCTTCGATTTTTGACATCAAATGAAGCGGCCCACCCACCAAGTTCAATATTGTTTTGTTAAGGCGGTATGTCGATCTCTAATAGTTTGGTTAGGCTCTTGTGTTTTCTATTAGGATCACCAGGTACTCCAGATCTTCGATTATCCTAGTTTTTATAGTTTTCCCTTCATGTGGCCATATTAAACCGTAACTCTGTACCGAATTTCAGCTCTCTGAGTTTATGCAAAGTACTAGTTCTATTTTGATGATCATGAGTGAGTGAGTGAGTGTCGTAAATGCGAAACTTTGCTTTCGCTTAACTTCGTAACTAAATGACCTAAAGACTTGAAATTTGATTTTAAGTATGTGATTTTAGCTGCAACAACTTCGAGTACCGAGTTTCCAACAGAGACTGGGGTGGGCACAACATTGGCATTTGACATAATTTTCGTCTTGTCCATGTTCATTTTCAAGCCCACCCGTTGTGAAACTCGGTCGAGGCCATCGAGCATCATGCTGAGTTCCTCCATCGACTTTGCCATGACTACGATGTCGTCGGCAAACCGAAGGTGAGTGATGTATTCGCCGTTGATGTTGATGCCAAGTCCTTGCCATTCCAGGAGTTTGAAGGCGTCTTCCATTGCGGCAGTAAACAGTTTAGGGGAGATAACGTCCCCCTGTCTTACGCCTCTTCTCAATGGAATCGCCTTCGTGCTCTGCTCCTGTACTCGGACCGACATGGTGGCATTATTATACAAACACTTCAACACCTGGATGTACCGATAGTCAATACGGCATCGCTGGAGTGACTCAAGTACCGCCCATGTTTCCACCGAATCGAAGGCTTTCTCATAGTCCACAAACGCTAAGCATAATGGCAAGTTATACTCTTCGGTCTTCTGTATAACTTGCCGCAGCGTATGGATGTGGTCTATGGTACTATAGCCTCTTCGGAAACCGGCTTGTTCGGGAGGCTGGAAGTCATCAAGTCTGTGTTCGAGACGGTTCGTGATAACCCTTGAAAACGTGTTATGCCTATACATATATGTATATACCTATTTTCTGATTAAGAGTTATGAATAAGTTTTTTATTTCACCCTTTTTAGTTCACTAAAATTTTATTATCCAAATAGCAAAATCAAAAAAAGAAGTTCACAAAATAAAAACTACAGTTCTCAACTCAACTAAGTTATTTTTATGGGATCAAACCACAAGTATACTGCATCGAACAAAATAAAAACACAGATATTGGAGCATAAACCTCGGAATAATCGGTGTACAGACGCCAGCATTTCAACCTACCCGTCTATTTTTGAGATATAGTTGAAATTAAAGAAATCTGACGGATGGAGGTAAGTTGATGTGCTGGCGTTTACCTATCAGCCTATCAAATACATAAAAATAACCGAATTGAGAACCAAAAATGTAATGTAAAATCATAGACGTTCTCAAACTATACATCTAGCTGCTGCCAGCAGTTGCGCCCGCAGGATAATTTTCGAATTAAACAATTAGAAAATTATCACACAGGAACACCAAAGTAAAAAACATCCATGCATCCACACTAACTTTCGCAGTGATTTGTACATACTATTAGTTAAAAGTTCGCCTTTGGTAAGAAAAAAAAACTATAGCAGAAGGCTTAAATCGGTGATTCACAAAATCATTTGAATGAAATAAGTCATTATCTTTTTTAATTCTAGGATACATCCATCATCATGACCCCCCCCCCCCTTATGTAGCCCAATGTTAAAAACGGAGCCCTAATTTCGTAACATCCGTCTAACTGTCTCATCTGACTGTCACGATTTATTAATTTTATTTGAATTTTGCAGTACCCTGAGCACGAGTTTTCACTCTTTTACTTTACAGCGTTTTTCCAGTATTTACAGCGTTTCTTGTATGAAAAAATGGAACAGCGCCTCTGGTGTGCGAAGTAGGAACTAATTTTTTCCTTGAAAATTGTCAATTTGAAGTTGTCAAAGTTCCAGTTTACGTCTCAAATACTGAAAACTCGTGCTCAGGGTACTGATCTCTTCAAGCCATGACGGATTGACGAATGTTGCGAATTATAAGGCAATATTTTTTTTTAAATGACATGCAACTTACACAAAAAAAATCTTTTCCCATAATCTCACCACGGCTAGTTACTTCAGAACATACATACAACAGACTGTCAAAATGGGGAAGGCCAGTCAAAGCTAATTGCAGATGGCGCCACCATACCTAAGTCCTAATCCGACCAATGAGGTAGTACTATTTTGAAGTACCTATAAGATTTGAGCCAATGACGATGCTTGGGCCAAGCTATGCTAGCGCCATTAGTTCCCCAGTTGCCATCCCCATTAGTACCGCTCCTTTTGCCTTCGCCGTAGTCGGGTAATCAGAATATCAGCCCGTATCTCGCATGAACTTTTTATTTTTTTTATTTAGTCACTGATAGAGTGTTAGTGTTGGGTACTGTGATAGATAAAAAACGGCCACAAAAAAGTAAAAGAAACAACTTTCTTTCGGATGTCAGTGGTTAGTCTGTTACTGACTGACTCCTGAAGAAAAGTTATTTTACACATTTTTGTGGTTGTTACTTTTTATAAGGTTTTTATTTTACCCTTTTTATTACAAATAAAGATAATTTTCTTACATGCGCACAGAATTTTGTATCACGTAGGCAAATTAATTTACTAAAAAAATGAAAGGGGGATGACTTTATGTTTGTGTATCGAACGTCCGGCCCTTTCAGAACAGAATGCTCATATCGATATCGTGGACTTACATACACTAGGTGGGGTCGCGAGACGGTCTCATCAGGTAACAGTGACCCTAGAACGTAAAGGGCTATTGAAGGATCACCGTGGATTTTAGTCAGTACAAGTCTAAAAGTACTTCCCGTCCCGTCCTGAGTGGGATGACTCATTTCATGAATTTACCACGAAAAAAAAGACTTACACTAGGCAGAAGTATGCCTAACCCTAGCCTCTAGCGAACCCGCACGGGACGGGGATTGCCCTGCAACCCCCAGCCACCCAGCCACCAGGTGAAGTTTGAAATTAGTTAACAACTTCATTAGTTTATTCAATCAGACAAACAGCGAAAACTTTTTTTTATAGTTTTAGTAAAATTCTAGTTTTGGGGTTAAAAGACATACAAATATGTATGTATAATTGTATATGTGTAATTAATTTTTTGAAAATTATTTAGAAAACTTTACTGGTGTTGTTTTTACAGTAAAATACTTTCGGAGCTAAAACTATACTCCAATTTCAAAGGTTTAGGCAACTATTGGTTCAGGAGGACATTTCGATTTTAATTCTGCATACAGCATTACAAAACGTAGCGGAACACAGTTTTTTTTTAAATTCTATGACCAGACAATGAACGACATAGATGAATGAGGGCGCTGACGACAGCAACAGCCCAGCCGGAGGCGCAGGGCGCACCCTGGTCGGGGGAAGAGCGGGGCTCGGGGTGGCCGGGGTTGGTCGATGGCCGGCCGGGCCCGCCGCGCGTCGGGCGGGGTCGCGCAGGCGCTCTTACGATCTCATTCAGGTCGAAGCCCTCGCGGTTGCCGACCCCTGCGTCTAGGCGTTCCCTCAACTATTAATGACATTTTCACCCGATGTTACGCTGATACATTTGAGCATCATATCTCAGCATAAGTTGTATCAATGATACAACTTCAAAAAATCGATGACTAGGGAAATCTTGTTTAATTGGAATTTATGATAACATTGGATTGGGCGGTCAGACATTTCTGCGCATGAACAAAATACAAAGGAGCCATTGAGAAAATATTCATCTATCAAAGATAAACAACAAGTCGCTCAGCAATTCATAATGTTTATATGGAGAAGTGGAAGTATTAGATATTCAACCATTCATATTCTGGCTTGTTAAAAACAAGAATCAGAACATTACGTTTAATATTCATAGTACAGAAGCTTGCACATCAACCTATCCCAATCTGTCAAACTTTAATAGATTTCTAAAATTATTACAAAACAAGAAGGTTGGGGAAGGTTGGTGTGATGGCGTGTGTAAATAAAAAAAAAATACCATAAGAAAAACATAAGGTGTGTGCAAAGATGTATCATACCACAGAATACTTAATAGTAGTATCATACCTACTAACATTTCGCAGAAACATGCAAACACCTAAAATTGGCCATAGCCTCCCTTGCCCAACAGGCACAATTATTCTACACTGAATAAGTACCTACATTATTTATTACTGATCCATATCTGATATTCACTAGCGATGATACACTGTTAACTCGAAGCTCCGACTAAAACTTTACACATACAAAGCTTCACTCGGGTGTTTAGCATGTTTTCACTAAATATGTGAAATACCTCGCTGTGTGGAAGAAATAAGATTCATTGAATTGCGGCTAATTTTAACAATGTACGTTACTGTTAAGTATCGTGTAGTGTAAACAAGGCTACATCACACAATGTGCTGCCGTTACTTAAACAGTAGCGTTCGGGGAACGATCGAGCCATTGTGCTCTGCAGTGTGTTATTCCAGTCTTTGCCTTATTGAAGAAGATACTCGACACTATCGATATACAAGATAGTGTGCAATAAGATATTTCAGAATCATGATACGAATTGCGATAATACTGTAATGAAAATGCAATTTGTATTCTGATTCTGTTATCATTTTAGGACCCCTGAGGATCTAAAAACACCACTTTATCAATGCTATTATTAATTTTATCTACTATTCCTTGAGCAATACTATGTTTTTTTTTAACAGCATTATTATGATGTTGCTAAAGTGGCCTTTCAGACCCCCTGGTCAACATAACGAACTTATGAAATACGATGATTAGAAAGCTGGTTAGTTACCATCAGGTTTAAAATAAATAAAAATTTGATAGTATTTTGGTTATTGTGACCTCAGAGACGAAATCATTTCTTTTTGATTTAGGATCGAATTCAGATCGGGCAGTTGATGTTGCGTTATTTAAGTCCTACCTAGCTACACCGGCGCCGCCTTTTGTTCAATAGCCAAGTAGCCAAATAGCTGGCTAGCTAGCTGGCTATTACACCACAAATAGCCGGTTAGCTAAGCTATTGAAATTTCGGCTAGTTACCCATCTCTAGATGTATCTAACATTACCTATTTTTTCCAGTATTTATTACCTATCCAAAGAGCGAGAAAGTGAATACTCATCGTACATACGTGTAACTTGATCAACAAGCTTGTAAGTATGTATTATTATTGTATGACCCAGTGTCACGTTATTCCATGCATGAATAGGTATGTTGAGTAATTCTGAAAACAAACAGGACATTCCAAACGTACCAATTCCGTAAAAGCAAACGACTCATACTTTGTACGCCTGCTAAATTAGTAATAATATAATTAAATACCGTATGTATGCAGTTAAAATGAATAATTTCTGGCTTCTCTCTTTTCTTTATCAAAGTTTGCTTAAACGCACTAACCTCTGGTTCTACTAGTCGAATTTAAGAAATTATTTATAAGAGGGACACCCATGAAGAAGGTTATTGGTATTCAACATCATACTACGCTATATTATTGTTACTACGTAGAATATCAGAACCTGACCGTGCTGAATGTGGTCTCTCCGACCGCCGCAGACGCCTCACACAAACAACAAGATCGCAAGGTCTCTGCCCATGACAGAGGGACACTGGCAGGGCAGAAGTGGGTTTTAGCGGGTTCGAGTCCCGCACTACCTCGACTGTCTCACAGTATCTGTGAGACGGTGAGACAGCCGAGGTGTTTCCCACTCCTGCCTCAAAAAAAAAAAACATCATTCTACGCTAGAGTTCAGCAGCGGGTGACATCGCGGCGGTATGCAGCTAGTCTAATCTATACATATAATAAATCTGTAGAGGGGTCAATTCTGTACATTGAAAATATTGAAAAAATAAATAGCGGGGGGTGTTGCTGGATCGATACCAAACCCAAATATGTGATTTAAAAAAATTTTGTCTGTCTGTCTGTCTGTCTGTCTGTCTGTCTGTCTGTATGTGCAGGCATCACGTGAAAACTAACGGTTCGATTTCGATGAAACTTGGTATAATTATACCTTATTATCCTGGGCATAAAATAGGATACTTTTTATCCTGGAAAAATACGTAGAAAAAAAAAACTGTAACAAACCCTTATTATGGAACCACTGGCGACACCTATTATCAAGGTAGAACATTACGCCACGCCTGCCTCCATTGATTTCTAAAAAGGTTCCACCACTCACCACTAGATGGCGTTGTGCCTATGACGCGCATTTCTGAATCGCGGTGTTAAGATTCTCCGAGAGTTAATGACTAGCGGCGGACGTGTCCAGTGTGGCGAGTAGTCGTCCGTGGAATTAATATTGTATGCGTGTAATTTCAAACCGTGCTTTTCAGCGCGACCTTTTTGATTACTGTTCCGATCAGTTATTTGTAAATACAAGGTCGGAATTACTATGAAAAAAATGCTTACTACAGAACGCGAGCTCAACAGCAGTAGCTCAATAGATCTCCTTAATTATTATAGGCTTAGCCGTATTTGGGTCCAATAGATATTTATAAGATGTCATTGTCAGAGTTACTCAAAATGGAGAAATAAAACATCCACGCGAAGACCGACATCCGCGCGGACGGAGTCGCGGGCGGAAGCTAGTGACTAATAAAACTGAAGAACTCTCCTTTTCTCGCAATAAACTAAGGCCGGGCGTCATAAACGTCTATAATGTCTTTCTCAATTGAACAGCATTGTCACACCTTGCTGTTTGTTTGAAAGAAGACAAATCCCGGAGCATGTCTGTGCTCAATTCAGCATGAGATTCCAGAAATTTGTTCCCGGCCTAAAAAATGAACTCAGATACACTGTTTAGCAAACAAGACACAGGTATTACATCCGACCCTGGTAATATTAGTCTATGTTTAACTATGTTTACAAAAGAGGTGTAAAGGCGAAGCATGAGCATCATGACCCCTGTTACAACTCGATGTGTTTCTCAGAATGGGTAACAGGCATGTTGACAGCATGCTTAGTCCGTCAGTAAGTTTTAAAAATTAATGGATAAGTACGTATTTTTTATTTTGTTGAATTAATTCAAATTCACAAAGATTATAAACCCTTCAAAATTCGAGAGTCAATGTAATTAGTCTGTCAGGACTCAGGACTAATTAGTTTTTTTCAGTCAAATACCCTAATAGGCGAGTGGAGTTAGTATGTGAAGCAAGTGGCTTCTTTTTTTAAATTAGTCTCCAGTAGTGTTGGCCGGAACTTGAGAAAGTGCAGCCGACATACCGTAGCCGCACGATTTCATAGCTCAGTGGCTAACTCGCAGCTGCGGTTTCTCGATCACATTGCAACATACGTGTATTATCGATTTGAGTGACTCCAGTCGATTGATACAATATTAGTTGGTCATAATAAGATAACAAGTAACTTTTGTTTTGTGTTTTAAGCTATCAGTTACCGAGGAGTTCGTTCTACTCTCTGTACTACTTATACCGAGATATTAATTAAAGTGTCTTTGAAATTATTATAATCAGTAGGATTCTTTTTTATTTATTTTAGTTTTAATTTAGTATATTTTTTAAATATTTATTTAGTTCGTAATATTTTTAGTGCTGTATAATGAATGTAAGTATATTTTAACATTCTAAATAAATAAAAATTAATATCTAAACTATATTTTTCAAAAGAAAATCGAAGAATGTAATTTGGAGTTTATGTCGAGGCTAAATAAGGGGTGAAAATACATATTATTTTCTGAATGAAAATTGACAAAAAAGCAAATGCAGCAACCGCGGGTGATGTCTAGTGTGATGTTTGTAATTCTCTGGAACGTCCAATTACCTACCACCAATTTGAAACAGGATCATCTTACGGTTTACTGTACATGAAACATTCGCTATAATAAATTGTGTGAAGATCAAAACAATGTCATTCCTACACCGTCATCAAAGAATGCATTCTATTTATTTAAATTAAAGATCCTGTTATGCTGTTTAAATAAATATGTAATTAGTAAAGATTAATCAAACTAATTATTATGTGTTACATGTCGACTTTCAATAATTGGGTCACTGTGAAATATATGGTACGGTAACGTTCCTTCGTTCCTTACGAGGACTCGTTGCAATGCTTAATGAAGGTCATACTATAACGGTGCAGGTGCTAGTTATTAATATAGAGCCTATCCGACTGGAATACGAATTAATGGCTTTGCAAAGTAGCATTAAGCAAGTCAACGCGCACTTCCGTCGTGCGAATGTAGACAGGAGGGCTGGCGCGCGGCCGACCCGCATTCCACCACCAAATACGTCGCACGAAACACGACTCTCAGTTCGAATAATAAACGCATTGTTGCCGATGCCTGACAAAGCAAGCGAAATCGATTACACACATAATACGAACAACCGACTCACTGCGCGACGTTGTAATTAGGTATATCTGCTGTGTTTATAAACTGGCATTATGATTTATACCTAAGCACAATGGAGTCATAGTTCTAGCCACATGTACTAGACAATAACGCTGGTAATTTCATAATAATATCTAATAGAACTCGAGATATTTTGCCACAGAACCCGTACTTTAGGGACCAAATCGCAATTCTAAAAGTTTTCGTAAAAGTAACAGCTCACATACGTACTTCGAAATACTTATTGCTCCAGGAAGTCAGATAACCTATTAGTTTCTCCTAGTTCTTGAAGATACCCGGGCATCTACTTCGCTCTCGCTTGAAAAACTTTCTTTGCATTGAAGTAAAACTAACGTTTGAAAGTGTGTCGTATGCATTTACACGCGTTTGCTTTTAAATGCTAATGTGGACCTAGCTTTTGTATGAAAGCTCCAAGATTTATTCAAGCTATTTTAATTGCAATTTCTCTAATAGTCGACTATAGTGCAGAATTGCAGATAGCAAAACTGGCGATTAAATTTGTAGTACAAAGGAGAATCATAAAAGATGAATCACAAAACCAAAAAGCTTTCCAGATACCAATTCTAGATTTTGGACTTTTCCTGCGATCGACGCTCAGAGTGTGAATACTGGTACTGAAAAATATTTTAAAAATGGTCACATTATTTACTCGTCTCATGCGGCCAATGAACTATAAGATTAGTTTTGCAGACCTCAAAGTCAGCCACTGATTGTTAGTAACCAGTTGTAATGTTTGAGGCCGACTTCTGGTATAATCATTGAGAATGTGAAGGTTTTCATAAGTCTAGTAGTACAGAAAAAGTACTCCGTGAATTTTCTGATGCTGAAAAATATACAAAATACCAGTAATAATTTTTAAGGTAGTAATAATTCAGGGAGAGATGACTTTGGAAAACCACATAAACATTATCCCACCAAAAACATTTCATGTAAAATGTTGCCAGACGACCACATAGTGTTTAGCCTGTGAAAAAGATATCAGATCTCATGTTAAGCCAAACTTCTGAATCTACACGGCCTAACTCTACCGACCCTAACTTCACAAATTCACCATATCAGTAAAAATGTATAGTATCGCCGTTTCGCTACGTGACGGTGATGCGAATATTTAGTTTCTGAAGCAACGAAACAGCCAAGCCATACATACAGACAAGGAAACTTTAGCTCTTTTTTATGTCAACAATGTATTACATATTTCTAATCTAATTAATCTTAATTTCTTTTATAGATCAAGTGTGAGTTGTCCATAAAATGAGTGAATCAGACTAATTGTTTAATGGCGTGGAGCGAGGAGCTATGGAAAGAAAAAATCGGATCGGCAGAAGTTGGTCTTTAACAATATATTCAAATTGTACTTTATTTACTTGTACTGTACTTTGTTGTACTGTATTTGACAATAATATTTGAATTTGTACGACCGAAAAATTACCAAAGTTTGTTTGAAATGCCGTTCGTCGCACACGCTCCCAACCAACCACGTTATGGAACATTTAAACAACTAAACATGGACATGAGTTAAATACCACAAGGTAGTCATCAAAACCGCTTAACCATAGCCTGCATAACAATGAAAAATACACTTATTTTTAATTAAATAATTGCCGATGTAGGGACAATAAAGTGCATACGCACTATGAAATGATTAAAGGGTATTTTTAGTTTTATTGTCCCGCCGCTAGTGGTATGTTAATGTAGGTATGTATGAACAAGGTTAATACTAAAGGGCAATGGCCGCGGCCGGATACCGCACGTCCTACACCCTCCCTCACGCTAGCTGAAGAGACTACACAACACATGGATGCTCATAACGTGTTACTATTATTATTACATTCAATTTACATTTGTGGATAGCTACACCACAATAAGCTAGTATCCAGAATCGATAAATTTCAAATCATAATCAGTCCGTCAGTTAGTTTTGAAGAATAATGGACACGTATTTTTTCTTTTGTTAAATCAGCGAATATTTTCAAAGATAAAACGCATCAAAAGTGACGAGTGACTTGTGACGTCAGGACGCACTAAAAATGACACCACGGCATGACGTTTTGTGAATTTTAAAAGCGTCCTATCCTCGTCTATTATAATTTTCATAGAATATTAAAACGTTATTATATAACGTGGTTGTAACCTTGGTTGTAGCGACCCTTTGGCCATAGCGACGATAAATCTGTCCCTTGAATTTAAAGCATATTTTAGTTCAAAATTCATGTGGGTATAGCGACTTCGGATGTACCACCGAGTTCAGGTGTAGCGACAGTTTTTAATGAATCATTTGTAATAAATTCGTAGAAATCCCATGCAGATATAACGACGGGAAGCGATCGACAAAAAAACAATGAGTTTTCTTATCTTTTGTTTACATCTACACAGATGGTTAGCAACTGGAGACCTTTACCTTTTGTTTGATAGGTAAGCATGGACGTTGTGTGGACTATCGGAGTTAAAATGGTTCACTTATCAGTGATATTCTGAATAGCAACTGTGTTTAGTAAGTCTCTTTAACTTCGCATGTTACGACTTCCGGATATAACGACGAAATTAGATTGGTCCCTTCATCGTCGTTATACCCGAAATCCACGATACTTACCAAGTTTCAACAGGATATCTCTTATACTTTCGAAGTGGCTGTGATATACGGACGGACAGACAGACAATGATATTATAAATGAATAGACACGTTACTTACACGACATTCTATCTTCAAATCAGCACACTAACGCACACATGAATAACTAAGTATTGCAATAAATAGCACACTACATCACGATTAGTCGCTAAAGTAGAATGGCATGAGTCAAGTATCGCAAGTGAAAAAGAGACAAATATAATTTTACTCGATGATCAGTAATGACATCTATCTCTGTTGCACTCTTTCTTTTTTGACGCCATGTTTTAGAAACGTAATGTCTGATTTGTGAAAATATTTAGATAAATAGTATATTTACGAATGATATGTGATTCCTTGACTTTGAGAAGTTCAGCTTGTATAATTTGTACAATATCTCATAACACACGACGGCGTTTTCGGTGGTTTTGGGTCAGTTTTACTTTGGACCTCGTGACGTGCGTCTGTTGATGCCGGCAACGTTGCACTGAGGTTAAGGTTTGCCAATTAGCCACATTTGAGCGCGTCACTTGCTGAGCGCTTATAACTTATCTAAGTACCTACACCTTTTTTACTCATAATATCATTGCAGACAGACAGACATGACGAATCTATAAGGTTTCCGTTTTTTTCCCATTTGGCTACGGAACCCTAAAAAACTACTAATTAGATATGGTAGCCTAAGGGACTTTACCCATGGCACGACGCGATTCGTGCGATATCGAGTCGATTGCCAATTCAAGTCGCACGTATTTAGCACTGCTGCGATGCAAGTCGACCGTGAACTACGAAAATCCTCCTTACTACTACGACATAAAGGCGCTGCAACCAAAATACAAAAAATGTCGCCAGTGACGAGTAGTTGCGCAATCAAATTTCGAACAGAGAATAATTATGCATTGTCATTAATTATTACCATGCAATTCGATATCGAGCAGAACTATGAGCGATATCGTCAATACGTGCGACTCCATTAGCAAACACTAGCGATTGTCCATACTATTTTCTTCGGCCGGACGCTTGTGTAATTTCTGACCGACTAATGTCAAGTTGTCCCGTTTCTAGCTTACAAAATACTGCATTTATTAGCAGTAAGTATTACTAATTAATTATACGATATATCCTCAATGATGGGTACCTAAATAATTGTAATAAAGTTTGTTATTTTCCTCTCTTTATGGTAAATACGTTTTTACTCACTCTTACAAAGCATTATAATAATAATTGTCCTCATGCGAATCATCATCATCATCTCAGCCATAGGACGTCCACTGCTGAACATAGGCTTCCCCTTTAGATCTCCAAATATACCGGTTGGAAGCGACCTGCATCCAGCGTCTTCCGGCGACCTTTATAAGGTCGTCTGTCCATCTTGTTGGTGGACGTCCTACGCTGTGCTTGCTAATCCGTGGTCTCCACTCTAGTACTTTTCGACCCCATCGGCCATCTGCTCTGCGAGCAATATGGCCTGCCCATTGCCACTTCAGCCTGCTAATCCGGTGGGCTATATCGGTGATTTTAGTTTGGTTTAGTTCGTCTACGGATCTCCTCATTTCGGATTCGATCACGTAGAGAAACACCGAGCATAGCCCTCTCCATAGCTCGTTGAGCGATTTTGAGCTTTGAGATGAGGCCGATAGTGAAAGACCACGTTGCGGTGCCGTACGTCATCACTGGACACACATTGGTTGAAGACTTTCGTCTTGAGGCACTGAGGTATGTTGGACGAAAAGAAATGGCGTAGTTTCCCGAACGCTGCCCAATCGAGTTGGATTCGGCGGTTGACCTCTTTCTCGAAGTGGACCTACCTAATTGGACTACTTGTCCTAAGTAGATATATGAGTCAACAACTTCGAGTACCGAGTTTCCAACAAAGACTGGGGTGGGCACAACATTGGCATTTGACATAATTTTTGTCTTGTCCATGTTCATTTTCAAGCCCACCCGTTGTGAAACTCGGTCGAGGCCATCGAACATCATGCTGAGTTCCTCCATCGACTTTGCCATGACTACGATTATGTCGTCGGCAAATCGAAGGTGAGTGAGGTATTCGCCGTTGATGTTGATGCCAATTCCTTGCCATTCCAGGAGCTTGAAGGCGTCTTCCATTGCGGCAGTAAACAGTTTCGGGGAGATAACGTCCCCCTGTCTTACGCCTCTTCTCAATGGAATCCCCTTCGTGCTCTGCTCCTGTACTCCGACCGACATGGTGGCGTTATTATACAAAAACTTCAACAACTCGATGTACCGATAGTTATTACGGCATCGCTAGAGTGACTCAAGTACCGCCCATGTTTTCATCGAATCGAAGCGAATAGCTAAATGTAATTTTTTATTAATCACTAGAAAATTATCATAAGTTACAAAGATCGTAGGTTAACAAATAAAGGAAGGCCAGTACAATATGTATCGTTCTTAGATCTGTATCATGTTATTTCAATCTACGTAACGTGTGAAGGGGAAGTTTCGTCAATTAATTTATTCGTTGTTCCTACAGTGAAAGTACTTTGTATCCATGATTTACCAAAAATACAGTCCATTTCCTCAGAATCTACTTGACCGATAAAATTGTTTGGTAAGCATAATTTTATTATCATCTTCATTTCAGAGATATTCAAGAGAATAGACGAAAAATTCCTGTCCCCTATCTCCGAAACCACTTGGTCTATAATTCTGAAAAAAAAATACAGATAATAGGTATTCGATTGCCACACACTTCTTAAACACATTTTAGGGTTCCGTACGTCCGAATGAAAAAACAGAACCCTTATTTTCTAGTTATAGATAACGATACGAAACCCTTCATGCGCGATTCCTACCAGCACGTGCCTGGGTTTTTTTTCTAGCTGAGGAATTATTATGAGGCCAACAGTCAAGACTCAAGCTCTTTGCGGCACTATGATGCGATCCAAATGGTTGTTGATGAGGTTGATGGGTTAACTAACAATGTTCGTGTTCAAAAGTGCGAAAGCGATAATTCAGATTTTTATAAACTACCACAAGATGAAGTTATATTATTTTTATTGTATTGTTGTGTTATTCAATTATTATAGTTATTTCAGTTCAAAGGTTCTCACTCTCTTGTTCCATTTATTAATATCATAAAGTGTTTCTAAGGTGATATCTCGGGAATTAATAATCCAATTCTACTTTATTTTTTTCTGGGACAAGCTAAATAATTATTCCTGAAGCTACAAATTACATTTATATCATGCATATTAGCTGAGCTGTCACAATTTTTGTCTACCTAGTCGGAAAAGTAAAAGCGCGGGCAGGCGAAAGAATGCGACGTGATGGGTTGACAAATGGGTTAGAAAATTCCACGCAAACGTAGTCACAGGCTAAAGCTATGTTCATATAGAAAGGTTCTGTCACTGTAAATTATGTTGACATGATCATTACATTTAACATCCAAATGGCTAAACCAATTTTGTGAATTTTACAGATATAAACCCTAGAGTCATTGTGCTATATTTGGAATTGATGCTACAGGCAACAGCTATAAAATTGCATGATTTAAAAGCATACATCAGCTATAAATTGTTATAAATGCTAACTAAACACAAAATATATAGGGAAATGGGTATGTCAGTGGTGGCCTGAGTTCTGACAGCCATTCCTTGAACATGCCTCAGTTCATTCTGCTAACTCCAAACCCCTCTGATGTTAATTCCGGAGCCAGGATGAGGCGAGTCCTTCTCTCTAAAGCAACACATTGCCATCTAGCTTTTTGTCCCTTCTGTGATTGAAGAAACACATCTCATTGTACCTTCTGCATACCCTACCCTTGAGGTTGATACATTCTTCAAGTGGAATTGGGAATAACATCTAGAAAGTTGAAGACTTGACTAATGAAACAAAGATAGTTGGACAGGTCGAGAAGTTTGCTGGGTTGCAATAATATTAACCCATTCCCTGTCCCATGAATCACATGTGGTTCAGGACTATTGTTTAGGTAATGTGTCTGCTGCGCGAACAGTGAAACTGTCAAAATAACAGGAAAACCTATTCATCCATTAGATGAGGAAGGCAGAAACTGAAAATTGGCAGATGAAAAGGGACGCCTTTACTTAGCAGTGGGTGATTCTAGGCCGGACTAACAATGGTATATTACCCAACCCTCCAGCGAAGCAGCAGGAATTTTTGTTGATTCTTGAGCAACTTTTTTGTGCGTAATATTTAACTTTTTGCCGCCCCTAATACGACCCACTGACCAATGTAACAATTAATTTCCATACATCAATGGTCAATTAATGTCAAGCCAATGGTAAGGTAAATGTGTAGGAGTTTTGTAAAATTATAAAAATATGATATTATAAGGGAACCATTACTTTCGAGGCTTTAAACTGATAAGAAGACAAAAAGATTTAAAATGTCCAGCTCTCTTAGTTTTGACAGTTCATGATAATTTAATGTTTTGCGTGAAAATGTAATCGCCTCAAAAGCTTGTGCATCTTCTCTTTCTCGTCGGCCGCGTTATCTCGTGCACAAGCCGCAACTCGACAACGGTACCCGTTAGGGTAGACAATTCACGAACTATTGCTACGATTAATAATTTTAAGATGGGATGCAATCAATATTCTGAAACAGTAGTAATATTTTGATATAAAATGTATTAATTTGCTTGATAAACTCCTGGCAAGAATTCCCAAAAAAGATAGTCCAGTGAAAATTCGCAGGGCCAAAATTCGCTGTAATTTCCGCTAGAATGTACGACTGAATGGTATCATTTAAAGGTAGTTAGGTTCTTAAGTTAAAATTTAAGATGAAACAAAAGATTAGGAACAAAACACTGCGTAGCGATTAAGTTTTAAGAAAAAGGATTACTGTAAAAAAACAACACGCAAGCAAATAAAAACAATAGAATAGAGACAGTTTTATTCTACACTTACCTCGTACTTGATGCCGGCCAAACGAAGCCATGTTTCAACTTTCAAGCAGAACGGTGAAGTCGAGGGCAACAAAGGCGTTCGCGAGAACTGGTACAAATATACGATGTCTTTTTCAAAGTTAGCTTTGTGTACGGTAATCTTGGGCGGGGCAGGCTCAACTTTCTTCTCCTCTGTCTTTTCTTCAACTTTTTCTTTTTCGGCCGGAGGATCTTCCTTAGTTTGTCCATTGTCTACCGGCGCGTCCTCCTTTGCTGCTTCCTTTTCTTTCTCGGTGTTGTCGGGCGCGTTATATGTTACTTCTGTAGCCATTTTGAAACAAAAATGCGTTGAAACAAGTCCAGTTAAAAATCTCACGCACTTTAATTTACACAAAGAGGCGCGCTATAGATTTTTTTATTTTGTATTCACTGCGGCTTGTAAGCAAATTACGCGTACCCCACCGCCTATTTTGCCTGACTAACTGCGGGCGCGGGCCGGCCGAGTGGGCGCTCCTACTTAGTGTTGCCAGTGCCGATTGTTCGGGACGAATGGTAATAAAAATGTTGACGCAGTAGTTACTCGTGGTTACTTTCTACAATTATTTTATTTGTAATTCATTCAAAATTAAATGAATAAGTAACGACAAATAAAACCACTTTGCAAAAAAAACATTTGGAAATTAAGTTCTCAAGAGGTTATAACCAAACTTAGATGTATGAAAAAAGTTTAACCCAGGGGTCATTTTAGACCCGGGGGCTCACTGTTTCTCACTGTCACCCACAATGCGTTCAGCCGTTCACTGGAAATATTTTGTCTCCTAGTGATGGTCACTGATGGATATTGCTGATGATTAACGGTGGCTTTCCATCATTATTAATAATTACCGCATGATTTTGGTAAAATTTAATATGAACTTAACAATGGAATTCATTCACTTTTAGCAGATTAGCAGTTATTATAAATAACTTACTGATATCGTCGGTAATAGTAATAAAATACTTGAATGTAATTGCATCGAATTAGCCCGCGAAATTAAAATTTTCTTGTGTTTTTTTGCAATTTGCATATCAGTGACAAGTTGTAACTTGATCAAAATATGATTTGAAACATTTGCTCCATTCGCTCTTACTTAGATTTGTGCAAATGTAATAAGCTAGATTTTGGAAATTTTACCAATTGCAAATCTCTGGGTCACACATATTTTTTTTAACCTTCGAAACGTAGGTATTACAATGGAAGTACATAATATTACAATTGTGAGCGCACTGAAGTGATGATGATTACGGGAGAACTTGTGTCACCGAGCTTCACGTACGATAAATACAATATGCTGTATTCGCGTTTCTATAGAGTTTTTCAACATGTTGTTTTTTTTATGATAATTTAGAGAGCGTAAAGCATAATTTTGAATATATCCTGACTCCCAACCCAACAATCTCTAAAAATCAAAATGCTCAGCGCATCTTGAACCATCTGGCAATGCGCCTAGAAAGGATTATTCATATTCATAGACCTATGGCATGGAACGATCATTATCTGCCTAATATTGCTTGCGTCATCTATCCTTGGGAACATATAAGTATCTCTCTTCGATAGTATAGAAATTTTATTTGAAATTTGGCTATATACGAGTAAGATTCAGTCCACGATTAAGGTTGTGGTTTGGGTTAGAAAATGGACTGAGCAACGCCTGCATAAAATTAAGTGGTTAAGAGCGCGTATTCTGAAAGTTAGCAACGTCGCAAATAGTTGTCAAATATTAACAAGTTTTAATTAATTTTGCAATGTTACTGTACATATATCAATTTTTAGTGCACTACAGAGCCATATTTCTTATTTTCATACAGTAAATTCGCCAAATTAATTAAAACCTGTAAATATTTGACAGCTATTTGCGATGTTGCCAACTTTTAGAATATGCGCTCTTAATGGGGATGGCAACTCAAAGCTATTCGTAGATGTCGCTGCGATCGTTGTCCTATATGTCAGATTACTGTTTAGCTTGTACAAAAAACAAACACGTATTTTGTTATAAAAATTGAGTTTATTTTAAAAAACAAATATGGAAAATTATTCGTCAATGCAAGTGCATACACTAAAACAAGAACTAAGACGCCGCGGTGCATCTACAAGAGGAAAAAAAAGTGATTTAGTTGAGAGGCTAGAAATTTGATTCTACTACGTTAAACACACATTTACTAGTAGTTAGGATTTAAAATTGTATTTTTTAAGTAGGTATTACATGTGCTAGCCTCTACAACGAATATAGTACTGCTTCTGACATTCTATATTGAGAAAAATGTCATCAAGTTTTGTGTTTGTCTTCTTCATCTAATTTTACATCTATTTTAGAGATTGGAGCAATATGATAAGAATTTTAACTTTCTAACACCACAACTATCACAAATCTCGGACCCGGTGATAATTCTTCCACCAGAAGAACCATTTCATGATATAAAGAGCGATGCAATACTTAACCTCCAATAGAAAAGTAGATATTATTTTCAAAGGTGTATTCGATTGTTTAGTTATGGTATAATCATAGAATTTCATTAATAAATTCAACTAACGGCCTGTCCCGGCTTCGCAAGGGTAGATTTTTGTTTATTGTATAGCTTTTCCTTAGTGATAATACAATTTTTGTTCTCATAGCAGTCTCAGTAGCTACCCATTATTTCTTGATAGTGTGAATTGTCGGAAATTTGTATGTCCCATCATTTTTACAGCCTTTTACACAATATCTAGTCATTTTACATCAATTAACGCTTTTTTTCAGAAAATTCCTTTGATTTGACAGTTCTTTTGGGACACAGATGTCACTTTTCACTTTGACACTTGCCTTCCCCATTACATGAAGTCGTTTCTCAGTCCATTTTCTAGGAGATCTGTCATTCAGAGCCGAAGACAGAAAGTGACACACTACCTTTTTTTTTAAATGTTTTTGGGATGGCTTCCACTACCTATTTATTTCATAAGTCATACTGATAATTACCTAGAAAAATACATTGTGACCACCGGTCGTGAAAGGATTGGTCCATTCTTTATCTATGATAATGTTCTTGATGTTTTTGAGTGAAAGGATTGGTCCATTCTCTGTGTTAATGTTCTTTTCTCGTGCTCGTGGTAGTTTTTAAAGAATGACACAGGCAACACTTTCAAAACTTTTGAGCCCGCGGAAATTGAATTATCCGGTTTGTTAGTATCGTCACAGGTATCGTTGAGTTGATTTTATTATGAACTTTCAACTTTACCTCTGGTCTGGCCGTAGTAATTTCATCAGACTGAAATTATTTTCATCGCTCATAATATACAATTATGTACTTTTGATTATGACTATAGCAAGGGTTCCCAAACTGTGCGTCGTGACGCCCTGCACGCGTAGCATGGCGATTCTATCTGTATTCTACCAAGAATAGACAAAGTTATTTCATCGTTATTTCTATACAAATCGACTGTTTTTTGCATAAATATGACACCATTCGTACACTATTGAAGAATAGAACGTTTATTTTCTATATTTTTTACATTACCATGCTTAAAACGCTAAAAATATTTCTAAGTTCTGTCATTTTGTCTTTTCTTTCGTCGACAAAACCCCTTTCTACGGCGCCATGCTACGCCCGTTCTGGTGCGTCGTAGAGAGTACCGAGGGACGTCGTGAGACGCGAGGGTCGACCATTCTCCGGAATGATAGGTATTGCGTGGAACCAAGATTCTATATTGATCTCTTTTGCAGCAACAAACCCAGATTCACGTACTCTGATGTCGTGGAGTTTGGAACTAGGTATTATTGTTTTATTAGGTATTCACCTCACCTGGTATCAACAGGACGCCGAGAAAAAATTCTAAACCTGTATGTGCGTCGCGAGCTGAAAAAGTTTGGGAACCCCTGGACTATAGTGTTATCAGTACTTAAATCACAGATTACTTAAACTATAGTAATTCAAAAAAAGGTATTTCTTTTTGTTTGGAAATTGTACAAATGTCCAATTTTGGGAGAGTATCGAAAATCTGATAGATCGAATCCTTCCTGATCGCCCGTATACTCTACGACCAGGGTTTATAAATTATCCAGTGTGTCAGTGTCGGGCACGCCGCAATCGCGGCGGTAAGACCCCTCTTTGAGGAGTGGCTGGATAGGCGTCACGGCGTCCTGACCTACCGCATGACGCAGGTCCTCACCGGACACGGAAGTTTCGGGAGGTACCTGTGTCTAAGGAGAAAGGAGGAAACGCCTGGGTGTCACCACTGCGAAGATCGCCCGGAGGACACAGTAGAGCATACGGTGCAAGACTGCCCCGCTGCTCGCGAAGGAGGAGGCGGGCCGCGTGAGAGAGAGGACAGTGTCCTCCCTCCGCCCCACCCGCAGTGGTGGACGCCCACGGCGACGGACGTCGCAAGACGATCTCCGGGCATGCGGGCGGCGAGTAAAGGGCAACTCGCTGCCCGACCTTGGACCATGCCCGGGTCGACGGCGCGTTGTGTTCCACGCGCGCCTCAAAGAGCGTCAGCATAATGACGGGGCCCCCTCTCTAGAGGGCCAAAGCCTGCCGGGGTCGCGGGACTTATACCATTACCGTGACCCCGGAACATAAAGGGCTATTGAAGGACACCGTGGATTTTAGTCAGTACAAGTCTGACAGTCCCTCCCGCCCTGCCCGGGGTGGGAGGACTCATTTGATGATTTTACCACGATAAAAAAAAAAAAGTGTGTCAGTGTGCCAGTGTGTTCGACTTACTGAGCCGAAAAGTGGACACACAAGTGTCCACTTTTCGGTATAAACTATAGGTTTTTTCCACAAATTCAAGGTCGCTCAGAGTGCAATGGAGAGAGTAATGCTCGGGGTTTCTATGGTGGATAGAATTCTAAACGACGTCATTCGCCAGAGCACCAAAGTAACGAACAGTGCGCGAAGTGGGGCGGCCATGTCTGCAGACGGAGAGGTCGACGGTCGATGGAGCAGACATTTGCTAGAGTGGAGACCGCGAATGGGCAAGCGTATTGTAGGCTGGCCTGCAGCAAGATGGATTTGAAGAATGTGGCTGGTAGCCCGGATGGATGCGGACTGCCCAGTATCGGGAGCGTTGGCGCTCTTTGGCAAGTGGCTGACAATATAATAGTTATTTGTTATGCAAGGCTGCAAAGTTTTTGGAACAAAGTTCCTAATCGCGCGTTGCGAAAGGGCTAGACGGAAAAAATTCACACCAAAAGTTGCAACGACACTTTTTTTTTCTCACATTCTCGTTCGCTAGTAACATGGAAAAATAGCAATATCAGCTATTTCCTTAAGTTTGCCGTAAATGATTACTTTTCAGAATTTGCAACACTATTGAATAAATTCTTCTTAGCAACACCACCGAATGGTGTTAAAATCCAGTGTGATTTTTTTAGGGTTCCGTAGCCAAATGGCAAAAACGGAACCCTTATAGATTCGTCATGCATGTCTGTCTGTCTGTCCGTCCGTATGTCACAGCCACTTTTTGTCGAAAGTATAAGATCTATCCTGTTGAAACTTGGTAAGTAGATGTATCATGTGAACCGCATTAGGATTTTCACACAAAAATAAAAACAAAACAAATTTTGGGGGTGCCCCGAAACTCAAATAAAATTTTTTGAGACCGAACCCATACGTGTGGGATATCTATGGATAGGTCTTTAAAAATGATATTGAGGTTACTAATATCATTTTTTTCTAAACTGAGAACTGTTTGCGCGTGAGACACTTCCAAAGTGGTAAAATGTGTCCCCCCCCCCCTGTAACTTCTAAAATAAGAGAATGATAAAACTAAAAAAAAAATATAATGTAGACCTTTACAAAAACTTCTAATGAAAATTGGTTTGGAAGAGATATAGTTAGCAGTTTTTGAGATATAGTACATTTTGAAAAACCGCAAATATAACTTTGCTATTCATACAAACACTATGAAAAACAAAGTTATTTTTATTGTTTGTGTATATACTTACTAATCTCAATATAATTATATCCCTAATCTATGCTTGCTACTACGGAACCCTTCATGGGCGAGTCCAACTTGGCCGGTTTTTTTTTTAAATATTAGCAGGTTCTATAGGGATAGAACCTGCTGATATTGAAAAAAAAAACCGGCCAAGTGCCGAGCCAAGTGAATTTTAGAAAAATCAATAGTCCTGGCTAGGGAGCCAGGACTATTGATTTTTCTAAAATTCAATGATGTAGTTTTAGTTTTCCTCAAAATCGGCCTCGAGACTCCTTTCAACGTTTTTTGATATTCCTCATAGTTTTTGATATACCTAGCCATCCACGTCCAGTTGAAAAATTAACCCTGTAAAATACCTAGGTACCTTTATATCATAATTATAATTTGGGTTTCTTTAAAACGAAAGGATGTGAATAAATAAAACTACACTAATAAATTTGTTGGTACATTCCATTTATTTATTTTATGTTTAATTTATTATGGTATCACATGAAAAAACTACTACCTACACCTCGCCTTGGATATGTTCTAAGATCATAAATATATGTTTAAAAAACTTACGCAGTCTAAGTGTTGCACTTAATACATAATACTTAGGTATACGAAATTTCGTATCAAATAAATAAAATATCACAACGACCTAAACAAAACAAAACTTTTTTAAAGTTTTTGCAATAGGACGTTCTAGTTAGCATTTTACCTGCGACTTCGTCAGTGTTCTTCCTCTATGCATTCGACTTTTTCTAAAGTATTTTAATGAACCTATATTATTGATAAACACATAATGAAAAGATTTAAAAAAATCTTTGGCATCTATTCATAATTCGGTTTAAGAGTAATTGAATAAAAAAAACCAGTACGGTACGTAAAAATTCTCCTCTCATAATTTTGTGACTTAGGTACTCCTTTGTAGGAATCGATTTTAAAATAATCCATAAATAGGTTTCGAATTTTAAATTCATCAGCTTTTCATAAAAATACGTCCTCTATCTCTATTGGAGAGTTTAACTGTTAATGTAAAACTTTTTAAGTTACCTACCTTACGTGCAAAATGTTAAGTTAAAGGAATAAAAATATTATATAATTTGTTCCCCGTCAGTACATCCCATCTTTACAAGCTACTTTACTTTTAAGAGTAGGATAGTCTTACAAACGTACCCTGAAATTAAATTCATATTTTTGGCATAGAAATATTAAGTAAGTAGGTACTGCTACTCGTAATAACTGGACGACTATGACTGGAATTTACGTAGGTGTACTTTACTAGAAGACCTAATTTTACAATAATAAAATTGCACAACAAGTTGATTTATTTTTTAAAATTTTATGTTAATTTGATGATGATTCTACATACTTTATTATTATCAGTTCATTACTTTAAGTATAGGTACCACATTAGCAAAATATGCTTACTTTGTATGTTACAGACAAAGTATAAAATATAGTTATTAATCATAATAACTAGTCAATTTAGTGAAAGTGATAAATTACACAGAATTAATCACATTTGCTAGTTATTACGTATAATATCTGGCACGACTTAGTTAAAGTGATAACTGACATAGAATATTAATCCCATCAACTAGTTATTACGGATCTGGGATAAAGTAATATTAAAACAAATATAGGAGAAGATTACCTAAAAAGGAAGCTCAACGGAGCCCCGCTTCGCGGGGCTCCTATTTCTGCGTGCATGGTTTAAAGGAGGAACCTAACCTGTCCGTGTCGGGGTACCCACAAGTCCCTAGCTCACTTCGCTCGCTCTTCGATCCCAAGTTCTCCTAATAACAATTCCAATCGTGAAGGCAAACAAGCAAATTCCAGAGGACACATTATTGAAATTCTTAAAACTAAGCTACCCTTGGCGGGCTGCCCGAAGCTCCTTTGGTTTCACGGTTGGGTAAACCTTGAATTCAAATATATTTAAGTGATTATGGTGACTTTACCCAAGTGACGTCAGCTGGTCGAACCGTATTTATTACTTTAACAAACATCGACCAGATATTATGAATAATAACTATTAGTTAAAGTGAATAATTTATTAGTTTCACTAGTAAGTTTAGTGATTATACATAATTACTAGTTATTATGCATAATAACGGGTTAGGTAAGCACTTTGACTGTAACAAGTATAAAACTGAAATCAATGACTTCATGACATGAGACAGCGTTTAATGGCATCACTTTCGAAATTAAAAGAAAAATTTTAAAAAAATGTCACCATCTTCAAAAACAACCACAAAAAAATTAAAATAACCTACAAAATAATCTTTCGAAAGTTGGTGACTTTGTTTTTTATTTCATTGACTTTTTTGCCACCGACTTTCGAAAGAAAAGTTATTTTATAGGTTATTTTAAACTTTTTTGTGATTGTTTTTGAAGTCGGTTACATTTTTTTTTTATTTTATCCTTTTTAGTTCCTTTAAATATTCAACCCAAATTATTGTCAAATACATAATTTTTTTACACGTGCATTAGAATTTTGTAATTCGTAGCACCGCTAATAACATCGCCCATGTTGCATGCCCAAAGAGCTAAAAATAAAAACTACTGAACCAAACTAAATGAAAATTTTATGGGACCAAAGGCAGGTATATGGTATCGAACAAAATCATCGAAATCGAACTAGAAACCTCGGAGTAATCGGTGTAGACAATGTTGATAACTTTTTAGGTTTTTGTTGATTTTTCAAAAAGCGCTAGTCCGATTTTGATAAAATTTTAATGGGACCATTCGGGAAGTAGGAGTAGGTACCCTTTCCAACAAAAAATAATTTATCAAATCAGTTGGTAAGCGACGGAGTTATGCCCGAACAAATATAAAAAATAAACATCCGAATTGAGAACCTCCTCCTTTTGGAAGTCGGTTAAAAACGATGCAAACCATTTTTGAGCCTCTCTTTGGCTTGTGTTTGGCTTGTGTCAATTATCATTAGGTATGTAAGTATGTAACTCAGATAAGTAACTTACATTACCATGTTTGAAAGAGACAAAGGACAAAAGATGTACCGATCGTCAAGTTTAGATTTCTCGACGGCAACTAATGGTGTACAGTGACTAGTAATTAATAGATCACAATTGGCTACGCCTTTACCCTATTATTTTAATCCTATGATGTTTTCCCCAATAAAGTTTTAAATTCCTGAACTTAACTTCCCGAAGTTAAGTTCATCTGAAAGCTTACATTCTCAAGCTATACTTAAGTTAAATAAATCTAAACGTATTTTATTCGTAAAGCTGGGTTTATATTTTGTCTGACGTATTGTGTTGTGAATTTATGATGCATCAGAACGGTATCGGTTTCATACATTTCTTATGGTGAGTGGTGAGGTTTACATTTGTGTGTCGCGATGTGTTGTGAATTTATCATGCGCCATACTATAAATGCATGAAATCGTTCTGGGGGGGTATTACAACGTCTTAAAACCAGGCTTATTCCAGTTCCGACACGTCAGACAAAAATGTAGGTATACTGATTCCTACCTAGAAACTCATTAAAAATCGCAAAAGAATAAAGAAAGTTAAAAATAAAAATACAGTGGAATTAAGTGGCAAGCGGTCATATAAAAAGTATTTGTACAGTATGACAAAATAAAACTTGAGTAATTAAAATAATTATTATTTGGTGTTCCCCAATAATAATGTTAATGCTTAGAAGTACATTTACAATTATGTAGAAATATCTTAAATGCCTTACGTTCATGTAAAAGTTGCTTACGTGACTAGACATCTAAACCACATATTATTATTACTTAGAGAAAATATGATCAGAACATCATTAATAGCAAACCACATGCCTGCAATACTTCTATTTTGGCATATTTCGAAGTTATCGATGATCAACACCTTTCATACCTCCCGCAGTCCTTTTATTGTTATACTTAGTATTGACTTTTTTTTTAATATTAAATGAGAATAAATTATTGTCAGTAGTACTTAGTAAACTTAAAATATCGAATACTAGGTACCTTGTAAAGATTTTTTCTAATGATTTAAGCAGTTAAATACTACGAAAAATGCATTCGGTTGTGGAGTTTCGCTTCCATATTTTTTTGTTTAAAACAAGTATTTTGTGTTTTTTATGATGCATTAGGGATCAAGAATGGCGTGAAAATAAATAAAACCTCTTTTTAATCTGGCTTATTATTTTAAAATTAATTTGAGACAAATAATTTCGGTTTAAAAATACGAACGGAGCATTTGATGGCACCGGTCGTGAATTATTATGGTAATGTTTAATACTTACCTAGACTAATCTTAAATTTATTTTAACAGCCATCTTAACTCCTAGCCTATAGGTATACTTATAAAAATCCTAATAATAAACATTTTTAAATAGTTGAGATTACGATAGTTTAAAAATGCGGGCCAAATAACTAGGCCAAAAATAAAGTCCATTTCTGGCAAGATCAGATTTCAAAAGAGTTGGAAAATTGCAATTATTTGGCTTACGCACACATAAATGTCGGACTCCCAAAAATATCGAAGGTATTTGTCAATCCGCAACAGCAAGAAAGTAAATGTTTACTGTCCGCACCAGGCAGTAAGCACCGCATCGGGCCGACTTTGTGTGATTCGCAGGGAATGTGTTAATTTAATTTAACCTGTATCATATCATAGAATATATAAGGTGGGGGCAGGCTACTAAAATACAAAAGAGTTCACAATGTATAGAAAATGTGGCTTGAGAAGTTTGGCTAGTGCCACCCCTCTCAACCATCCTCCCTAGGCTTCATAGGTACCGAATAAACAAAAAAAAAGAAAATTTCTCATAGCCGGGCCACACTAACGGCATTTTCCGTTGATTTTCGCGACTATAGTCTTTAAAATTTCGTATAAATGTCCAATAACGCGATAATTAAGGGCATTTCCCGTTAGTGTGGCCCTAATGTACCTAACGGCTAGATTATCACGGGCTTACATTGCATACAAGTTGTATCTTATCTGCAGGACGCCACTGCATAACAAATGTCTTAGTACTATTGCACCACTTGGACGTGCAGCCCGTGTTCGCTCGTCACGTTGCACGCCCACTAGCGGCGGGCCTGGTTACAAAGAAGATTTAGAAGTTTAAGTAGTCTTCTGCTGTCAAAAATATTGCTGCCATACCTGGATAATAGATAAGTATAGATTAGTGCCTTGTTTTTTTTTAACCAGCCCGTATTCACATGTCCAGGTTTCACTGTATCTTATTTTGCTATTATATGTATATAGGGTGTTAAAAAATCAACTGCAGGAATTTCGTGTGCGTACTCGGTATCAAAAACCAAGTACATTCCAAAAAAAATTTTTTTTTTCAATTCTTTTTTTCAAAATTTTTAATTTTTTTTTCAAGCATTTTTCTTTTGACCTATTAATATGGCCAATAAAATAAGTTATTTGTAAGTATTTTGATAAATTGCCAGTCCAAAGTCTGCAAAATGTGATGGGAAAGTTGGAATCAGCTGTGAACGCTACACACGGGTGAACGACCTCAAAGAGCAATCAAATTCATTAATACGGTCAAAAAAAAAATGTTTGAAAAAAAATTTTTTTTTCTGAAAAAAAAGGCTCGAAAAAAAAAATTTTTTTTGCAATGTACTTGGTTTTTGATACCGAGTGCGCACACGAAATTCCTGCAGTTGATTTTTTAACACCTTGTATTATTGGTCCGTCGCGTCGCATCGTGCTGTCTACTATCTGTCCGCAGCTTAGCTTAGATACGCTTGGTACTAGAAAGTTGTAATTTAGCATGAGTATACAGATTAGTGACGCCGACAAAGTAGCAAAATAAAAACGTTGTTGTTTTTTTTTATCTACTTTTTAAATGTGTGACGACTGGACGGAAAAGCAAAATTAGAAAACGATGTTTTCGATATGGGTGAGGGATTTGCCCAGCAGTGGGGGCAGAACAGACTAATAAAAAAAGTATGATACGGATCTGAAGTAACAGATGAGGATCACTAAGGCCCTCCGCGCACTAGGCAGCCAGTAAAACATATGACGCTGTATGGCTGCCTATTGCGCGGGCTCCCATACAGCGTCATAGGTTGTATTGGTTGCCCCAGCCGGGAATTCATGGCTGCCTAGTGCGCGGGCTCCCAAACAGCGCCATAGGTTGTATTGGTTGCCCCAGCCGGGAATTCATGGCTGCCTAGTGCGCGGGCTCCCATACAGCGCCATAGGTTGTATTGGTTGCCCCAGCCGGGAATTCATGGCTGCCTAGTGCGCGGGCTCCCATACAGCGTCATAGGTTATATTGGCTGCCCCAGCCGGGAATTCATGGCTGCCTAGTGCGCGGGCTCCCATACAGCGTCATGTTGTATTGGCTGCCCCAGCCGGGAATCCATGGCTGCCTAGTGCGCGGGCTCCCATACAGCGTCATGTTGTATTGGCTGCCCCAGCCGGGAATTCATGGCTGCCTAGTGCGTGGGCTCCCATACAGCGTCATAGGTTGTATTGGCTGCCCCAGCCGGGAATTCATGGCTGCCTAGTGCGCGGGCTCCCATACAGCGTCATAGGTTGTATTGGCTGCCCCAGCTGGGAAGCCGTGGCTGCCTAGTGCGCGGGTTCCCATACAGCGTCATAGGTTGTATTGGCTGCCGCAGCTTGGAATTCAGGGCTGCCTAGTGCGCGGGCTCCCATACAGCGTCATAGGTTGTATTGGCTGCCCCAGCTGGGAATTCGTGGTTGCCTAGTGCGCGGGCTCCCATACAGCGTCATGTTGTATTGGCTGCCCCAGCCGGGAATTCATGGCTGCCTAGTGCGCGGGCTCCCATACAGCGTCATAGGTTGTATTGGCTGCCCCAGCCGGGAATTCATGGCTGCCTAGTGCGCGGGCTCCCATACAGCGTCATAGCTTGTATTGGCTGCCCCAGCTGGGAAGCCGTGGCTGCCTAGTGCGCGGTTTCCCATACAGCGTCATAGGTTGTATTGGCTGCCGCAGCCGGGAATTCAGGGCTGCCTAGTGCGCGGGTTCCCATACAGCGTCATAGGTTGTATTGGCTGCCGCAGCCGGGAATTCAGGGCTGCCTAGTGCGCGGGCTCCCATACAGTGTCATAGGTAGTATTGGCTGCACCAGCTGGGAATTCGTGGTTGCCTAGTGCGCGGGCTCCCATACAGCGTCATAGGTTGTATTGACTGCCGCAGCCGGGAATTCAGGGCCGCCTAGTGCGCGGGCTCCCATACAGCGTCATAGGTTGTATTGGCTGCCCCAGCTGGGAATTCGTGGTTGCCTAGTGCGCGGGCTCCCATACAGCGTCATAGGTTGTATTGGCTGCCGCAGCCAGGAATTCGTGGCTGCCTAGTGCGCTGGCTCCCAGTGCGCGGGGAGCCTAAGACATCTAGTATCTCTTCGTTCATACACCTAATGTTACGATTCCACCAATATAGTGAGCGGTACATTTGTTCGCGCACTAAGCGTTGACCTCTGTATTCGGCAAGGCTGTGCGTAGGGTCCATATTGGCTCACCTAAAGTTGTTTGTCCGAAATTGTTCTTCGTAACGATTTGTAATCCGAATGATCACTCTTCCTAAAATTTTTCATCCTAAAGTTTTCATTCATACTTTTTGTAGTGCTACCGGCGATTTTCATAACACTCATGTTTCCGGAAAACAAATAACAGTATAATAGATGTTTATTGCTACCGACATTATGAAGTCGAATGATTCGGAATTATGAACATTAGTGACAGAGCAATTAGGAGTTGTGATCATTAGGATTAAAAAATGATATGCGCCTGCCACACACTCGACGAGTGGCATGGGAAGTAACGAGGAAAGGAGGCAGAGACAATAGTGTGGCAACATTACTCGTCATGCCACACGTCATGCTCCTCGTCCTGCCCACTGCTCCCTATTTTGTCGGTTTTTGCGCGCGAGTCAAAGGACCGGCAATACGAGTGCGAGTTACTGGCCACATAATCGCGCGGTCGAAGTCCGCATCGAGCGCTCGCGCAAGACGAGGACGACGACGACGATGTATATTTCTTTTTATTACATTAATATAATTAGCTATACTAAAAATGCATAGCGCGCACGCTGCCACCGTTTCAACGTCCATTGTCTCACCAAGGCAAATGACAAGTGAGGAGCGTCGCGATTAATTGCGGGAGTAGAGCAGTGTGTGGGCAGAGAGGGCAACATCGCAGCAAATCACGGCAGCGCGAGGAGCATAGCGATGAGCAGCGCAAGGAGCACAGTCTGGCAGGCGCATTAGGAATACAATTTTCGGGTTTCCAATGATAGGAGTTTACATTTTAGGTGAACTTCTACGCGCCCCTGTGCGTAACTTGTGTTCACGCACAGTGCAGTAAATTTGTGCACTGAACTGAGTTTAGCAATGTGCGAGCCCAAAAGTGTCCAGGTGTGCGCGAAAATTCTCAGTTTCAGTTTTAGAATATTCGCGCACAATTTGTTCGTGTTGCAAAAATGTTGCAAAAATGTTCGCTCTGGTGGACTACCAAAGCGAACATTTGAGTCGCACACCGGTGGAATCGCATCTTTACTCGGAATCTGTAAGAAGATAGTTAAGTTAATACTATAAATATACTGACTGCTGGGAGTGCCGGGGCTATTGCGAGACTCGTCTCCCTCACTGCGGTCCTCCTCGTCGCTGCTCCAAAACAGTTCGTCAGCTTCTTCAAAAGGCTGCAAAACAGAACAAATATATAACTTTTGGTTATTAAATTATCTAGTTCCATAAAACTACGTATTCGTAATATCACACCTGTTAACTCCGAAAGGTTAATCAGTCAGCCCCATACCGAAATATGTTTTGTAAAGTCCAGCCTCCGCGGCTACTGCTGAGGAATTTATGATGGTAAAACCCCATAACACTGGCTCGAATGCTGAGCAAAAGGGTGTCCCGGGAAGTGTGGATCAAACTGAACAGGGGCATGGGAGACGTTCATTTTACCTCTTGGACATTGCGTGCTATTTTTTATTTTTTTACGATTCAAAAGTTATGACCACTTTTCGTGTTCAGATAGGCAACAAATGCATAGTACTTTAAAATGAATACAATTTCCCAGTGATTAATAATTCCAAAGAATCTCTATACTTTGAGGATTTTTTTCTATTTCGTGATCAACTTTCGCTAAGTGTAAGTTTCTTCCAAGAAAATCATTAGAAAATCGAAAAACTTTTTGCAGTAGGTACACGTTTTTTTTTAAATAGCACCGTATGTCTCAGAAGTAAAACGATTGTAAGTAAATGACTAATTTAGTTTGATACACACTTCCTGGGAAAAGCTGTATATTATACGGGGTCTTTCTTTTAAATTGGCCAAAAGGAAGAAATCCGTATCCATAAGAGACTTAGGAACCTTTAGCTCTTTTTTGATGTTGAAAATTTTGGCGTTTTTATTTTTTTGGTCAAGTGTGAGTTGTCAAGTGTGTGTTTTTTTGCTCAGTTGCCATCGATGTAAGTCTAGACTTGTGAGGTTCCAAGACCGGCTTAGTTATCTTACTTGGCTAATCACTGACCTCTATAATTATACTCGTCAAAACAAAATAAGGGCCACTTTTTAAATTGCACTTTAAACAAGTATTGCTCTTATTCTGGGTACATAATAAATACTAAATATCTTGTTATGGTTTCTTTCAAGTATTAATATTGTTTCTACTGCATAATTGGAAATTCGTAACTTTTTTTTAATTAGATATTTGAGATTACTTAGAATTTACGGTATGGTGTTTTTTAATTTTTTAACTTCTAACGGAGTTTTCTTTGACTAATACAGCAAGCAGGCTATAATGATCTTTCAATCTCATAATGTCATGTATTCGGAGACATATGGACGCAAAAACAGCCACTTGGGGTGTCACCTTAATCCAGGGGGTCCGTAGCCAGAAGAGAAAGGTTTAATGGTGGAATATTCCCAACGAGTGGTTCAAAATGCTTAAAACAGGCCTTAAAAGACGGGTAATATCACCAGACGCCGTGATCAAGGAAGAAAGTAAGTAAGTAAAGCCCAAGAAGACCATTAAGTTTGTTTAACCGCGCAAATAGAGCGAAAATCTACTGCGCGGACCGTACAAACTCCATTGCGTCGAGCTACGGGCACCCCTATAATTGACTACACTATTCCGAATCGACTCCATAATGACTAACAATACTCAAGAAGATGCTTGGTTCGCCTCCAGTTAACTGCAGCGTATGGTGCAAATCGTGAAACATTTGCGAAAGAGAAAATTTATTGAACTGTTTTGACTGGGCTTCATTGCCTTTTAATGATGACTGGTGGGTTATTTTTTTTTCAATAAAAAACTGATTCATAAGAGTGTAGAGAAGATCTAAACAACAGGTTTCAGATCCTTGCACTCTTAAAACAGACTGTTCTGGCGAGTTCTGAGTTATGCTCTGGGGCGGTTATCTCTATCACGCAAAACTGAGCTCGCACTTCTTAACGAGGGTGCTGTAACTCCTCAAAATTGCGTAGAGAATGTGGTGCAACTCCATATTATCCCATTCGCACAGCAAGAAATACCCGAGTTCTTCTTGAAGCAGGATAATGCTCGAGCGAATACGACGCGACTAACAGTGCACACATTCCCTTACGCTCGAATTACGATGTTACAGTGGACACTTAGGATTTATACCTGAGTTCTATTGAGCATTTAAGAGATGAGTTAAAGAAGAGTGAAAAAGAAAGTAAAATTCCCATCAACACCTAGCTGGATCTCATAAATTGTCTGAAAACTTGCTGGTAGAGTATCCCAAAAGAAAATGTTCGGTATTTAATCCAGACCATTCCACTCCCCATAAAATGAGCAGAACAGAGAGAACAGAGTTAAAAGAGAAGCTTAAAAGAACACTTTGGAACATTAAAGACGTTATTTTTTCGATTTTTTTATGTTTTATGTAACTTGATACATTCCTGCAATTCCTCACTTTTCATTCAATTTGTTTTATTTTAACGATTTACTGGATTACATATTTAATTTTTGTGTATTTCCATCTAAAACCATTAATATTAATCAGAATCAGTCATGGTAACTAGTAATATTTAAACATTATTTAATAAATCGAAAAAAAACAGGTGGCCCTTATTTTGTTTTGAGTAGTATATTACCACTGGACAGGCTGCTGTCAAAGTGCTTTTGTGCCCGTTTGATATTCGCCATTTTGGCGCTGTCTGTCGTAGCGGGGGTTTTTGGTACTAAGACTAGTAATGTCGACATCAGGGAACAAATATCGATAAATGTATTATCATAATAACTTAATACTTATATTATATTAACAATTTACAAAACACTTACTAATCATAAGTAATTGCTTATTTTTATGTAGGTAAATAGAATACCCACCAAAAACATTAAATGTAAAAAAATGCCAAGTCTCTCGATGCAGTCTTTCCATCGTAAAAAGTTTTGAGATCTCATAGAAGCCAAGTCCTATTCAAATTATTTTGTAGTTATAAATCAACATTTAGTAATTGTATCAATAGTTTTCTTTATATTATAATTATAGTGACTTGGCAATGAGCACAAGAAGAAACAAATAAAACGGCATATTTGGAGGAGTTGAAAGTCACACACCGCATGCGTAAACATTAATATCACAAAATTAATTTTCTTTTGGTTTATCCGTGTCGTCCCTACCGAATTTCGGCAACGGCAGTCAGTCTCTAACAAAATATATGTATATATCGCTACAATATTTTTTTTAGTTTCGAAATGGTTTTTCATAGATAGATGGCGCTATCAAATGAAAATTATCGAATTATTTTAAAGTACTACTTAGACTGCGCTCTGTAACGAAACCATAGCGCGATTCAGACAGGTACAACGCCATCTATCGAGCGCGCATACAATATTTATCGCAATACAATGGAGTTTTAGCTTTATGAATTTAATGAATTATGAACTTTATGTATTAATTTGTATTAATTATAGACTATGTATTACATTTATATTATTCTTTTCTATTCTATGTATTTATTCATCCAATTGAATACTTAAACAACGAACAAAGTTAACAATGCAGTCAAAATCCATACACAGTGTTCTTGTCAAACCGCAAATATAAAATTGTTTTCTATGGTATATTATTTTTTAATGTTTTTTATAATTTTTCCTGTATGTGTGGCTAATGACAATGACCTATCTTGGTGCAAAATTTGAAGTTTCTAAGTCTGCTAGAAGTACCTTAGATTTTTGATGATCGGTCAGTGAGTCAGTGAGTGACAAAATGGTGTAACTTTGATCGACCGTAACTCCTAAACTATTAATTCAATTGGCATGTAATTTCGAACTTAAGCTTGCTCTAATGCCTACTATTATTCACCGAAAACCTAAATTCCTAGCTTTGTCCACGTCGAAGATATAGGGGGGGCGAAACAGCCGCGAATCGCTTCGAGATAAGATGGTACGGCCGTGCCTGTTTTGCTCGAGACTTGGCTGGGGCACTGCCGTGCCCCCAGATTAAAAATAAAGATTAAAATCTGACCTCAATAACGACATTATGATATATTCATTTTCTTCGGTCAATGTTTTTAATTTTTTTTTAAATACCTAGTCTAACGAATCTGAAACGTAGGGGAAGTCAGCTCAAAGCGGCCATAGGAGGCAAAGCAGCCACGCTTAATTTTTCGGTTATTTGAAATGATAGCGTTACGTTGTCGTTCGGTACGCATAACCAAACCTCCTTCCCACCCCGCGCCAGTCATTCATTAGTGTGGCTCTGAAAGTGTGGCTCTAGTGACGACAAATGTTTTTTTGTGTGTTTTATTAAAATATATACAAGGAAAGTTCAACCTGTTTTGGTCAAAACTGTTTATATTCAAATGGTTTCATTACACATTTAATGTTACTTATCTATTTGGCCTTTTTTGTGTTGTATTTGCTCCGAAATATAATAAATAAATTGAGTGAAATTAATTTTTTAATCAAAATGGGCCCAAAAGGCAAAGCGGTTCGGGCAAAGCGGCCACCTGCCCGATTACTTTAATATTATGGCTCCATAGATATTTCTGAATTATTTTGTTTAGATGGTCAATAACTACAAAATAAAACAGCCCAGACATCAAGTAACGAAGCTACGATAGCTGAGCAGCCTGAATAATTAACAGATAAAAGAAAAGCGTGACTCAATGAAATCCATCGCAATTAAATATGATATCCCTGAGAAGACACTTATAAACAGGATCTGCTATGAAGATAATTGGCAGATTTACCACAGTATATTTCAACAAAAAAACAGTTCATTTCTTCAAAACTTTCGGGGTGGCCACGTTGCCCTTACCCCTTTGGCCGCTTTGGGCGACCACTCGGGCAAAGCGGTTTTAAGACAAGTTTTCGTAATCTGCAAATCATATGCTTATTTTTCAACTTGCACAAATTTGAATTGGCCATTGCAAAAATTCGATAAATTCTCTACTAGCTGGTATAAAATTCTCTTCAAAAATCTTTCGTTTAATGGCTTTTTTTTTAACTCAAAGTTAAGGTGGCCGCTTTGAGCTGACTTGACTGACCTATTTCCGTTTCATACCCTAATCACAAAACCTAACTATGTACCCCATACATTGCTTCGATATCGATATTTGGTTCACATTGTTTGGTACATCCCTTCTCTCTCGCAGCCATTTGCAATTATACGTCATAGACGTCATAATTAGTTCTGTGCGGTCTTAGCGGGAGTTCCGCTAGTGGCGCTTCAAATAGGCACACTTTCAATAGCCGTCAAACGTATGGAACAGCCAATCCAGTGGTAATTATAGAGGTCAGTGTGGCTAATACAAGAAGGTGACCACAATTCACATTCTCACACGAAAAAGAAAGAACAGAAAGTTATTTAATTATTTAAAAGCAAAAAACAATAATAAACGAACCTTTGCGTCAAACATGGGCGCAAAATGGGCGACGAAGATATCCACTAACTTTTTCATTTCTTGCTCCGTTATTATTTGCTCCAAGGGAAGCAGTAAGTTGGCTATCCCTGAAAAACAATGTTTTAATATTTAAAACTATCCAACTTGTTATCTATTTATAAATGAGAAAGTTTGTGAGGATGGATGAATGGTTTGTTTGACTCTTTATCACAAAACTTATGGAACGGATTTGGATAGGTACCTAGGCGATATACAGATAGCCAAAACGCTCCTGGCTCTTTCTTTGGCCAAATATTATTATAACATCGGCAGCACTATCTAGTTGAATGGCAATCCATTCAACGAGGCAGTGCTGCCAGTGCCAGTCTTCGGATGTTCCTAGGAATTTAATAAGTTTTAGTACAAATTTTTGTATTCAAATATTCATAAATAAGTAAAAATTCTGACTATTCATCGAACAGTTACCTCGGCGTCTGCCGTCATACCAGGCGTCCTTCACCTGGTCATACAGGAGGCCTGCCTCGGCCAACCTGCGGCGCATCTTAGTGAAGTGCCAGCGCTCCTCCTTCGAACCGTTCAGAAAAGGAACGAGCACCACGCGGAATGTGTCCTGTCTGGAATAACATAAACACGTGTTGAAATACAATCATAGTATTTTGCTCGATTATAAAAAAATATTAACGAAAGCACTAAAGATATATATGATCGTTATATTTTTCGCACCCAATCATTCATCCCAATCATCGCAGAACGCGCTCAGAATTTTGAGTTCAGCACCTTTCGCTGTGCCCTGTCTTCCTGTAACAACTGTCTCTTGAAGTTCTGGTTTCAACCAGTCACCTATACATACATAAGCTTATCGATTTACAGTCTACCCTTACACAAAAATAATCCAATACCTTTCGGCACTTTGACTGAGTAACGTTCTAACCATCATTATATTTTTATTTGGCAAATCTATGCAATTTCCAACAAACAGAGGCAGAGGCACACTAAAGAACCTGAATAGGTCTACATGGACTAATATACGTACGTAGCCAGTTGAGACTTCGAAAAATGTAGGGCACCAAATGGAGGAACCTCTTAACGTAACGAGAAATACCTTTTCTGAATTAAGGGTCTCTTCCATCTGCATGACGAGAGTCTCCTCTGTGTTCAATCAATGTCAACGTCTAATATAATAACGATTGTTTTGCTTGATCAATATGTAGACTAGAGTTTTCCATGTAATTCACAATAATATCAGCCTTACTATAAAAACTTAAACATTTGTTGAACACTTGTCTAAACAAAATTGTGACTGCAAAACGGACCTCATTTCAACGTCATAATCTGACATTTTTTTAGACAAGTGTTCAACAGACGTTTAAAAGTTTTTGTGGTACGACGGTATGTGTTTAAAAACGCTACTTCATGAGTGGTCTTTAGGTAAGTATTGATGAAGTGGCCATTTTAGATACCAAGTTACAATGACAAACTTACCTCTTAATCAAATCTTTCATTGCTATGAATGCTTCAATTTCTGTATCGACTGGCCGGCCAAAAGCACAGGCGAGTTTCATCATTTCTGTTTCGACAGTGTTTATCTCGTAGCCTTCGCCCCCGACGGCTTCATCGTACAACTCGCTCTCTGTTCACACAAACACAGACGTTATTGTTGTTTTAAAACTGACAAAAATAACAAATACAAGTTCATTTGAACTTTAAACTGGATATTTACCATACCCATTTATGACTTTTGAGTTCTCGAGTAAAGATTGAGATTATCATTATATGAGAGAACGGCAGGCTGTTTTTTATGTTTCCACTAAAACCTACTCATAATAATTTCACTTTATTCGTGATAATGGGCTTATTAGGCAATCTGAATTTTGGTGGTAAGAGGCAATTTTGCCCATGCAAATATTTTTAGAATTATGAAAAGAATTAGCTTCAACTACTAAGGTGGTACTGAAAGCCAGTTCACTTGCTCCGCTACACAGACCCGAAACTCAAGATTCCAACTTTTACTCTACATGCTAAGAGGCGTGTGCTATGAGAACAAAAATCCACCATTTCGCCCTCCCCCCTAATGTGTGCTACTGGACGTCTATAACTCAGAATTGTCGTCAGTCCTTCATCGACTTGAAACCTGAGAGAGGTGATTTAGGGGTGACGATAATAATATGTATAAACTTACACTAAAAATTTGCCTGTCTAGGTACACATCCACTCCCGACACGTACCTCGCCCTGTACCACCATGTCTCTGACATCCTAATATTACCTATATGAACAGCTAATGCTTATGGCTCCACTATCCTCCTCTTTTCACACTCGGGTCCTCCTACTAAGTTCTATCCTATTTTGTTTATACAAATTTTGCTTTTAGCCTGTTATCTCACTGCTGTGCAAAGGCCTCTATGATTTCCAAAACGTAAAAAAAAAACATATTAAAGTGAAAAAGGAAAGGTTATTACGGTGTGATTTATTTACCTTGATAGGCCAATTGTTCTAGGATATTAAGAAAAGCTTTGGCACGATCAAGCCGGATGTCCACAATTTGAGGTTCCTCATCTAAGAGGAGCTTGGCCATCATATTGAGAGACACTGACGTGAGCATCATGCCACATTTGTCATGGCACATCACGAAGCTGTCAGAGAACCCAGCTACAATACTCTTAAAAGTGTCCATCAAATTATATCTGTAATGTAATTTGCACAAATTAAAATCCATATTCATGAAATAGTACATTATGCAAATAGTGAATAAAGAACGGATTTACCTAAATCGAGGGCCATATATAAATCACGAGCAAGCAAAGGATTCTAATGACTGAATCACGAGCGTAACGATTCAAGTATTTGAATCCTAAGCGGCGGCGCGAGTGATTCATGGCCCTCGATATAAATCCGTTTAATTCAAGAGTTGCATACGATACTTTATACCATGACCACGAAAAAAGAAAGATTTACGCTATAATAGATAGGTAATTAATAAAGGGTGTCCAGTGGAAAATTTTCAACTTTAAAATTTCACATAAAAAAAACTACATAGATTTAATATATTTTTATTGAAACTAAATGTTTCAATAAAAATATATTAAATCTATGTAGTTTTTTTTATGTTGCAATCACGCGACGGCAAAGCTTTGGAGTAATGCTTTGAATTTCACGGCGAATATTGGCCAGCTGGGGGGGTATTACAACGTCTTAAAACCAGGCTTACTCCAGTGAGTGAACGAGATGGCGCTAGACGACTTGTATAGTTCTGTTACTCTCACTCGCCGGAACAAGCCTGGTTTTAAGACGTTGTAATACCCCCCCAGGGCTTGAATTGTCCGGGGATTGTGCTCATAAACCTTCGATTTAAGGTAACCCCATAGAAAAAAATCGCAGTGCGTGAGGTCGGGCGACCTGGGCGGCCATGAGATGTCTCCGTACTTGTTGATCAGTTTATTTGGAAAAATTGTTCTTAACTTTTCCATCGACACCCTAGCTGTATGCGGAGTGGCACCGTCTTGCTGAAATTGTGTCCTATTGTTGTAGCCTGAATACAGCTGCAATTGCGGTAGCAGAAATTCGTCTATCATACGGCAATACACCGGAGCAGTGACTGTTTCTCCTTGGTTAAAAAAATTGGGCCCAATTACACCGCTAGCCGAAATGGCACACCAAACTGTGTGCGTTGCTGCTCATGTTGATGGTCCTGGAGGAGTTCTGTTGAGCATTGTCCCTTCTTGCCTAAATCTTTGTACCCACGACCAAATAAGTTGCGTGCTTGGCCCATCACTTAAACGCCGAATGTTAAAATGAGTACAAAACGTTCGACCCGCGCGAACCAACGATTCACCATTCTTTAGATATTGCTCAACTGCGAACGAGCAGTGCGCTCTTGTCCAGTGACTCATGGCTATTAACAAATCCGCAAGTACCACGCTTTCAATGGTACCTCTCCCGCTCACCTCACCCCGCTAATATTTCGATAATTGCAGTTTAAAGTTGAAAAATTTCCGCTGGACACCCTTTATTTAATAAAGAAAAAAAGCCAGCTCTACCTTTTAATTTCTCCTTTAGTTATTAATTTCACATACACAAGACCCCGAAACAAATAATAGTAGATCATACGAGTATAAAATTTGCTCCGTGCAGGAATCGAACCCGCAATACGCAGCGCAGCACTCCAATCGATCGGTCACTGCGCCAACAAATTGACATTAAAATCGGAACAATGACTTAAAAGAGTATTTTTCTTATTAGCAAGGAGGTTGTATAGCATAGAGGCGGAGGTCGAATATTTTGATGTGTTCTAAATTATCCAACTTTGTGTTTCATTGTCTCGGCGCTTTTCTGGTGGTTGCCACTGTTGATTTTGGCTTTCAAGGGTTGCAGTGGTTTGGGAATAGTGTGGTGGGCTCAAGCGTACACCTACAGTTTTTTGCAGTTGAGTTGTTGTGACTGTCAAAATGTAGTCCATGTAAATACTTCGCGACACTGTCTCAAAGCCGCGCGGTCGTAGTGTAAAGCCTAGAAGGTGCCCGTTTAGGCGAAAGGTCACGTCACAAATCAAGATCCCAAGGAGCGCCACAACGCACGATCTCCTGCTTTTGCCAGCGACTGCCAGCTACCTTCCGTAAGTCATCTATCCATCTAGCCCGGGGGCGTCCCACACATCATTTTCCTACGCGCTGTCTCCATTCGAAAAAACTTCCTACTCCACCTTTCGTCGGTTCTGCGGCAGACATGACCAGACTACTGCCACTTCAGCTTGTTACAGTTTTGGACAATACCTCTCACTTTGGTCTTAGGCCGTAAAACTTCATTCCGGATTTTATCCCTTAGTGAGATCCCAAGATCAAAATCATCAATCAAAACCAAAATATTTTGTTTCACATGGGCCCCAATTGGGCATTGGGCACTTATAAAACGTCGAAAACTATGGCACGGTTCGGGTGCACTGCGGCAGTGGCATAAATCAAATAATGATGGCAAAATAAAATAAGCAGGAACAGTATAAGCTTATTTTGCTTTTTAAACTAAGGGACTTTACTCATGGCGCGATGCGACGCGACGCGATTCGCGCGATATCGAGTCGATTGCCGATTTAAGTCGCACGTATTTACTAATGGATCGATGCGATGCAATTCGACCGAAAACTACGAAAATCCACCTTACTACTCCGTAGTAGTAAGGTGGATTTTCGTAGTTTACGGTCGAATTAACTTAATTTTATGTCGTCACTAGCTTCCGCCCGCGACTCCGTCCGCGCAGATGTCGGTCTTCGCGTGGATGGTTTATTTCTCCATTTTGAGTAACTCTGACAATGACATCTTATAAATATCTATTGGACCCAAATACGGCTAAGCCTTTAATAATTAAGGAGATCTATTGAGCTACTGCTGTTGCTCGCGTTCTGTAGTAAGTATTTTTTTCATAGTAATTCCGACCTTGTATTTACAAATAACTGATCGGAACAGTAATCAAAAAGGTCGCGCTGAAAAGCACGGGTTTTTGGCCCTCTAAACCAAAAATAACAGAATTAATTTAAAATAGTCAAATTAAAATAGTAGACATGTGTAAGTAATGCGAGTGATGCATCACGCGTAATATAAAAATAAAATAAATAAAAGTTATATAAAAAAACGCCATCTAGTGGTGAGTGGTGGAACCTTTTTAGAAATCAATGGAGGCAGGCGTGGCGTAATGTTCTACTTGCTTGATAATAGGTGTCGCCAGTGGTTCCATAATAGGGTTTGTTATAGATTTTTTTTTTCTACGTATTTTTCCAGGATAAAAAGTATCCTATTTTATGCCCAGGATAATAAGGTATAATTATACCAAGTTTCATCGAAATCGAACCGTTAGTTTTCACGTGATGCCTGCACATACAGACAGACAGACAGACAGACAGACAGACAGACAGACAAAAATTTTTTTAATCACATATTTGGGTTTGGTATCGATCCAGCAACACCCCCCGCTATTTTTTTTTCAATATTTTCAATGTACAGAATTGACCCTTCTACAGATTTATTATATGTATAGATAAAGGCGCTGCAAACAAAAGACAAAAGATGTCGCCAGTGACGAGTATGTAGTTGCGCAATCGAATTTCGAACAGAGAATCATAGACGTACATGCAATTCGATATCGAGCAGATCTGTGAGCGATAACAATACGTGCGACTCTATTATCAAACACTAGCGATTGTCCATACATTTTCTTCGGCCAGACGCTTGTGTGATATCTGACCGATATCGTCAATGGATGCAATTCGATATCGCATCGCGCCATGAGTAAAGTCCCTTACTCGTAATATTTTTTACTTAACGTAGGGGAACAGTGTATAAGACGGGGACACGAGGTATGATGGGAAATCACACGCCTAAGGCAAACTTAACACAAAACTAACGTAGCATTAGCGCCAACAGGACGCCATTTGCGTCTGGCCGCTTGCAAATGACTTTGTGATGGCGCTTGCTCTACGTTAGTGTTGAGTTAAGTACGCCTAAAGAGTGTATGTCCCCGTTATACCTCGCGATTATTAACGTCCCCGTCTTATACACTGTTCCCCTATCTAAATGGGTAATAGGTACTTAAGTAACTCATAATTAGGTATCGACGAAGGAAAATGAAACGCACAAGATCAATGCTGTCCGATTACTTATCAGAAACAGAGGGTCGCGGAGCCAGACATTTATAGTAACCTGTATAGGTAGATAAGGGTGGGCTGCCATGTCGTTCTGACTGTAACTGCCCAGGTAAGTCACCCTAGGAACACAGCCATCCCCAAAAATGTTTTGAGGATCCTCAAAACTTTTCACTATTATGTTGAGTATGCATATGCGCGTAGGTTAACCTGCTTCTTACAGTTTATTCGAAACATACCGTAAAATAGCCTGTATTAGCATGATGGTGGTCAGCCGACGAGGTTCATGATAGATCAGGATAATCTTCTCATCAGCCTCTTTTATGGACTCAAGCCACTTAAAAAACTCCAATAAAGCCTTATATTCTGACTTTGTTTTAACGACCTGTGGAGAAAAAGTTTAACTTTAGATTATGGCTTTCATGTATTCTTAGTTTGTCGTCTTTATCTTTGTAAAGACGACAAACTATGAACTTTAAAAAAAATGGAATCACTGTTGTCACTGAAAATCAAGGTCGCGGCTCGACGAGGGCGTAATAATATTTTTCTGAATCGTCGAATTATAATTGCGAGAACCGCTCCATTTAAAAGGTACTTACATTTTTTGTTTTGTAATCCTGCATAGAAGTTTTTGTCTTAAGAGATATAATGAACAAAGATTAGAATATTCCAATTTATACCGTACCATACGCGTCAGCACACATTTGAGAATTCTGGTAAATTCGGCGGTGTGTACTCTGATGTGGTGCCGGTATCGAGCCCATGGGTTCAAGGCACCATGAATCATAATATATTGATTGTAGTGTTTGCCAGGGTAAGAATGCGCTGAAAGAAAATATATCTGAAACATAAATAGCGCCATCAGTCATCAGTTGATCTTCTAACCAAAGGAAAACCAATTGTTATTTTTTCAGCTAATAAAAAGAAAGAGCATATTTTGTCAATTGTAGCTAGTGTACGTTAAATACGGTGTATTCCCATCCAACACCAAGAGCTAATACCATTTGGTATTAGTTTATTTTCGAATTTATTTTCTATTCCCAGCGAGTACCACGTTTTTTTAAATAAAAAATCTATTACTAACAAATACCAAAATGTGACTTTTTGTACACTCAGCTACACAAATTACATACTATCGATGCAAGAGCGAGCGAAGCGAGCTCGGGACTTGGGGCACCCCGACTCGGACCGGTTAAGTTCGAAGGGGATGGCGGGGTCTGAAAGACCCCGCCATCCCCGGTCCCGTCATCCGGTGTTCTTTAAAACTGTAGTACTTAGGTAATTTTTACGGGAACCGATCAATTTACCGAATTTTGTTTGTTCGAATTTCATTATACCGAAAACTATTTAGCGACATCTCTTTTGCTATATGCATTATTTGACTTATTTTCAGATCATCGAAGTATCATTAGCCATAAGTATTATTTTACCGAAGTATGTTCCGCCGATTAACAAAATAACTTTTTACTATTGACCGAAGCCTCTTTTAAACTTTTTTCAATTGCCACATGATTAATTTGCCATATTTTCACCATACCGAAAAGACATTTTACCGAAAAATTAAATTACTACCATAAAAATTCAATTAAGTGTGCTACAAAACTTTGTGGGGGAAACGAAATGCTGTAAAGCCGACTTTACGTAGTCTTGTCTGCCCTACCCCTAGAGTGTAATTTATTAAAAAAAATGTTGCATGCTTGCTTGAATGCTGCATGTTGCATGCTTGCTTGAATGCTGCATGTTAGCTGCATGCTGCATGTAGCATGCTGCATGCGTGCTTGCACGCTGTATGCTTGCTTGCATGCTACATGCTTGCTTGCATGCTGCTTGCTTGCATGCTGCTTGCTAGCATGCTTGCTTGCATGCTACATGCTTGCTGCATTTCATTTGCAGCATTAATTAGCTCATAATTAAAGCAAAAAATAATGAAAATAGGTACTATATTGGTAAACAATTGTCAGGACTCCGACGCACATTAACTATGTATGTAATTAACAGTAAATGTCATTAATGATAATACAATACCCGTCAGAGTTATATTATCGTATATGACATTTGCACACAAGTGCTAGAGTGGAGACCGCGGACTAGCAAGCGCAGCGTAGGACGTCCACCAACGAGGTGGACAGACGACCTTGTGAAGGCCGGAAGACGCTGGATGCAGGTCGCTTCCAACCGGTATATGTGGAGATCTAAAGGGGAGGCCTATGTTCAGCAGTGGACGTCATATGGCTGAGATGATGATGATGATGATGATTTGACATTTGCACAATTATTTCGTATTGTTTACCTGCATTTCAATGGCGCATGCTAAAAATGTAACAGCAATAATTAGTGTGCACAAATTTCTAGGCGTTTTGTGAAATAAAAATATGGCAATTAAAACAGTGGTATAATGAATGTTTGGAAACATGATACTTCTAACAACCGTCATTTCGAGTAAGTGTAATATCGGTAAAAAGTTTTTCGTCCAAATGAAGTGTTGGAGTTACGTAAAAAAACGAATAGTTATTAGGTTAACAGAAACAGTGGCAAACGTGACTTCGATGAAGTAAAAAAAAACCTAACGATAATAGTTGAAAAGTTTTAGGTCAAATGAAATTCGGTCAAACGTTTTTCGATCTTTTGATAGGTAACCCATTTTTACACATTAATTAAAATCAATCAAAGCATTTTAATTTTTCTGAACCTGACTGTACCTAATTTCTTCAAACTTGTTTTGGTATTGGTTTTGAAATGTGGTACTCGTTGGGAATAGAAAACAAATTTGGAAATAAACTAATACCAAATGGTATTAGCTCTTGGTATTGGATGGGGATAGATCTTAAATACAACGACCATTATTCAGATAATAGTCTAAAATGACGTACTTCATCAATGAGCCTTCTTCCAGTAATATCCATTGCTAAGCCGACGATCTTGTACTTGCCGGGAGGCAAGCCGACTGGCTTCTCTACCAGTGCCGGAGGCAACTCTTTAAAGCCAGCGACAAATACTCCGTAAGGGCCATTGGCTCTTCTCGAGGCACTCTCTCCTGTGGTAGAAGGCATTCCAGTTTCTGGTTGGCTACAAACAATAGAAATATTGTTATAATTTTGACACAAACATTGTGTTAATTTATTGGTTTCAAAAAAATAATGGAATACCTGCTTCCACTCGCCTGGAGTGAAATAGTTGACTCTCTTCCATATGCCGACGAGCTATATCCACTAGCCCCGGGTAGACACGCCATATTAGATTCTGATCATTCTACAACTGGCTGGCTAAAAACAAAAAGGAATCATAGTGAATAATAATTTTAGAAAAGAACGATCCTAGGTCGCTTAGTAAAGTTGTATTACCTATATTGATATTGATAACTTATCATCAGTGATAACATATTGAAACAATTCAAGTCTAGAGTATTTTTCTTACTTACTCTATATCTTATACTTATAATTCTCGTAAATCTGTAGAGAGGTTAAATCTGTACATGAAATATATTTCCAAAATAACTATCAGGGGGTGATTAGGGATCGATACTGATGCCAAAAATGCAATTAGTAAAATTTTTGTCTGTCTGTCTATATAACCGTTATAGAAACAAAAACTACTCGACGGATTTTAACGAAACTTGGTACAATTATTTTTCATACTCTTGAGCTGGTTATAGTATACTTTTCATCACGATACAATCAATAGGAGCAGAGCAGTGAAGGGAAATGTTGGGAAAACGGGAGAAGTTACTCCATTTTTTAAGCTTCCGTCGCGTGTGCAACCTTTATGGTTAAAGCTACATAGAAATCATTTATGACGGAATAATTTATCTTGGAAACTTGAACACCTGGTGCAGAACCGCAACAGACCAGCTAGACTATAAGAAATACAAAAATGGTGCGATATCAAAAATTCCACGTGATGAGCATTTTCTGCTGAGAGAATAATTTTGAAGATCTGGAACACCTGATGTGGAACACCAAGAGCCCAGCTAGACTGTAACATATATAGGAATGACGTCTTAGCTAGAGTTGTTAAGCCTAAGTAATGAGCACTCTCTGTTGACGTATAAAAATCGAAGATCTGGAACACCTGATGTGGAACACCAAGAGCCCAGCTGGCTCAAAATCACCAAGGTTGCGAATTTCAAGATTGATTTTATGACAAAAAAAAATGCAAGCTATAATGATAACTCTTAGTTTATGCTGTTGCAAATTTTGTATATTAATAAACTTTGACAGGGCAGCGCACATAATTCTATATTTTTCTCGTAATATTGCTTTTTAGTAAATAATATACAGAAAATCATCAATTCGGGAACGTTTTTCTAAGTTTGACAAAATGAAGAAAAACAATACCAAGTACGTCATTTAACCTTTGTTTAATAACGTGCGTATATTATGTAACTATATTTTATAAACAATAATGAAAACAGTACAAACAAAATCTTTTACATGCAAAATACGTAAAAAAATTCAAGAAGTTGCAATTTTCGTCGATAAAATTTAAGAAATTTCAAAATATTCAAAGTTCTCATAATCAAATTAACCTTACATAAAAAGAATGAAAGTTCCCTAACGTAACTAAATATCTTTTTCTAAAAAATATCTCAATTTACCCGTATTTTATTGAAATATTTTAGTGTTCCCGGAAAGGATCAACCGTTCCCGGAATGACACAAGTTTTACCGAAATGATGATATTGATATCATAAGGTAAAACTAAGGAAATATTTAAATTATAAAGAACAGTTTAAATAACAAAGTTATTTATTTATATTGCCGCATTGCTTGCACTTAAGAAAAATCTTGTTATAATTAAGTTTAATGGTTTTATAAATCGGTCTAGTGGAACTTAGTTGTATCTTCGTAAAATTTTAATATATTCTTACAAATGGAGTGTAGTGACTTAAAATCACAGTTTACTTCACTATAATTCTACAAATAATGAAAAAAATATAAATAAAGTAAGAAAATCAACAATATATTTTGTCACGAATGACAAGTTAACTAAAAAAAATACAAAACAAAACCTATTATTTTTCAAACATCAATATCACTAACAAAATAATAATGATGCATCACCTACGATCATCGAGGATGAGGATGTACAATTGTACACACAGCGGAAGAGCGGGGGTCGAGGCTTTTTAAATCCAAAGACCCTCCACAACCGCGAGGTATGCAGTCTCAAACAATATTTTTTGAAAATGGAAGTGGTGATGGTGACAGTGGACAAGGGGCTCACCTCGCTGTCCATGGCTAAAGAGAACTGGCGCAAACCTGTGGTACATCGTACCAAAAATCGCAAGGACGTATGGCAAGGCAAGGAGCGTCACGGGCTCTTCAGGGCTGTTCATGAGCCCGATGTCGATTTTATAGCAACCATGTCCTGGCTACGTTTCGTTGAAACTGAAGGTATTGTCTGTGCAATTATGGACGAAGTTATTCTGACGAACTACCGGAGACATATTATGAAAGACGGGACGGTCGACGTGTGTCGAGCATGCCACCGTCCGGGTGAGTCGATCAGACATATATTATCTCAGGTTGTTCTCGTCTTGCTAATGGCGAGTACTTACACAGGCATAACCAAGTGGCCAGGATTATCCACCAGCAACCTGATTTGAAATACAATCTTGTGGATTCTGAGATATCGTATCACAAGTATGTGCCCAACCCAGTTCTCGAAAAAGACTATGTCCCGATGTACTGGGATCTGCCTATCGTTAATGCCAGGACTATTATTGCTAATAAGACTGACATAGTAGTGATAGACAGATCAGCGTGCCGCGTAATGATAATCGATGTTACCATCCCGCATGATGACAATATCGTGAAAGCCGAGAAAGATAAACAAACAAAATATCTTGACTTGGCACGAGGTTGTCGAAATATGGAATATGAGCTCGGCTATCATTGTGCCGATTGTGGTAACGGCCAATCGCCTGATGAAAATCTGTCGATATTCCCTGTCTTTTTAATTTCTTTCTGTTTATCAGTCATCTTATCCAAAAACTTTCTTTTTCTAGTATTTGCCTTTTCTCTTTACGGCAAATAAGCTGCACTATCCTTTTTAAGCTTTTTTTGAGATTTATTATTCTTTTTTTCTTTTTCTGAAGTCTCCATTACGCTGTAATTAAAAGGCAATAAATTTGGAACATAATTAATAAAAAAATGTAAGTGAATCGCTCTTACAAACACTAATTTATCATTCCGAGAACGCGACAGTCATTTCGGGAACGTGCCATCATGTCCAGGAACGTTCCCGAAATGACCGTTCACGAAATGATGATTTCAAATAAACACGTGCTTTCATTATATGGCGGGCCATCTTAAGTGTGACCCGATTTTGTCAATAATAAAATATTGGTGGTAATTTTGTGATTTCGTGTCGTAAAAAAGAATTTTACCAATAATTAAATGTAATAAACACGTTCACGAAATGACGGACTATTGATGTACGTTCTACAAATGATGAATTGAAAGGTACTTATCACTTAGATACAATTTTTTTGATGACAACAACACTGACAGCCGGCTTTGTTATAGTTTTCTTCCACTATTGACATTTTACACCAAACGACTGCGTGCTCTTAAAATTATTTTTTTTCGATTATCGATGTGTTCACTGAAATGACTTGTGCGCTATCGGACAAACTATTTTTCGCATTTTTATAATGAAAAACAAAATATATTTTAGATGCCTTTTAAAAACTAGATTTTGCAGAAAAAAAAACGGTATATTAATTAATGACAGCTTTTCAATACCTTGATTTTTTTCATGAATATTTTGTACTCGTTGTTGAAGATTGCACTTTTGGACGCGTTCCCGAAATGACTTTCTATACCTTTATATTGATTTAATTTAAAATTTACTTTATTAATAAATTGTATGATTCGATGTACATATAAAACAGGTTAGTTAAAGTATTTTATTACTTTTCTTTTCTCAATAAATTCATAATTTAATATATTAAATTGCTGGCAAAGCTAATTCTACACCTTGGTGATTTTGAGCCAGCTACACTATAACATATATATATAGGAATGACGTCTTAGCAAAGTTGTTCAGCCTGTTGAGCACTCTCTGTTGACGTATAAAAATTGAAGATCTGGAACACCTGATGTGGAACACCGAGAGCCCAGCTAGGCAGCTACACTACTAACATATACCGGAATGACGTCTTAGCAAGAGTTGTTCAACCTGATGAGCATTATGTATTGGTTTATAAAAATTGAAGTTCTGGAACACCTGATGTGGAAATCAAAGCTATCACTTATTTCACTGTATAATTATAAAATAATATAAGTTGGGAGTACAGGGCTATTTTCTTCAATTGTCACTTATTTATCGACCTAAGAGTGAACGCATGTCATTTGTTGCTCGATTCTTATTAGGTGCGTCCCGTCCCCACAGAGCGCGCAGCCTCGCGAAGCATCTTCCGCGCGAAGCAGCTAGCTCGGTTGGTGTGGACGTGTCTTGGGCGAAGCAAGTGACAGCGCTGCCGCGGTCGAGCGACCGAGCGCCCGAGCCATCCAGATTGCTAGTACTACGCACCCGGCCTTTCTGAAGCACTTCACCAATAAGGACAGTGTAGGTCTTCCTATGACGTCCCCTTCCGGCGTTTTCACTCACCTCTACCTTATAATTCTCTTTGTTAGTCGCCTTTCACTCATTCTCTCAACATGATCGATCCATCTCAGCATACCCTTTTCAATTTTTGTCACTACGTCCTCTTTTAGCCTGCTACGTTCTCGTATAACCTCATTCTTCAGTCTGTCATTCAACGTTACCCCCCAGTCCGACACATGCTTCGCAAAGAACGTATTTCCACAACATTAATCCTACTTTCATGCCTCGTTTGCCATACCCAACACTCACTTCCATTCGTAGGTACCAGCAGCAGCGGCACCAGCACGCCGTTTTAAACAGCCAGTCGAGCTTTTGTGGACATCAACTAGTTTGTCACGTTCACTCTATTTCCCGCATTTGCCCTCCTTTCCACATCAGCATCAATCTTTCCATCTCTTGAAAACATGCCCAAATATACAGAATCCTGCACTTTTTTTTAAACGTTGCCCCACACGAGGACTTTCTCCTGTGTCGTGGATGCGTTTACAAACATAGAAACTCACATACACAAACACCCAGACCTGAAACAACTACTTGTAGATCATTTAAACATTATTGCTCCGTACGGGAATCGAACCCGCGACACACAGCGCAGCAGTCCAATCGCTCATTCACTGCGCTAACCGTGCCGTCAAACTTGCTCCACACTTACACCATTTATTTTCACCTCGCATAACGATATACATCCTCCTCTCTTTCAAAAACCAATCGTACAGATTTCTTACGGTTGAAAATTATAACATTGGGAAATTGCCGTTTTTTAGAGTTCCGTATGTACCCAACGGGTAAGACGTGACCCTATTACTAGGACTTCGCTGTCCGTCTGTCTGTCTGTCCGTCCGTCTGTAACCAAGCTGTATTTTATAAACCGTACCTACTATTAAGGCAGTTGAAATTTTCAGAGATGATATATTTCTCCCTCCCTCTCACGAGGAGGCCTGTGTCCCAGCAGTGGGAACATTTATAGGCTGATGATGATATATTTCTGTTGCCGCTATTTTATTCTATTTTTTTTATTTATATAATTATATTTGTCGTTACAAATACTAAAAAAAAGAATAATTGTAATATAAATGTAGGTACACACACCACACGGGAATTTTATACCTACTCGTTTATGCTCGATATTGATAATGGTAACAGGTGCTCTTGAAATATTTAGTTACAAGTAAATTCACTTTTTTAAAGTGACTGCCATGTAAGCCAGTGGCGGTACCTTCATATAAGCCCAAAAGCCCGGCATGCCTTAATTAAAATGCTCGATAGAGATTCAATATCAAACCCGAACTATTTAAAAGTTCGCGCGCTTAATTCTTATCAAAATAACACAAAATATCTACCTAGTACCTATGCCACACGCACTGTCACGCACACTACTACACATCGCGTCGCCATCGTCTACATATAGCTATCTCGCTTACACGTACCGGCTTATACCGGGCTTTCAAATACTATCTCTGTCTCTTTCGCACCTAAAGCGATGTGCCGTATAACGAGTTAGAACCTTGTGCGTCTACAAATCGATCACTAAGGAACATTTAAGCCAGGCTTGATGCGTCTGAAGTTGGACGCGTATGCGTGGACCTTGTGTCGCCTTTTTTTTAAATTTATTAACGGCAATGGATACAGGTCCTTATGCCTCTTGTGTCGCCTTGCCAACGCAGTGTTGCTGTTTTATAGCGACGTTGTGAGATCTTGGAGATTTTTAACGTGTTTGGAAACTTTTTTTAAGATTTAGCAACAATAAAAACTAGCGACTTTTTAAAATAACGAAATTAAATATTCAAGCAATGTAATAATCGTAATTTATCTCAAAAACATGTTTACACTTTGAACAATGAACACAGAAAATAATATTTTTGTGGGTAATTTAACATTGTTCGGGTAATATTAAAAATTGAGGAACTGTACAATACAATAAAATATCTTAAAAATAAAAAAAAAAATGCGACATCTATCTAGAATTTTCATATACCTGGCGACTTTTTTTGCCTAAATGACAACACTGCAACTCTGTGCAACTAACTTCAGTCTCATTTGCTTGATGGGGAAAAGTTTTGGTGTTAAAGTTTTTTAAGAGTTTTATTAGATTATCTCAGTGATACAATTGTTTTGGTGACTTACCTACAACAATGGAGGTAATTGTACCTTGTGAGGATTTAAAATGCGTTCAAGTTTTGATTGGCGAAGATAAGGTAAAATCTTTAAACTTTTCTCAGAAAAAACAGTTAATTTCTTCATTAAAACCGACGCCTAATCTGTGTATTTCTCAGAATAGTAAATCGCATAAACGAAAATTTAATAGATCAGTGTATAAAACTAGCTGGATCGTTGGCTGTTCGCACACTAATAAATTGTATTGTTGGTGTTGCATATTTTTTTCTAATGAAGATTCCGTTTGGAATACATCTGGTTATAATGACTTATATAACATATCTGGCGCCATTAAAAGGCACGCAAATTCACATAAACACCTGTGTGCAATGGTTTCTTTCGGTAATTTTGGTAAACAACGAATTGAGACATCTATATCACGCCAGTTATCTGAGGAAATTTCAAAATATAATACGCGCGTTGATAACAACCGTAGTGTATTTCAAAGATTAGTCGATATTGTTTGTCATTTAGCACAACAGGAACTTCCTGAGGACATGATGAGTCCAAAACTTCATTAAATAAAGGCAATTTTTTAGAACTGGTCTCGTTAATTTCAAAATACGATGTCGTTTTAGAAAAGCATATGCAACATCAAGAAAGTGACAAACCCGGGCCGAGTTATTTATCTAACAAAATTCAAAACGATATTATCCATTCTGTAGCCGATGTGATGCAAACTTGCATCGATTACGAAGTTAGGCAAACAAAATTTGTTTCAATTATTATTGACGAAACCCCCGATGTTAGTCATAGAGAACAACTGTGCTTGATTCTCAGATATTATTATAAAAATGAAATTCATGACCGTTTTTTGGGCTTTGTTAATGTGTCGGAAAGTCGCACAGCAGACTCACTCTCTAATATTATTTTAGAATTATTGAATAGACATGATTGCATCGCAAAATTAATAGCCCAAAGCTATGACGGTGCCAGTGTAATGTCCGGTGTAAGAAATGGAGTGCAACAAAAAGTTAAAGATGTTTGTCCACAAGCAATTTACATTTGGTGTAATGCACATATTTTGGCCTTAGTGTTGTCTAAATCATGCAATAGAATTCAGGAGGTTAGTTTATTTTTTTCAGCCCTTCAGGCTTTGTGTAATTTTTTTAGTAATAGTACAAAACGAGCTGCTTTTTACGATACTCATTGCAGCAAAAAATTGCCTAATGCTCCCGCAACTCGTTGGACATACATGTCGCGAGTTGTAAACACGGTTTTTGAACAAAAAAGTAAACTTATTGAGTTGTTTTCTGATCTGTGCGACAATCCACAGAACTGGGACGGGGATACGATTTTAGCTGCGGAGAATTTTGAAAACACTTTGCGATCTTTTAATTTCAATTTTTTTCTTTTTATTTTTCATCGGATATTTGAAAAAACTGACTGCTTGTACAATATTCTACAAAAATCACAAGTAGATGTCGGTTATTGTATTAATAAAATAAAGGAATTTCAGACATGGTTACGTGCTGAATTTCATTCCGAATTTGATCAAATTTATGAGAATACGTTGCAAAATAACTCGGCTCCTCGTTTGAGACGTAACGTACGCTGTGCAAAAACGGAATACAGACGACTTTTTGTAGAAGTAATTGATAACATTAATACCGAAATTACTGACCGATATTCTGAAATTTATAAATTAAAGTTTTTCCAACTGCTCAACAACAAAAAATTTGACAATTATCACTCACATTTTCCTACAGAGGAGTTAGATTCATTATTTGACATTTATGCAAACTATTTCGACAAACAAACATTAAAAAGCCAATTGATTTGCTTGTATTCTAGTCCTGATCTGAAGGATCGTAATGTTTTCGAATTAATTGATTTCATTTATGAGAATAACCTCGAAGATGCCTTTCCCGAGCTGTTAAAGTTAGCGCATCTCGTTGTAACTATTCCGGCTACAAGTTCTTCCGCGGAACGTGCTTTTTCGTCTCTTAAACGTATCCATACCTATCTGAGAAATACACAAGGTCAAGAGCGTCTTTCCGAATTATCAATGATAGCCATTGAAAAACAGTTGTTGGTAGAATTAAAACGATCGCCAACATTTTACTCTGATGTAATTAAATCATTTCTTAAGAAAGATAGACGATTCCAATTAGAATATAAATAATTTATTTGATTTGAATTCCTTATTACATTCTAGCTATTTTTTAACTTTCGTTTTGTAACTTTCTGTTTTGTTTTTTTTTTTGTCTGTAACCTGTTAGTCCTGTTACGAAGCAAGCAACTACTTACCATAACTTTGTTCCCTCAAGCAATGAAGCAAACCAAACGGCTTTTTTCAAAGCCACCGGAGGTAGGGTAAGTTCGCCTGTTCGCGTCCATCGTCCGGTTCGCGTCCGTTTTACGGATCTCCCTTTAAAAATGCTCGAAAATAAGTATATTCTTACTCTAATGACATGGAAAGACATGACCGCCTATACCTCAACGTATAAGAGACACGATAACATAGAAAAAAGTTCTGTCCGCCTCGCTAATCCGTTTAGAAAAAATATTTAGTCTCGGGTTGTTCAACAGCAGAGTGAAAACCCGCGGAATGTAAAAAAAAAATAGTGTGCAGCGGCGCGTTTAACGGTAAATATTTTATTGTTTTAAGTGAATTTTAGGAAACATAGCTATTTGTAGACATTAATAATGGAAAAACGAATAATATGAATTATGAATTTGCTTGTTTTTTTTAAAGTTAACAGTTAAAATAAGGTGGACGCGAATTACAACACCGAATTTATAAAATGTGCACTTTGCGTCCACAGTGGACGCGAACTCGTCTATTTATGTTTTCTCTAATTGTTTATTTTTATGTGATTAAAATATGAAAGAGAAATTGGATTTTTGTTTATTTTAACACTTATAGTATGTAATTGTAACTGCCAATTTGCGTCCACATTATTATGATTGTAGTAAAAGATAGACAACATCGATTACACGTGGACGCAAACTATACCTGCATTGAATAATATTATATAGCAAATTGCGTCCATTTTTCAATAAATAAAAATGATAGCATAAACATATTTTATTCATATTTTTTTAATAATTTGAAATGAATAGGTATTTTTTTATTTATGTATAAATAGGTTCGCGTTTGACCACTATCTCGCCTGATGGTAGTACAGTTTTGACTAGGACTATGAGATTAAAATAAGACCCCTCTTTGAGAAGTGGCTGGATAGGCGTCACGGCGTCCTGAGTCCTGACTTACCGCATGACGCAGGTCCTCACCGTACACGGAAGTTTCGGGAGGTACCTGTGTCTGATGGGAAAGGAAGAAACGCCTGGGTGTCACCACAGCGAGGATCGCCCGGAGGAAACGATGGAGCATACGGTGCAGGACTGCCCCGCTTGGCCAGAGCACCGCCGTGTCCTCTCGGCGGCGATAGGCGAAGACCTCTCGCGCCCGGTATTGGTCGAGGCCATGCTGCCGGGCGAGTTTGAGTGGAAAGCGATCGCCTCCTGCGAAGCAGTCAAGCTCGCGAAGGAAAAGGCGGGTCGCGTGAGGGAGAGGATAGCGTCCTCCCTCCACCCCAGCCGCGGTGGTAGGCGCCCACACCGTCGGACGTCGGCAGACGATCTCTGGCCACCGTAGGCGCGGGCATGCAGGCGGCGAGTAATGTTTGACTCGCTGTCCGACCATGGAGCATGCCCAGGTCGACGGCGCGGTGTTATCCACGCTGACAGTCCCTCCCGCCCTGCCCTGGGTGTGCCTGGAGTAAAGAAACCGGGACCAGAACCAATGTATGGTTATTTTTTAGGGTTCCGTAGCCAAATGGCAAAAACGGAACCCTTATAGATTCGTCATGTCTGTCTGTCTGTCCGTGTATGTCACAGCCACTTTTTGTCGAAAGTATAAGAGCTATCCTGTTGAAACTTGGCAGAAAGATGTATTATATGAACCGCATTAGGATTTTCATACAAAAATCAAAACAAAACAAATTTTGGGGGTGCCCCCCATACTTAGAATTGAAACTCAAAAAAATTTTTTTCACCAAACCCATACGTGTGGGGTATCTATGAATAGGTCTTTCAAAATGATATTGAGGTTACTAACATCATTTTTTTCTAAACTGAACAGTTTGCGCGAGAGACACTTCCAAAGTGGTAAAAAGTGTGTCCCCCCCCCCGTAACTTCTAAAATAAGAGAATGATGAAACTAAAAAAAATATATAATGTAGACCTCAACCAAAACTACCAACGAAAATTGGTTTGGATGAGATTCAGTTAGCAGTTTTTGAGATATAGTACATTTTCAAAAACCGCAAATATAACTTTGCCATTCATACAAATACTATGAAAAACAAAGTTATTTTTATTGTTTGTGTATATTACTCACTAATCTCAATATAATTATATCTCTAATGTATGCTTGCTGCTACGGAACCCTTCATGGGCGAGTCCAACTCGCACTTGGCCGGTTTTTTATTTTAAATTCTATCGATGTTGAGAAGAATAAACAAGTTTTTTTATTTTATTTTTATAATGATAATTATGTTATTTTTTTATTAAATAAAGAAATTGTTAAAATCCAATCTTCCTTTAAATTGTCTTAACAATATCACCCCTGATCACCCCTATATTCCTTCTCTAAACTGATGGACGCGAAATGGTCCATGGGTGGACGCAATTTGGATTTTTTGGACGCAAACTGGGTAAAACGCCTAATTTCGACATTTTTCTGTTTAAAAAAAAAATACGAGAAGTTTCGAGCAAAACTGAAAGCTGATATTAAAATAGACTATATAACGAACGCATTTACATAATTTTTTTATTGAAACTGGTGTTGGGACATTTTTATTTTCTCCTTCAAACTTGACAACTGCACTAAATGGACGCAAACAGGCGAAATTACCCTATGCAATTGCTGATATGTTTATAATATTCAATCTAGCACTAGCATGCCTTCAGTGTGCTTTGGTTATCTAATTCACCGCACGACAAGCAAGAGTGAAATTGAAGAAAGAAGAAGAAAGAAGATTGATGAATTCACTTTTAATTTATTGTATAACCAGTAGTTTATGAGAAAACTGCGATGTAACATACATTACATTTTCAACAACATTATATTTTCCATTTTTTTAATGTACAGGTACAAAACCCCTTGTGCGCGAGTCCCTCTTCTTTTTCAAATCTTCCAAATTCCAGTTAAAGGGATAATAAGCATATTAATTGTTTCTACTTACATGTTATAACACGAAACTTCAAAGAAAACGATTCCGTCTAACGCGTAGAAGCCGATCAGGAAAATAAGAGGCGAAAACGCGCGAACGTTTAGCGTCGTGCAACACGTGTACGTACCCGGCCGGATTACAGGATGACCGATGAATGGTGCGTGGAAATCAAGTGCACTTTGTGTTAGAAGCGAAAGCACGACACGCATGCGCCAAAAGCCCGCCAAGCAGCGACGCGCGCCGGCCCACACCCAGAGTACTTACCAGACATCAATTTATTCAAAATAAAAATATAAATCAGACTGTGGCATGTCGATACACCCTGATTACTATATGTTCTAAGGCGCCATTCTAAATAGTTTTGAAACACGAATCACAGTCCATTTTTACTGTTTGGGGGGCAAGAAAAGCAGCTTTGTTTTCCACTAAATTGCTACCCAAAGAACAAATGCTTAAATTAAAAAAAAAACAAAAGAAACCACAAAAAAAAAACGGTCAAGTGCGAGTTGGACTCGCCAAGACTAGGGATATAATTATATTGAGATTAGTAAGTAATATACACAAACAATAAAAATAACTATGTTTTTCATAGCGTTTTTGTTTGAACGGCAAAGTTATATTTGCGGTTTTTGAATATGTACTATATCTCAAAAACTGCTAACTGTATCTCATCCAAACCAATTTTCGTTGGAAGTTTTTGTTGAGGTCTACATTATACATTTTTTTTAGTTTTATCATTCTCTTATTTTAGAAGTTACAGGGACACACCATTTTACCACTTTGAAAGTGTCTCTCGTGCAAACTGTTCAGTTTAGAAAAAAATGATATTAGTAACCTCAATATCATTTTTAAAGACCTATCGATAGAAACCCCACATGTATGGGTTTGGTATTTTATAGATGACTGTAATGTTCTTCCAGAATATCCGAATCCGTAATTATCCAAACTTAGAAGTAATCAACAATTTTCTACATCCATTTTCTCTAGCTACCTACCCTCTAGGTATGAAGTCATGTGAAATCACGAAGCATGTACCTACCTACTATGCAGTTCAACTATGAAGGAGAGTTGCTTGCGCCATAATTATTGTGACGTCCTGCGCCTCTTATTTACACTTGCACGCTTTTAAATAAACAATTATTATCATAATTATGACTATTATACTGAAATAACTCTAACAAGATAATCAATATAATATACACTAATTTGCACAAAGTCTTTTATTGCTGGGGTGCTAAGACAGGAAACCTCCACGTGCGGCCGTGGACTGGAGTTCCCTCTCGGATACGTCCGGGGGGAAGACCAGTTTTTCGGGCCGGTACACCCTGGGATGCGGGCAAAAACTCTCCTTAGGCACTGTGTGCCTAAGGGGTTTCTTTGCCCGTATGCAAATAGCCTGTCGGGTGGACGCTCCAACGCGTGTCCCTCTGAACAGCAGAGGGCACAGCGGCGGAGCGGGCTTGCGGACGGTGAGCAATGGGTATGCTCGCCGTCCGACCAAGGACCAAGCCCGGGTCGGTGGCGCGTCGTGTTTCACGCGTCACCGACGGGGCCCCTTATGGGGCCAAATGCCTGCCGGGGTCGCGGATTTTTCTTAATCCAGGATACCGTGGCCCCGGAACGTAAAGGGCATCCGACGGAACACGGGTGGATTTTAGTCAGTAAGAGTCTGACAGTCCCTGCCGCCCCACCCAGGGCGGGAGGACTCATTTGATGATTTTGCCATCCTAAAAAAAAAAAAAAAAAGTCTTTTATTGCTAAGAGTTATTTTCAAGTGGCAGTTTAATATAGAGATCCCACCAAAAACATTTCATGTAAAATGTTGCCAAGACGACCACATAGCCTAACTCTACCGACCCTAACTTCACAAATTCTACCTACATATCAGTAAAAATGTATGGCTTTGCCGTTTCGCTACCGTCGTGAAGGTGATGTGAATATTTAGTTTCTGAAGCAACGAAACAGCCAAGCCATACATTTTTACTCATATGTAGGATTTGTGAAGTAAGGGTCGGTAGAGTTATAAGTTTATGAATTTTTTGTTGGTTGGATACTAAACTGAGATTACATACCAAATTTCAGCTTTCTAGCACTTCAGGGAGTAGCCAAACATTTTGATGATCATCAGTGTGTCAGTTACGAAATCGGTGTATTTTAGATATCAATAAAATCTAAAGAATTAGAGCTATTCAATTGAAACTTTGTACGTTTAATAAGTCTATTAATGACATCATATCCTGAGAATATGAACTAAGTGGTACATCGGAAACCAACTCTATGAGGGTTCAAAAAAAACGACGAAACACTTCGAGAAAAGGTAGGTAGAGCCCTTGCGCTTCTCTTGGCTCGTCTTGGCGGGCCCACTACCGTGGCCCCAGATCAGTGACACTCTCTGTCTTACTTGAACCGCATAGTAACTATTTAAATCACGGAGCACAAAAACTTTACGTAAAATCACAGACTGCTTATAAAACAAATCAAAATTGTTCCACCAAGCGAGACATGAGTAACACACATCATTATTACATGTGTTTCATTTGATATAATCAAAATCCAAACTGCACCTGGCGCATATCTGTCTCTATTAAGTATCGGTACTCGGCACTCGGTTCACTTCCCAATATAATTAATTTCTGTGTGCAATCCTGATATTCCCTTTGACAGGTCCAGCAAGCCCCGCCCGGTGGGGAGTAGGGAGAAGGGACAAGAGCACTGGACGCACCGGAGGGTTGTTAAACGTACCAAATCGTAATGGTATCTCTCTAGATCTCGCTACGGTAAACATGCAATCTTGTTTTGGTTTCAATTTTATTTATATTGGCTAGGTACGCAGATACATGATGAGAAAAATCCTAATAAGGGTGTAATTGGCAATGAAGCTGAAAGGCAAGTCGTGTCTTCAGCTCCGTTCAGAGGCTCTATCACGACTTTGCACGTCCGTCTTTGTGTCATAAAATAAACGGGGACTTTTAGTTCCTTGTTCGTGCACTAGAGGCGCTTTTTTCATTTTCCAGGCGAAGCGAATGCGATCCGAATCCTGTCATATAAAAAAGCGATACAGAGATATCAGAACTTCTGAATCTACACGGCCTAACTCACAGAACAGATAAACCTCCTTTATATGTTCTGTGGCCTAACTCTACCGACCCTTACTTCACAAATCCTACATATGAGTAAAAATGTATGGCTTGGCTGTTTCGTTGCTTCAGAAACTAAATATTCGCATCACCTTCATGACGGTAGCGAAACGGCAAAGCCATACATTTTTACTGATATGTAGGTAGAATTTGTGAAGTTAGGGTGGGTAGAGTTAGGCCATGTGGTCGTCTTGGCAACATTTTACATGAAATGTTTTTGGTGGGATCTCTATATTAAACTGCCACTTGAAAATAACTCTTAGACATAAAATACTTTGTGCAAATTAGTGTATATTATATTGATTATCTTGTTAGAGTTATTTCAGTATAATAGTCATAATTATGATAATAATTGTTTATTTAAAAGCGTGCAAGTGTTAATAAGAGGCGCAGGACGTCACAATAATTATGGCGCAAGCAACTCTCCTTCATAGTTGAACTACATAGTAGGTACTGGTAGAATGTACCTACTGCTTGCTTCGTGATTTCACATGACTTCATACCTAGAGAGTAGGTAGCTAGAGAAAAATGGATGTAGAAAATTGTTGATTACTTCTAAGTTTGGATAATATAATTACGGATTCGGATATTCTGGAAGAACATTACAAGTCATCTATAAAATGTAACATTTTCATAGAAACTTTATAAGCGACTGCTTGAATTAAAGAAATATGAATAAATCATTACCATAAACATAAACAAGATGATCGCAATTATTGGGGTTCCTTACCCAAAGGGTGCCAACGGAACCGTATTGTAAATAATTCTGGGCTTTTAATCGTAAGGCAAGGTAGACGCTTGTATGACTGCTACAGAAACAAAAAGAACAATTTGTGATAAAGTTATTACTTATAGAAAACTTCGTTCATAAGCACTTTTTTTTTTTTTTTTTTTTTTTTTTTTTTTTTTTTTTTTTTTTTTTTTTAGGGTGGCAAAATCATCAAATGAGTCCTCCCGCCCTGGGTGGGGCGGGAGGGACTGTCAGACTCTTACTGACTAAAATCCACCCGTGTTCCGTCGGATGCCCTTTACGTTCCGGGGCCACGGTATCCTGGATTAAGAAAAATCCGCGACCCCGGCAGGCATTTGGCCCCATAAGGGGCCCGTCGGTGACGCGTGAAACACGACGCGCCACCGACCCGGGCTTGGTCCTTCGGACGGCGAGCATACCCATTACTCACCGTCCGCAAGCCCGCTCCGCCGCTGTGCCCTCTGCTGTTCAGAGGGACACGCGTTGGAGCGTCCACCCGACAGGCTATTTGCATACGGGCAAAGAAACCCCTTAGGCACACAGTGCCTAAGGAGAGTTTTTGCCCGCATCCCAGGGCGCACCGGCCCGAAAAACTGGTCTTCCCCCCGGACGTATCCGAGAGGGAACTCCAGTCCACGGGCGCACGTGGAGGTTTCCTGTCTTAGCACCCCTCGTTCATGAGCACTTGGATGGTTTATTATCCTTTCATCAATTTCAACATTTAAAATTTTTCCCCATTGCCGTTGTGAAACTTGGAACGCGTTGTTTGAATGGCTTCCTTCAGCGGTGAGTTTCGAAATAAGGTAAAAAATCCGGTTCTCTTTTGTGTTACCTAACTTTTTTATCCATAATATAATGAGCCATAATTTTTTTTTGTCCTAATCATCATTTGTCCGAATGATTACTTACCCGAACTCCCGAACTTATTTACCTCGAGCACGAATCACTTTCGAAAAAATATTCGTATCGTCTCCGAAAGCATTTTGTATGGGAACTTGAACAGCGCCTCTGGTGAGCGTAAATTGAACTAATTTTGAGAGCACGAACAAATACGTGTAAGTTTCGTATCGTCTTCATACTTCATTCGAAACGTAATTTGAGCCATTTGTATGAAGATAGCAAGCACGAACACAAAATATGACGGATAGTTTCGTACAGCTTGGCAAAAAAGTCGTGAAAATAATGGTGGCGCCTCTATCGTACATATTGTAACCCTATATAGTGCGGCAATAACGATCTTGATACTTTGGGTTTTTTTTTCAAATATTTTTTTTATTAAATGTGTTTTGACGGGTTTTAGAGGAGCTCGGGGCTATAAAACAACCGCTCATGACAATCTTCAAGGTTAAGCCATGATTGAAGATTGTCCTGTATGTTATTTGTAGATTTTTATTGTGCGTTAGAAACTCAAAAAAATCTGAAAACGTGACTTTCCAAGTGGCATTGTATTACTCAATTGCTTGGTTGTGGAGATCAGATAGACAGTCGCTCCATGTAACATACTAATGTTTACGCTGCATCCGGTTAGACTGGACCGACCCCAAAATGTGTTGGGAAAAGGCTAGGCAGATGATGATGTCTTTGACGGGTTTTACATTACTTAAATTAAAATAAACCAAATAAACAAATTTCTCTACTCGTTACACACGTTCGCTTTTGTATGTTAATGCGCAAGTAAGTACGTGTGTATATTGATTTTCATTATGAGGAAAATAAAAGTCAATGATTCTTTTAAGTGGTTTTTATTAATAACAAAGTAAATGTGTCTAAAGACAAAAGGTTATACACCGTGACTTTTTAGTCGTCTTACAAAAGTCGTCCACTTAATGTATCCGACATAAAATACCTCTAGCCGAGTTTTTTTTTTTTTAAATCGTTAATAATAATTTTTATTTTTAATAAATAGGTACATTAGAAATATGAAACACCCTGTTAAAATGTTTACGTATCAATCTGTAAAGTATACCTACCCAGCGCAATAGTCGGGTAGATCATTCAATTTCCATTTTCTATGAGATAAGGGCGTTTCTAACTATGCCTTGTGTCATAATAACCAATTAAAGTTTTATTATTAAATTTTTCAAATCTCTTAAATACATATTTTTTTATTATAAACGTGTTCTAGTCATTGGATACATGAACTGGGCTGCTTTTGTAAGACGACTAAAAAGTCACGGTGTATGTTGCTGAAGCAACAACTAACCTTTTGTCATATTAAATGGTTAAAAATTCGACTAGAAAATCAATTGTATCTTTGTAGGTATATATCATATTAAATGGTTAAAAATTCGACTTACAATCTTTTTGACAGTGTAACAGAATTGAACTTTTTGTCTGATCGCGCACAAGTCAAAATCATCCAACTGTTTTATGGGTCACCCTGTTTTATGTTTCCCTGGAGTGGAGAAAACGCCCTTGTTTGTTTGCCCTTCCTTAGCAATTCACCGTATGGTACTTACAGATTTACCTACAGAAAGAAAAACTTAGTTATTTTTATTCTGAAAGTAACACAAAAAGTATCAAAATTATATGAGCGTCCATCTTTTGCACATAAACATAACCTCTAATTCATCAATGTTTTTCAATGTAAATAACAGTTATAATAATGGTTTATACTATCTATTGCAAGTTTGGACAAACATAATATATCAAATTACTTAAATAAAATAACATATTACCTGTCATTTCAGCAGTTCTTTCATAAACATCGTTGATATTCGATAAAATTTGTCCGGCTTCAAATTCCGCCAAACATCTGGTGAACAACTTATAAATTATCGCTCTAGCGGAGCTGCGAATGGTTTTTCTGTTCATTTTGAGCCTTTTGAGTCACCAAATTCAACACAATAATAAAAAATACACAAAAAACAGCCAGCGATAACATGAAATGACATTACATGTACTGACTAGACGTGACAGTGGGTGAAGTTGCCAACGATGAAATTTTTTAGTACCGTTTCAGGACATTTTTGCCAAGCTGTAACTGTCGAAGGCTGGCTTACGAGTTTTACGAATATTTATTCACTTCAAATTTGACAGTGAGAAAACATTCGTCGGGGTTTATTGTATGGATAAAATTATAATTAAAGTGATTGTGTTGTAGTATTTTGTTAGAAAATGAATGTGTGCTCCAATATTTATTATAATATGAATGTGTGCTGAAACTTGGACGCTCACCAAGCATATTATAATCCACCGCATGCAAGTTACTCAGAGAGCTATGGAAAGAGCCATGTTGGGCATCTCTCTCTACGACCGGGTGAGAAACACAGAAATTCGTAGAAGAACGAGACTTTTAGACATAGCATGGGTGATAGCAAAAAGAAAGTGGAAGTGGGCGGGCCATATATGCCGTAGACCGGATGGAAGATGGGGAAGGAAAGTGTTGGAGTGGAGACCACGAACGGGAAAGAGGAATGTAGGGAGACAACCGACTAGGTTGACAGACGATCTTGTTAAAGTGGCCGGAAGAAACTGGATAGCCATAACACAAAACCGCCAGCAGTGGAAAGATTTGGAAGAGACCTACACTCAGCATTGGGTGACTAAAGGTTGAAGAAGAAGAAGAATGTGTGCTCCAATATTTATTATAATAATATGATATTTTTCTATTTATGCTGCCATAATTCACAAAAAATAAGCACTTGACATGACAGGATTACATAGATCTTTTAGCAACCGTACCTATCATGTTGCTTCTCAATCATTGCTCGATTCATTGATTGATATTATTGTCATTATTAATAAAATAAATAAAATCATCAAACACAGAACATTCATAAAGTTTTTCTTTATTTTACAATACATTTTTCATTAAATACCATGACAAAATATGCTCCTTAGCCTATTATCGTCTCATGGCCGCACTAAGGTACTCTGTGTTATTCAATATCGGTCTAGCAATATAACGTGAAAGAACAAACAAACTCATATTTGAATTGACTACTATGGATTTAAAACATTCACACTTAAAAATACAAAATAAACATTTTATTATGGACCACAGTTCAATGTATTAGTTAGTTATTTAGGACCTCAAAGATAGGAATTTCTTCATAATGCAAGCCTTATGGAGAAGTACTGTCTTCTCATTCAAGCTCTTCGCCGAATTTCCAAACGAGAGCCTCGTCTCATCATTGAATGTCGTGGGGGATCCTTCTGTTCAACCGGTTAACAGACCTTCTTGATCAGGGTGTCAATTACTTATTTACTCCAGTAAGAATACTTCCGTTTAGTTATCTCAGTTTACTGGAATAGCTTACAGAAAAATAACGAACTATAACAACAAAATCATTGAATATTGATTTGAAACCTCTTGACAGCGGACAGATTTGACAATATAGACATTAGGTATGACACAAGCTTTTTTTCTAAATCAAATTTTTTTCATGGCTTTTTATTTGTGCCAGTATGACAGACGTTCGTTTAGGAACGCAGTCAAATCAAACACAACGTTTTGGTAATTATTTTAATTATTATCTAACGGAATATTAACTGTTTCTGCAGTTCCTTTGTATTGCGTCATAAATTGAACAGTATTACAATTTTAAATGCCCTAAAATCACTAATTTTCTAACAAAAGTCCAGTTTCTGAACGAAACATTCATCCTTATTTACGTTAGTATGACGTCACCAACGTTTTCGTATCGCACCCTCGGTACTAATTCGAAAGTGCTTCGTGCTTCCGACTTTCGTTGTATGCCGTTATTGTATCGACGGTACGATACGGTGGCGAGACGAAACCTTCAAATATTCGTGCTAGGGGTACAGTGAGAATAACTCCTAAAATACTTAACGTAGAGTGATAATATCATTTTATAGATATATATCTGAATCAAATACTTTTAACTAAATGAACAAACCCAAGCAAAATACCAGGGTACTTTTCGATCTAGGGTAAAAAATGTGAAAATATTCAGTAATTTTTGTATACAATTTCGTGTTTGCCCATGGTTTTTGGTTCATTTTACATATTATTTAGAAAACTTTCGTAAGTTTTTAAAAAGCCTCGACGTTTAACTTTACAATAAAGATCTTCAAAATCATTTGCATGTATGTAGGTCTCTTGGATTCAAAGATATTTGCATTTTATTGTACATACCCCAGTTCGACCGATCATAAAACTAAAATGGCCGCCATTCGCGAGGTGTTGGGATATAGTAGTTTATGAAACTGGTACATAATGAGGGGTATTATACACGAGTGTGAGTTTAAAAAACGAGCGAAGCGAGTTTTTTAAAAGTATCACACGAGTGTATAATACCTAGTTATGTACAGTTTCATACACTACTTTATCTACTTTCATTGAACACGAATTTATCAAATAAAAGATAAAGATTGACACAGTATCATGGCGCCAAAATTTCCGTTATCACCGCGCATGGGCCACAGCGCGCGCAGCCACAGATAAAAAATCAAATGGATGTATCTATGATCTGTAATCTGTATCGTAATGAAAAAAAAATTATTATAACATTATTTTGTTAGAGAAATAGTGTCATAATTTAATTTTTTAATTTCATTTCGATATACTGTGTGTAAAGTACGTCATTATAAACTCGTTTTGAGTTTTGTATTTTGAATTTAACGATATGAGAGTAGATAAAGATTTTTTTTAAAGCATTTTGTCGATGAAAATGAGTCTATAATATCCCCTTCATGTATCGCTAGTTCGTGTCCGGACACACATAAATCAGTATCCGAATAACCGTGATGGTAGATAGGTATACAGTGCATTTGAAATCAGAGAACTCTGATGTTAAAGGGGTTTTTAAAACGCCCCACAGCTTAGGGCAGCCTGCCCTAAGCTGTGGGGCGTTTTAAAAACCCCTTAGAGTTATTCATGCCTGCCCTGGGCAGGCATGAATAACTCTCAACAAATAGATTTGTAACTTATTTCGTCAGCAGATCCAGCTTAACCCGTTATGCATTCTGTTTTATCATACTTATTTATTTTAGTGAACGTACAGAGAGTGTTGCCAATACTTTTATTCTGTGCACAGACAATAAATGGAATTCCCTGCCGAAGTCTGTATTTCCTAATAGCTACAACCTTCAGGTCTTCAAGTCAAGGTGAAGTACTCTTCTGCTATGCATTCCATATTATTCCACAGAAAATGTGACAGTGATTGACAGCAATAAGCTATGCCACACCAGGTTCCCATCAAAAACACGTCTAACATTTTTTCTATCAACATTAGTACTTTTGAAGTTATTTAGTTTAAATGTGGTTATAAATATGTACTTTATTTTTTTAATTAATATTTTTTGCTAATTTTTTTAAAAGCGTTCATATGTTTAATTGCAATCTAATTAAAGTTAAAAAACACCATTAATTCAGATTTTATTCCAAAAACTGAAAAAATTATAAAATCACAAAGCGCAAAACAAGCAGGCAAATGAAAGATTATATATATATATTCATTTTACCTTGGCTGCTATCGTCGCGATTGCGTGCGTAATTTTCGCGGTAGACCCCCAGAGCGGGCTTTAGTTAAGGCTGCGTTCCGCTTTAACCTAAAAATAGGAGTTTCGCCTAGGTACTATATAAATATATTTTTTAGAAATGTAGTATTTGATCCCTTAAAATAGTAGGATACTATATTATATGTATAGTAGGGTTGACAACCCTAATTACGCCTAATGCTAACACTAACGTACTAGGCATGTGCTACGAATGCAAGCGCATGTTTTTGACACAAGACACGCGAGTATCATTTTCAACTGAAAACGCGATGCGCTAATCCACTAAGTCGTCAGGAAACAAAAAGTAACAAGCCTTTGAAACAGAGCAGTCCGTTAGCGCTACTTTGAAGGGGTCTACTCTTTTATTCCGTAAACGAAGATACGAGTTCATCTCTTTTAATTTTGAATTCATGAATTTTGACAACACATCGAGACTAAAGACTATGACTGCCCAATCATGTTGTCACAAATGTTTAGTTCTTGTCCTTATATAATCTTATGTTCGTAAATGATACAACATAGAAAACACCCGAAAGTTCGGCCGAAAATACGGGTTTCGTGCATCATTAGTAGCACCCCAGGTTTCTTAGTTAGTAATTTTTCCCATTTAGTTTCCAGAGCATTTGCCCAAACTCATGCATCGTTTTGTATCATCGCATGTGCATGTTTTTATTAGGGCGCTCCCTCACCGCGAGCATTCACCTGACCTAACATTACAGATTCGAACATTCGAAGACAATAGAGCATCAAATTGCGCTCTTATATGTTATACTAGCGGCCCGTCCCGGCTTCGCACGGGTGGAAAGTTAAATAATAAAAAAAAATCATCCATAAGAACCTGGTCCTGATGGTTACAAACCATTACAAACACAACAAAAAATTATCCGGATCGGTCCAGCCGTTTTCAAGTTATGGGCAACACATTTAGCGATCCATTATTATGTTATAGAAAGATAGATTACAGGGAGCGCCTTTAAGCATAAATGCATACGAATTGTTCAAAAGATCAATGTTTAAATACGTTTCTTTTTCAAATAAATACAATTGTCACAATCCACAGTCAGGTTTTAAATGACGACACGGTTGTGGCTTATATATAATCGTTGTGGCTGAGCGATCCACTGCTGCGCAACGTGTCGCGGGTTCGATCTCCCCACGGAACAAATATTTGTATGATCTGCAAATGGTTGATCCGGGTCTGCTGGGTGTTTGTGTATGTGAGTTTTTAACCGACTTCAAAAAGGAGGAGGTTATCAATTCGACGGTATGTTTTTTTTTTTGTATATTTGTTACGCGATTACTCCGCCAATTGTGGACCGATTTTTAAAATTCTTTTTTTGTTCGAAAGGAGGTACTTCTGAGGTGGTCCCATAGTAACCAAGTTGGGATCTGATGATTGGATCCTGGAGAAATCGAGGGCAACCCTCGAATTTTATAGGCAGACACACCGTTTTTCGCAAATTTTATGAAGTAATTTAAGTACTTGCGTATGGTAATCATAATTTCATGTAGCTGAGCTGATGATGGTAGGTAGAACTCCTTAATAGTAAGGAGTAGGCATCGACTGATTTAGTTTGAGTTCGCATATCTCTGGAACTATAAGTCCGATTTAAGTAATTCTTTTTTTGTTGTACTAGGTATCATTTAACTTAGGGAATATTGCAAGTTTCATCAAAATCGGTTCAGTAGTTTTTGAGATAGGGAATTTTATTAGCTTAATGTGTACATGAGCGATGTTATTACCGGTGTTATGGATTACAAAATTCTAGTGCACATGTTGTTTTTTATGTTAAGCCTTGCATTTGACAAGAATTCGGGTTGAATATTTAAACTAAAAAGAGTAAAATAAAAACTTTTTCAAAAAAAAATGTAACCGCCTGCGCCTTCAAAAACAACCATAAAAAACGGTATAAAAACCTACAAAATAACTTTTCTTTCGGAAGTCGGTGGCAAAAAAAAAAGCCAATGAAATAAAGAAAACAAAGACACCGACTTCCGAAAGAAAAGTTATTTTGTAGGTTTTTTTACCGTTTTTTATGGTTGTTTTTGAAGGCGGTTACATTTTTATGTTTGTAAACGCACCTACGATGCAGGAAGAAATTCCTAGTGTGGGGCAATAAATTTCTTAAAAAAAATAGATAATAGGTAGTAAACAAATTGCAGCTGCATCTATGTAAAATAAAATCGCAAACGATAGGGCCTGTTAGGAGCAGGTGCAAGTACCTAACGAAGAAAATCAGAAATACGCTTAGCTTAAACACTATCAAAAGGATTTGAAATATTTTAATATGCAGCCTATAGCCTTCGTAAGGCTGCTCCCACATTTATCTTCTAATGCCATTCGCATCGGCTCGGCTCGGACGACGCGATTCAATGCGAATGGCATTAGTAACACCCTTACCCTTATTACGTTGACATAAAGGTTTTCTTGCTTAAGCCGATTCCGCGTCGAGAAATGTGGGAGCACCCTAAAGATCTAATTTGCGACAATTTTAACCAAACAAACTTTGTTGTTTTTGAGTAGTAGACTTTTAAAGTTATTATTTGTAGTTTTTCTCCGAGCAGGTCGTGCTATGCTAGCACTGCTAGCAGAGTTGCTATAAGGACATTCTTCTAGATTTTCCCCTTAGTGAGTCTCAATATTTTTATATTTTTTCGTTTTGCAACTTTTTAATATTGAAAGAAATCAATATTAAATATCCTTTGATTGTACTTTTAATAAAATTAAAACTTAATATTTGCCAATTACTTATGACTTTTTCGTGTCGTCTTATGGAAAATTTAATCAAATTTTAAATAAGTACCTACAATAGCCACCCAAAATTACCTACTACTACATACCTAATACTAAAAGAGATTCTAACACTGAATTAATAATAATTATACTACTGGCTTCTTTATCATTAATAACAACGTTGTTAATAATGATCGAAGACTAATGGACTGTTATGTTAGCAAACGTTTGCAAGATAGCTAAGTTCTGCGTGCTTTCTCATCTTTCAAATCATAGGTAAAGATGAGAAAGCACGCAGAACAGAACGAAGCACGTAGCATTTAGGAGCTCCAAAATTTGATTAAGATTAGGATTGATTATTATTACATTTTCTACAATGAGCCCTTTATGATACTGCCTATACGTCTAAATGTAATTCGCATACACAATTTTATGAAATGCAATAGGTAATGAAAATGAAAATGCACAATGAAATTACAGAGACTTGTAAAGATCTGTTGCTGGATACGCGCGAAGCCCGCAAACCGGCAGTCTGTGCCTCATTTTATAGGTAAAATACTGGAAATCCAATTTTAAACTATCCATTTGTTCAAGGCATAAAGCTGTCTACAAATCGTGAGTACTATACCTAATAAAAGTCGCAATGGTAGCTGTTGCAAAAAAATAAGGATTAACTCACCTGAAAGCGGCAAAACACCCTTAACTGGCAGCAGCACAGCTCAAAAAGAGAATTTTTTTAAACAGATTTTTTTTTAAATACAACTTTTAACTAAAAATGTATAATCTAAATATGATGTAAACGTTAATTTTCAAAAATAGCTAGATTTCAGTCAGGATTCCACGGACCGATTTTTTTTAAAAGGGATACAAATACGAAACGTCGCAACGTGCCCCTCTGCCGGACACCGAACGAAGAATGGTCCCAACATTGTTTTGTTGTGGGGGAAACGCCGCCCGGCTTTTCCATCAGTCAATAAAATGTTAACATTTGTAAATTTAACATTGTACCATTAAATTTCAAAAACTACCAAATAAGGAAATAGTCCCAAAAGCGTTTACCCCGAACTGAGTTGACGCTCGTACCTATTCAGTAGAAAATAGAATAAGTAACATTGGTGATCGGAGATTAAAAGAAAGCTTATGATAGGTTACCTAGGGGACCTGCCTATACATATATTCTAAAAAATATTAGAGAAGAGTTATTTCTAAAGTCAACGTTGTAGGTGCTACGTCTGGATGGCAGTTAATATTAACAGACGAGTTCAGTGAGACTAAAGTTTGAAGTCCTCTTCCTTTTGGAAATTGATGCTCTGTCAATGAACCAGGATGCTATACTGTAAGCTGACGATATAATTCTTATTTAACTAAGCGTCCTACTTTTATAAGAATTGTCAACATTAGCTTAAGAACGCATTATAAATTGTATATTAAACTCTCAAAAAACATTATGTAGGTACCCTATAATGTAATGTAAAAATATTTGCATGCCATAAACTGGCAAAATATGGTTTGTGCCTAAACCACCACTTGTAACAACCGGTAGTACCTATATTTTACGCAAATAAATTATTCTTATTCTTATCGAAAAAGATAGGCTTAACATCGAAAACATATTAGAGTAGAGAAACGGGAACCATACTTGTAGAATGTTGGCTTGAACCAAAATCAAATACGTGGGTCTCTCCTAGGGTTGCCAACCGTACTCTAAAATAGAGTATTGTACTCTATATCATGTAGGCGTACTCTATAATCTATAAGACTAATAGAGTACGCTAAAATACTCTTTTATACACAATGTTTACTATACTAGGCCAGTCAAGTAATATTATGCAAAACCATGTTGGTATGCCCAATTCCACAAGCCACATTCGGACGTTTCTGAATGCAGCCAATAATGTCATTATGCCAATATCATGTCACTGTTTGATTTATTGACAAAAATGGTTATTATATTCAGAAGTTATAATTTTAAAAGAAGTCCAAGGTGAATTGAAAATAACACAGATTTTACGCAAAAGTCCACGGCAGAAAAATGGCTTTTTATTTTTTTTAAATGTCCTGACGAATTTGTTTGATAAAAAGAATATATAAGCTATTATATTATATATTCTCTGTTCCCGCCACTTCAGAATTTACTGGTAGAGCCTTTTCGATCATGAATGTGAAGTGGCGGGAAGAGATAAACAGAGCTTCATTGAAGTGGATTAAAAATGAGCTTATGATCTATAAATATCAAAAGTAATATGTACCTATATTTAATATTTAAAAAAGTACCTTTTTAAAAATATTAAATAAATAATACTCTTTTTTTGGAAGTCCGTACTCTTTGTTTACCTTCTTGAAATCGAAAATACTCTATTTCTTCTAATAAAAGTTGGCAACCCTAGTCTCTCCAGAGCCTACTGGCTGTGGAGAAGAGTAGCGCGCCATGTAGAGCTACTGCTCTAAATGGCATGCTTCTCTGGTAGCAGAGGCGTAGCGTGCCTTGGCGGGGACCCGTATAAAAATTTGTTTGGGGGCCCCAAACAAATTTTTAACCTTGGGAAGGGTAAAGATTTATCACTTAAGAAAAAAAATGCATTTCTCTGTATCTTCGCCGAAATTTAAACAAAAAATTCAGAGATCAGTCCAGAGGTCGGAATCAGATAGAGTTATTTTAATACTTGCATCGAAATGTTGATATTATTATGGATCTTTCCGGGAGCACGAGATTGTCTATTAGAAAATAGACAATCTCGTGCTTAAAACAGTATTACATATAAATAATAATAATAAAAACACCAGAGATAGATGAGACAAATAAATTGTGTAAAAGTAAATAACTATTTTATTTAATAAATCATTACGCTTTTATTAAAGATGAAAAAAAATCCTGCACGGAGTTTGTATTCAATGTTATTAATTTCGGCCTTTATGACTCGCATCTACTTCACCATCACAAGTGAGAGTGCTTCTACCAGACAGAGGCGTAGCTACAGATACAGCGGCAGCTACGCCTCTGTCTGGTAGAAGCACCGTGCAGGATTGTTTTTCATCTTCTATGCTGTTGACCAACGCCTTGAAGCCATGCCAGAAATATTGCAAAAAAATATAAGCTCTCACCATGGACTTATTATTTCAATCTGGACTGAGTACTCATGCCGAAAAACGTGCCACCTGAGAGAGCAACTTTGGAGAATACCGTCTCTTTCTAGTAGGGTGACCATAAGATTCTGAAACAAGGTTTTTCCCGCTATAACTAGGCTGAATTTTTCATTATTTTTGCGACAGGACGCACTGTTTTGCAGAGAAGAAAAGAATATATCATTGCAATGAAGTCAAGTCAACTGGAGTTCCAGTACCGTACTAGACTGTGAGTCTCAAGGTCATGAACCTGAACTCCAAAGTCACTTGACCTTGACCACCAATTCCACTCGACCTTGACCTTCGGGGTATATAAATAATGCCCGTGGGATCATCACCATCATCATCATCATCAGCCGGAAGACATCCACTGCTGAACATAGGCCTCCCCCTTAGACCGCCATGCTGAACCTCAATTCGTCACTTGCATCCATCGGTTCCCCGCGACCAAAGTCAAATCATTTATTCCAATTAGGCCATCATAGAGGCACTTTTGAACGTCGATTTTTTAAAAAAAGGGATTGATTCTACACCCATTCGCAAAGGTAGGTTTGTATGGAGAAGAATGGGCAAGAAACTCCGTGTCCGTTACCCAGGCCAGATGTTGTCGAAAATGGTCATTTGAATCTTATAGATAATTAGTTTTACGGCTTCTGTAATTGTTGCGCACATTTTTAAATTTGTTGCGCTTATAGTTTTTTAATTATTTCACAAAAACATTTCCTGCTGGGATAACGTTACCCCAGCCAGACCTTTTTCTTTCTAATGGGAATATTTAAATAAATACTAGCTATAAAATTAGTTGTCTAGATGAAGTAAATGTTGTGCCTTATTTTGTATTTATTCTTTCTTCGGTTGCGAAGTTATTCGAGATTTTGCTGGGGTAACGTTTTTGGTTTTGCTAGATCTTTGAAATGGTTAAACGGATTCTTATCATATTTTGTACATGACTTCTTAGGAATCAGTTTAAATTTGTTTTGCAATAAAAAAACCAAAATAATGCATAGCTTAAAGGTTATTTCATTAAATAGAAAAACACTTCAATTGGTCCCAGCACTCTCAATAAGAAGTCTAAAGACTTACTTTAAACGTTATTTTAAAGCTTGTAACTGCCTTCAAATGTATGTGAAGTTTCATTAGTATCCTGTAAGTATTTAACAAGTTATGATGATATTCAGTTCTTCACGAGCACGGTCTTGATGCGCGCGGTGTTATTTGGCCACTGGATTGGATATATGAATTGAATGTTATGTCAATTATTAGTTTTTTAGTTCAGTTGTATATCAGTATAATTTCAGCGTAGTACATTGGATAATTAATGAGATAATACGATTAAAGTCATTAGGAAGTGAATGACCGTGGTAACCCGACCAAGTTTAGGTGGTTACGAAAAAGCGAAAACGCAGAACATTATACTATCTTTTGAAATGTTTAGTATAATACACCTTACAATTTCGGTACAGACGCGTACACTGTTAAATAATAATACAATAATCTGTACTATGAATACATTATTATTATCTTCCGGTTGCACAAACTTATCAAAAATCACCGATATAATTATGTCGTTCGGTGGGACGTGGGAGGGTTGGGGAGAAAGGGTGCAATACATTGTTTGCATAACGCACTAAAAATGCTCCATAATCACATAATTCATCTTGTAGAGTGCGGGTGCACTTCGGCAGTTCCGTTTCCTGTTTTTGCAAATATTTATCGAGTGCGTGAGAGCTATTATATAATAATAAGTGTGGCGAATTACTGCTAATGTGGAGTGCTTCTTTTGATGATCATAATTATGGTGCGGGCTGCTTGATGAATTCACGAACAAGGTAAGCTTGCATAATGTAAGTACAGAAATAGTAGCAAAATTATTATTAATATGTACATGTTGTTAGGTACTTATCTAAAACTGTATTTTTTAAGGCTTAAATATTTGAATTTAGGAACTTCCTTATTATTTTCTTTTTTTCGTACTTAGTTATTACCTGGACTGGAATTCTCAACAATGATAACGACATATTTATCCTTCGCTACATAGTGCCTATAAAACAAAGTCGCTTCCCGTTTGTCTGTCCCTGTTTGCTTAGATCTTTAAAACTACGCAACGGATTCTGAAGCAGTTTTTTTTAAATAGATAGATTGATTCAAGTGGGAGGTTTTTGTGTATACATTGTTAAAATATGACTTGAAACTTGATTAATGAAATTCATGACTTAGCGACCGATTTTAATCCTTATCAATGTCGGGAGCCGGGACTACCGCAACAGGTAGGTAGGTACTTATTTCCACAAACTCCTTGGACATGTAGACTTTAAGAAATCCATAATTACCTTGTTGCGATACTCGCGTTGATATAAACTCGCAAATAGATGAAGATTCGAGTTTCAAATATGTATCAATCATTACACATTCCAATATGTGTATATTTAAATAAAAACTGTGTACTGTGTATACTGAAATCTATAAATTAAATAAAAAATAAAAGAAAATTTCAAAAAAGCAAAATTACTATCTGTAATTTTAATCTGTGAGTGTTTTTAAGTATAAGTTTATTAATACTTTAAAAGTTCAATTTAAATGATTATTTTACCTGTCAATAAAAATTCTTTAATAATCATGTAGTTTTTTTTTTAACTTGTGTACATGTCTGTACTAAATTTGTAACACTATCCTACAAATTTTAGAAGGTACCATAATGTTCTGCGTTTTCGCTTTTTCGTAACCACCTAAACTTGGTCGGGTTACCACGGTCATTCACTTCTAATGACTTTAATCGTATTATCTCATTAATTATCCAATGTACTACGCTGAAATTTTACTGATATACAACTGAACTAAAAAACTAATAATTGACATAACATTCAATTCATATATCCAATCCAGTGGCCAAAAAACACCGCGCGCATCAAGACCGTGCTCGTGAAGAACTGAATATCATCATAACTTGTTAAATACTTACAGGATACTAATGAAACTTCACATACATTTGAAGGCAGTTACAAGCTTTAAAATAACGTTTAAAGTAAGTCTTTAGACTTCTTATTGAGAGTGCTGGGACCAATTGAAGTGTTTTTCTATTTAATGAAATAACCTTTAAGCTATGCATTATTTTGGTTTTTTTATTGCAAAACAAATTTAAACTGATTCCTAAGAAGTCATGTACAAAATATGATAAGAATCCGTTTAACCATTTTAAAGATCTAGCAAAACCAAAAACGTTACCCCAGCAAAATCTCGAATAACTTCGCAACCGAAGAAAGAATAAATACAAAATAAGGCACAACATTTACTTCATCTAGACAACTAATTTTATAGCTAGTATTTATTTAAATATTCCCATTAGAAAGAAAAAGGTCTGGCTGGGGTAACGTTACCCCAGCAGGAAATGTTTTTGTGAAATAATTAAAAAACTATAAGCGCAACAAATTTAAAAATGTGCGCAACAATTACAGAAGCCGTAAAACTAATTATCTATAAGATTCAAATGACCATTTTCGACAACATCTGGCCTGGGTAACGGACACAGAAACTCCATACTTACTCTTTTTCAAAAATGTTTCAAATGTTTTGAAATGACTTTAAAAAATAATAAAAAAAATACCCTCACGAAGTCGTCGGTCCACTTAGTGTAACTACGCTGCGTCTTCCGGTCCGTGGTCACCACTCGAGAACTTTTCCTCGGGATCACTTATTTTAATTTCAAAGTCATTTCACCTTAATTCTAAGGACACTTTGACCTTGACCTTAACATCACTAACTCCACGAGAATCGCGGATCATGAGTTCATGACTTTTGGATTTGATTTTTACCTCAAGATCAATGACCCCATGGTGTTCCACCAGCCTACTATTGGCACATCCCACTGGACCCCGAAGGTTTGATTAGGCGATTATAGAATAAAAGTGGAGAATTTATTAAAGTATTTTCATTTAGTACCCACAGACCGCAAAAACACGTTTTTTTTTTTGTATTTGAGCTTCCTTTCAATATTTGCTTTATTTTAATTTAATTATTTATTTTCACAGAGAATATAATTATAACTCAATACTCTGTGAATAAGTATTTGAAGCGTCTACTTGTTGCCGTTATAGAGTGAACCAGAGCAAAAAACTCTGGGCCCTCTTTTTTATCGTGGTTAAATCATCAAAATGGGTCCTGCCATCCCGAGCGGGACGTGAAGAGGCTCTCAGACTTGTACTGACTAAAATGAACTAGGGATGAGCGTTGAATCAACCGTTGATCTCCTGTCAACGTATTAACGTTAACTGTATATGAATCAACTAGTTCAATTCGTCAACGACGTTTATGAATTTAACTCGTGCATCTCGTTGAATTAACGAGAACGCAAGGAGCTGAGCAATTTCTAAAACTTAAGTACGTTCTAACGTCATAGATTACGAGTGAAGGTCATAACATACGATTTGAACTCTAAGTAACGGATGAACGAGTTGATTTTCGAAATATTTATTTTAGGAATACTATACTTAGGTATTCTATTCAGTCAGTCCTAAGCCAGAAGAGGTAAAAGTATGAAGGGAAGTTCATCTTACTAGAACCATCAATCAACGTTTACCAAAACATAAATTGAATCAAACTGTTTCTAAAAATGAACGCGCAATCGTTGAATAAAAACCGTTCATGAATCAATGGTTTACATTGCAAGTTGACATTAGTAGTACGTTAACTCGTTGACGAATTTAACTAGTTGATCAACCATTTGACAAACGTAAATCGACCCATCCCTAGCCACAACCAATATTATTAATCACTTCTGTATGTCTTCATACATCACATTTTACTAGGTATTTTCACAATAAAAATACAAGAGACCCGTTTAAAAACAACAACAACAAAAAAAAAATTAAAGAAAAACAAAAAGCCCGACTGCGTAAAATTAGTTTTTGCGCAGTCGGGTTTTTTGTTTTTCGTGTATTTTTTTTTTTATTTTATACTTTTTAGTTACGTCTCATTTTTCACTGTTTTTTTTGTCTGTATATCGTACAAACTTGAAATAAAAACTTAAATCAATGAGTAAGAAAATTAGCGAGAATGATTGTTTTGTTAAACAACTTTAAATTTAACCTAAACTATTGTTTAAAATGAAAAATGGTAAAAGAAACCTAAAGATGATTTTAAAATACCTATTCAACGACACCCCACTTGACATAATTCATCGACTTTTATTTTTTTCATTTTGACAATATGGCGTCTGGTTATCGCTGTGGTGAATTTTGATTACTGTCATGTCTTTAGTGACACTCGCAAGGTTAAGACGAATCGATTGACGTAAGAATTATCAAAATCGGCCTACGTGTGGTCTCTAAAACGCCACATAGAAACAAACAAACATACATACATACATAGACTGATAAACACATTACCCTCTTATGCGTCGCGCAGTCGGGTAAAAAGGTGCCATTTATAATTCATACGTCAAATTCACTGTTGTCAGAATGATTATGTAATTACTACCACATACTCATACATTGAATAAAACTTTATTAAAAAAATACCGATTAGTATTTTCTATGTATTATAAGAATATAGTAAAATACATTTTTAAGCAATCTTACAAACTTATTTTACTTGTAGCTTAAAAATAACATAAATTACAAATAAATTAAATAAGCCCCAACCTATAAAATTTTCTACCATTTCTACAATGTTGTTCTGTTGTTCTGTCGACTTGTCAGTTTGTTACTCTTGTCAGTTGGCTCATAGTTGGCTGACAGCGACTCATTTTTGACCATTTCTGAAACTTATTTTGGTCTTCGCTTTTGAATCATTCTCTTTGCAAAGAAAGTTGTGTGCCCTATTTTTATGCGTGCCTCATTCAAATTTCGGCTGCTATACTTAAAGTTTTGCTGACTATCTTTATTTAGAAATTTTACCCGATTTGTCCAAAGCTAGGTTTGGTTGTTTAGCAGACAGCTACGATAGATAAATTATTCCCAAATGTAACCTATCTTCTGTTGTTTGATATATTATCTTGTGCCGAAAATATGAAATTTTAAAGAGATTGCAGTATTTTGTTGTATTCAACATGCACTATAAAAACTCACATTAAATTTTGTGTGAAGTTGTTACATTATTATTATCGTGGGAGACAGTAGGTATTGCAGAGATGGCTGACTCCCAAGTAGCGAACATTGTCAATGAAATTTTGGTAAGTTTCTTTAAACATAATTTCTGATGTATGTGTAAATATTATGCCCATAAAAGTGTAATAACCTTCCATGGTAAGTATTGTAGTCTGATTGGCTTCCAGTATGTTAGTATTAAGTGTGAATATATATATCATATTTTAACTTTTAAAACTTGCTGAAAGCCAAAGCTATTTATATTTACAGAATGGTATATTTAAACCCACAGTAATTTATTAAGAAACAGAGGCCATACAGCATTGTATTGTTTTTTTAAAGCAAAAATGATTAGATTATTTTGTCCGATGTTATAATACTGGATAAATACTGTTAAATTGTCCATAATTAAAGCTGTACCCTTTTAGCGAGTTGAAGCGGTTGAGGAAGCCTTCAGCTGCTTCCTCGTCCATAAACCAGAAGAGGAAAATGAAATGTTGGGAATGTATCAGAAGAGATTGTGTGGCATCATGACTAACTTAAGTGCAGAGCTGCAAGAATCTGCTATACGTCAGTACTTGACTCTGACAGCAGTTCTCACTAACAGATACAAAATGAAACAATTACTGACTCTATTGGAGACCCTGGTGAATACAAATATTATTCAAGCACGGTATGTATAATATTTCCTTTGACCATAAACATATTTTTTTTTAAATATTGCTTAGTAGCACTCAATTGTTTGAATATGGGATAGTGAGAATACATAAACAACCACATATGTACATGTCGTAGGGAAATGAGGAAATCAGGGATTTCACTAAATGGAGATGTGGAATATTCTTGTTTATTACATCTTCTTAGTAAAAATATCTTGTGATATGACAAAATACTAATATAAAGTCAGAAATATGTCATTTCACTAAACTAGTAAAATATCAGAAAATATTGACGGAACACCGCTCTGCGGTGCTCCTACATCTGGGTGGTTTAAAAAAAAATAACCACGAAGGGGGTGAGGGAATGGATCCCCTTCTAATCTAACCTGTTCAAGTCGGGGTGCCCCCAGTCGTTTTTACGACATTTTTTATTTCTCAGTGCCCAATTTCGTACACTCCTACTTAAATACCAACTGAACAACTTTGTGCATTTGAACGAGAAGAAGACATACTTCATTGGCACCCAGAGGTTCGGTTTGGTTAGGTTCCTTTAAATCCTATAGACAGAAAAATCATCAACATAATTCTTTGTTTTACTAAATTTAGTTAAGTGAAATGACATAATATCCCTGACTTTATATTAGTATTTTGTCATATCACTAGATACTTTTAGTAAGAAGACGTAATAAACAAGAATATTTGACATCTTCCGGGATTTCGTAATATCCCCAGGGATTTCGTGGATTCCTCATTTCCCTGCAACATACATATAAACTGAATTGTGGCTTATGTATGCCACAGTAGCCTACAAAACTAATGAGTAGTGATAAGTTATATTAATTTTTTGTAACTTGCAGAATGTTATGTGACTGCATTTTGACGAATGAAAAGCTTATGTATCAAAATGCTGATTTCTGGATAGAAAGTTTTAATTTGATCAGAAGAATTATAGGAGGAGTAGATTATAAAGGTGTCAGGGAAATAATGAAGGTTGGTTTAATTCTTTTGAATTACAAGTTTTCCCTAAGTTCTATGGGTTTATGTTATTCTATTGTATTTTAAAGGGATGCAGAGAGAAAGCTCACACACTTCCAGTCAGGTTGAATTCAAGTACCATGCCTCAGTTAAAAGCATTATACCATGTAATTGAATATATTTTTGATCGCACTGCTTCCTTGCTGCCAGCATACTTCATTGTCACCGAGATCCAGAAGGATTATCCTGGTAATAACCACTGGCCACACTGGGTAAGTTATAAATTGTTACAATCTCATTACTGCATAAATATATTTTTATCAGTTCTGTGTGTGTGTTCAACATAATATATTAATATCCTTTGAGCAGTTAAGGATTTAATTGCACTCTTTACTAAATATGTTTATATTTCCTTTTCAGCAACTAGCTAAACTTCTGTCTAGCTTTGTGGAAAGTTTTAAGCCCTGTGCTCAAATGGTGTCTATAATTGGACATTCACAAATGTTGCCAGTGGTGGAGTTTTCAGGTTATGCTGATCATCTGGTAAATCCATGGAGATTAGACCCTACAACTCTGAAATTTTCCCTGAAGGGTAATTTGCCTTATGATGATGAACTTCTAAAACCACAAATAGCATTATTAAGACATGTTTTACAACAGCCATATTCCAGGGATATGATGTGCTCTATGCTTGGCCTTCAAAAGCAACACAAACAACGCTGCATAGCTTTAGAGGACCAGTTAGTGGAACTCATGATACTGCCAATGGAGAGAAGTGAATCAGAGAATGAAGATGATGAAATGTCTTCTTCACATTGGTGCTGGCTTCATTTATCTTCACAGGTTATATACTTGATCCTCATTGGGTTTGCTTCATTCCCCAACATCGTAATGGGACTCCATAGCAAGCTAATTGGTCATGATATGAAAAAAGGGAGAGACCACCTTATGTGGGTGTTATTACAATTTATATCTGGAAGTATACAGAGAAACCCATCATCCAATTTCCTTCCAATAATAAAGCTTTACGAATTGCTATATCCTGAAAAGGAGCCACTACCCGTGCCTGATTGCACTAAAGCCCACTGCACACATCAAATGGCTGTAGTATGTATTTGGATGCACTTGTTGAAGAAAGCTGAAACTGAACACAAGACAATGACTATGCCACAAAATTTAAAAGTACAGTATGAGTATGTGTTCTTTTAATGATTAGAATATTTATAGTAAATTGATTTACTTACAATACTAATATCTTACAATGTTTGTATCTTAGGTTCCTCCAGCATCTAATGACTTCAAATAGTACACCAACATTGATGGGTTCTGACTACCGTATAGCCTTACTATGCAATGCATATTCAACTAATCAAGAATACTTCGCCAGACCAATGGGTGTGATCATAGAGACACTCTTTGGGAGCCAGAAAGCTATGCCAAATGGGAATCCAACCACACCTTTACCAACCGTTCCCTTGTCTATGTGTATTTTGGACAGCCTGACATTACACTGTAAAATGTCACTTATACATTCTATAGTAACTCATGTAGCCAAGTTAGCTCAGAACAAAAGTAATATACCAGGGAATAACATGATGGCACCTGCTCTAGTGGAAACTTATAGCCGTCTTTTGGTCTATACTGAAATAGAATCGATGGGGATCAAAGGCTTTATACGTAAGTGCATTAAAAAAAGAGAAAGTCTGTACTTTTATGTTTGTGAATAGTTAAAATAAAGCATTTTGTCTCTTTCAGATCAGTTACTGCCGAATGTGTTCAAATCTCATGCTTGGGGCATACTTCATAACTTGTTGGACATGTTTTCGTATCGTATTCACCATGTACAGCCACACTACAGGGTGACATTGCTGTCTAACATACATTCCTTAGCTGCATATCCACAAGCTAATCAGACTCAGCTGCAATTATGGTAAGTATTGTACTAATAAAATGATATTCTCAACATATTTTTTTACTACTAAAAAGCAATAATTTCTTTATTCCAGTTTTGAGAGTACAGCACTACGTTTGATAACAAGCCTGGGCAGTTCTGGGGTGCAGCTGCAAATGTCGAGGGTAGTATCAGAGCCCAAGTCGCTGGTCTCATCAGAGAGTGAAGAGTTAAACCGAGTGCTTGTGCTCACTCTAGCACGCGGCATTTACATGACGGGAGCTGGTAAGCGCTTTACATTTTTCAGAAGAAAAAGCTATAGATTATAGTATGTATACGAAGGTATGTTTGGAAGATCCTCAGAGATCTGCAAAAGATCCGCAGGACAACCTAGGTAGCCAGTCTAAGGAATTGACACTTAAGTGGCAGAGGGCAGGGTAGGCACAATACTTGCAAAAACGATGGCTGACGATATGAAAGTATATACATTAAATTAAATACTTTCATATCGTCAGCCATTGTTTTGGCTTCAAATAACGAATAATCTGGAAGACACTCCAGGAAGCCTATGTGTCCAGCAATAGACATTTATATACTGACGATGAAAAGAAATGATTATGTGAAACATAATTAAGTAGGATTCAAGTAAACGTTACACACCACCACATCACTTATGAAAAAATTCAGTAAATCGTCCACTGAAACTAATTTTCCCCACGAACAGGCAGTGACGGCGCTGCGGTGAAGGAACTTCTCACCACAATCATGACAAACACGCCACACATGTGGTCGCAACACACGCTCCAGTGCTTCCCACCAATGCTCGTTGAATTCTTTGCTCAGGTAGGATATAAATGCTTAATAAAAATCCTAAATTCATGCTCTGATTGACTGATAATGCTTGGGTTTAATCAGCAAGGATTGAACAGCTTGAATTTTCATAATAATTCCTTTGCAGTTGCACTAAGGAAGGTTTAGGCTTTGAAATTGTACTCCATATGCTTTACTCATTTTGCTTCTGGAAACTTACCCATGTTATAATTAATTTTAAACAATATTGTGTAGTTTAGAACTTTAGAGGAAAAAAGAGAGACAGGACATGAAACTATTTTTTTAATTACAGAACCCTGCCCCAAAAGAAAACAAGCAAGTGCTCAAAAAGTCGGTGGAGGAGGAGTACCGCAAGTGGACTTCGATGGCTAATGACAACGATATTATATCGCACTTCTCTGTGCCAGGCACTCCACTCTTCCTCTGTCTCTTGTGGAAAATGATTTTTGAGACTAACAGAATCAACCCTGTTGCTTTCAAGTGAGTGTATGTTCCCGGTATTTTAATTAATAATGCACTGTGATTACGATTCGCCTTTTAAATCATGTTTTTAGAACTGCTCGCGATTGTAGCATACCTCAGAATTCTGCCTGGCTAAACTGATGTTTTATTATGGCGTATGTAATTGTATTGTAAGACATTTAGCAAAATAGTACAGGGCAAATGTAGAACCATTGCGATTTTTAACCGACTTCCAAAAGGAGGAGGTTCTCAATTCGGATGTTTATATATTTTTTTTTATGTTTGTTCGGGCATAACTCCATCTTTTACCAACCGATTTAAAAATTCTTTTTTTTGTTAGAAAGGGTATACTTCCCGAATTGTCCTATTAAAATTTTATCGAAATCGGACTAGCACTTTTTGAAAAATCAACAAATATCAACAAAAACCTAAAAGTTTTCAACATTGTCTACACCGATTACTCCGAGGTTTCTGGACCGATTCCGATTATTATTTTTTTGTTCGATACAGTATATCTTCCATTTGGTCCCATAAAATTTTCATTTAGTTTGGTGCAGTAGTTTTCATTTTGAGCTCATTGTGTAAGAGTGCATACATGGGCGATGTTATTACCGGTGCTACGGATTACAATATTTTAGTGTACATGTAAGAAAATTATATAATTGACAATAATTTGGGTTTAATATTAAAACTAAAAAGGATAAAATAAAAAACTTTTTCAACAAAAATGTAACCAACTTCCCACAAAAAAGTTCAAAATAACCTACAAAAAACTTTTCGACTTTCTTTTTTATTTCATTGACTTTTTGTCAGCGACTTTCGAAAGAAAAGTTTTTTTGTAGGTTATTTTGAACTTTTTTGTGGGAAGTTGGTTACATTTTTTTTTCATTAACTTTTCGGGCGCTTTTCGAACACCGTGTGTTGTGTACATAGCGAAAAGTGAAGAGAGAGGAGCTATTATTTCACCGATTCTTAGCCGGGTGCTAGGGGCACGGCAATTGTTATTTAGGCTATTTTAGCCAATCGCTTAAGAGGTTAAAACGGTATTTTCCATCGTAAAACGCTCTGTTAATTTTCAGAATTCTTGAGCGTATTGGCGCACGCGCCTTGTCCGCACATCTGCGTAAATTCTGCGACTACCTCGTGTTCGAGGTCACTAACCCTGCGGGCGGGCCGCACATCAACAAGTGTGTTGACGCCATCAACGACATCATTTGGAAATATAATATCGTCACCATCGACAGGCTCGTCTTGTGCTTGGTAAGACAGACATATTGACACAGTTATAAGTTTCTTAGGGCTCTTAGGGCATCTGCATACTATATAACCTGGCCGCTGCAACCGAATTATGACGCAACCAATCCAAAAAAGAGGTGATAACCAATCAAAAAAGAGGTGATAACCTTATTTTGTTGGAACAACAGATTCGACTGCCTTTCAAAACTAATTTACGGATACTGAAGGAATTCACATGCATCTGCTTCAATCACAAATATTCTTAAGCAACCAATTTCAAGTATTTATTAAGTCTTGTGTGTCATTTATTATTCAGGTACTACGCCCCAATCCAGACGGCAATGAAAGCCAAGTGTGCCTTTATATTATTCAGTTATTGCTATTGAAAGGTTCAGAATTGAGAAATAGAGCACAGGACTTTGTCAAAGAAAACTCTCCGGAGCATTGGAAACAAAATAACTGGTAATTATATTTATCATTTGGTAATGCTATTTTATTATGAGTTAAACAAAATAACAATTAATATTATCGTTGATATTCTTACAGGTACGACAAACATCTAGCATTTCATAGAAAATATCCGGAAAAGTTTGCGCCTGAAGAAGCAGGCAATGCCTATGGTGGCCCTATTCCTGTTTACTTGAGCAATGTGTGTCTCCGGTTTATACCAGTCCTAGACATAGTGGTGCACAGACATTTGGAAATACCTTCTGTTAGCAAGAATTTGGAACAGCTTCTGGAACACCTCGGATATTTGTATAAATTTCACGGTGAGATAACCTACATACTGACGATTTTACACGCTGTGGTTTCTTCAGAAATATTATTCAATGTTATGTCAACAGATCGACCTGTCACTTTCCTGTACAACACACTGCACTATTACGAGACCAAGCTCCGGGACAAACCGTTACTGAAGAAAAAACTAGTGAATGCTGTCTTAGGATCGCTAAAAGACGTGCGTCCTGCCGGATGGGCCACCTCGGAGCCGTTCCAGACGTATCTAGCTAAGAGTGAGGTGGACCCGCCCGGGTGGACGCCGGACCTTAACTACTATCTGAGTCTAGTCAACCGCATGGTGGACAGTATCCTTTTTCTCCATAGAACCGCTGTTAAAACTTTTAATCATAAGCAAATGATAGTTGAATGCAATGACCATAAAGCCTATAGACACCTACAAGATCTAACGCACGATACTATTCTGCCGACTCGTTGAGGTACGACGTAAGCGAGGGGGACGGGGTACCGCGCTCTGATTGGCTAACTCAAGGTCAGTGCCACGTCAGTGCATTTCACTAGGGATGGGACAGTTTTAACTCAAACAAGAAAGTATCGATATTTTTAATTGTATTTAATAAAATATGTTTTTACATACTTGCATTAAATTACCTTCTTTTATTGTAATTACGATTGAATCATGTAGGTAAAATATAAAAATGAATAAAAACATTGTTTTAAAATTATTTCCGTAATAATGATAAGCTATGTTTGAAGTCTTAGGTGAGGCCTATCAAATTGAATGCAGCGCGATGTTATAGAGTTATGTAGCTCATAAGTCGGGACTCTGGACTGACGTAGAGTAATTTTTTAGGTCTTATTTATTTTTGATGAAAAGAAAGCCGAAATGTTTATCACATTTCTTATTCACGAGAATTAGCACATCTTATAAATTCCGAAATAAGATAGTGTGTGGTGTGTGCGACACTTTCATCGCATACACAGCATATAAGAGATAATATATTTTCTTAAGGGCTGATTTTTCAATAGTCAGAGCTTTTATCTGAGGAATAAAAATAGCGGTTTGACATATTTTCTATAGATAAGCTGTCAAACCGCCATTTTTATTCCTCAGATAAAAGTTATCGGACTATTAAAAAATCAGCCCGAGTAAAAAACAAGTAAGAAGAAAGTAAAATTATAGATAAAATAAAATATTAGAATAAAATATATTATGCGTAGAAAATCACCCGCTGAACAGCCTTGTTCATTTTATGCATATTTGGGTAAAGCGTATAAAAAAATACTTGACAAAATTTCGAGTAACTTATCTCAAGTGACGCAAATCCATATTTTTTCTGTTACCAAAATTGCTCAAAAAATATCAAATGGCTAATGAAGTTATACAGGGTGATTTGTTATTCGATGCGGTCCTTGAAATGGGTGATACTAGACCTTATTTGCAACAATTTTAACCCCGACAATATGGGGTCTAAACTGACTGGTCTTAGAGATATCGAACTTTAAAGATTTTTCGAAAAATTTCTACCTCTCCCTCATTAAGTGCTTATTGTTAGAAAGTAACGATAGTCACCACCTAGAATTTATGCTTTTCTGATAGAATATGAATGAATGAATCTAGTGAATACAAGTTTGTTGTAAAAATAATCATATCTTGGGAAATTAAGTGTCATAAAGTTTCTGTTTTGAAGATTTCTGAAAACTTTCCTTGTCTTTCAAAGCATATTTTTCAAAATAAATATATGACACTTGGTGTACAAATTACAGAAAAAACTTCCTTGTCTCATTACCTTTCTAAAATGGTGCCACAGTATCCACTTTTAGTTAGTATCTTACCAGAAAATTAGGGTTGTTACTAACAAAGTAGTAAATCAAAGAAAATCGGTTATAATGTTTTTTCGACCCAACATTTTTTTTCTGTGGTTTTTGTCCAAACTGCTATCTGATATTAGCCTTTTGAGTTAATGCGCTTAATTTTGGTCGATCGCATCAAGCAAAATCGGTCTTTATCTTCACCATTTCAAGGACCGCATCGAATAACAAATCACCCTGTATAATTTGAAAAAGAAATAAAATACAATAAATAACCAATCAGTGTCGTGGACAACTATAAACCAAATTTAAAATAGATATTATGTTTTTACATTTAAAAAATCACCACTAAAAATTTTTGAAATGTATGGTTTTTTTTTTCTTTATCGACAACAGAGGTGGTCGTACGATTTGGGACATCACTAGTTATTATGTTTACTTAAAGTCGAGGAAAAGAGATAGCGACAGTGTAAGATGATAAGTCAGAATTTTAATCTAATTTAGATTATGGAACTATTAACTTACCGATGAAATGTGATACCGTCTTTCAGGAAACTTGAATTCTGGCTTTTATTATCACACAAACGTATTGTACACGGGGCCATATTATTTCTATTTTCTCGATTTTTTAAAAGAGGAATGTGGAAGTGTTTACGACTCACAGGAGTAGTCGAAACTAATAAGAACTTAGTGAGTGACGACGGAAATAAGGCTTTTTTGCCTAATGTGTTGACAGACATCGGTCGCCTGTGATTAGGAGTCTATAGGCTGTATGGTCGTTGGTTGAATGAGTCGGTTTTCAACACTCTATTTTTATTTGGATCTTCTAATTATGTGAAGTTTATGTACCTAGTAGATCTTATCTTAGGAAGATAATTCATATTGCAACCATAATTTGTATACTTATAAGTACACTGCAGAAGTGTACTTATAAGTATACAAATTATGGTTGCACTCACATTTCCATTTATAATAATCTCATGTAATTTTGTATGTTCTGTATAAAAGCTCTTTATTATTCCTTAGCTTAGTTACAGCTATGACCGGCGCCTCACAATTCCCAAACACAGATTGGCGCTTCAATGAGTACCCGAACCCCTCGGCACACGCCCTCTACGTGACGTGTGTCGAGCTCATGTCTCTGCCGCTAGCGCCCAACTTCGTCGGTAACACATTGCTCGACGTCATCACCAAAGGCTTTGTCGTAATACCAGCGACAAAGATCCAACTCTGGATCAATGCTATAGGTCTAATAATGGCCGCTTTACCCGACCCGTACTGGACCGTCCTTCACGACCGTATATTGGAGCTAATGACAAACACAGAAATGACGGAATGGCCGTACCCGCATACGCCGTTCCAGCTATTTAACCTGACCACTACAAATGATGCTATGCTGGAGAATAAATACAGCCTGACCCTAGCATTGGCTCATGCGATTTGGTACCACGCGGGGGCGGGCCAAATTATGCAAGTTCCTCAGTAAGTATTCTCGCAATCGTTTGAATATTTCGTTTGGTAATTTTTTATTTATTTCGTTCTTTTAAAAAATTGCAACTATTATGCGTTGGTTAAAACAATCTATACGAAACTGAAATATTTTGTCTATGGATGTATACTTTGAAAATACTTCTAGCGTAAACCAGTCTCCTATTTTTTTCCAGATTTATCAAAGAAAAATTGTCAGTGGAGATCCACACAGAGATTCAACTGCTGTACCTGTGTCACTTGGTTGGTCCGTTCTTACAACGATTCAACTCGGACTTATCGCGAGCAGTCATGGACATCACTATCACCCTGTACGAACTTCTGGCGCATATCGATAAGTCTCAGCAACATCTGCAGTACATCGACCCCATATGCGACCTGCTGTATCCTTTTAGAAAACTTTATTAACATCATGCAACGACATTAAATTATGCTGTGCGTTGCTGTGCTAATTTTTCATCTTTTTTAGGGTTCCGTAGCCAAATGGCAAAAACGGAACCCTTATAGATTCGTCATGTCTGTCTGTCTGTCTGTCTGTCTGTCCGTGTATGTCACAGCCACTTTTTGTCGAAAGTATAAGAGCTATCCTGTTGAAACTTGGTAGAAAGATGTATTATGTGAACCGCATTAGGATTTTCACACAAAAATCAAAACAAAACAAATTTTGGGGGTGCCCCCCATACTTAGAATTGAAACTCAAAAAAAAATTTTTCACCAAACCCATACGTGTGGGATATCTATGAATAGGTCTTTAAAAATGATATTGAGGTTACTAACATCATTTTTTTCTAAACTGAACAGTTTGCGCGAGAGACACTTCCAAAGTGGTAAAAAGTGTGTCCCCCCCCCGTAACTCTAAAATAAGAGAATGATAAAACTAAAAAAAAAAATATAATGTAGACCTCAACCAAAACTACCAACGAAAATTGGTTTGGATGAGATACAATTAGCAGTTTTTGAGATATACATAATAGGTTGGGGAAAAAGTTTCTTCGCATTTTTTAAGAAAATTCAAAACATTTTTTAATAAAGTTTATTTACATTTAACTAAAGTATGTAGGTACCATTTTGTTCGATAACTTTTTGCCATCTTGTAGGTAGGGACATGATCCCATTGCTATAGAAATTTTGGGACTTCTGGTCAAAATACCGCGACAAGTGGTTTTGGCAGTCCTCTCGTGATGTTAACCTGACACTGCCTAAAGAATTCTGAAGAGACCGAAACAGGTGGAAATCTGAAGGTGCAAGGTCAGGACTATACGGCGGATGCATTAACACCTCCCAGCCAAACTCTCTTAATTTTTGTTGGGTGGCTAAAGATGTGTGAGGTCTAGCGTTATCATGATGAAAAACCACACCCCTTCTGTTGATTAATTCCGGCCGCTTTCTTTCAACTTCTTGCTTAAATCTCATCAGTTGTTCGCAGTAGAGTTCAGAATCGATGGTCCTGCCTGGTGGTAACAGCTCATAATGAATAATGCCCTTCCAATCCCACCACACACACAGCATCACCTTGTTGCGAGTTAACCCGGGTTTCGCCACAGTCTGTGAAGCCTGACCGGCCTTTGACCACGACCTTTTTCGCACGTTCTTGTCATACGTGATCCACTTTTCATCACCAGTTATCAGCTTCTTCAAAAATGGTTCGGTTTCATTACGTCGTAATAAAGAGTCACAAATGAGTACACGGTTCATTAGGTTTCTTTCAGTGAGCTCGTGAGGTACCCAAATGTCGAGCTTTTTTGTGTACCCAGTTTTTTTCAAATGCGCCAAAACTGTTTTGTGGTCAATTTCCAGTTCTTCAGCTACGTCGTAACTACTGGTATGCCGATCTTGCTCCACTTTTTCAAAAATGGCATCCATTTTATCCGTAATAGGGCGACCAGAGCGACGTGCATCTTTGACATCAAAATTTCCGGATTGAAAACGCTTAAACCAAATTTGTGCTACTCTCACAGACACTACACTAGGTCTATAAACATCGCAAATTTTTTTCGCGGCTTGCGTTGCATTTTTACCTTTTTTGTAGTAAAATTTTAAAATGTATCGAATTTCTTCATTAGATTCACTCAACTTGATGGTACGAAAAACAAATGAAAATCACACGTTTTCCTAATTTGAATTTGGAATTATGTTCTTTAAAATTTAAACTTTCAATGATACCAAAACCAGCCCAGCTACTATAATGCGAAAAGACTTTTTCCCCAACCTAATAGTACATTTTCAAAAACCGCAAATATAACTTTGCCATTCATACAAATACTATGAAAAACAAAGTTATTTTTATTGTTTGTGTATATTACTTACTAATCTCAATATAATTATATCTCTAATCTATGCTTGCTGCTACGGAACCCTTCATGGGCGAGTCCAACTCGCACTTGGCCGGTTTTTTTATTTATCTATGTATTCGTAAAATTCCGTCTTAACTGCAAAACGACCGATGATCAAAGATCAACGACAAATGCCGTTTTGACGTTGTCAGTTTTTTTAGACAATTGTTCAACAGATGTTGAACTTTGTAGTGATACGACGGCGTATGTTTAGTTTTTAATATGCTAAAGCATTGTCTTTGAAATACGAACGTATAAACTTAATAATACGAATAATTGTTTTGACCAAGCGACCGCACAAGAATCTCTCTACTGCCATTGCGACCACTAAGGGTCAGGGACTGACCTTTTCATCATAGAATTGAATTGAGCCGACATCTGCCAATACATTTTAACGCTTTTATTCTTTTTCTTAGGGTGTTACGGCTCAGAAGCGCTTTTATGGATGCATGGACAAAGGTTTTCTCGACGGGTTCAAGTGAATACAGAATCCAAGCGACACGACCGTTGCCGATGCGTTGGGCGTCGCAACCCTATAATTTCAATGCGATGCAATTAAAAAACTAAAAAACAAAAAATACTGCGCTGCTCTGCTTTGCCGCCCATCCGGTAATGCACTATCAGCCCTTTTGTTTCTGTCTCCGGGCTCTTACGAATCGCGTACGTGGACCGTCGCCTCACATTTACCACCCTTACGTTTCAGCACATGGTGTGGCATAATTCAATATTTGATTTATTGATATAATCATGCTATTTCTAGGCTGAAATCATAAAAACAAATATTTCTTAACCATTCATCAGTTACCACATAAAATACATGTTCGTCGGCGACACGATGAAAAACGAAGTGGAGAGTGTGATCCGCAAGCTGCGGCCGGCGCTGCAGATGCGCCTGCGCTTCATCACGCACTTGAACGTGGAGCAGATCAACACCGCCTAGCAGAGCGACTACTACAGCTACACGCCGTCCAGCTCTAGCTCGAGCTCGGAATAAGGCGAAGCTGTAGTGGCAACCCGACACATCTCATCTCTTCGAGCTGCTACACCCTTTACTAACAAAGCCGGAGTACAAACCTGAAGTTAACTTGTATACAACCCTAGTTTTTTCTTTACGAGAAACCTCTTATCACGGACTTGTATGATTTTATTTATAAATCGTCGTATCATCATAAATAATCATCTAAATTGCACATTGAAATCGTCAAAATGTAGGGAACTCCCATTTGGTATGCAATGTTCGTCCCATGAGTGTGTTCCATGTAAAAGTTGTTCATAATGACGAATACAACGGCGATCAAAGTTAATTTAGTATCTGGTAAAGAAAAAATAAGGTTTTATACCGACATAATGTGACTTTATAATAGTCCGCTGAACTCTGGACGGACATAAATATGGCCTGAATTAATAAAACTCGCTGGTCATTGATTTAACCGTCACAAGTTCGATACTGGTGTTAGTGTGTTACTTCACTCCGTGTTTATTAATAACGGGCGACAAACCAAGTGACTATTTTGTGATTACAGACTTCTGAACTGAGTATTTGACTTGCCGGTTGTGCTTTTGTGATTCATCCCCAAGCCTGTACTTTATTAGTATTTACATCACACAAGGAAGGTTTAAAATAAGTATAAAATGGAATCTATACAGCGTTTCAGTTGGAGATAATACTTCAGAGTGACATTTTACAGTCATCAATGCAAATCGCCTTTAGGCTCGATTTATTTATTTTTTGGAGAAAATTCATCAAGTATTAAATATATTTTTTAATTTTAATGCATTTTTGAAGAAATTATCTTAGTTCCAGGTTTCACCTTAAAGTACTATCTCAAAATTGTTCTCTGTACAGCATTAGATTAGTTTAAATGTAAAGTCATATTTTCATACAGTCCATTTTATTGTAAATATGGTAGGTTGATATTTCAACCGTCGAGCATGAGACAAATTCGTATTAAACTAAGCAAAGACTAGATCGTAATTTGGACAAATCTAATTGTATTTTTAAAGTGATAAGCTTGGATAAGATTTATTGTTAAGTGATTCGAAATATGAAATCTTACGGTTCTATGCAATATACCATAATCACATTATTTAATAAGAAATTAATGCATAAATATTAAACTGTAATTACTCGTCATAAACAACGAACATTATAATTAAGAGTTCAGTTTGTCTGAACAGTTTGTGAAATGTCCATTATTTTAGAATAGTTCAATTTACTCTGCACAGTGCACAGCTGTTGCACACTAGTTTTTAATTTGAGAATTTAAAGTTGTGTACTTGTCAAACACTAACATTACATAATACAAAGACATGAATACATACATAAACTCAAGTCGTTTTTCCATGGAGGTAAGCAGAAACCCTTATTCCTTTCGCCTTCATTCACGAACGTTGGTTGCAAATTCTACGCATTGAGATTACTTTGAATTTGAAAAGGGAAAATAAATCACCAGTAATATGTAAGTGTGATAAGTCCGGAACTTAAAATCATCAATTCTAAAATCGGTTGTAGTTCTTCATAAGTAATTTATTAATAATATTATAGATATAAGTATTTAAATAAGTCTGAAGCAGTCGGAAACCCTTATTTTTTGTTAATGAACTGAGTTTGTCTTACTATTTTGTTATTATTTCAGTATCTAGTCTACTCATCTAGACCGACTGACAAAACATAACTATATAATATGTATTATGAAATTTAGACATATTGAATGCATTTTTATAATTTTCAATGTATTAATTTCATCATAATTGAATATTGGTTTTCACCTTATAGTGTGAATGTACACATTGTACATAATTTTTTTAAATGAGTGAGTATAATTTACGTTAAGCTAGATATCTTTTATTATTCTCAAAACTAATACGGCAAGACATAATGCGGAGTGTCCTAATGTAAATGTCCTAAACCAACTTATGTAAAACTTTCTTTATTCAGAAATAAAGATTTTGTATTTTGTACTAGTTATCAAAAATATTTATAAATTTAAAAGACATGGCCAAAAATTGCATTCCATCAAAATTCCATGTACACGTACATAGTAAATACCATTATAAAGTAAAAATATAAAAATAAATTACTGCGTAGGTTTTAGCCTCTCTGAACTTGTCAGTTTTTAACCAACTTCAAAAAAAAAGTAGGTTCTCAGTTCAACCAGTATGTATGTTTGTCCGCGATTATCTCACGTTTGGCTCAATCGAATTTGATGCAGTTTTCAGAAAAGTGTTCATTACATTCTGGAAAAAGTTTTAGTATATAACACTGATGGATATCCCGTGACTTTGCCCGCGTGGATCCGTCTTTGCTTACTTGGATTGTAGATTTTCAGCGACCATTGCATGTTTGTCCGCTATTATCTCGCGTTTGGCTGAACCGATTTTGATGCGGTTTTCAGAAAAGTATTTGTTACATTTTGAGAAAGGTTTTAGTATATAACAATAATGGATATCTCGTGAAGTGGCTCGCATAGTTCCGTTTTTGTTGCTTACTAGGATTGTAGATTATCAAAGACGCCGATTAGTGTGAAGATTTTTGTTGAATATCTAAACTAAATTACATTTTTTAAAGAAGGAACTGACTTCAAAACGAAACAAAAAAAGTGTAAAATAACTTTTCTTTCGGAAGTCGGTGGCCGTGATCAATGAAATAAAAAGCCAAGCCACCGACTTCCGAAAGAAAAGTTATTTGTATTTAAGTTCAAAAATTATTGAGTAATGCAAGATGAATTCTAAATACCGTTTGTCAAGTTCCGCCCTAATGGATCTTAGAGAAAGATAAATATAATAAAGGATGTTCCAAACCACGTGAAGTACTTGTACAAAACGTGTGATATGGTCGACAAATGCGTTATATTAGGAACATTTCATTCATCATGTATTCATTGTTAGAAACTGTATTCATTGGTATTTGTTACGTTTTATAAAATACTCGTATCGTAATGATATATTTTAATGCGTTTTAGCCAATTCACCCGAAAAAGCTTTACAACGTAACGAGTTTACTGGTTTGTTTACGTCAAATGTCAATTTAATTTTTATATCAATGCAGACGCTCTGTGATTGCAGATTCAACGTCTATTGTGTTTGTGTTTTGCGGCTATTTTCTGATATTGTTGAACCCCTACGGACTGATACCTTCTACCGTACGATTACCTTGCTAATAATACTGGATTCTGATTTGCTTTGCGTTTTGGATTTGTTTTGTGGATTTTTTTCAGTTGTCTCTAGATCATTTGTCGACCATGCTTCTTATTATTGAATACTGAAACTGGGGATGACATGAGAGACTCAGACTGAAAAATAAGACCACATAATGTCAGTATGGTGTGTCCATTGCTCGCTGTCCTAATATCACAAAATACCATTAATGTGGTAAGCATTTTGTTTTTTAAACATTATTTTAAATATCTAGTTAAGTAATAATCTATAAAAATGATTTTTCATAGTATGTTTGTGTGATTATAATATATATCGTTATGTATTTTACATTTTTATATATACTTCTTTAAAGTAGGCATGTTGTAACATAATAATTCTCATTGTACAAAAACATAAAACTTGAAAACAAGCTTATATATGTGTTTATTCTAACTGGGGTTTATTTTCAGCCCTCAAGAAACAACTATGTTTGTCATGTGTGTTGGATGCGAGCAAATAGACAAGCAGTGCATTAGCTTCGGACAAGATGCAGGAATTGGTTTCAGACATCATGCAGGAATTGGCTTTAGACAACGAGCATAATTGGCTTCCGACAGCAATGCGGCAGCCTCTAACGTTCAAATAGTTAGCCCACCAGAGCCACCACCATTACCGCCTGTTCAAAGTGATCCACTTCGAAGGGAAAGTAATACCACATTATTACCCAATTACAAGTGAGCTTCAATCTCATCTGTTCACTGTATATTTTTTGAGCAGATGGCCGATGGGGTCGAAAAGTGCTAGAGTGGAGACCACGGATTAGCAAGAGCAGCGTAGGACGTCCACCAACAAGATGGACAGACGACCTTATAAAGGTCGCCGGAAGACGCTGGATGCAGGTCGCTTCCAACCGGTATATGTGGAGATCTAAAGGGGAGGCCTATTTTCAGCAGTGGACGTCCTATGGTTGAAATGATGACTGTATATTTTAACAATGCAGATTTTTCTGCATTGTTAAAATATACAGTCATCATCTAATGAATCATTGAATATGAATCATCAGAATGTTACATTTGGTCCCGATGTTTCTTAAAAAAGAATATTATTGCAAGAGCATGGTTTCTATGTTCCTCGCAGCTGTAGAGTGTGTGAAACACATTTGAATAGCGCTCAGGGGCATTTATTACCTCAAATGAATGGGACACATTCTGCATTTAGTTCTGTCCATATAGAAGACATAATTAATAATATGAAGTCAAAAGCTTTTTTGTTTAATTTCGAAAATATCTCCGAAATGCCAAACCATTTTTGCCATCATTGGACTGGTCTTACAGTACCTCAGTTTTTAGTTCTGTATAATTTTTTACCTCTTGCAAATGATAGGCAACCTAAACGTGCTTTAGCTTTTTATTTACTGAAACTAAGAACAACCAATATCCAAGTTCCACCAGCAGGATTTTTAGATAACATATTGTTAACAATTCAAGAATATTAGGAAAATGTATAAAAAGGCAAATCTTTGTCCCGGAATCACAATTATGAAATAATGTACTCATTTATGCTTGTATTTGTTTTACTATGTTCAAAGCAGTTATTTATAACATAACTGAATCATTACAAATCCTTAAACTTAATGCTGATAAGAGTATGAAATAAAAATATAGTTTTATCTAAAGTTGACCTGTGACTCATTTAACACTAACTCATCACGTAAGAGGTATCTAGTACAGGTATATTATAATGTAACAAAATAATTTTATTTATTCTCTGTAAAAATGAATAATTATTTATACCTACTCTTTTGTTTAATTTATATTTTCCTTGTTAATTGGTCAATAAGTCTTAAAAGTATATTTTTAGGCAACCCATAAAAATACACTTTAAAGAAAAACATTAAATTCTATTATAGTAACTTGGTTATTATTGTCAGATTTTAATGTATAATTCATTAAAGCGACTTTCTATTATAGCACATCCTATTCTATGCACTTATTGCCAGCAATCTGACTAAAGGTTTAGTGAAACTGTTTTGGTCTAGTCTGTTGTAATGACAAGTTCTTTATGTGTTTTATTTACTGCAATTTAATGTACGAATAGTCACGAATATAAAACACCAAAAATCATTGGTGTACATTGAATTCAATAACTATGCAAACGCCCATACAAAAATTGGCCATGTCCTTTATGCTACTTCAAAAAAGGCAATAGTTTTTATTAGGTACAAATTACTAAGAGCAAGCACATTGTGAGTTAAGTACCCACACTGTGCTTGCATAGTGTACGCTGTATATTAAACTTATGATTGTCTTGTCCATTCCAAATTGACCCTGAAGTGGATTGACCAAATCAAATAATTTATTTCTTTGCAAACATGGGTTAATAGTTCATAATTATATGTTATTTTCTTTATAATTAAGTTCTCCACTTTTTACCGACATGGATACCCATGTCGGTTACAGTGTACAATAATGTTAAGATAAAAATACTAATCAGAATCCTAATAGTTAAATATTCACAAATTTATAAATCTTCATTGATCTGTGAAACGTGCTTTAGTGCAGTGTATAACCCGTAGCAACTGTTATATAATTCTACTATTAATTTCATGTACCATACCCATAGGTACCATAATTACAGAACTGATGTCACCAAATATTACTCGATTGTTTTTTATAATTCTAGAGTAATATTTCTTCTTTTGTAGTTGTTAGTCTGAACTAAGAACTGAATCCTATTGATTTGAGTGGTGTCATATTTTATTTTACAGGTTTTTTTTATCGCACTGAAGCAACATCAAAACTGTATGAGTCGTGTAATTCAATTCATACAATACTTTTCTGTAACAAGCTACAAACTTGTATATGCATATAACGCGGTTTATACATAATTATACATATATTTTGATACATAAATTGTGAGATAAAATGCAATAACTACTTGGTAAATAGTAGCTACTATAAAGTTGAAAAATAAGGTTTGTATTAAAAAGATTTAGCATCATTTATTGAATCAATGTGACGATTCATATATAAATATATATATATACTGGGTGTAAGGGACAGCCCTCCACAAACTTTCAGGGCTTGCTCAGTAGACGAAACTGAACAATCTTCCACAATGTTTTTATGGATATGAAAAAAAATCAGCCAAGCCAGTTTGTATGGAGAGGCTGATTTTTTTTTTTCATTTCCTGAAAAAAAATGTGGAAGATTGTTCAGTTTCGACTACTGAGCAAGCCCTGAAAGTTTGCGGAGGGCTGTCCCTTACCTACACCCAGTATATTACTTGTGTTAGTGAAATTAATTAGAAATTGGATTAGCTTTCTGCGAACAGATAACCGTGACTTTGCATAATTTAAGTTTTGTATTATATTTTTATTGAACAAATAAATATTTTGTCTGTAGTTTTGTTTTTTCTTTTTTTATCATCATGAATGTATCGGCTCAAGGTAGGTATTTACAAAACAGATTAATCTTGTGTCTTGCTTGACGATAATTCATCAGATTGTAATTTGTAAAAAAATAATATTATATTCCACATTTTTAATTACAGGTAAATAAATAAATATAAGGCCTCTGCCCCTGTCTCGAATCTTGCGGGCAGCGGGGCGGTGGCGGCGGCGGCGGCGCGGGCATAGCAGACCCTTTCACGAAACTAACGGGCAGATGTTGATAGCCGCGTAGTGTTGTTTTCGTGATTGTGTCGTCGAGATATTTGTTTTTATTCGCGAACGAAATGTTTGACCAATGGCGGCAACATCTTTTTGATTCAAATAATTCGTAACGCTCGATTTATTGTGTGCAAAAAAAGAAGTAAATCCCTACTATAAAGCAAGGAAAATAAAAGGCGAGTTTTATCGAAATTATGAAGAACAGAGATAATGTCCCGACAAATTCTACGACTACACCAGAATCACTGTAGAAACTTTTGACTATATTCTTGAAGGTATCAAAGGCGATTTAGAGTCTGGAATTAATGGTTCACATCTTTGCCCTCTATCGGTGTCCTCTCAAAAATTGCTGAAATAATTTGCTCTAGCACGTCCGAGGACATTTCGTCACGTCACAAATATAAATTGCAGACACTGCACCGCAGACGTGCGGGTGGTAAAATTACATGCTCTGTGCGGGCGGCATAGAGTACATTTGTTTAAAGGGCGGTCACTGCTCGACTAAATCTATATACAGGCTGTCCAGTAATGAATGGATAACCTTGGAATGGGTCATAGTAGAACTAAAGGCGATTCAGAAAAAAAAACAATACCGAGTATTTCCTAAGATAAGTATTTCCACTTTTAAGAATATTGATAATTTTTGGTACTCTACATTCTTGCACACCACGACCTCAAATTGATGACTTCCATCATTTTTCCATTGATGAAATAATCTACATTAACTGAGCTAATAGATGAGCAGTAAATAGTAACACTGCTACTAAACAGCTTTTTAAAAAATGAACTCGAATTAGTACTTCAGTGAAAAAATTTTCATTGAGACAAAGTTTAAGCAACCATAGCATGAAAAAAACGTATGGCAACACAGGTGACCAATAATTTAAAAATAATATGCACTTAATGCAGATTTCAAAAAGGTATTATTTATAATTGTACCTAATGTAAATAATGAATTATTGCTAATTGAGTTTGAAAGGAGAGAAAATTGCTGCTAAGAAAAGTTCGAAATATTCAGGTAGTCCAGGTAAACCCCACACATTTTAAGAATTTCACCGAAGAAAAAAAAGTCTCATCTTCTAGACCCTTCGAATGACACCTATTTCAAATCTGTTGGATACTTTCACCCACCTTCACCCAGGTTAGGTTAGCCAATTTCTCTCCTTTCAAACACAAATAGCAATTACTCATTATTTTCAATAGGTACCTACAATGGTGAATAATACCATTTTGAAATCTGCATTAAGTGCATATCATTCTAAAATTATTGGTCACCTGGGTTGCCATACGTTTTTTTCGTCATTGTAGGTACCTATTGAAGATAATCAATAATTGCTATTTGTGTTTGAAAGGAGAGAAATTTGCTAACCTAACCTGGGTGAAGGTATCCAACAGATTTGAAATAGGTGTCATTCGAAGCGTCTAGAAGATGAGACTTTTTTTTACTTCGGTGAAATTCTTAAAATACTCATTAGTAATGAGCTACCCTCCATCAGGTAACACATATAAAAAATGCATAGAGGAGCTCAAGCAGAGGTATGCGCGGAAAGAATTACTAATAGAGGTTTATGTTCGTGAATTACTTGCATTAGTTTTAGAAGGAAAATCCAACCTTGTGGAGCTATATGATAAACTGAATGCGAATTTAAGAGCCTTGGAAAGTCTCGGCATCAGTAAATACCAAGCATTTATACTACCTCTTATAGAGTCTGCCCTGCCCCTCGATATTTTGAAGATTTGGGAGCGACAAAAGGGACTTAAACAGACCAAGAACCCAGAGGAAGTCCTTGTCAGTCTGATGAGTTTTTTAAAAGCGGAGATTGAGAGCTTACAAAGAGTTGAAATAACTAGAAATCTGGCTCAAACTGATTCTAATGTCCAAGAGGCCACCGCTAGCTGCCTTATAGTACATAATAATAATAAAGATACAAAAAGGGAATGCAAGCCAAGAACAACTGCCTATGGTGCGATGAAAATAATCACTCAACCACTGATTGTTGTAAACTGCACAATCTCACGGTGGAAGAAAGACGAGAAATTGTAAAGAAGAAAAAGGCATGTCCCATATGTCTGAAGCTTGGACATCATCCAAAAGCATGCAGAGCCTACGTGAAATGTTTTATATGCCAGAGGAGGCACTCTACAGCACTTTGCACTGAAAAGAAGGAGGTAAAATGTCCAGAGAAACCTAATACCACTACAACAAATTTATCTACCCATAACTACAACACTGAAACCTTACTTCAAACAGTGATAATCAACGTGCGAAATGGAGAACGAGTCCTACCTGTTCGAGCTCTATTTGACAACGGTTCCCAAAGGAGCTATATTCGAGAGAATGTTGTAAAAGATCTGGAACTGATTCTGACTGACACGACAGGAAAAGTTGAATCATTGCTTATTTGGTAACATAAAAACTAAGATACTCGTAGAACCCCACAATGTTTATAATGTAATGGTAGAAAATCTTAATTCAAATTTTACAATGAATATTGAGGCCCTCAGCCAAACTTCAATTTGTGGAAATATTCAAAATTAAATTTGGATAATGAGACGTGCAAAGTTTTAAAAAGGCATCAGATCTCCTTGCCTGATACATATTCAGATATATCAGAAATAAGTATTTTAATAGGAGCTGATTTTGCAGGGTTCATATTAACAAGAGATTATTGTGATGGAGAATGGTTTGGTAGCAATTCAAACTAAGTTAGGTGGGACGATTCAGGGCAGACAAATTAGCACCTCATCTGATAATACTGCTTCTTCTATGTTATGTATGTCCACTAACAATAATTTAACAGATTTTTGGACTCTTGAAACCCTTGGCATACATGTTCCAGCAGAGATGAGGTCTAGAGCGCAAGGTGAGGTCGAGGCAGTGAGCTGCTTCAAGGAGACAGTGACGACACTATCGGATGGCAGATATGAAGTTGAGCTTCCATTCAAGGTGGGTTTTGATGATTTATTAACTAATTATGATATTGTAAAGAAAAGGTTGGATTTAAATGCTAAAAAGCTGATTTCAAGTGGTAAGTACCAAGATTATGATGCGATTTTGCAGGAGTGGCTAAGATTAGGTATTATTGAGCCCTCTGATAAACATGGTCATAATTATTATTTAGGTCATTATTTACCGCATAAAGCTGTATTTAAAGAATCTAGCTCGACAAGTTGTAACATAATAGACGTAAAACCAATCAAGAAATGTGGCTTTATTTAACTAAAAGAATTACACGGTATAATTATAATGACTATGACAAAGATAATATGATAGCTCTGTGTCAAACATATGACCTGAGATGTCACTGTTACCATAAATACTACATTCAAGGAGGTTTCTCACTTTGCATATCAGCTCATTCTCCTCCGGTTGAGTTTTCACTCCCTTCTCGATATGAACGTTGCGGTGATGGTAGAGATGGGGTGATAGTTTCAGGTGGAGCTGTAGCGCTGTCTTCCATCTCTTCAGAAGCTGTTTCAAAGCTATCATCTCCTCCGTAGTCAACAGTATTTGGGAACGGTGCTAATTGACGGTTCGATACTGTTGATGTTTCCCCATTGTCACGTCGAATAAGAGAATAGTAAGGATTAGCTTCAAGGAGTTCAGCTTCTTCGACTAAAGGGTCTGTTTTAGATTTCCGGACATTCTTCTTTACCAATATCGGGCCTGGTGACATCCAGGACGGCAGTGAGTCTCCATTCGGGGATCTTCTAGGGTACGTAAACAGTTTTTCATGTGGGGTGGCATTAGTAGCTGTACATAAAAGAGAACGTACACAGTGCAACGCATCCTTCAGTACCACTTCCCAGTTTTCCACTGATAGTCCCTTTGACCGGAGACTGAGTTGGATAGTTCGCCAGAGAGTCCCGTTTAAACGTTCCACTTGTCCATTACCCTGAGGGTTATAAGGTGTCGTTCTAGATGAAGCTATGTTTGCTTTTCTTAGGAATGACTTGAATTCTTCAGACATAAACGATGAGCCTCTGTCACTATGAACATAGAGAGGCTGGCCAAAAGTAAGAAAGAGATCTTTCAAGCAGCTGATGACAGTAGCAGATGTCATATCTTTACATGGATATGCAAATGGAAATCTACTGTACTCGTCAATTATAGTCAATATGTACTTATTGGAGGTGTTAGACGGCAGTGACCCCTTGAAGTCTATGTTGATACGATCGAAAGGGGCCGTAGCTTTGATCAAGTGACCTTTGACTTTGAGGAACCTTGGTTTTATCTCAGCGCAGATCGGGCACGATGCAGTTATCTCCTTAACGTGATTTGCTGAATAGGGCAGGTTTTTCGATCTCACCCAGTGATACATTCTCGTCACGCCCGAGTGACAGAGTGCGTTATGGAGCTCTTTTAGCTTACTGATATTCATATACGCACATACGCGGGATAGAGCGTCCGCAGCTGCATTTTCGGAGCCTGGTCTATAAATAATATCGTATTTGAAACAAGACAACTCTAATCGCCAACGTAAGATTTTCTCGTTCTTGATTTTACTATTATGATTCTGATTAATCATGAAGGCTACCGATTGTTGATCCGTGATTAAAAGAAAGTGTTTACTAATTAGGTAGTGTCTCCATTTCTTTAAACTTTCCACAATTGCGCAAGCTTCTTTTTCGATTGAGGATTGCTTGCATTCAGAGTTTGACAAGGTTCGTGAAAAAAATGCTACTGGTCGTCCTCGTTGAGTAAGTGTAGCCGCTAGAGCGAATTCTGAAGCGTCAGTCTCGACTGTGAAAATATCGTCGTCGTTAATTGCTACTAGAGCCGCCGCCTTGATGTCCTGTTTGAGTTCTTCAAAACATTTGAGAGCGTCGTCGCGATAACGGGAAGCTAGTGACGTAGGTGAGGGGTTTTATCTTTTTTGAGAAACGCCCAATCCATTTTGCATAGTGCGCGAACATTCCTAGGACTGGTTTCAGTTCACTTGCTTTAGTTGGTGCGGGGAGGTCTAGCAGAGGTTTTAGCCTTTCAGAATCAGGTCGAATAGTATGATTTTCCACAGTAAAGCCAAGCAAATTGATTTTAGTTTGATTGAAAATGCTTTTTTTTTCGTTGAGAGTTAAATTATACTTCTTAGCAGCGTCCAAAAATCGTTTTAGATTGCGCTCGTGACCTTTATCATCCTTGCCGCAAACGGTTACATCATCTAAATAAGCGTACGTCCCATCTAATTTTTCTTCTGTTATTATAAAGTCCAGAGTCCGCTGGAAGGCAGCTACGCCGTTAGTCAGTCCGAACGGGATACGTGTGAATTGATAAAGTTTTCCGTTCGCTTCAAAAGCTGTGTATATCTTCTCATTTTCCAGGATTGGGACCTGATGATATGCAGATTTCAAGTCTATCTGGCTAAAGACTTTATATTTTGATACGTTGTTCACAACTGTTTCGATATTTGGCAAGGGGAAAGCATCTAGGTCAGTAAATTTATTGATTGTCATTGAATAATCGATCACGAGCCGTTTACGATGGGTCCCTCCTCCCGCTACAAGGACTTGAGCCCTCCAAGGGGAAATGCTTTTTTCAGTTACCCCATCTTCGAACAACTTGGATACTTCTTCTTGTATGAAGTCAATATCTTCTTTAGTGTAGCGCCTGCTTCTAACAGCAATCGGTTGGATATTTGGCGAAAGATTAGTGAATACGGAGGCCGGCGGAACCGAGGCTTGCAGAACATTACAAATTTGTAAGGGCTCGCCGGGACCTCCCAGATTGAGGTGGATGCTTGAATGTTGCTTGAGTCGTGACCCACGATAACGTCTGCGCAGAGGTTGTCAACGATTAAAAGAGGCGTTTGCTTATAGGTATACGTCCCATCTAATTTTTCTTCTGTTATTATAAAGTCCAGAGTCCGCTGGAAGGCAGCTACGCCGTTAGTCACTCCGAACGGGATACGTGTGATGATAAAGATCACGAGCGCAATCTAAAACGATTTATGCAAGCAATCCTCAATCGAAAAAGAAGCTTGCGGTATTGTGGAAAGTTTAAAGAAATGGAGACACTACCTAATTGGTAAACAGCTCTGTATCAAACGTATGACCTGAGATGTCACTGTTACCATAAATATTACTTCAAGGAGGTTTCTCATTTTGCATATCACCTCATTCTCCTCCGGTTGAGTTTTCACTCCCTTCTCGATATACCAAAGGATGCGTTTGCTTATAGGTATGTTGATTAATTTTAATACTTGCGAAACATACCCCTTCAACGAACGAGACTTGGTTAAGAGAGGCGAGATTGACAGTTTGTTTGCATGGTTTCTTAGGCAACTTCATGATGCGAGCCACTTTACTGTTTTTAAATCTGACTGAACTTCCAGTGTCGACGAGAGCATCAGCTTTGTATTCGTTTATTGTGATAGGGATTGTCACACTCCTAAGACTTGAAGGAGAAGCAGCAGAAATAGTCCCGCTGTAAAACGTGTCATTGGTCGAGTTGGCAAGTTCTTCAGTCCACACAGAGTTTATATTATGCCCGGATCTACAAACGCTAGCGAAATGGCCTTTCTTCGAACACTTTTTACAAGTAGCTTTGCTAGCTGGGCACTTTATTCTAGGATGAACGTTTCCGCCGCAGAAGAAACAGCGCTTGTCTGATTGTGTTGTCGAGTATGATGCGACCGAAGCAGTCTGAGGCTTTCGAGACGATGAAGCTACCGCCAGATTATCCGATACCTTGTCTCGGCAGATTTTAGGTACAGCATTTAGATGCGGAGAGTTAGTACTGATCGTCTGTGCATCTTTCTCAGCAGTTTCCAAGGTAATGGCTTGATTAAGAGCATCGGTAAGAGCAAGCGTCGAGTTCTCTAGAAGTCGTTCACGGATTTTTTGTGAGAGCAGGCTGGACACAAGAGTACAACGAATTGCCTGTTCTTCATGTTCTGTCGCAGTGACAGATTCAAATTTGCAATCTTTAGCAATCAGCCGGAGAGCTCTAACATATTCGGAAATAGTCTCGTCTGCTCTTTGTTTTCGACTGAATAGAACATGTCGAGCTAGTATCGCGTTTTTTGGTTTGACATAGATGTCTTCTAGAACTTTCATAGATGCTTTATAAGTCGTGCAAGACTTGATATGTTTATAGATCGAAGCGGATAAATGGTTGACTAATAGCTTACACTTGAGAGAATCCGATATCTCTTCAGTAATATCTTCAGAAAGAAAGCTTTCGAACGTCGATTTCCAATGTAACCATTTTGCGTCGGCATCCGCGACATCGGGTTCGATGTCAAACTTGTCGGGTTGAAGATACCTTGATAGTGATGATTTATCCAGCTTTTTGTCAGTCATTTTAGTTAAATAAATTGTAACTTAATAGACGTAAACCCAATCAAGAAATGTGGCTTTATTTAACTAAAAGAATTACACGGTATAATTACAATGACTGTGACAAAGATATGATAGCTCTGTGTCAAACGTATGACCTGAGATGTCACTGTTACCATAAATACTACATTCAAGGAGGTTTCTCACTTTGCATATATCAGCTCACAAGTAAAATAAGGCCAGTCTTTGATGCCTCCTGTCTGGATAAAAATAGGCTGTGTCTAAATATGTGCTTAGAGAAAGGTATTAATTACATTGAACACATACCTAAACTAATCATTGGATTTAGGAAAGGCGCTATCGGTATAACCTCTGATATCGCTAAAGCCTTCCTTTAAAATTAGTGTAAAACCTGAGGATAGGGAATATTTAAAGTTCCTTTGGTGGGAAGATGAGTCTCTGGAAAATGTAGTAGAATATAGACACTGTAGAGTGGTGTTTGGATTAACATGTAGCCCGTTTTTACTCTCAGCTACGATAATGCATCACTTAGACAATATATCAGATAAGTATAAACAAACAGCTCAGCTTCTTAAAAAATCATTTTAAGGTGGATCCAGACATGGCGAGGCATGCGCTCCGCACGGCGCACAACGCATGCCTCACAAGGTGTGTACCTTGATATTCGTGGCGAGGCATGCGCTACGCACGTGCGAGGGCGAGCGGACGTATGTCGGCAAATGCTTCAAGATCAAAGTGCCTCAGTGCGAGCATTACATTAGTTGTGGACGTAGCCGCGCATGCACGTTCGAGGCGTGCGCCGCGTACAATATCAACGCACGCCTCGACTGCGAAAATGAAACTGCGTTTGTTCGGGCCAAACAGCGCGCAGCGCATGCTCGGGCCAATCCAACCCACACAGCAGCAGTCAAGATGGCGCCTTTGCATCGCGTGCGCTTATTCGCTGCTGCTTTTATAATTATTAATTCAATTATTGAAAAAAAACCGGCCAAGTGCGAGTTGGACTCGCGTGAAGAGGGTTCCGTACGATGTTACCTATCACGTTTTTTTTTTACATCTGACCCAAATTGGTACGCACAATATTGAGTGATTTACCATGTTATTTTAATGTTATGGACTTCTTATAGGTTATCCTATGATCTATAAGTAGAAAACTAATTTCTGTATTTTTTTCAAAATTATAGGTTCAGTAGTTTCGGAGATAAGGGGGGGGGGGGGGATGGTCAAATTTCGTCTATTTTCTTGAATAACTTGGAAACTATTTATTTTAAAATTATAAAAAAAATACATTTAAGATTGTCTCAACAAGACATTTCATTTGATATGTCACACGATGCAGTTTTCAAAACTTTTTTTTTTCATTTAGCCCTTCCCCCCCAAAAATTACCTCCCACATACAGATTTCATCCATTCACGTCACACCTCTGTGCTTGGGTCACAGGAAATGATATGTGTGCCAAATTTCAACCCGAAATTGCGACAGACAGACGGACACACGAGTGATCCTATAAGGGTTCCGTTTTTGTATTCGGACGTACGGAACCCTAAAAAAGGAAAGAAAAAAGTCGTCGTCGTTGGTGGGTTAAAAAGTTCTTCCGCCTGCATTATGAACACGGAAATAAGCTTTTCGATGTTCTCTCATTTGAAGAAAATAACTCGAATTTTATACACTCAATTATATCAACATTGATCCAATCTTAATCATTTAAATCAAAGACGGATACAACCGTCCAAACGCAACGCACTGCTCGCAATGAGCCGGCCGCCGCACACGCGCTGTGCGCCGTGCGGAGCGCATGCCTCGCCAAGTCTGCGCGCCTACTTGCCTTGCAACAAACATGATCGAGGCGTTTGCTTCGCACGCGATGGCTCGACCCGAGCATATGTTGGTATAATTTGTCAACACGCACGCCTCAAGCAGAGGCATGCGTTGTGCGCCGTGCGGAGCGCATGCCTCGCCATGTCTGGATCCACCTTTATGTAGACAATTGTCTTACAAGTTTAGAATCTGAAGAAGATACACTCAGGTTTATGGAGGAAGCAATAGAAATTATGAAAGCAGCACAGTTCGACTTGAGAATGTGGACGACGTCGCCACTTCAGATCGCTTCAGATCGATCAGGAGATTAGCGAGTAACAAATTGACTGACTGCAAACTAAGCTTACATATGTTTTGTGATGCTAGTAAATATGCAATGGCCTCTTGTATATTCTTACGGGCTGAAAAAGGCAGTGACGTTACTGTTCAGTTAGTCACAGCAAAGTCTAGGTTAACACCACCAAAAATAATTTCTATTCCTAGACTTGAGCTTATGTCTGCGGTGATTGGTGTAAGACTACTGACAGAAATTAAGGGAAGCTTAAATTTAACTTATGATGAATATTATTGGACTGAACTAGTACAGAGAGGTAAAGAGAGAGGTAAGTACGATGAACTTCGAGAAGGTCAGGTAGTATTAATAGAAACTGAGGAGAAAAGAATCAAATGGCCCCTAGGTGTTGTTACGAAAATATATAGGTACTGGAAAGGATGGTAAGAACAGCTTCAATTAAAACCGCTCTAGGCCATAAGGTAAGACCCATACAACGTTTATACTCTCTAGAAATCTCGGCAAATGAGGTGACAGGTCTGTCTGTCCCGAAACAATTACAAGGAAAAGACATTAAAGGTAAAGTAGCACACACTCCTATATCTAGCACTGTACAAAATCCAGTCCAGGCGAAGGATAGTTGTACCTTGCATATTCCCAGTAAGCGTGGAAAAGTCACACGACATGGCAGGAGAGTAGTGATACCTAGTAAGTATAAATTATAAATATTAACAATTACATACTCTATATGAATGCAAACTCTTTCATTTTTAATTCTAATCATTTTATTAAAGTTGTAGACTGCCACCCATTTCTTATCACAATAAGTGGAATCTACTTTATTTTTTATTTTTTTACCTTTTTCGGTGTTAAGAGGGACACTCATAATTCAGTTATTGTTATTCTTAAGTACGACTACTGACTAAAAATATTTGTAATATCTGCCTCAACAACAATTTTCAATTTGTTTTTTTAATTAACTAATTTTAAGTAGTATAACGTTTCGTTTGATAAGTTTATTTACCTTTCTTGTGTTCGGAGGATGTTGAGGTTTTATTGTGAACGAAACGTCAGTTGTCATGTTTTTTTTTAAGAAAAATAATAAAAATGTCTCACTCGAATGAAAGGCATGTTTTATTGACTGTAATCCTGAATATTATTTAATCCACTAATTCGAACCTGAAAAAGCATCCAGAGATTCGGCGGCGAACGCTGGCCGTTCGTGAGCTTGCTGGACAGGGGGTTTGCCCATAATCGCCACGCTGGGCAGGCGTGGTGGCGATCGCAGAGACGTAGTGCTTCGCGACGAGGATGTTGCTGCCCATCCTCGCCCTGTGCCATTTTATCTACGTCAGTTAGAATGGTTATACCGCCATTACTCGGTTCTGGTACCTCAGTCGGCTCTTACGACACCTGGTACGAAGGGGGATACTATTCTACTCTGCCGGTATCCCACGGCCACCCATTATTAGCTCTTTATTGGTCGCATTGCATAAATATTGGCATTCGGGCAATGATTACGAGTCAAGCGACTACAGAGCCATCTGTTCATAGCGTTCTCTTTGGCTACCATTGCTTTTTTTATGTTGAGTTTTATTCCTTTATTTCTATTTACTGTAAAATTTATCAAATAAGTTCAAGGTTCATATGATTGTATAATTTGTAGAAATTTTAGTTGAGAAATAAAAATAAAACCATTTGAAAAATCAGGATTTCTGTGGGCTTAATTCGCTCGTATCCAAACCATTAAATTTTTTTAAGGCATTAAAAAGTAAGTGAGACTGCAATGCAATGTAGTATTATCTCCAATATTTTTATGAAAATACTGAAATTACGTCCATTTTTTGTTCATGTTAGTTATCCCAGTCAAATATTTGGGTAATGGAGTCGCCGCCTTTTTCAACACATTCTGAGGCGCCTCCGTTAAGTGAAGATAGTGGTCTTATAATTACAAGTGGTTCTTTTTCTAGTGATTCTGCCAGTGGATGGCATCACGTCGTATCCGAGGTGAGTTAATCACTAGAAATTTTCTTCTCAAATTAGATTATATCATTGTAAGCATTGCATGTTAGTATTTATTTTATGTCCAAAATCCCATTTTGTGATATGTTTATAGAATTTATTATTATTTAAATTGGTCTTTGCTATAAATGTTTCACATTGTAAACAAAATACCTTTAACTTGTATCTGATATAGTATACTTTTCTACCAACTCCAAACTAAATGCTGAATATCCATATACTTGGACAAGGGATAAGAGTAAAATAATCATACAACCGAAATCTGTAACTATTGCATACATGTAATTATAGCTACTGTATTGTCATCCAGGCGAAATTAATTGACAAAACAATTCATATCTAATTATTGCATAATGCGAATTAGTTTTCTATTTTTGTATTTCAGACTCACTGTTTTAGTGGAGTGACAACATTATTTTTAAAATAATTATTTATTTCTCTTGGTTTATGTTTGGTGTGTCATTATTTGTTTTATTTACAACAAGCTGTTGCTTTTTACTCATACATGTATACAATATTGTTGTGAATCAACTATTATATTAATATGTGGGGCACCTCCCAGCCACCTGTATCCATCACAGGTGGCTATTAGTTAATATTCCAATAACATACATGGAGCACTTTTAACAGGTGTACCTACACTTCTTAACAAGTAACAAGTATACCATTGCGAAAGTTATATGGTCTGTTACCTTTTTTGTTTAAATGGAGCATTACACTTATATGAAAGGAATTTGAAGGTTTTGGCGATCATAATATTTTTTTATACAGAATCGTGGAGCACAACAAAAGTTGATGCTTTAGAAGATGCTTTTTTAATGTTCTAAAGCGTCAGATTTCAGAGTTATTCATAGAATATAAGTTGCAAACTGAACCTTGGGGAAACGTGATTTTTTAATCTTTTTCCTCCCTGCAGGTAAACATTGAATTACGACAACATAATTACATCATGTATGGTAAATTATGTACTATCCACAATTTTTTAAAACCTAGAAACAAAATTATCATTGTTATTTAAAAAAATATCTCACATTAATATAAGAAATGTATTTTCTTCCAACTATGCTTTAATTTCATCACAATCACACTAAAAACTCAGTACAAGGCGAGTCTTTAATGCTCCAGACTCTGGAGCATTAAAGACTCGCTTTGTACTGAGTTTACACTTTTATTGCTCTAGAGTCTAGCTAGAGCAATAAAAATGTATGAAATTTCATTATTGCACAGTTTTTTTTTTAATCACATCAAAAAGACCAATCTCAATGGATTAGCTCTATTCAGCCAGCCGATATCTACATATACCATACATGATGTAATTATGTTGTCATAATGCAATATGTTTGCAAGATGATGATGATGATGATGAATGCAATATGGTATACCTGCAGCTATAAAGAGCAGTGGTGGCCCAGTGGTATCGGCCTCGACTTACGAGTAGTAGGTCGTGGGTTCGAACCCCGTCAGGCGCATTACTTTGTGTAATTTATTTCAACACCACTGCTCTTAAAACGGTGAAGGAAAACATCGTGAGGAAACCGGCATGTCCTAGAACCAAAAATTCGAAGACATGTGACATCTACCAATCCGCACTGGGCCCGCGTGGTAGATTATGGCCCACTCCCTCTCACAGAGAGGAGGCCTGTGTCCCAGCAGTGGGAACATTTATAGGCTGATGATGATGATACCTGCAGGGAGAAAAAAGACAAAAAGTTGTTTCAGTTTGAGACTTAATTTCAGTGAATAACCTGGAAACCTGATACTTTAGGACATTATGTCCATCATATTTTTGTTTGTCTAAGTGTACTCTATGTAAATATATAACTTTGGTTGTGCAAAGCGATTCTGAAAAAAAAAATGAAAACGGCGGGCGACAAAAATCTTCTATCCCCTTTGGTATACAGTAAACCCTTGACCAAGGTCATTTTATACTGCAGGTTGAGATCTGAGACTAGTACTCTCAATAGGATTTAAATGCTGTGGATACTGAGCAGGGATAAAACGAGGATTCTCTTTGACTTTGCATTATTATTTCAATTTGCGTATATTTTGTGCTATATTTTAGTAATTTTTGAGCTAAACACCAGCGAGTGTATTGCATGCACAACATTTTAAAACGCCGCAACTTTACCAAAGCGATTTGTTATTCATCAGGAATGCTTGCAATCACTAGAACAAAAAGGCAGGCAGAATGATTATGGTTAGCTTATACTGGTTTTCACCTATTGAGAATGCAATAAGACTAAAGACACCAAACATACTTTATTATTCATAAGCTACCCACTTCAACAACAAGTCATCTACAAGCCTCTTAGCCACTGAAGCAAATGATACCTTAGCGAAAGCAATTAAGTATTCTGTGGCAAAAGATATTTTTGGAATTTTATTTTTTTATTTCTACCCATTTAAATCAGTTAATAAAAATCAAACATTTTGTCTGTTTGTTTCTATGTATGACTAATGTCCATCTATTTCTGTACAGTTACAAGAAAGTGACTTTGATGAGAAATCACTGTCACTATGCGAATCAACTGAAACCTCGGAACGTATGTGTGGTGATTTTTTCAATACTGTGAAGAAAGGACCTGGAAAAGTAGTACTTACTACTATAGAACCACCACCTGAATTTCAGGTATTAGCAATTTAATGACTACTATCTGCGTGCCAAATATAGCATAGACTTATAATAATCGTAATGGCCCTAATTGGCAGACAGCTAAATTTATTTTGAAATATTTCATATTATTGTTTATGGCTATAGCTTTCTGGAAAAATCATAGTAATCCAGTACAAAACTATACTCGTGAAGCATGTGACTTAATAACAGTAGCCGCACTGGATGATCTTCAAGGTTAAGCCGCGTTTGCCGAGGTTGGTCTGTGGATGGGTGACCATGTGTCCTACCGATTTTTGACTCTCCATGAAAAATAGTGATATTCAGTTGCATCTAGTTATGCTGGAAGCCGACCTTATCATATTTGTGAAAACTCTGGATTGATTGAGTACAAACACAACTTAAAGATTTTTTAATTTACTCTATTGTGTTTTTCTTTTCAGGATAGCCCTGCTTCGGATAACATAGAGAAATGTACAACTATTCACGTGCCTCCAACTGTTGTCTTCACCCTTGATGCTGCAGACAACATAGGAATAAGCACGAGGCACATTTCGCCTATGTACCCAAGAAAGTTCAAGGCAGAATCGCTATACGAGCGACGTCAATGTTTAAACCATAGGTTCGCGAGTCCAAGACTTCTTCACTTGAGTCCTTGTCGTGTCAATCGGCCTTCTTCAAGGAACTCGCTTTCGTCGCGATTGTCTAGCAGCCACAACTCGCTGGTAACACAGTTCCAAGCTGATGATTCAAATTTTATCACTCAGGCTATTTCACATGACACACTGACTTCTAAAACCTCCGATATAACGGATATGTACAATGTCCCTTTCGATAGCGACATTTATGCAGTGCCTATTGATATGGTACGGCCTAGTCAAAGCAACATAAGGAATAAAGGAAAGAAACCACCTAGAAATATTAAAAAACGTGGCAAAAATATACTTCAAACTACAGCTACTAATACCCCTGTTGATAAAAGTCATAAGACAAAAGAAAATAACAGAACTAAAGATGTAAAAACTAAAAGGCATAGCTTGCCTAGTTCGTCTTGTAAGAAAAGTACGGGTGACTCTGACACTGACTCATTGCATTTAACTTTGCGCGAAATGAGAAAATATTTACATACTCTGTATTCTAGTTCAAGTGACTCGGAATGTAGAGCCACTATTAATAAAAAGAATAACCCCATAGTGAGTAATGTTGGCATACATGCAAAACATATGGGTAAGGACGCCAGTTCAACAGTATTTTTGAAAGAAAGTAATGAAATTACTAGAACTGTGGAAACAAATAATAACCACAAGAAAGCGAACAAAAATTCATTTGGAATGAATGTGAAGAACAAAAAACATAAAGAAAACATTCCAAAGGATGTGATTGAAATAGAGAAAAACGATAAAGTTGTTAAGAAGAGTATTACAAGTCAAAACCAAAAGGCAAAAATGTCTCCAGTGAGGATATTATCTATTAATTTGAAGCAGAGTTTTTGTAACTTGTTTCGTTGGCGACGTCAGCCCGCCGCAGAGAGCGCGGCTGACGTGGAGCGAGTGAGCGAGAGCAAAGAGGAATCTCCTCCCGCCGCCGTGCGCCGCGCGCTGCCTCCGCTACCGCCGCCACCGCTTGCGCGCTCTTCGGCTCGCCGCCCCGCCAACGAAGAGGACACTGTTATGGATTTCGCCACTTCCATACAAAAAGTTAAAGATGTAAGCTTACTCTATTCAGACGTCAAACACTACAATATTTTTGCTGCAAAGAAAGGAACACTCTTGCTCATGTCATATTTTTTTCGTTTCAGTATGGTTGGTACTGGGGTCCCATATCGGTGGAAGCTGCTGAAAAGATTCTCTCTAATGAACCGGATGGTTCATTTATCGTCCGTGATAGCAGCGATGACCATTATATATTCACTCTAACATTTAAGTTAAATGGTCTTAGACATGTAAGGATTGAACATGATCAGGGTAAGAATTTTTTTTATTATGGTCCTTACTTTATTAGGATCACGCTGGATGCAGGCCGCTTACAACCGGTCCTATTGGAAGTCTAAAGGGGAGGCCTATGTTCAGCAGTGGACGTCTTACGGCTGATATGATGATGATGAAGGTCCTTAGCCTCATTTAGACAAGGCAAGACTACATTGCGGTATTTTTTTTGATCACCTGGATTACTTTGCCCCTCAGTACTCTGCAATGTAACGCATCTCGCAAGCAATTTCTTGCATCGTCTATGTGAGGCTTACTCATAACGCAACACGATACAGAGTTGCGCCGGTTGCCGATATCACTCTGATATCGCACAAACGTGCAGTTGATGAAAATGTATGGACAATCCTAAATGCTTGCTCAACGGTCATGGCATTGCACGCCATCGCATTGTCTATGCAATTTATGAACAGCGATAAAACTTGCATGAAGGCTATTGCCTCCCCGACGCCATCCTATCCAAGTGGTACTGCTGCTCTCTCGATCTCGCTCAGCAGCCTTCTTCAGAATCATTACTTTCTCATAATAGGTCACCTCCCGACCTAAACATTAAGATATCCAAACCACTTGGAATGCTCAACTCTGTATACCAAGCAGAGTGTGTAGGTATTATCCAAGCGGCACACGCTATAGAGGCCAGGTTACGGATGCCAATATACGAATACTCTCCGACAGTGCCTCAGTTCTACAATCCCTGAGGAGCAATCAGTCACGTCGAGACTAATACTAGAATGTCATAAGGCCCTAGAACGAATCACGGTACTAAACCACAACACGGTAACACTACAATGGATTAGAGGCCACAGTGGATCACTTGGAAACGATGCGGCTGACGAACTTGCCAGAAGAGGATCCAGCACAAAACCCTACGGACCCGAACCCATTGTGCCCATTCCTTTCAAGCAGTTAAGAAGCTGGCTAAAGGATCACACTCGAATACAAGCGGAGAGGTGGTGGACCTCGACACCAGGGTGCGGGCAATCCAAGGAAGCTATGCCATCCTTGGATACAAGGCTGACCAGGCGCCTCCTGCGCCTGGACAGAGATAGCCTGCGCCTGGTGGCGGGGACCATCACTGGACACTGTTCACTGAACAAACACTTCCACACCCTAGGAATCACTGACAGTCCCCTGTGCAGAGCATGCATGGAGGCGGAGGAAACGGTGGCGCATGTACTCTTTGAGTGCACCGGCGTTACCAAAATTCGCGAGGAGACCCTGGGAACACCAAGATCCCTTGCGGATGCCCTGAGGCGACCGGGAAGTTTGATCTGCTTTTGGAGGGAGGTGGGCTGGTTGGAGTAATTGGCCACAATGGCTCACGCACAATGGTCCAGTTTGAGGACTAAGTGCGGAAACCTAAACCCCCCCATGGTTCCAATGGGGGGCCTTCTAAAATAGACGTTAGATCACCTCCCTCCAGTTGTCAGATTCCACCAGCATTTCGACCGCGATTTCCTCCACTAGGATTTCGTATTTATTTTTGGGGTTGGAATTTCGTAAAATGTTGAATCAAATATTTGATCAATTTCGTTGTGTAACCTATTCGAAGTTTCAAGTAAATCGGACATTTAATTCATTTTCACATAAACTTTAATCTCCTATTCTTGTTCTTAGGGCACAATTACATCGCATAACCCCGTCTCCTCTCCGTATAGACTATGTCACTTAGGATCAATGCAGCTTTCTACTGATAAAAGATTTTTTGATATTGTTTCAATAGTTTTTTAAATTACTCATTACAAACATACAAATCTTTCCTCTTAATTATATCAATACATTATAGTAGGTTTTTTTTTTCAATATCAATATCCCAAATATCCAACACAAACTGCACATGAAAACCATCAAACCAAGAACTACAATCAATTCAATTATCCGAAACCAAATAACACGTGTGCACAAGCGACAAAACAAATAAACATAGCAGGATCGCCAACCGACATCAAGGACCCATATAATTTTGAGGAAGTACTAGACGCCATGTTCAACAAATCTCCAAACAATTAACGTTATGTTAGACAACATGATGGATTGTATGATCCAATTAATAACAAGCCTTATAAAGCTCCCCTAAACCTTCGAATAATTACCTGGAATGCCAACGGGCTGTCAGAACGTCGACAGGAGCTTGAACTTTTCTTGAAACTCGAAAGAGTTGACGTAGCTTTGATCTCCGAAACCAGGTTCACACCAAAAACCCATTTCCAACTTCAAAATTACATGGTGTACACTACAAACCACCCTTCTGGTAATTCACATGGAGGAACTGCGATCATAATAAAAGAACACATCAAACATTATGTTTTTGGGGAAAGTAAACTGAAAAGATACAGGCAACTTCGATCAGAATCCAAGACACCAAGACGGAAATAACAGTGTCTGCTATTTACTGTCCACCTAGAAACACTATTACAAGTGATGAATTCAAGACTTTTACTTTAACACACTAGGAAATAGATTTATTTGTGGTGGAGACTGGAATGCTAAACACGTGTTCTGGGGCTCCAGGCTAACCTCGACACGAGGTCGATGTAGCTACAAACGACCTTAACCTTCATTGCGCTTCACATGGTATTCCAACATATTGGCCTACAGACCCACAAAAGCTATCAGACCTGCTGGATTTTTTCATCACCAAAAATATCCCACTCAGACAAATAAACATAGCAGAATGTACTGACCTGTCACCAGACCACACACTGGTAATTATAAATATTCACTATAAGGCCATTCTAACTGAGTACATACAATGGCTGTATAACTACAAAACAAACTGGGACAAATACAGAACCAAAATAGCAGATTCCATCATATTGAACTTGCCATTGAATAACGCAGATAGTGTAGAAACAGCCATTGAAACTTTCAATAAGCTTATTTACTCAGCTGTCAAAGAATCTACTCCTGTTTTAAGGCCGAAAACAACACAAAATGCCCATTACCCCAAACTCATAAAGGATAAAATCAATGAAAGAAGACTGCTACGAAAAACATGGTATTCTACAAAATATCCCTGTGACAAAAAAGCTTTCAACAAGGCCTCTGAGGAACTCAAACACATGATCTCCCAGGCCGCAAACGAACGTCTACAAAAACAACTGGCGGAACTTACTCACTATGGAAGATAAAAAAGGCTTAAACGACCGAAAGAACATATACCACACATAAAAGCTCCTGATGGCAAGTGGGCAAAAACAGATCTTGAAAAGGCCCAAGTGTACGCAGAGCACCTAAAAACCATCCTCAGCCCCCTTCCAACCAAAAATCTAGTAAACGACAAAGAAGTCTCAGAATATCTAGACGCAGCACTGCAAATGAGCCTACCACTAAAAAGTGTTAGCCCTAACGAACAATGGCGGGAGGTCCTGAGACTACAGAATGATATAACGCCAGGCTACGACTCAATTGACGCACAATCCACATTGCGGCCATCTTTAATGCCTGCCTAAGACTAGCAATTTATCCCGCTCACTGGAAAATTGCGCAGGTCATAATGATACCCAAACCAGGCAAACCCCTCCACGAAGTTGACTCCTAAAGACCAATAAGCCTGCTCCCTGTACTGGGTAAACTCCTCGAAAAAATATTGCTGAACAAGATGCGCCCCCATCTACCGGAAATTATTCCTCTTCACCAATTTGGTTTCCGAGAGCAACATGGAACCATCGAACAGATACACCGTATTACGGATACTATAAGTCGTGCACTAGAATGCAAGCAATTCTGTCCCGCTGTCTTCTTGGATATCAGCCAGGCCTTCGACAGAGTGTGACATAAAGGGTTTCTCTTTAAACTTAAAAAGCTGCTGCCTCACTCCTTTCCGATTCTTCGGTCTTACCTATACGGTAGATGCTTTGAGGTAAAGTTAATAGCGAAGTTTCTGATTTAAATGAAATACTCTCAGGAGTACCACAGAGGAGTACCATAACTGCCACCTATGCAGATGATACAGCCCTTCTGTCGGTTCACGAGGATCCCATCATGGCGTCAGCCAACATACAAACCCACATCCATGAGGTAGAAGAATGGCTGGATAGATGGCGTATTATGGTCAATCTTGGAAAATCTGTCTATGTGACCTTCACCCTGAGAAGTTAGACTAGTCCCCCAATTAAACTTTATAATGTGGAAATTCCTCAGGCTGAAGATGCCAGACACCTGGGTATGCATCTTGATAAAAGACTCACCTGGAGAAAGCATATCTGGACCAAGCGCAAACAGCTGCATATGAAAGTAAGATCAATGTATTGGCTAATAGGTCGCAAATCGCACCTCTCACATGAAAGCAAGATAGCTATTTACAAGACCATCCTTAAACCAATCTAGACTTACGGAATCCAGCTGTGGGTACTGCTAGCAATAGCAACATAAAGATTCTCGAAAGATTTCAAAGCAAGACATTGAGAGCCATGCTACTCGTAGATATACCCTACTATGTGAGTAACAAATACATACACGAGGGCTTAAAGATCGCCACCGTCAAACAAGAGATCGCTAGATACAGCGAAAGCTATCAGACGAGAATATCAACTCACGTCATCAAGCTGGCATCAAAACTAGTGGGCACAGGAAGTATCACACACTCCAGATTGAAACGTAATAGTGTCCCAACACTTACCGTGAGATTTGGTGATACCAGATGAATGGATTTCATAGGAATTCCTTCTGCTAACAAGACAAGGATCAAGATAACTCATCTGAATGGCTTATTGTGTTGACAAAGATTGCCAAGTTGCAGAAATCATTAAAAAAAAAAAATTTTTTTTGAAAATGTTTACACGCTTTCCCCCTCACTAAAATAGAAAGCTTGCAATAAACCTTTTTCTTTTTAAAACATAATCTTTCAAATCCAATAGGTCGCCATGACGCTCGAGTAAGGGTGCTCCCACATTTGTCGACGCGGAATCGGCTTAAGCTGGTCGAAAAACCTTTATATCAACGTGCAACGTAATAAGGGTGTTACTAATACTATTCGCATCGGCTCGCGTCGTCCGAGCCGAGCCGATGCGAATGGTATTATTAACACCCTTATTACGTTGACATAAATGTTTTTTCGACCAACTTAAGCCGATTCCGCGTCGATAAATGTGGGAGCACCCTAACTGCAAATTTAACATCCTGGCCGCCCCTACCATTAGTGTTTCATTTTTAAGGTTCCGTAGCCAAATGGCAAAAAACCGAACCTTTATAGATTCGTCATGTCTGTCTGTCTGTCCGTCCGTCCGTCCGTATGTCACAGCCACTTTTCTTCGAAAGTAAGAGCTATCCTGTTGAAACTTGGTAAGTAGATGTATTATGTGAACCGCATTAGGATATTCACACAAAAAAAAAATTTGGGGGTTCTCCGTACTTAGAATTGAAACTCATTTTTTTTTGCACCAAACCAATACGTGTGGGGGTATCTATGGATAGTCCTTTAAAAATGATATTGAGGTTACTACATTTCTGGACACATCTATTGGCCCATCTTAGAGTTTAGGTTTCGATGGCCCCTACCGAAATATGATCGCTAGATTGAACAAAAACTGTTGATGCAGTTTTAAACCTGATACATTTTACCATCTTTTTCGATCGTATTGTTTTAAATTTGAATTCAGAATACCATACGCCTAACAAGTTGGATATGCGCCTTGTTAAAATAAAAAAACATGTTTTATCAAATAAAGGTTTAATTTAATAACGCGTGTTGCCTCCATGGGCATCTACCACAGCTCTCATACGATTAGGCATAGAGTTTATCAACCGCTCTATGAAATTTTGAGGGATCATCTCCCATTCCTCTTCTATGGCAGTTTTCAACTCCTGCATCGTCTGGGCAACTGGCTGACGAGCCCTAACACGTCTTTTTAGCTCGTCCCACATGTGCTCAATGGGGTTCATGTCTGGGCTTCTGGCTAGCCAGTCCATAACTGTGATGTTCACATCCCGAAGATATTCCCTAACGATGCCGGCCGCATGGGCTCTTGCATTATTATGCATAAAAAGGAAATTTGGGCCCACATAGTCCGCGTATGGTATCACGAGAGGTTCTAAGCACTCACGAATGTACCTTTCAGCATTTAATGTTGGCAGCCGTGGTCTTGTAACAACCTCAAGTTGAGTTTTGCCGCGAGCGGATATACCGCCCCATACAGTCCATGAGCCACCGCCATAAGCAACCCTCTCTTCAAAGCAGCATTGTGCGAAACGCTCTCCCTTACGTCGGTAGACCTTCTTCCTTCCATAATTGCCATGTAACATAATTTTAGACTCATCAGAAAAGAGTACACGGCTCCAATCTTGCTGTGTCCAATTTAAATGACTGCGTGCGAAATGAAGGCGCGCTGTTCGGTGGGCTCGCGTTAGTTTGGGCCCATTAGCTGGCTTGTGTGGTACCATATCGCGTTCTTTTGAACTTCTCCGAACAGTTCGAGCGCTCACAGATACTCCGTGGAAGTCGCGAAGTTGGTTTTGTATCTCAATGGAGGTAAGGTGACGATTTCTCAAGCTGGTCGTCACGATGAATCGATCCTGCCTTTTAATTGTGACCCGAGATCGTGGCCTTCCTTGGCGACGAACAAAGCCGCCAGTCTCTAGGTACCTCCGATAAACATTTCGGACCGCAGATCGACTTAAATTAAGTTGAGCACTCACGTTTCTTTGGCTCATGTCCGGCCTGAATAAGTGCCACAGCTTGGGCGGCGACTTCAGGTGAAGTATCCATAAATTATTGATAGAACCTCACCTTAATGTTAAGAATAAGTAATGTTTGTTGCAAAACCAAAGATATCAATCACTTTTTCAAGAATTAAATCCAAGTAAACCAATAAAACAAAGTTTTCTTAGTATTCGATTGTTTGATATCAACAAACAGGCTCCAAATTGTCTTTTGTTTCTTTAAATTCTGTGTTCGATATTAAAAAAAAGACTATTGAATGAAATTGTGAATGTGCCAGGTTCAAAACTGCATAAAAACTTTTTGCTCGACCTAATATAAAATTTTAGCTAGGACCAAACGAAACTGAAAATACAAGGTGGGCCAATAGATGTGTCCAGAAGTGTAGTATATTTTTTTTCTAAATTGAACAGTTTGCGCGAGAGACACTTTGACAGGCCTGTTGGTCTAGTGGTTAGTGACCCTGACTGCTATGCCAGAGGTCGTGGGTTCGATTCCCACCCAGGACAAATGTTTGTGTGATGAGCACGATCATTTGTTCTGTGTCTGGGTGTAATTTATCTATAATATGTATGTATTTAGAAATATATAAGTATGTTTATCAGTTGTCTAGTACCCATAACACAAGCTCTGCTTAGCTTGGGACTAGATGGCGTTGTGTGATAGTTGTGGAATATTATTATTATTACTTCCAAAGTGGTAAAATGTGTCCCCCCCCCCCCTAAACTGTAACTTCTAAAAAAAAGGAAACGATAAAACTAAAAAAAAATATATGATGTACATTACCATGCAAACTATCAGCGAAAATTGGTTTGAATGAGATCAAGTAATTAGTTTTTTATAATACGTCATAAATCGTAAACCGCAATTTACCTTTTAATTTGAGAATAATAATAATAGTTCTTTTGTGTTGTGTAACTTGTAAAATTGTAACACTAAAATTGTAACCTACTGGAAGAAGTCACTGACTCCTGAAACACAGGCACCTTAACCTAGCTCTGGAGTCAGGGTCTCATCACTATCTGTAAAAGTTTTTGTCAATAAAAATTATCTTATTATCTTATCTTACCTTTCAAAGTTACAACCATCTACAAGAACTTTTATAATTACCTATTATGTTACTTGCTGCTACGGAACCCTTTATGGGTGAGTCCGGCTCGCACTTGGTCAGTTTTATGACCTTGTTATGTTTAATTTTCAGGTAATTTCTGTTTTGGTGGCTGCACTATGTTTAAAGCTCAGACTATAGTAGAATTCATAGAGAATGCGGTGGAAACATCTCGCAGTGGACGATATTTGTTCTTTTTGAACCTGAGGCCTGTGCTCGGGCCAGTGCGAGTACAACTGCTGTATCCGGTTTCAAGGTTTAAGCGTGTGCAAAGTCTCCAACATATGTGCAGGTAAGCTATACACTATATTTTAAAAGAGGGAATTGATATTATCTATATTCTATGCAATGGGATCCGTTTTCCCAGTTCATCAAGTCCCCAGAAGCATTGAAGGTTTCCGAGGCTGTTCTGTTCCACTGCAAGAGATCTGGGTAACAATTGGGTGTCTCTTCTAAATTGGGTGATAATATAATTATACGCCGTTATAGGACTAACCGTTGTATAACGGTCCAACTTAAAATACCGACTCTATACAGAGTCGTTATTTTTTTTTTATTATAAGTTAGCAAACAGAGAAATATCCAAATCCATAATACACTGGAAAACTTTGTAAGGAAACTAGATCTTTTTTGATGTTGGCATATTTATGAATGCTTTTTAGGTTTTTCAAGTTTAAAAAGTTCATAGCTCCGTCAACGAATGCTCAAAAAAAGGTATAGAGGGAAAGTCTTGGAACACAATTTTTACTACGCAACTATGTTTGGACTAGTTAGGAGGTGAACATATCAAAATGCCCCACCCCTAGCCCTTGAGCTGTGGGGGATTTCTGCGCTATTTATTACTGCTTCCTCTGTGGGTTCCTCCCACAAGAGATATCAAGCTTGATGGTGGCTACCGACTTCAAGAACTACTTATACTTGTGGACTTGTTTAGCTGGAGCCCCATACCAGCTCAACATGCAGGTTTCATCTGTCTGTGTTCATCGTAGGTGGTGTGGGAAGGGTCTGAAAAGACTGCTGCTTTCTGGATCTTTGGCGATATCAAATACAACTTTTCTAATGTGAAAAGGTAAATATGATTTTTCCCAAATTACAGACATTCAAGAGCAGATACCTCGAAAACTATACAAGATATCGAAATGCTCACTAAATAAAACTTATGGCGAATTTATTCAGCTTTTATTTTGCTCCTACATGTTTGCCGCATGGTTTTCGAGATATAAGCGAAAAACCACAAAATGGTACCTTCAAAACCCCCTCCCCCTCCCCCACAGCTCTAGGGCTAGGAGTACTAGCTACTTTTGATATGTTCACCTCCTAACTAGTCCAAACAAAGTTGCTTAGTCAAGAATTGTGATCCAAGACTTTCCCTGTATACTTATACTTACTATATACTTGTTCGTTGACTGGGCTAAAGGATAATTTAATTGTATAGGAATTAAAAATCGTGACCATAGAAGTGGCTTTTTGACATTATTTCATGTAAGAATGATTTCATTGTATCCGATGGAAAAAAAAAACTAAAAGGTAGAAGTGACCGTGCACCATACACCGTTGGGACTACTGCCTCTGTTTTTGTAAACATTCGAATGTGCTGTTTGTTTATTAAAATACCCCGAAAATCAGTCTCATTTACTCTTTCGAGTAGTTCCAAAATATTGTAGAATAAATAAAATATATCAAAACTGTAAACTAATCGAATTTGTAAGGTTCATTGAATCTGGACGCAGGTGTTTTCATGGATAACGTTTATTATTCTAGGCATGTCATTGGCGTAGCCCACTGTCAATTCTATACATCTTTTCTTTGCGCACTAAATATAATATTATTATTGCAATAAATAATATAATAATGAGTGATCAAGGAGAACATTCACGAAATTGCTTGTGGTAAGGACCTAGGGGAGCAGCCTCCTTACAATACAAATCGTGACTAAAAGTACTTTCTGAATCAACTAGTTTTTTTCGGCTACTAAAATTATCAACTTTACTACGGTATCCTGCTAAGATAGTCCTGCGACCTGGTAGGCGTTTGGCTCTATAAGGGCCACTGAAAGCTCCTTTTGACGCGCATGGAACACCACATGCTGTCGTTCTGGGCCTGATCCTTTATAAGATAACTAGCTAGCCCCATTCACGCCGTACACGGCTGGATAGAGATTTCGAGGGCGTCCACTCCTTCACGTGTTCTGTCTCCTCCTTCGCTGTTATTATTGCTGCAGAAAAAATGGCAGCCTCCTTTCCGGATTGCCACCGTGTGATCTGGAAGCAGAAGACCTCCAGCATCTATGTCTAAGAGTGGATCACCCGAATAGCCATGATCCCCTGGTGCGATCAGCTGGCCTGGTCTGAAATGAGTTATCTCGTTCTGGGTTGAGCTGTCTCAAGCCGCGTACGGCGTGAATAGTTGTCTTATAAAGGATCAGGCCCAGAACGACAGCATGTCGTGTTCCACGTGCGTCTAAAGGAGCTTTCAGTGGCCCTTATACACCGTGACTTTTTAGTCGTTTTACAACGGCAGCCCAGTTCATGTATCCAATGACTAGTACACGTTTATAATAAAAAAATAGGGATTTATGAGATTTTAAAAATTTTAAAATAAAAATATTATTCATTATTATGACGCAAGGCGTAATTAAAAACACCCTTGTCTCATAGAAAATGGAGATGGAATGATTTGCTCGACTCGTGCGCTGGGTAGGTATACTCCACAGTTCGATACGTATACATTTTTACAGGGTGTTTCATATTTCTAACGTACCTATTTATTAATGATAAAAATTATTATTAATGATAAATAAAAAAATCACGCCTTGAGGTATTTTATGTCGGATACATTAAGTGGACCTCTTTTGTAAGACGACTTAAAAGGCACGGTGTAGAGCCAAAGATCTAAAGGGGAGGCCTATGTTCAGCAGTGGACGTCCTATGGCTGAGATGATGATGATGATAGAGCCAAACGCCTACCAGGTCGCAGGACTATCTTAGCAGGATACCGTAGTACAGTTGATGATTTTAGTAGCCGAAAAAACGTGGTTGATTCAGAAAGCAGTACTTTTGGTCACGATTCGTATTGCTAGGAGGTTGCTCTCCCAATACCCCTACCACAGGCAACTTCGATTCTGTTCCCGATGCTGGTCCCACCAACAGATTTGTATATATTAAAATGTTTTTATTTCTTTTCACAAAAAATAAAGAGATTATTATTCATTTTAATTAGGTACACCTCTGCCCAACCCTTCAGGGATTACAGGCGTGATGATATTTTATGTTAAATTGCTTGAGGTTGCTAGTTCTAGCAATACTTATCATTATTTGGTGTTTCTCGGCACTTTCAGAAATAAAAAAAAAAGTATGAAAATTACGAATCTTCGAACTTGGCCGAGAGCAATCCTACAACTTTTGTGCCATTGTAACTAGGTACCAATATAGGTGCCATAGGTACCAATTTAGGTGCCATAGGTACCAATTTTTTTCTTTGGCTTTGAATTTTTTGGCACTTTCAGAAAAGGCCCCAAAAAAAATATGTCCTTTAACGAGGGTAAGTAAAAATGCACAAATTGTTACTATAATGATTTTAACCTTCCAGGTTTGTGATATTAAAGTACGTGCGTCGAGATCTCATCAGTAACCTACCTCTGCCAAGGCGGCTCGTGGACTACCTGAGTGCAACTCACTACTACTCAGAGCTTCTCGCGGACATGTGAACGCCTCCAGGAGTCGCTCAGATATCCTGTCTGAAGCGTCACGAACTCACGATGATTACAAACTCTTGTCCATGCAACAAGGTGACTATTTGTATATATATTTATTTTAATTTAAGATATATTATTCCCTAATGATTTTTCCAATGTTTGTGATGGATTGATCTAAACATAATTTGTTTGTACATTAATTAAATTGCAATGTATTTAAAATGTATAATAATGTAATTATATTTATAACATTTGCAAGTTTTGCTGTATGCAATTTATAACCGTAATTCAATTTTGTTATTTCGCCAATTCGCTGTTATTTCATATCATAATCATCCTTTGTGATATTATTAATCAATGGGTGACTAAGTGTCACAAGATTACCTACTTATAATTCGCTGTTGATGTAATCATGTGAGCATTCCACATCATGTTCATTGTGCACTTGTACAGGCAATACTGTCATTTACACAAGCCTGAATTGTGAAACTCCTCCTTTTTTTGTCGGTTAATGAAGTTCCTATATGGCGATAAATAAGCCTAACATATAGCGATCGACTTTTTCAAATCAAATAAGCCCAAAGGCCGTCACTAACAAATTTCTTATCAGCTTTCATTCAACATATATGGGAAAAAAAAAGAATAAGTATAGAAGGTATTTATCGCGTATTTTCTGCCTTATTTCATAAATTAATGACAAAGTAAAAAATCCTTTGTGGAAAAACTACAACGAATCGTCTGAAAAGAACCTCGATTCAATAATAACGAGAGATCGAGGGAGAGATTAGAAAACATTATTATTAGTTGTAAAACGAGGGTGAAAATTCACAGGCGACAAACACGTATACCATCATACGTGTTTGAAGACTGTGATTTTTTTTTTGAAAAATGCAATTTGAAGATGTCATTTATTTATTTTAAATTTGGGAGATGGTTAGTATGGGTGTTTGCGTCCTTAGCATGATAAAATATCCGAATTATGAGGGTTGCTGAAGTTGTCCGTGTATTCAGTTTAGTTCAGACACCAAAATAATAGTTGCATAGTGTGCGTGTGCTTGCGATTTCGCGTCTTTGAACACTTCATCCTGTATTGTCATCGTAATGCGGTTTAAGAGTATGATAAATTATCATATTAATTAGTTGTTTAATTTAGGTCGGCTTTGTAACGACAAAGCCGACAAAAATGGGAGTCAACAACGGGTGACTCCCATGTTTAAACGGGAGCTTCAGGGATGTTTCGATGTTTCGTTTTTGATGTTACGATGTTTCTACAACGCAATACCTAGTGTGGGTTGTGCATTTTTTGTTTACCCTCGCCACTGGGATGTGCGTAAAAACGTAAGTAGCAGCACAAAAAGGTTCGGCTAGAATGACCGGAGTGCTACCTACGGAAATTAGGCTTATAAGCTAGCTATCAACCCTAAACCTAGTTATTAGATCTTACCCACTTGCACGGCAAATGATTGAAAACCAGAATGAGAATAACATTTTCTGGTATTTATACTATGTATTTAGATATTTCACCTGCGAGTAGAGCATTTCTCAGATTGTAATTGATTTATTCCACGATCCAATTTAGCTGGAATAAATGATTCATTATCAATCAATCTTACCATAGTCCACTTGTATTTAATGTGATCCCTATTTAACTAAGGCCGATAAACATGTTCAAATGTTCGTTATAAAAAAAGGGAAATAGCCAAATAAAAATAAATGCAATAAAATCACTGTTTTAATCTAATAACACTCCAAGAAATTTGAAGATAACTGTCTCTTTTAAATGAAAGAGGTATATAAGTGCCTCAGCATTTTAAACTACTACTATAAATAGCTGTATTAAACCGTAAATGTCCTTTATTTTATAATGAGCAACTCACGATTTTGCTAAATAGTAAGAAATGTCGCTCAAAATGAAAATTCATCCCCATGAATAAGCGCATGAAAAACAAATGAACTATGAATATAAATTACTTGACAATGGAGGCACAATAAAGATGCTGTTTTTCCGCTTTATTGACAATCGTTAATTTAGAATGGATTCTGGGACTGCCACAGTGTTAGTATTATGAAGAGGAAAGAGGTAATTTCTAATCCTACAGAAGTGATTTTGAAATTTCTTTCACCACTAGAAATCTACATTATTTTCAAAACGTTAACTACGCGAAGTCAGGGCGCGTCGCTAGTTACTCGTATTTTATTATTTATTTAGTCCGGCTGCTCACTGATGTCTTATAGTCGCATAGAGTTTTTGTTTCTCCGTCGTGTACTATGACGATAAATGGGAGTGCGCTGATTACGGTGACAAATAGTTTCCAGCTGCCGTGTACATTCGACTGGTCAACAAAATGTCATCGAAGAAAAAGTTTCCACTGAGCGGAAGGTCTTACTTTGCACAACAAAAATATTTTTAAAAAAAAGTTTAAAGTTTGTTCACTTCTGGCATCGCTAACTTAATGTGCTCAAACACACTGCGAGCCTAGCGCGGTGGCGGCGGCGGGTGCGATAATATTGAACGTATGAAATCGCCGCTCATGGCCACACTGAAGTGACTAAGGCGGGGGCCTAGCGCGATGGCTACAAGCGATTTTGCGAGCCTAGGCGTTGCGTTGCTAGGCAACAACAGATATAACGGGTGGGTGGCATGTGTAGCAAACCATTTCGGTCTTTTAATCAGCGCCATCTAGTTATCAGGACATCCACTAAAATACTACCGTAAGAGGTACTTACTTGTATTTAAATTATTTTTACTGTACTTGACTAGAATCATGTAGAATGGTTGATAATTTACTTGTATACAATCCTAAACAACCTATAAAACATTTTAAAATAATTTCTTTTAACAAGATTTATAGAAACTACTTCGTACCACCGGTTTGCAACACCTGAAGTCGCCGCTACAAAAACAAACGCTTGATGGCTTCCAGTGTGGACACACACAATCTGCAGCATTTCAAGCGTCATTTAGAAATGTATAATCAGACTTTTTTATTGTCAAGGGCGAGAAAAATAACATAAGTAGTGTAAATTATCTCATTGATTTTTAGATAGACCATTATGTAAATAATATTATTTTACTAATGTAGTGTAATGAATTTAATTCTTCTTTTTTATTATATGTATACAGTACATTTATATAGAGTCGATTTATTTATTTCGTATTATTTCTTGGTTTTACAAAATTATTAATGTTAATGTCACCAAAGATGTTTAAATATTGTTCATTCATTTATAATAATGATAATATGTGATTGTTTGTCAGTAACTTTCATAGTGTGGCTGTTGACTGTGCATGATTATTTTCGGTAAACATGTTTAGCGAGTAGAGGCGCCTCATCAAGAGATGAATCTGTATAATATTATAATGCACACACAACCATCGTATGTGGCTATGCCTCTAAACACTCAACTTCATGATATTAAATTCTAAAATATATTAAAGGACCTGCATATTGTTATGTTGTGCCCCTAAGTATTTAGTATGTTTATCAAATGATCGCCGTTATATAACATAACTTGTATGCCTTTTTATACCACCGTGACAATTATATTGTAAGATTAATGTTAAGGTATTACAAAAAATAAACATATCACAAACTTATTGTTAAAAGTAATACTAACACATTTAATTGTAACCAGATGTAACCTTCATAATGTATGTGTTATTACATTACATAAATAAAACTTGCAATCTTGTTTTCTGCGATTAAGAACACTCGGAATGTATTAAAAAATAATTAATCGTTATATTAAACCTGCTTAGCGTCTATGTAGACTCTGAACTACGTATGTTAATGTCTAGTGGCTATGATGAGATAATGCTATGGAGGTCAAGGTGATGAGGTGCCCTTACGCCTTGCTTCCACTCATTCGATGCCATTCATATACAGAGTAAACATTCAGTTATAATAATCAAAACAATGCGTATGTTGTAAATAATAATTACGTTTTTTTAAATCACAGCGCATAAATTCGTTTTTTTTTTTGTTTTTTAATTTGATGATTTGTTTTTTGTCTGTGGTATCGTAACTCCTAAACAAATGGACCAATTCGCGGTGTAAGAGTCAGACAAACGTATCTACATTTTCTCAATTTTACAGGAGAGCAAAAATAGTGTGAAAATTCGGCTCTTCAAACTTTACCAGCTTTTGAATGCAGATAAAATACTAGTATGGAAGAAAACAAAGTTTTCTAAGTATTGCCATACTCTTAGAGCTTTGAAAAAATTAGAAATTATTTATTTATATATGCTTACATAGACGCAATATATATATTTTTAAAATTCGGTTGACATACGTTAGTGTGGCCCTTAATTATTTTGAAACTTATGTTGTTATCAAACTTAAATACGTCATTTGTGAAGTTAAGTTTTATAATATCTGTGTAGCAGGGTATGCATGATTAAAACAATTTGTTTCAAAACACCTATTTAGAACAGTGTTTTAAACACTGTTAAATTAAATTAAACAGTATTTTTTATTACCAGTTTCAACTACTTTTCAAGGCGGATGAATGCATATAAAATGAAAATACTTAATATTCAAAAACCATTTGAGTCTTTGCCATTGCTATGTCATATTCTTAACTTTTATTGGCATTGTAATGAAATAATACTTAATAATATTAGAAAAAAAACATCACATGTTTTATTTCACGTAATCATTTTTCGTAATTTCATTACAAAGGGCGAATTTGAAAAGATGTAGTTTAGAAATGAAACATAATTAATTTATATGTTTAGACATCGACAAATAAGGTGGAATTAATTTGAAAAAAAGCCAGAAACAAAAAAAAACACTTGTTTAACAACAATTGGAACTGTTTGTTTTATAAGAAGAAGGGTCACAGTCCTTACCCAGCCTCGGCTCAAATGAAATGTATCTTAGTTTTTTAGTGTTTTTTATGTACATCAAATAACAGATTTCCTTTTTTTTAATTTCTGTGGTTAACTTACCTAGTTAAATTGTTTAAATAAGCATTAGTAAAAATGTTAAAATTACTAGCTGTTCCCCGCGGTGTCTCCCCCTGCTCGGCTCCTATTGGTCGGAGTGTGATGTTGTATAGCTTACAGTCTTCTTCAATAAGTGGACTATCCAAAGCAAAGAGATTTTTTAAATTTCGAACCAGTAGTTCCTGAGATTAGCCCCTTCAACCAGACATACAAACTCTTCAGCGTTTTCGACTGGGCGTGGATGGCTATGTCCGAAACTATGAGTAATATCGAAAACGTTGAAAGGAGTCTCGAGGCCGATTTTGACGAAAACTAAAACTGTAAATACAGTAATTCTGACCAGGAATCGAACTAGCTGGTTTGGAAAAAAATCACATCCTGTAATATTACACTATTTGATAGCGTTGCTAAAAAGACCAAATTTTGGGAAGTACTTAATCATATAAGTACGGCAAACTTAAGGAAAACGTTTAATAAAAAAACTGATCAATCTTTAAGGCACAAGAAACAAAAAAATATGAATTTCATAAAAATCTCCTATTTCCTGGTATTGCGTTGGAATGGTTGAGTTTGATCTGAGGTTGAGGTCTTACGTCATCAACTTTAAGGTGACAAACTAACGTAAGTTTATATTTTGTCAATGGACTATAATATTAATCAAACAAAATAGTACTGCCACAAAAACGTAAATTGCAATACATCGTTTTGGCCATTGACTTGTATTATTCATGTAACAAAAATGGTTGTGCCAATAAAACGTAAATACACAAACGTTACACTGGCTCTTTAAACTAAGCATCAAAACAAAATTTTGTAACGACCAAAATAACGTATAAGCTTTTACGTTCTTATGGTTTGTATAATTATTGCCAAACAAACTATATTCTAAGAATAAAAATATTGTTTTTAGAAATACGTTTTTCTGGTTCCATTGAAAATGATTCTTAAGCTATTTCGTTTTTTTGGAATTTGATAAATATTGACTTTACCGTTACGTCGTTTTGGCAATTCATAAAGGACTCTACTGTGAACCGTTTTATGAAAAAAATTTTTTTTTTAATTTTTGTAGATACGTTCATCTGGTTCTTATACCGCGAATTATGATGCCTTTTTTGTCTTTTATCTATAATTTATGAAGATCTATTAGCTCATCATTACGCCGGGAGTACGTTTGTTTTAAATTTTATTATATTGAATTCCCCGAGCTTGATCCTGGCTACCCAATCTTCTCGGCTCGATGGTAATGTAACATCAGGATTCAATTTGAAAGCATGAATATAGAGTAACTTTTAATTTTCATATTTCAGTCACACAGATGATGAACAACAGTTATAACAGCCTAAGCATTTCAATTATAAAATGAAATGCGAGGATTATTTCCATTTGGCCTCGGTTTAAATCACCTTAAATGCAGTGGTTTATTGAACGGGATTATGCTAATAAATATACTTTGTCCATTAACTTCTGCAGCATGTTGGAAAATTTACATTAACATCGTTCAAGCAAAAATGTAAATGTACAACTCGAAAAAAAAAATAAAGGCCACTTTGTTATTACACTTCGCTGTTCTTTAATATATTTTCCCTACTTCATTGGAAGCACTTCACCATACGGCCTGTATCACAAAACGCATACTGAGGCTCTGATATACCTACATATTTTGTGCTTAAATGCTTATCACCAATACGAGGATAGCAGTATTTTTATTGTACTATGGGAGCTACTGTGTGTCCTCTATTGTTAAACGAATCATCAAAATCGAATTAAGCTACATGATTTATTAAAGGGAAAACCAATTTTACAAAATAATATTAAAGCTGTCTTTTGATTTTCCGTAAAAACGACATTTTCTAATGTAATGAATGTGTTGACGTCGCTTGTGGAGCTGCGATAGCTTAACTGGCCAAGCGCCTAGAGTACTAATCTAGAAAGAGGCAGGTTGAAGTACCGCACGCAGTCAAAATTTTCTTTCCAAAACTTTTCTGGAAATCAACGATGGCTACCAGCAATAATGGTCCACTATCTCCTTTGTTTATTCCCCCAAAGATTCCCGTAACGCCGAGCTATGTAATGCTCGTCGCTGACAGACCCGCGTAGTGTAGTGTGATACGGGCTTTCACCGCACATAAGTACAAATAGAATTCTTGCCAGTGTAGCATATTGAGATAATACTATAATGTTTAACTAGTTAGATTACACACATACCGTGATTCTGCAATTCTAAACGAATACATTGTAATATTTGTATAACTCGTAGTTTTATATACCGTCATATACCTATCTAATCTGTAGTTAAACCTACTTATCATAGAACTTAAAAACTTAATTACTTATACAATAACCCGACTGTGAACGAAAACATAATAGCGTATAATTCATTTAAACTTCTAAGTATCTATGTAGATGTTTATATAACTGCAATTGGTGAATAATATTCTAAATAAAAATGGCCGTAATCTATACCTAATGTTAAGGTAGTGGCTCACTGGCTGTGGCTAAACCGAGTAGGTATTTAATAATAACAATACAACCTTCACAGTTGTAAGTGATACGAATTATTGAAATATTTATTTTGCTACTGTGGAAATATGTAGTTAGCCTTGTAAAGTTAAAGCAGAATAGGTCTGTAAAGTCACAATGTGTCAGACATGCTAGTACAAACCAACTAAAATAGAGAGGAATAATTTGTGGTAGCCAATGATCGCTTTCGTAAATAAATGTAACTGTTTACAAAAGTAAATGCTTCTGTAAATGAATAAAATATGAATATAACCCGTAGCGTAGTACAAGATATATTATATAGTATGTTGCTAGAGTTACTGAATGAATGACTATTAGTATATCTTGAGCAATAAAAATGAATGCTTCAAACGAGCGCTTCATTGTAACCATTCATATCATGGCGGGGGAAGGTGACGCATACCCAGAATGAGTCTTTTTGTAATTAAGACATGTTGTGGTGTAATTATAATAATTATAAAATAGTTGTCTGTAATCTGTACGCGAGTACTCTTGATTAACCTATAACAAATAATTAAAACATAACTAACTTGGAGTGCATCTGATAATGTCTGAGTCTAAATATATACATATATGCCACTTGTCTATTAAAAAGGGTAAAAAAACTGTTTACTTGATGGTTAATATAATTTATTATATCATGTCAGTTGATGTTAGATAATTCCATTGCTTTGCCCATTATATGAAACATATATTATCGTCTCAGAATGTATCACTAGCTTACTATAATATGAGGTTGGAACGTGGATTTGTAACACTCGGGTGGCATTTCATTAACCAAACGATAATTAGATAGTATCATAGGTTTAAGTGTGCTCTTAGGACGCAGATACATCTAATATATTAATGTTAGTACTGACAATGTAATGTAATAGTTTACTACTTACTATAAAAGACAGCGTGTTTATGACGCAATGACTGAATAGTATTGTAATCCCCGGACTATTATAGAGCAAGATAATTCTTCCGTCTGACTGAAAGTCTCAACATTATAACGCATAAGCGCTGTATACGTTTGATTCTGCAAATATTTTGTATCGAATTATTTAAGTAACAACACGTTCTCATACATTTTTTTTTAAACTGACTAGAATAAGACTTCAAGTATCATAATAACAATAGTAAATGGGCAAAAAGAACCCATCTTTGAAAAACTATTATATTTACACTAGTATTATTAAGTTGCGCCGAACACCGGTATTCTCAATATTCTTGAGAGTATCCTTCAAACAGCTCACGCTATCCTACACCTAACCATAAAAATAATGCAAAAGTAAGTTTGTTTGTTACATTTTGATCCCTAAATCGATCATCCTAAAATTTTGCATGTACATAAATTGACATAGGGTAGGTACCTTTAAATCCTCATAATTACTATTCGGTAGGAAAACAACAATAAAGTTCTTATGATAATACAAAGTTGACGCCACGTGTCTTTTGCATTATAGTATTACAGGCAGAGTATAACTCGAATTGATTGTCAAACTATAAATTAACTCGGAGTGAAGCAAGAAGCACTACTTTTTAGGGTTCCGTAGCCAAATGGCAAAAACGGAACCCTTGTAGATTCGTCATGTCTGTCTGTCTCTGTCTGTACGTTCGTATGTCACAGCCACTTTTTATCGAAAGTATAAGAGCTATCCTGAACTTGGTAGGTAGATGTATTATGTGAACCGCATTAGGATTTTCACACAAAAATAAAAACAAAATAAATTTTGGGGGTGCCCCCGATACTTAGAATTGAAACTCAAAATTTTTTTTTTCACCAAACGCTTACGTGCGTGGGTATCTATGGATAGGTCTTTAATATAATTTATATTGAGGTTACTAATATCATTTTTTTTTTTAAACTGAACAGTTTGCACGAGATACACTTCCAAAGTGGTAAAATGTGCCCCCCCCTGTAACTTCTAAAATGAGAGAATGATAAAACTAAAAAAAAATATATAATGTAGACCTCAACAAAAACTTCCAACGAAAGTTGGTTTGGATGAAATACAATTAGCAGTTTTTTAGATATAGTACATTTTTAAAAACCGCAAACAAAGTTATTTTTATTGTTTGTGTATATTACTTACTAATCTCAATATAATTATATCCCTATCTATGCTTGCTACTACGGAACCCTTATATATGGAAAGAATTGCTAGAGGTGCCGCCCGTTGATGGAATTATCCCACCTGCTATGCCATTCGGATAAAAGTTCTTCCTAGACTATCAGACAGACAGAGAAGCAAAATCTAGTTACAGATATATTGAAACGTGTCGAATATAGGTAAATAAAATTATCGATCTGCTTTGCTTTGAATTTTCTGTTTCACTATTCGCCCCGTTGAGCGTCGACCTCATGACACGCGTTCGAAACCGAAGAATCGATTAAGTTCTATTATTCGAAGCCGCTTCAGTTCTTCTCGACACGCACCCCTTTCCTCCCTATTATTAGTATGGCCAGAGGTAATTTTCTCCATTTTAAACATCGTAGTATGTCTGGTGTGGAAATTATTAAGGTGTTTGAGCTCGAAAATATTATATAATTATCTGTCATATAGTAATTTATTAAAATCTGTGTGTAGACAAGAAACAGTATTTTATTTTTGAACAACCGATTTGACAATGTTTGTTGTAATTATTCATGTTCCCATTATTATTCTAATAGGGTATGAGGACGTGTTGTCTATTTTGTTAATAGGTTTTCTGTTATAATAACAACATTCAATTTAAATGAACTGTAATATGAGTTAAAGTTGTAAAAATAATGTCGTATCTAATTTTACTTATTTACGTGGTAATGAAATGACCTGGGTTGAACAGGGATCTTAGGGTGGTACACCATTAATGCTTGTGTCTTTCATAGTTACGAGTACCTACTTACATTGGAGAAAAATTATTTAAAACATGTTGTTTGGAATACCACTTTTTGTTTTCGTTTCACAACATAATAAGTATTTAAAAATATAAGACATCAACACCAGTAGGTATTTCTATCCGTACGCTTTGAAGCTGTGATATGACGCTGTTGCATATTCAGTGTCGACTGTATCAGACTTGAATTCACTCAGCTTTCGTTTTAAATTAAAAATGTCTACTGCAGCTTCAATAAAAAAAATAATCACAGGCGTATAAATCATATTTATGTAATAAAGGCACTAGTAGATTACACCCTGTAATTTAATAAGCAGTTTTCATGTTTTATTCACCCAAAATAAAATAACTATAAATCTATGTACTTTTGAACTAATATTTTAACCTTTAAAGTAACGCCCTGTTATCGCAGCTGTAAATATTTTAGGAACACTCATCATAATGGAGCTGCACTTTATTTTCAAATTAATTGTGAATGAGAAAACGCATATTTGTTAGTAAATAAAATGTATGGAAAAATATAAGTACAAAACGTGTTGAATAAAAATGTATTTGAGATCATAATGAGATCTGTCAGTCACAAATGTTGTTCTTGTTGTGGACAATGCAGATAGTCCGTACTCCGTAGAAAAAAATAATGTACGTGCTACAAGCCTTTTGCGAAATCATATGGTACCGAGTTTCGCCAAACAATACAAGTAATGATGGCTGTGATTCCTATTAATTAAATTAAACTTCTGTACAATTTAATAATAACAAATTCTCAACTATGAATGGGTAAAAAACTGAAATCTGCAAGTTCGGCAAAAATATACTCAGAACTTATGACTCAAACACATTTTAACTTCAACATACCTACATTATTATGTAATATGAATTACGATATAGACTAGTAATTTATTGTTTATAATAGTTATTACTATATTTGTTCATACATTTTGCCTTTACTAAAGGCAAAATTGTATTAATTTTATGAGGCGAAGTCTTTACCTGCAATAATATATACACTATTTTGTAAAAACTCACTTATGACATAATATAAAAATATGTAACTTGTATCAGTATAATAATATAAATGTCCCTGGAAAACTTCAAGTGCGGTTAAATACATCAGTATTTAAACTGGCAAGTGTTGAAACTTATAAACACTCACAATAGCAGTTATTTTACTTAAGTACTAATTGAGAAGATAATTATTTTTGCATACACGTAAATAATACTATTCTTACTAGTCCAATGGGGACTATCATTGTTCTAAAATAACTGAAATCTTATGCTAGATTATAAATTACTCAAAACAATAAATGCCCTCCTTGTTTTTCTACCAAGAATAGTAATTTATTCACAAGTAACTTGCAAATACGTTTGGTATGGACGTGGCATAATATGGAAATTTAAAACATGAAAATGTTTGAATTCTCATTTTACTCTTATTTTGTGTGGAGACGGTAATAATGGTGTAAAATGATACACGAGTAAATTAATAAATGTAATGTCGTTAATTTATTAGTTATTGCCACTTTTGTTTTGAGTAATTTATTATTTATTTATAGTATATATATTATATTAAAGTTCAACAAGTAAAACTTTCTAAGTCCCCTGAAATTAGTTTTCCTTTGTTACAAATTTGTTTGTAATGTTATCATGATAAAGTTCATACCCCCTTTGCACGTTATGTCACAATTTGTACTTGCATAAAATATTAATGAATCGTATGTTATTGCTTCTTTGCGCCTGCCTCCTTACCCACAATCACACAATCATCCAAATATTATTGTCCCGCTTCCAACCCTGTTATCATATTATTATATGTACTGTGCTCGGTTCTAGGGTATACCTACGCCTTTATTAAAGTGCTAATATAATAATCCTATGCAATATCATCCCACAGATTTTTTAAATATACAGGGTGGCACAAGAATCGACGTCAAACAGAGTTTTTCAGTCAAATCTCTCCGTAAACTCCCCTAAACACTCGCATGTAAATTCCGCGGTTATTTATAGTTTGGAAGCTAAGAGTTGTTAATGTTGGTCTATGATGATCGACCAGCTTATATGTAAGGATTTTGTGTTTCTCAACAAAACTCGTTCTAGAATCAATTAACTCAAAAACATAAACTACAAATGTCTGCGGAAAATACATGGAGCCTCAATTTTCTCTTTTTGTCTTTCTCTTACACCATCCTGCATATTCAAGCAATTCTGTTTATTAATTTAATAGATAATTAATTATAATTATTTAATAGATAAAAAAATTCATACGCTTGTACATACCTAACCTATTTTGAAATAATTTCATACTGTATTTATGTTTAGATTTCATCACATTTTATTGAGATTCCGTTTATTTATGTTAGTCATCGTAAATGTGTGTTTGAATGAGTTCTGGAGATCCTAGTATTTAACGGACGGTTTAATTTAACTCATTACAAACTATATACACCAATAATAAAGGGTAAACGTAAAGAATAACATAATTCAGCTGTGATTTAACATAATATTATAGTGACTTGCGATACTACTTTTTACATACCGGGTAGTGATGTTAAACACACATATGCGTTATTATTTTCATTTTTAGATGATTAGTGTTATTTCCAAAGCATTAAGTGTTTTAATAATGTTTAGCTTATTGTTCTATCTGTACTTATTTACTAACGTTGAATTAACTTTGTATTTGTTATATAAAATTATATATTACAGTTAATGTAACGCATGTAATGCACTTTTGTGTAACAACTGATATGTAAGTTAGTTCATTCTGTTTTATAAAAATGGGACAATGAAATAAATAGGTTCCGATTGAAATATTTAGTTTTATTAATGATACCTCAATAACCAACAACAAATGTCCCACTCTAAACATAACATTTATGTAACTAGGTAATCTATCTATATATATAAAAGAACAGGGTTTTTTTATTAAGACTCGACTACAGTCGAAACTGCTAAATGCAATAACTTGAACTTTGGACAGCAGTTGCAGTCTACCATGTAGAGAAGCAATAAGACGGGGTTTTGCGAAAATCCTCCTCTAAGAGGGTGAAAATGTTTGTATGAAAAATCTTATTCCATGGGTTTATAAATTTGAAACTTGGTACAAATATGAGTGTAACTAAATAAAAAAGATAGGCATTATTAGTTTTTTTTAAAACTACCCTCCATTGGTAATCTAGACGATGTTAAAGTTTGTATGGGAAAATCATAACGCGCTAACCGATAAATTTGAAACTCAGTTTATCGAAAGGAGAGAAAATAATCAAACACGTGTTTTTGGGGTTTTTCAAAAATCACCTCCTAAGTTGGTGAAAAGGGGTATTCAAGTTTTATGGGAAGGATTTTACTGCTTTCTTCGATAAACTCAAAACCGAGCATAAATAATCTCTCAATCGAATAAAGAATGTGTATTTATTTATATTTCAAAAATCAATCTCTGGCGGGGTGAAAATACACTAATATTTTAAGAGGAAAGATTTGATTATTGTTTGTATTGAATAGGCTCCGAAACTACTAGACCATTTTTAGATTTTCCAAAAGTATCATAACACTGGTCAACATGAAAATTGCCCATAACTTGAAACTGCATTACATCTTTAATATTTGACCCCCTTAATCTAAATATAGAACTTAAAATTAATAGTTAGCTCTTATTATTAATTTATGCTATATTTAAGACAATACCGGGTAACTTGGTAGATGTCACTTTATAATGTGAGATTTTAAATAATTTTGTGAGTGTACCTGCGTAAATTTTGTAATTAAGCTTTCGTTTAATGTGTTTGTGTTTCATTTGATTGTTAAAACGCGAATTTTTTAAGTTTTTTTTATAATTTTCGACAATTTTTTGGTGCAAAAACTATAATTTTAATTATGTCACGTAATTGTGTAAATAGTGCAGACTTTTTTGCTACATGTGTGGTAACGTGAATTTAAGTAGTCAAAGATGCCCAATAACCCATCGTTTAGAATCTGCTTACTTTCATTATTTTGGAAATAAAATTAAAAATCATGATAAATCTTGGGTTTTTAGTTGCAGTACTTGTTCTACTAATTTACTCAAGTGGATTTACAAGAACAATCGTTCAGTGTCTTTTGGTGTTCCAATGATATGCAGAGAACAGCACGCAGCACGGTATATCACGGTATATCCAAACTTTGATTCGAAAAAGAGGCATGGGAATCTTTTAGAGCAGTGGTTCACAGATTTTTGGGCAATAGGAGATTAGAAAATTACCACGAGCTTGTGATCAATCTTCTACAAAAGTATCAGCAAATGGGCTGCAATAATTATGTCCCTAAAAATTCACTTTCCTGATTCTCATCTTGATTTTTTCCTCCTAACTGCGGTGATATGAGCGATGAACATGGGTGAACGATTTCACCAAGACATATCGACAATGGAAAAGAGATACAACGGCCGATAGAATGTGTCAATGCTAGCGGACTACTGCTGGAACTTGATTAAAGATACTCCTGAAGCTGATTACAAAAGACAAACGAAAAAAAGAGAAATTCTTGAGAAAAAAAAAAAGGTTAAATACTTCGTAAATATTTTAAAATACTTAGTTTCCTGTAAGAAGTTTGTTAAAAAGTATTAAAAATGTATATTTTTTTATTAATTGATTTATTTTCTATTAAGTTTTACTCTTAAGTCATATAGGTATTTCGATGACAGCAATATTTTTAAAATAAGAGCTAACTTTAAAATTTGGTTTATATTTTCGTATTCAGTGACCCCAAATTAGTAAAATAACATAGCATTTATTTTATGGGCAAACAAAAAGTTAAATTTTGTAGACCAGTGATTATATGGAGGGTGACTGGGCATTTAAATTCACTTTGAAGTTAGAAACACGCGCAGACGAAGTCGCGGTATTATTATATTTACTGTTGAAGTACTAAAAATAATAAACACGTAAAATTCAAGTCTTCTTGCAGTTTAAACCGTGGCTAGGTATTGATTGCCACAGAATGACAATAGAATACTCTTTGTAGGTCCTATTTAAAATAGTTTACCTAAGTCTTACCTACCGCGGGGTCGCGGGACTTATACCATTACCGTGACCCCGGAACATAAAGGGCTATTGAAGGACACCGTGGATTTTAGTCAGTACAAGTCTGACAGTCCCTCCCGCCCTGCCCGGGGTGGGAGGACTCATTTGATGATTTTACCACGATAAAAAAAAAAAAAAAAAAAAAGTCTTACCTACCAGAAATGAATGGGTTACTGTTATACATAAATATGAACACATAATAACACCCTGTATATACCAAGAAAACTTGAAATGTCACCATAGAATTGATAATGAGATACAAGAATCGAATGCACTAACAAGGAAATTGTTCAAATCAAATCTGATATTTATAAATCAAACTACCTATGGAAAGTCTTGTTGAAACTAAAAACAGCGGGTCGATATCAATTAATGTGAAATGTGATGCAAATGTCCGGGATATAAAAGAATAATGATAGTTAAACAAAAAAATGTGCCCGAGTTGGCGCACTAGTTTAATTATTAAGATCGCTTATGGAGTAATCACATATAGAAATCGCATTAGTTGATGTTTTTTAACTTAGCCACTTGAGCGTCTAAGCCGCGCGGCGATTCTCGCTGCACCAGCCTGTCCGCGCCTGAAATTATCTACGTTTCAAGTACCTATCACAAGTAATATAAAAAAAGAATATAAAGTTTATTATTCTTCAAGTATTTTAGTATGCATAATCGTGTTATTTTCATCGAATCTGGTCGTTTACTCGATTAATTGCTTCCCACCTTGCACAGTATAAAATCGGGGAAAATACATAAAAAAAAAGATTCCGACGAATTGAGAACCTCCTCCTTTTTTTGAAGTCGGTTAAAAAATAGAAGCACTTTACCATTATCTAAAATAAAAAAAACTTTTTCAAAAAAAATGTAACCGCCTTCAAAAACAACCACAAAAAAGGGTAAAATAACCTACAAAATAACTTTTCTTTCAGAAGTCGGTGCCTTTGTTTTTTTTTCATTTCATTGTTTTTTTGCCACCGACTTCTGAAAGAAAAGTTATTTTGTAGGTTATTTTACCCTTTTTTGTGGTTGTTTTTGAAGGCGGTTACATTTTTTTTGAAAAAGTTTTTTATTTTACTCTTTTTAGTTTAAATATTCAACTCAAATTCTTGTCAAATAAATCATTCTCTCTCAAGTGCACAATAAGCTAATAAAATTCCCTATCTCAAAAACTACTGAACCGATTTTGATGAAACTTGCAGTATTCCGTAAGTTAAACAATACTTAGTACAACAAAAAAAGAATTACTTAAATCGGACTTGTAGTTCCGGAGATATGCGAACCGCAAGCCGTTGAGGAGTTGTACCTTCCATCATCAGCTCATCCACCTGAGATGGTGATTATCAGATGCAAATACTTGAACAGCTTTAGAAAATATATGAAAATGGTACTATTTGCCTATAAAATTTGAAGGTTGCCCTCGATTTCCCTGGGATTCCATCATCAGATCCTGACCTGATGATCATGGGACCAATTGGAAAGTATACCCTTTCAAACAAAACAAAAATTTTCCAAATCGGTCCAGACGTCTTCGAGAAATCGGGGAACATACATAAAAAAAAAAAAAAAAAAAAGATTCCGACGAATTGAGAACCTCCTCCTTTTTTTGAAGTCGGTTAACAATTGCAAAATGGCTATTCCAAAGCGTAGATAGAGAAGATAAAAGACATTATTGTACTCCTACATGTACACGAACAGTATATGCAAAACTTTATAAATTGGAGCTTTCGCTTCCATAAATACATACTAACATTGTGCCATTAACGTTCAGGAAATGAAGTCTAATTTCTTAACTAAGAAAGTTGAAAAGGAAGCAAAAGAAACTGATTGATAAACGTAACACACATCAAGGTAACTGCACCTGTTCAAGCATAATTCAGAATAAGTAATGACAGGAACAAAGCATTAAAGAGCCACGCCTTCTAAGCCTCGACCAATCCTGTTGACTGTAGCTAGGGGATGAAAGGTCGCTCCGCCCACATATCTAACCACCCACCACTTAATACCACCCCAGAGTGAACAGTTTTATAACAGAGGACATAATCATTTGGTGGTGTCTGATTGTTGTGCTTTATCTACGGAACTGAAGACATCAGAAACGTAAGTACCTATCATTTATTTTACCGGATAAATAATTATGATGAAAAAGTTTGATGAGATCTTGTTATTTTTTTAGCGTAGGCAAAAGTATCCCAATAATTTTTTTCTTTGAGTAGATTATTAGTGCATCTTCATTAGGATTACCTAATGAAGATGCACTAATAATCTACTATTAAGTAAAAACCCATTTTTATTTCCGTTTTTAAAAGCTTCCCTAATGTTATTATTTTCCGTGTACCGTGTGGGCCTCATCGTGTGTGTGTGTTTTTTTACTAAAATACTCGAGCGAACTAGAAATCCCTTACAACATTTCCTATGCCCTCGGCAATTTCTGTGTATATTTCCGAAAATCTTTATGTGCATATCTGTAGCTAACTACAATTTTAAAACGTACAACACCAATAACAACTCCATGTAATTTTATCACACGATCTTCATTGTCAGCAAAAGCGGGACATACGGTTCGGACCGACCCAAGCGCATTACTTTGTGTAATTTATATTTCACCTCCACTGTTCTCAAAACGGTGAATCGACATGGTATGTCGATGAACCAAAAATTCGAAGACATGTATCATCTACCAATCAGCATTGGTCCGCGTAGTGAATTTCAGGAAAGAGAGAAGGCTTGTCTGACCCAGCAGTGGGAATATTATTAGGTATAGGATGATTTTGCTAGTTTGTATCATCGTCCTACTTTTATTTGAGAACAGCTTTTTTTATCGTGGTAAAATCATCATATGAGTCCTCCCACCCAGGGTAGGGCGGGAAGGACTGTAAGACTCGTACTGACTAAAATCCACGGTGTCCTTCAGTAGGCAGCCCTTTACGTTCCGGGGTCACGGTAATTCGTGAGTCCCGCGACCGTTTGAGAACAGCTTAGTACCTACCTACGACTTTGTCTTCCACACAAGCATATCATAATCATGCAAGACATACTCGTACAGTAAATTTTAAAACTTTTCTTAAAGTTAGGTACTGTTTACCATTCCTCGACAAAGACTTCTCCCCAGCTCGATCTGGTATCTTCTACAATACAATGTCTGTCGCAGATGCTTTCTGGCTCCGTCAGCAATTTTGCCCACAACTCATCGGTCAATCCATGAAGTAGAATCATCATCATAATCAGATAATATTCCCACTGCAGCTGAGTCTTTTACGTAGAACTTCTGTGGTAGAGCATCGCTAAATTACTGAAAACTCCAAATTTTATGCATTGGGCCCCCTTGGTTTTTCCTGTTTATTTATTTGTTTGGCTAGCAGCTAATATTCCAATTGCAAGTTACTTAGACTCGTAAATCATCAAATAATGCATGTTTTCTTATTTAGTTAAAGTTGTTTACTTAGTTTGTATTAGATAATTCTTTGATTTTTGTAGCTTTTTAGGGCCTTTTCCCAGCGGGACGGAACTAGGCTGCAATTAATTATTATGTAGTGGTTTTTACACCATAAATTAAATTAATCGATTTATTGTGACTACAACTTTCAGTTTGATTAAGTACTTACTGTGTTAAATGTCTTCCATGGTAACACCACGTATTGGATCAAGCTTTCTTGGTTGCAAATAGAGATAATCCCTAAAAAAACTGACAAATCAAAAAAAAAATACACCTAGTAAAATTTGGGGTTTGAACCCGCAATTATAATTATAAAAACTCAGCGCCGACGTCGCGCCGTCGCTCGGGAAAATAATGAAATATTTTATGGCGGAAAATCCCAAGGCGGGACGACTTGGTGCTGACTAAAATCCACGGTATTCTTCAATAGCCCTTTACGTTCCGGGGCCACGGTTACCTGATAAGACGGTCCCGCGACCATAGTAATTATGCCTAAGGAAAAATTAAACACAACTTTATAATCTTCACTTATACTTTTTATATTTCTGTATCCAAAAAAAAAATCCAAAGTCTTCCAAAATATTCGTGTGACTAACTGTGTCATTTATCACTTTATCTAAAATTGAGTAGGTAGATAATATTTATACCTACATTTGGAAATGTTAATGGTTGGATAGTATGTATAATATCTCCATTTATTACTTTCGCTGTATTGTAACATATAATATTTAATGTTTAGCCGTAAATAAGGCAATTGTACGTAGATAACTTTAAGGCGCTCCGCGCTCCCTCACCGCGAACATTCAATGTAATATAAAAGTGCGCAATTTGATGCTCTATTGTCTTCGAATGTTCGAATCTGTAACGTTACATTACAGGTGAATGCTCGCGGTGGATGGAGCGCCCTTATATTCAAGGAAGAATTAGCTACGTAGTAGTTTATTGCTGTGAAAAACAAGAAAATATAATTTTCACACCACCTGCTCGAAAATGTCAAATTATATGTCAAGCAACCTTAACCTAAAGTGAGTCATTAGTGGCCGAGGGCACAGCCGGTCAATAATGTTGTACTGGATTTCATTATTACCCGCTGGTCAATAATGTGATTTGAATTTGAACAACAAACACCCTTTGGTGCCAGAAAGATTATTTTTTTTAATTTTCTTTTCCCTTTTGGAAAGACAAAGGGATCTATCTAGCCCATGCAGCCTAGATTTTTTTTTTGGTTCTTTTCGTCCCTCTTTGGGGCAGGCAAAGGGAGCTGAGCCCATACAGCCAAGTCTGATTTAGTGTGCCAGAAAGAGGAAAGCTATTCTCGAAACCCTTACTACGCGTGGATGATATTCTCGATTTCCTAAAAAATCATAACGATTGCTTCTTCATATCGTTGCCATGTTTTCGAAGACATAATATTGTAAGAATAATTAGATAACTACCTACGAACCATTTTTTAAAAGGAATGAAATAACATTAAAACTGGCATTAATAATAACAAATACCGTACCGCGCCGTAATACCGTAGGTAATAGTAATTGGCTGTAACATTAGTTAATTTATCTATATATATAAAAGCGAAAGGTCACTCACTCATAGGACACGAAATCTCAGAAACTACCAAGGCTAGGGGTTTAAAATTTTGCATAGAGGTTCTTTTTAGGACGTAGGCGCTCGCTAAGACGGGATTTTGCGAAATTCCAGCCCTAAGGGGTTGTTTTTGGGGTTGATAGTTTGTATGAAACTTTGTTACTACAAGTACTAGGAATTTCAAATTTTGCATGCGGGTTCTTTTTAGGAAGTAGGTACTACTTACGAAAGGGGTTTCTTGAAATTCGACCCCTAAGGGGTTGTTTTTGGTGTTGATAATTTGTTTGAAACTTCGTTATTATAAGTGCTAGGAGTCTCAAATTTTGTATGGGGAATATTTTTAGGAGGTAGATGCTCACTTTGACGGGATTTTGCGATATTCCACCCCTAAGGGGTTGTTTTTGAGGTTGATAGTTTGTATGAAACTTTGTTACTACAAGTACTAGGAATTTCAAATTTTGCATGCGGGTTCTTTTTAGGAAGTAGGTACTACTTTCGAAAGGGGTTTCTTGAAATTCGACCCCTAAGGGGTTGTTTTTGGTGTTGATAATTTGTTTGAAACTTCGTTATTATAAGTGCTAGGAGTCTCAAATTTTGCATGGGAGTTATGTTTAGGACTTTAATGCTCACTAAGATGGGATTTTACGAAATCCAACCCCAAAGGGTTGTTTTGGGGTTGAGAGGTAGAAGTTTCAAATTTTGCATAGGGATTCTTTTTAGGACGTAGATGCTGCCTATGACGGGATTTTCTGAAATTCTATCCCTAAGAGGATGTTTTTGGGGTTGATAGTTTGCATGAAACTTCGTTATTACAAATGCTGGGAGTCTCAAAATATGCATAGAGATTTTTAGGACGCGGCCATCGCACACTTTCGGGCATGCCGCAATCACGGCGGGCATGCTAGCGAAGGAGGAGGCGGGACGCGTGAGGGAGAGGACAGCGTCCACCTTACAGCCCAGCCGCATTGGTAGACGCACACTGCAACGGACGTCGCAAGACGATCTATTGAAGGACACCGTGGCTTTTAGTCAGTACAAGTCTGACAGTCCCTCCTACCCTGCCCTGGGTGAGAGGACTCATTGATAAATTAAACACGCTAAAAAAGATGCTCACTAAGACGCTCACGAAGAAGTTAGGAGTCTCAAATTTTTCTTATGGGTTTGTTTTAGGACGTAGGTGCTACCTCAGGCGGGATTTTGCGAAATTTGAACCCCTGAGTTGTTTTTGGGTTGATAGAATTTTTGTTGGATATTGATTTAGATTTTCCAAAAGTATCCCTTAAGGAGATTCACAGATAAAAAGTTCGAAATACGCGCAGACGAAGTCGCGGGCGAACTGCTAGTTTTAAATAAACTGCACTAAGATTGCTGTGGATTTTGTAAATAAATAAATAAATAATAAAACCTATCTATAATATAGTCGATTTATCACATTTTATCAAAAATACTCTATTTTCACAAGCGTCTCCAATGACGTTCTAAATTCAAAATGCATACAGCCAATCATCCAAAACCATTCTACCAGCCCTGTATAAAACTTAGTTTACACAAACGCCACATCCATGAGAGTGATATCATTAGGACAAACACGACAAAACCATAGAAGATACTTTTTTTTCGAAAATCGAATTGATCGTGTCTTGTCTTGTCTTTGTTTTTCGTACTATGGCTATTATTTTCTCACAGTAGGTGTAAAAAGTAGAGTATCCTCCTCTGGGCTAAAGGTGTCTTTGCCTTGGGCTAGCTTGAATCCCTCGCTGCATTCAGGATTCTTGTATTAACTCCCTCGCTTCGCTCGTGAGTTAAACTCTTAACTCCCTCGCTACGCTCGGGAGTTAAATCCCGAATCCTTCATTGCGCTCGAGATTCAATATGACGCCCGTGACATAAGACACAACTTTAGCCCCTCGGTGCATAATCTACTATTATATATTAAACATGATATTCTATTTTATTACATACAAATCTTAAAATTCCTTTTTTGTTTTTGATAAATTGACCATAGAATAGTCTCTAGGGAAGACTTCCTTTCTTCTTCAGATTGTGCAAGCAGTAAGTACCTACATTGAATATGTCGTAGGATATTTTTTACCGAATTTAGCAAAAATTCTAGGGATATCGTGAAAACACGGATCATTAGACAATAGGCGCGTCCGCACAGAGCGCGCAGCCTCGCGAGGCATTTGCTGCGCGAGGAAACTGCCTAGCGAGACCGTTTGCCCTGTGTGAACGCGAAGAATACCTAGGTGCGTCCACACATAGCAGCTCCGCGAGGCATTTGCTGCGCGAAGCAGCTCGGTTAGTGTGGACGTGTCTCGGCCGAGGAAAGTGCGCGCGCTGCCGCGGGCGATCGACCGAGTGCCCGAGCCATCCAGTGTCGGGTTTTGCTTTGCTCGCGTATATATTGTTTCGTGCCTCGGTCGAGAAACAATTGCGCGTCCAAACAGAGCAAGCAGCTTCGCGAGACATTTGCTTCGCGCGGCAAGTGCCTCGCGAAGCTGCTTGCTCTGTGTGGACGCACCTAATGGCTATGACTCAGCAAAATTTCGAACTAAGCAGGGTCGACGAAGCCCCGGTTCGCAGGGCTTCTATTTATGTATGCAGGATTTAAAGGAACCTAACCAAATCGAAAATCGAGGTGTCCCAAAAACCTTTCCTAAAGCATGACTTTTTTGCAAAAACCCTATTCTTTTTCAGTAACATAGACATAATACGAGTATATCATAGACATTTTCTAATTATCCGTGTTTTCGCGATAACCCTAGATTTTTTTTGAAATTTTGGTTTATCAAATTATCGTGCGACATATTCGATACTTCAGTAACTACGAGTATAATGGGGTGCATTTTGAGAATTAAACCCGATGGCCGCGGGAATGGCCCTGGAATTCAAAGGCGTAGGTACTGAAAGTAGAGGGTGGTTTTTAGTCCGTACGTATCCGGCTGTTCTTTCCGCTCCATCCAGGGTGAACGACTACTTGTCGAATTTACCAAGCAAATTAATTTTTCTGTCGTACCGGCGCGGAAAACCTATAGGTACTCGAAACTTTACCCAAAACCATATTTTATTGTATATAATGTAGATGATTGCCTATGCTAACTTTAAGTGTTGTACATCAGTTTTAAGTTTCCGTACGTAATTTGGTTTATAACTAAGGAATATTCCCAAATATTTCCACTCCGGCAATATTGCCACTTATATTCTCATTTTGGGCAATATTGCTGGTAACGGCACATCCATAGGTACGATAGATATAACCTGTTATGAAAAGAAACATTTAATAATTTACTTATACTGGTTTCATTAATACGAGTATAACATGGTCACTCTACACACTTAATTTACAAGAAAATAGTTAAGTATTGTTTTCTCAGAATCCAAAATATGTACATTGCTGAATTGTGCAGATATCTTTAGCAGACATTTCTGCTAAATGTTAGTATATCTGGCTTTAGATTCCGTTGAGAACTCAGGTGGCTACAGTCAAAAATATACAATTAGAACGTCAGGATTGAGGAGCCAAAGAAAATACGTTCATCTAAAAAATTTACTCTGTTTTACCATTTTATTCCTATACTGCAAAAACAAACACAACACCTGCTAAATGATCATTATGTTGAATTTATTAATTGATCGCTCACATCCAAGATAATTTCAGCTCTTGCGTCTAGATTGAGGAGCCACACTAAAACTATTGTATTTTCTTTGATTTTAGCGCTACAGTAGCCAAATTTTTAGACGATAATATGCACAATTGCTGCTAAATGCTGCAAAAGTTTCAACAATGTGCATCTATTACTTACCGAGATCCAAGGTGGCTCCTCAATTCAAACGTTTAGATTGAGGAGCCACTTTTGCATTAATATAACTAGTGATATATTTTGCTGCTAAATCTAGAATTTGTGCTGCAAAATCAGCTACATTGCTGCTAAATAATGGTGAAATCAGATTTTAAAAATCTGATGTGGCTCCTCAATCCTGACGTACATAAACTTTTGGGGTGGCCACGTTTCCCTTACCCCCATGGCCGCTTTGGGCGGCCTCTCGGGCAAAGCGGTTTTATGACAAGTTTTCGTAATTTGCAAATCATATGCTTATTTTTCAACTTGCACAAATTTGAACTGGCCATTGCAAAAACTCGATAAATTCTCTACTAGCTGGTATAAAATTCTCTTAAAAAATCTTTCGTTTAATGGCTTTTTTTTAAGCTCAAAGTTAAGGTGGCCGCTTTGAGCTGACTTCCCCTACCTAAGTTTACAAATAGGTACTTACATTTACAACTGGAACATATAATTCAGCGGGTCTAAAACCGTCACTTTAGCAATGTTGTTTAAAAAATTTTCTGACTTACCTAAATCCGCGGTGATCCTTCAATAGCCCTTTACGTTCTAGGGTCACGGTTACCTGATGTCCCGCAGTCCCGCGACCATAAAGGGGTCATCAGTACATAAACATTTTTTTTAACTTTTTTTTTCTTAGCTCAATAAATCACAGAATACAGTACCCGTTTGTTTACCTTACGTGCTTGATGCAACGTGTCGGTGACTCGGGAGTTGAGACCCTGTGGGGCACCAGTCACCACCGCAGGTCAGCCGGTGCAAATGTCGGGGCAACCAACCCAACTGACACTCGCACCGCACACGCGTCACAAGTTGACGCAACTAAACGTGGGGTGCGGATAATTGCATCACTTCATAATTCCGGCAATATGTGTGCTTCTTTCATTATTGAGTGCAGTTGGCATTTAAATGAATTTTCGATATGTTTTTCATACCTGTTTTTTTTTATCCTAGCCGTGTAAGAAGTTTTCGTGTTCGTGGGTGCGTTTACAAATATTTAAATACACAAACATCTAGGTCCGGCAGAATATTTTTTCCGTGCGGGAATCGAACCTGCGATCCTCGTCGAATTTTCCTGACCAGGTCTTCAGTGGTCAGGCATGCCGTAATCGCGGCGGTAAGACCCCTCTTTGAGGAGTGGCTGGATAGGCATCACGTGATCATTCTTATACGGGGTGTAAGGGACAGCCCTCCGCAAACTTTCAGGGATTGCTCAGTAGACAAAACTGAACAATCTTCCACATTTTTTTTTTCAGGAAATGAAAAAAAAAATCAACCTCACCATAGAAAATTATAAACTTGAGGACAGTTTGTATGGAGAGGCTGATTTTTAGGGTTCCGTAGCCAAATCGGAACCCTTATAGATTCGTCATGTCAGACAGACAGACGTCTGTCTGTCTGTCTGTCCGTCCGTATGTCACAGCCACTTTTTGTCGAAAGTATAAGAGCTATCCTGTTGAAACTTGGTAGGTAGATGTCTTATGTGAACCGCATTAGGATTTTCACACAAAAATAAAACAAAACAAATGGGGGTACCCCCCATACTTAGAATTGAAACTCAAAAATTTTTTTTCGCCGAACCCATACGCGTGGGGTATCTATGGATAGGTCTCTAAAAATTATATTGAGGTTACTAATATAATTTTTTTCTAAACTTTTTTTCTTAACTTCTAAAGTAAAAGAATGATAAAACTAAAAAAAAATATATAATGTAGACCTCAACAAAAACTTCCAACGAAAATTGGTTTGGATGAAATACAGTTAGCAGTTTTTGAGATATAGTACATTTTCAAAAACCGCAAATATAACTTTGCCATTCATACAAACACTATGAAAAACAAAGTTATTTTTATCGTTTGTGTATATTACTTACTAATCTCAATATAATTATATCCCTAATCTATGCTTGCTACTACGGAACCCTTCATGGGCGAGTCCAACTATGTGGTATGTATGTACACCAATTACTCCGAGGTTTCTAGTCCGATTAGTGTAATTCTTTTTTCGTTCGATACGGTATACTTCCCATTGGTCCCATAACAATTTCATCCAATTTGGTTCAGTACTTTTTATTTTGTGAGCATTTTTGTTGATGGACGATGTGATGATTTTTACTTTTTGAGTGTTTGTTACGCGATTACTCCGCCAATTGTGGACCGATTTTCAAAATTCTTTCTTTGTTGTACGAGGAATAGTTTACTTTAGGGAACACTGCAAGTTTCATCAAAATCGGTTCAGCAGTTTTTGATAGGGAATTTTATTAGCTTATTGTGTACATACGGATTACCAAATTCTAGTGCACATGTAAGAAAATGATGTATTTGACAAGAATTTGGGTTGAATATTTAAACTAAAAAGAGTAAAATAAAAAACTTTAAAAAAATTTTAACCGCCTTCAAAAACAACCACAAAAAAGGGTAGGTAGGTAAAATAACCTACAAAATAACTTTTCTTTCGGAAGTCGGTGGCATAAAAGACAACGAAATAAAAAAATAAAGCCACCGACTTCCGAAAGAATAGTTATTTGTGCAACAAGAGAGCAAAGTCGTTTTTTGCTGCGAGTGCTGATTTTGAATCCAGAGCAAGCGAAGGATTCAACGATTAAATCACGAGCGTAGCGAATGATTCTAAAGTTGAATCCTGAGTGTAGCGAGGGATTCAAAGGCACGAGATGCAAAAAACTTTGCTCTCGTGTAACACACATAACTTTTCACTTCAGCAGCGAGAACACTTTAGGAGATAAAATAATAAACAGGAATAGATTGAAATAACTATTAACTTATTCAACTCTTTACGCCAGGCACGAAATTTTATTCCCGCTCTTTTATTTAAATTAAGGCGTGTTCGGAAATTATAGCACCCATGATATTTTATTAATCATAGTAGATTATTAACCAAGGGGATAAAGCAATGTCTTCTGTCGCGGGTGATGATTTAAATCGCGAGCGTAACGAAGGACTCGAGGTTTACTCCCGAGCGTAGCGAGGGTGTTTAAAACTTAAATCACGAGCGAAGCGAGGGATTTAAGAAGAGTCCTGAGTGTAGCGAGGGATTTAAGTTCACCCAAGACTAAGACAGCTTTATCACCGAGGACAATACTCTACTTTTCGTACCATTTGCGAAAAAATTAACACAATAATAATATGAGATAAGCATTTGTTAAAAATAACAACATTTAAAATAAATTAAAATAAACTTAACGTTTATGTATTTGAAGAAAACAAAAACGCTGCAAATTCCTAGACTAATATTTTTTTGTCGGAAAAGCAAAGGCATCAAGCGCATACGGCCTCGTCGGTTTTCGTAATTTTATTTAATAATCATATCTGCATAATAAATGCGTATTCCTTTTTTAAAAAGATATTTAAATACAAACTCAATGGTGTAAACACAGACGTAGTTCAGTATAAATTTCGGTAAGTATTCCAAATTTAAATCACTTTCTCCCCCTAGAGGATGAATGAAATTCAGTACAGTTTTCTTTCCCTGTTTTTAACAGATTAAAAATGACTATTGTTATGTTCGCTTATTGTGGCATAGAATGTCACTTTTTTGAGCAAGTGGTACGAAAAAATATTTACGTAACATTATTGAAACTAGAAATAAATATTTACAGGTTAAATATCAGTTTTATTTGCAGTAAATACTTATTTTCGTTCAAATACTACGTATACATATAAGTTAAAAATTCAATAAATTACACATAATTATCTTTTTGCAAAATTTCTTAGTACAAACCGAGCGTGTTTGTCTTTGAGGTCGAATTCAAAATCGGAATTTTGAAAGAGCTGGTCTTTGTCCCTCTCTCTTTCTAATAGCGGGAAAGAGATGGAGTGTAAATGTTTCGAATTGTATGATTAACCCAAGGCTGAATAAGATATTTGCGGCTTTCTGAAAACAAAAATTAAAAAGTTACTTTGTCTCACTCAGTGAGCAAAATCGCATTTTGCTCACTGATTTCAGGCAGCAAAACCTACATGTTTGAGCTACTGAAGTGAAATAGTTATTTGTAGGTTATTTTACCCTTTTTTGTGGTTGTTTTTGAAGGCGGTTAATTTTTTTTTAAGTTTTTTTAATGGACACACTATGATGTTGTGAAGAAAAAATATTTCTGCTTGAAAATGACTGTTGTGTTAAGGCAAAATTATTAACATAAAAAAATACGTAGATACTATCAAACTACCCTGTATTAGTTACAAAAGTCGAAAGCCAAAAGTTAACCGCTCGGATAGCAATTAGTAAGGGGAGGTCTACAATCAAAACATGTAGCGTTTATCATTCATAGATAATTATTGAACCGGCTCCCCCGTCATTTTCACCGCACATACGGTGTAATTGTGACATGTACGTCACGCCACAATTACGAAAACATGTCAGTGTTTTCCAATGAAAGGTAACTAGCGATTTGACAATTGAGTTTGGGTCACTAATTCGAGCGGAAATCGGCTTGTTACGAATCCCTTGCCGCAGGGTGTAACTGTGTGATGTGACGTATAAAAGGAATAAGTACTACTTATTGTAGATAGTAGAAACTACCCTTTTATTGTGGTAAAAACACATCATCAAATGCGTTTTCCTGCCCTGGGTGTAGTGGACTGTCAGACTCGTAGTGACAAGAATCCACGGTGTTCCTTCAATGGTCCTTTACACTCCAGGGTCACAGTTACTTGTTTATGCAGGCCCGCGACCCCGGCAGGCTAGAAAGAACCCGGCAGAAGAGGTTTTATAAATATTCTACGCCCGGTTTTTCAAACTAAAATAAGATACAACAAAACTATACATAATTTTAGTTTGTTTGATGCCTGATTAGTTATCTCTATGGGGAATTTAGGCGGGTCGATTTGTCCTTTCTGCAGGAGTTTAGAAATATCTACAACCAACCGCTGCCACCTCAGTTAGTATAATAAGTCGTTGTCGAGCATCCTCCCAACGTCTAACAGACCATGTAGCTTTCATGTCGCATTTTAAACGCAATTACCAAATATGTCCAATAAATCAATTAAAAACCGAGCATCTTGTTGCGCTGACATGGCGTTGTTCCTAATGACTAGGCTCCCCAATAAGAATTACCTACAACGCCCCGTGCCGTGAGAACCGGCATATGTTACTGAGTTGAGCATGGCGGTAGGCAGCTACTGGGGACTTTTAAACTATAATATGTAGTACTTTACTACTCTTTGACGAAGTTTATATATTTTTCGAAAACATGGCAATTAAACGTTACATCTAAGGTGACTTAACCTTTAATTTGCTTCTTGCATTTACTGAATGGCTAAATGTATGGAATCATTAAAAAGGTTGTTAAAAAGCATGAAATTAGCGTTTTGCGGGTTCGATCCCCGCACGGTACAAATATTTGTATGATCTGCAAGTAGTTGTTCCGGATTTGGGTGTTTGTGTATGAGAGTTTCTATATTTGTAAACGCACCCACGATACAGAAAGGAGAAATTCCTAGTGAGAGAGAACATTTTTTTTAATGCTAGTCTACATCACTCACACTAGAGAAAATGAATAACTTAAGAACTTGCTTAATGAAGTCTCCAATTACCTTAGAACATGTTTACTACAGTTCTTGAATTTTGTACTACTATTTATGTTAACATCAGTAAGTTCCTTTGTATGCTATGTTAAATTACGTCATCATCATCAATATATAACAACGCAAGAGTCACGCGACATGACGGTAACGTACGCGATACGACGATGTGGTAATATGATAAAACCTCTATCAAAATCCCATTTATCTGTGCTGACAACCGAAGAGTTATTTTTTATATTTTGTCGTGTGATGTCGCACCGCTGTCCTTCTTATTTGAATAATCAATCGATTATTAATGCCTGCCGCCGGTGACGTAGCGGTATTCTTTCAAACTTCATAATGTCCTTGCAAGGGTGCATATTGGTTTCGCAGATGATTTGATTACGTTATTGTATTTTAAAATGAGATACATCCTGCATATTTTTATCAAGAAACCGTTGATATTTTTGAGTATTTTTAAATACATTTTGAAAGTCATCCTCGTTTATTGATTGTGTCGCGTGTCATAGACTTTGTGCATTGTGATTGTGATGTACATGTTTAATGATTTTCAGAGCACAGTTAGATTTCTTGTTTATCTTTTTGCGGCTACTATTGTTAAGAGTCGATTACTTTATTATCTACCAATTTAGCATGCCTTTTAATTCCGTAAAAACATTTTTAGGAAAGACTATTTATTACTACTAGAAACTATAAAACAGGGTAGTTACATTCATCTTATCTGTAATTTCTATATTAAAACGAATGAGACCATGGTATTCATTTACAGCTGCGACGGAAGGCTCATCATGAAATGTAACACAAAAATCTCCCAATAAGCTCCCTTGAAGGAGCCTTAGCTGTAATGATAATGACAATAGGCTATTTGACAGTATTATTAAATCACAAATCTAATTAGTCCGGCATTTAGAGTTTTGAGAAATAACGGACACGTGTTTTTTCTTTTGTAAATTCAATGAACATTTACCAAGATATAACGCATCGAAACTCGAGAGTGGGGGCTGGTGACGTCAGAATTCAGTAGAAATTGTACTAAATTGTGACGTATTGCCAATTTTGAAAGCGTTGTATCTCCGTCAATTTTGGCAGTCGTACAAAAAGAAAAAATACGAGGCGAATATTTTTTGATAATCTTACTGACGGACTAAAGTTTTTTTTTTTGTCAAATAGCCTATTGTCGCTAACTGGGTTGCTCTCTTTATTTATTGCTGTCTAAGCACATTCGTTTTAAATTATCTGCATAAATGTTTAGGCAAATATGTTTTTGGTGCTTATACTATAACCTAGATATAGTTTCCTGCTGATATTTCTTTCTACTTATAGATTGAAGTGTTTTAGATACAAATTAATATTATTTTAGATATGTTTTTTTGCTATTGAATTTTGAATACTTATTGGTAAAAAAAATATTTTATTAAAATAGTATCTATATTGTTTGAGCTTCTTCTGCCTGTGATACAGGAATATCCTAGTACAGGCATCATACATTGTAATTTATCCAACATCTTCTATAGCCCAGTCAACGAATGCTCAAAAAAGGTATAGAGGGAAAGTCTTGGCTTATTGGCTACGGAACTTTGTTCAGACTAGTTAGGAGGTGAACATATAAAAAGCCCCCGCTCCTAGCCCTTGAGCTGCTGTTTAAACGAAATAAAAGCTGAATAATTTTCCCATAAATTTTATTCAATGAGCATTTCGATATCTAAATATAACTCAAAGGACTGACATAGTGATCTATCAACGCACAGCCCAAACCACTGGACGCATCGGGCTGAAATTTGGCATGCAGGTAGATGTTATGACGTAGGCACCCGCTAAGAAAAGATTTTGATCAATTCTACCCCCAATGGGATGAAATAGGGGATGTAAGTTTGTATGAAACTTTGTCAATAATTTTAAACCGATCGGGCTGAGACTTTGCATGCATAAAGCTATACTACATATATATATGACGTAGGCATCATCTTAGAAAGGATTTTGATAAATTCCACCCCTAAGGGGATAAAATAGGGGATGAAAGTTTGTATAAATCTTCTTAGATTTTCGACTGATTGAACTGAAATTAATGATTGGAGCTACTATGATGAAGACGTTGGCTTAAATAGGATTTTGATAAATTCAACCCCCATTGGGATAAATGGAATTTAAAAGGATGTAATTAATAATAATACTTCTTAAATGTTTGTAATTTGGGAAAAATCTTTTTTAACTTTTCACATTTGGAAAGTTGTATTTGATATCGCCAAAGATCCAGAAAATAGCAGCAGTCTTGTCAAACCCTCCCTTAACCACCTACAATGAACAAACCCAAGTGAAACTTGCATCTTGAGGTGATGTGAGCCTGCAGCTAAAGGGGTCTCTTACAATGCCCGTAGGTATAAGTAATTCTTGAATTCGGTAGCCACCATCAAGCTTGATATCTCTTGTCTTCTTCCCATCGAGGGAGCAGTAAAAATTGCTCAGAAACAGAAATTGTTAGAAAGTTTGTGTCAGCCTGTTCTGTTCTACTGCTGGGCAAAGGCTACCTCCATACATTTCGAAACATCCTATACCCTGCCTTCATCGGCCAATACGAATCTCAAGAAAGAGTTAAATTCATCACATCAGCGTTTCTAGGTGCATTTATTTTGTAACTAGCTGTACCCCGTGGTTTCACCCCTGTTACAGCCCTTTCACACGGCAGTCCAGTTTTTTGCAGGATCCCGTTTGATCGCGAAAGAGATTATATGCTAGTGTTCACACGAGCAAACCGCATGCAGGATCCTGCAAAATGCTGATCCCGTCGATTTGTGCAGTTCGGTTTTGTCACCGGAAACTGAATCCGTCGTCCAGTAAAAAGCGGGATACCGTTTAATGACACATATATTTCTATAGCAGTGTTCACACGGCTTCCTGCGTGCGGTTTTTTGCTGGACACTGTTTTTTGCGGGATAGTGGAGTGGTGGCAGCCCAAGAAAAATTTTGACTCATCTCTTCTCAAATCGCTCATTAGATTTACAAAAATAATTAAAGTCGAGCGTTGTGTTACGATAGGATGAACCCAGAATCTTCTATTTCGCTGCCGACGACGCCGATATTACCAATAGAATATTAGCAAAGTATTCACGTCCATTTCGCCTGATCACTAGCGTAGGTATGGTCAAAAAACAGGATGCAACCATATTACCGTATTCACACGGCAGTCCAGTTTTGCGGGACCGGCTTTTTACTGGATCCTGCAAAACTGAACTACCATGTGAACACAGCGGCCGTTTTTGTGCAGGATCCAGTAAAAAGCCGGTCCTGCTAAACTAGACTGTCGTGTGAAAGGGCTGTTAAACTCGGCTCCTTTTGGTCTTAGCGCGATGGCGCGAGGCTCGAGGCCATAATAGCCTAAAGCCTTCCTCGATAAATGGGCTATCCGACACAAAAGGAGTCTTTCAATTCCATCCAGTATTTCCTGAGATTGGCGCGTTTAACCAAACAAACTCTTCAGGGTCAGTTCAGACCGAGACGCGAAGCGACGCGACGATGCGCGCACAGTTTTAAGAGCCATTAAAAATACGACTTTATTTTCTACACCAAAAGATACACATTTCGTTGTGAGAATTTAGAATACGTTGAGATGCGCAGCGATGCGCCGCGCGACGCCTCGCGGCGCAGCGCGACGCATCTCAAAGCAGCGGTGCTGCGCTGCGCCTCTCAAGGCCTCACGACGTAGCGCGGCGCAGCGCGGCGCCGCTTGACGTCGCTCGCGGTCGCTCCTCGATGCGAGGTGAAGACCGGGAGCTAGAGGTGACTAAGTATGCATAATTGTGAGTAACGAATTTCTCCAACCGATTTAAGTTAAGAAAAGGTCAAAGAATAACAATGTAGAACTTGCCGGTCAATTTTTTGGTTCTTTTTTTTTCGCCCTCTTCTCTTAATCGTAAACGGAATGTATTGAGTACATGATTTAAAATCATTTTAATGATTACTTCCGTAATAATTTATAAAAAAATCAGATCACAGCTTTTTGCGGGACAGATAAAGCGCATAATAATTATTATGTTTATGAATTCGGTCATAGTTGCCGTCACTTGGATTTTGCATACTCAACTACCTCTAGCCCCTGGACTATGTAGCTGAGGCCGCCATTTGCAAATGGGACTGCAGGAGGACGCGGGGCGGGGCGGCAGCACGTAAAAAATATAGACACGTGTTGCTGCACCGCGCGGCGTCTGGATGCGCCTCGCGACGTTGCGATGCGTCTCGCGGCGCAGCGAGGCGCATCGCGGCGCCGCGAGGCGTAGCGCGACGCAGCGTGAAATGACAGGCCTCTTCACGCATCGTCGCGTCGCTTCGCGTCTCGGTCTGAACTGACCCTCAGCTTTATAATATTAAGAACCTATAGATTACATGGGTAACTTTACTACTTTAATGTTATTTTTGTTTGTTGCAAGCACACAGCGCAGAGAGTATGGAGGCAAAGCCCGAGACTTTGTGTCGCGTGTGCGGAGACAAAGCTTCAGGGAAACACTACGGGGTGGCCTCGTGTGACGGCTGCAGGGGATTCTTCAAGAGAAGCATACGACGGTAATCATTACTTATTCGCTTTTTTTAAAGATTGTAGACATCCAAAAAATTAAAAAATGCTTACGTATATTATTCACAAACAAAGGATGCATTAAAGCGTGTTTTGATGTATTTTATGTTTTTATTTCATGTTTTCACCGTCCGTTCTAGTGTTATAAAAAAAGATGACCCTGGTCAAAGGTTAAAGTATCCCAAATCGATAATTCCCTGATCCGTTTCCGTTTTTGTTTTAGACCAATTTATCTACCGATTTTTGAGACATTTAAACTCATTGATAGAAGTTACGGGTCCTAGTCAGCAGCTCGAAAGTCTAACAACCTCATACCAAAGGCAAAGGTGTCGTTGCCATATTAATGCACTCGCTACAAAAAATATGGTAATATAGCTGCATCAAATTAGACTGAAAACCGACTCCAAAATAGTTTTAGAAATGCTGGGCAGATGATGTTGTGTAATATATAATTAAAGTAAGTGGGTTTTTACATCTTTAATTCACTGACAGACTTAACACACTACTTACTGCTGGAAAAACAGCTTGAAATTTTAAACAAGAGTACGTTTAGAAACGTCTTACTCCAAAAGTGTTCAATAGGGAGCAAGTCTATAACAGACGTTCAGTAACTTGCCGACGGAAAACCCCGCAGGGCACGCGTTAAATTAGTACCTAAATGGAATAAAAGGAAGACATTACAAAGAAAAACAACAAATGAAAACGTGACACCTATGTATCTAACACATGAATTATTTAAACGATAATAGACAATCATGCATGCGCCTGACGGCAATCCTATTGAACAATAATTGTAGGTCTATAACGACATTCAAAGACTTTTATGGCGATTTTACAGTATAACGTGTTATTTTCCCTTCTCAGTAATTTAGACTACGTGTGTAAAGAAAATGGCCGCTGTGTGGTGGACGTGACGCGACGGAACCAATGCCAGGCGTGCCGGTTCTCAAAGTGTCTGCGAGTCAATATGAAGAAAGATGGTGAGCCTTAATTTATTGGGATTATTTTTTGACATATAATATGTTTAAAAAAAAATAGATTGACGTCTGAATTTGAACTGGTAGGAGTGAATTCAGTGAATTTCTCAAAAAAGTTTTCGAGTCCGTGGAAAAATTTTTAGTAATTTCAAATAGATTATATCTGTCTTCTGATTTATTTTTTTCAAAAGCTTTACATAGTATAGGGTTTTAATATTCACAACACCGCGCCGTCTATCTTTTACCAGTAAAACGTAAAATCAGAACGATATGAATGGTAATCAATAGTGAACACGGGCGGGCACTTGTCCCAATAAAGTATTTATCCAGGGTGGCTCCTTCGCAGCATGTCTTTTCCATTAGGAAACATTTCAAGTATTTGCGGTACACAAGTGTCAGTAAGTGGTGAGAGAAAAAAACGCAGGGGCCGACACCGAGGAGCTCTCATCTTCCCTTTCATGTCAGGACGCAGGTTTGCGCTCTCACGAAGTCAAATAACAACAATTTCATACAAATCTCGGAGCTCTGTGTGGACACACACTTTTGCAAATACCTGTCTGATGGTTAGATATATTTTTATTTTTTGTTTCTAATGATATCAAAAATATAGTAGTGATAATTATCTCTTTTTTTGTGACTAGAACTTGACTAATATTACGTAAATTACAAAGCATTTTAAACTTTTAGTACCTAAACTGACCCCAGATTCGTAGGGGTAAACAATTTTATAGGTACCTATATTTGAATTTTGAATTGAGATCATTAGTTACGTAACGGCTAGAACAATTCCGGTTTTTTTTTGTTATGTTTATATTAGTCAGGACAAGGTTGATGTAAATGTAAATTTTCCTTTTTTTTATTTCTTATGTTTCTCATTAGTAAATTGTACCCGTGCGAAGCCGGGGCAAGTCGTAAGTTTATTATAAAAAGCGACACGTAAAGAATTTCCTTGAACAATATCGTGGCGAAAAGTAAACAATGTATCGTGAAGGCAAGCTGTCACCACTCACCAGCAGCCGTCGTTCTCACAGATATTTATTTACATATGAAATTGATTGCGGTTGAAGTTGCGGACCGCAACGCATCGTTTGCGGCAGCGTCAAGCCGGTCCCACCTCGCCTTTATTATAACGCCTCACTCACTCCCCTTGGATAAGCACTGGTGTTAAGTTGTTTGCTTATCACTCTGTTTTGCCCATCAGATTTCATTATGATTGACTAAGTGACTCATAAAAAACGGTCTGGATATAAGATAATTATAATAAAAATGTGTGCGGAATAATATTAATGATTAATTTCACATTTAGTACAGGTTGTTTTTTTTTAATTACCTATTTCTAAATACCTACCTAATATAAGTATGTAGGTATATTGTTTTGGTATTGGACTTTCCCCTATTTATTGTTAAAACTTGATAGTAATTTATCCTACATAAAATATCTGAACTATCAAGATTCATACGGACGAAACTGCGGGGCACGGGGAGAAGTTAGTAGGTACTGGATACAATGATTCATAATTTTATTATATTACCATGTTAATACAGGGTGTTTGGCAGAACGTTGAACATATGAAAATGGTGGATAGGTGGGGTCATCTGCTACTTACTCAGCCCTAATTTATTTGGCCCTGGCACACTGGATATTTAAAAAAAAAATATCTTTTCTTTCTTCTTGTTTCACCACTTTCTTAATATTAAAGTGTACTTATTTGTTATTAAAAATGGGTAAAACAGGCATTTTTGCCTTTTTTACCCTTTTTAATAGTCCAGTGTGCCAGGGCCTTAAATTAGGGCTGAGTAAGTAGCAGATGACCCCAACCATTTTCGTATGTTCAACGTTCTGCCAAACACCCTGTATATTATGTCCGTGTATTCTGTAGATAGAATGTCATATCGTCTAATAACAGTATATCTAAAATACTTCAACATCTTAATTTATCATTTACTACAACATAAAAAGTATTAAAAATTATTTTAGTCAAATGTGAGTCAAGTGTTGGGTTGGGTCTTTTCTAGGTTAGATATGTCTTAGTACCCAAATCGTATCATTAATCTTACTGTTTATGCACACGTGTACATATTTGAATTATATAAGTATCTAATCAATGTTGCGGGTTTGCAGCAGTTCAACACGAGCGAGCACCGCGGCCGTCTGTCGCCGCCCAGCACCACATGGCGCTGCAGAAGCTCGGCTACAACTTCTCGCGACAGCAGCCCTACCTGCACGCCCCCACACCCCTCGCTCTCTCCAACTTCCCCCCGCTACACACGTACAACGGGCTGATCTCCCTCCCCGACGCAAATACACACAACTCCCTATTAGAGAGATCGTCGTTTCAAGACTTCCCGCCGGCGAGACTTCCAGACACAATACCGTCTGACAGTCCTCAGCTGAACCCTCTCCTAGGCACTCATGTTAGTGCGCTCAGTCCACTCAATCCATTCAAAATTCCGCTGTTCTCCGGATCACTTCATTATCCAGTTCCACATCCAGCTTATATTCCAACCAACATTTTCTATCCGCCCGTGATTACCGCTGGCTGTTCACATTCCTTAGAAAGTGAGTATATTTATTTATATTTTATGATGCATTAAAATTACTTGTGAATAATTTAATGTTTTCTTTACATAGAAAAAGCAGAATCTGAACACACTGAAAAGATTAAAGAAGATGAAGTTTCGAGTACTGAAGAGGCCTGCAAAATTGATTGTAAAGTTGATGCTGTTGATAAAGAAGGTTTGTGTTGGCTACAATTTAAGTAATAAAAGACTGTATAATATTATATAATATTAACATGCGTAAAGCCCTGCGAATCCTGCACACTACTCCTGCTAAATGCGACTATTATACTATCACAGTTGCTCCGCTGCTAATTAAAAAGCTGAAGCGATTATTTTTATTCGTGTTTTATAAAGCTGTGCTAAGAGTCGTCAAAATTGAATAATGTAAAGCATTTTTTCTATAGATACAAGAAAAGCCGCTCCTCACTCTCCTAGCAACTTCGAACCTCCAGCGCACATTGTATCAAAAATAACGGAAAGACGGACCCAAACTTCAGATTACAAACCTTACACATTCGTAGACTACCTCAATGACCGTCATAAAACCATCCACGTCATAGATGGTAACACAGGCAGTTTGGATGGAATTACAGAAATGACATCGAACTTTAAAAAGTATTGTTTCGATACGTGGAAATTAGATGAGGAACAATGTGGGCCAGCTGCAAAGATTTTAGTCGCGGCTATAAAATGGCTGCACGGAGTTGGTTCGTTTGTTCTTATGAAGCCTTCGGAGCAGACGAGCCTATTGCATAGTAAATGGAAGGAACTCTTCATTCTAACTGCAGCAGAATACTCTTTCTACTTCGAAGAAGGTATTGAATGATCACAAATTACAAAATACCTGTACCTAAACAATGTTTCACTTCGTGCCAAAGATTTTTTTTTTTCAAATTTTCAGATAACGCAGTACCGACAGTTTCTTTAAAACGGCCGCAATCAATCAAGGAAGAAGTGAAGAAGTTAACATATCTGTTGAAGAGATTATCTCAGTGTCGACTAGACAGGTCGGAGTATGACTGGATGAAATCTACGTTGTTGTTTCGTACAGGTTAGCAACACATTTCATATCTTCTGTAACTTTGACATCTATCGCATCACAGAACTTCCCTTTTTTAGATATTTATTCCTAAAATACGCTAATAACGGACTCTTGTCTCTTGTTTCTCCTCATCGCAGACTCCACAGAGAACACATCAGGCCACCTCGAGATGCTACAAGACCAGTTCCTAGCGTTGTTACAGAAACATTGCGCTGCGAAAGACTCCACACGTTTCGGACGTCTCATGCTCCTTCTACCCAATATTTGCTGCTCGGCCAACAGAGACACACTGAAACACCTTCTTTTCCCTTCCTCTTCATTAGACGATGTACATTCTGTTCTTTCTCGTATACTTTTGTATACCTCGATGTGATTTTGATAAGAACTGCACTTCTTGTGATTAAGATACCTTTGCAACTTTTATGATTCGGAACGCTATGGACATAACAATTCGATATGCTGACCGGGATCTAAACAACGCCCCTTTAGCAATGTTAATAAATTGTTCTTTGTCAATTACCTACTCTATTGCTTGAGCAATAGAATAGAATATTCCATTTTAGGAATTGTATTGCAATGCATTTTTTGCTGATGCTAAAGTGTCATTTTTAGAACCGCAGAGCATCTCACGGTTTCCACTTTGTACGTTTCCAAATGACAACTTAAAATAAAGCAAAATTGTTGAAACAGTTGTGTCCTAGATATCGGTAAACTCGTCCATTTTACAAAGTGTTCTAATGTACATCTATAGTCACAGAGACAGGTAAAAACAAGAGAACTAAAATCAAATATTTTACTTGTTAAATTGTAAATAAAATGCAATATTGATTTTAATATAGTCAAAATGTAGGTAGATTATAGACTCATACCTAAGATTGTTACATTTCTTATATAGGTACACATTTGTACATAAACTTATCTACCTACTCAAAGTACCAAAACTGGTAAGAATCTCAAAAATGCCTAGTCATAATCATCATAGTATAAGTAACATTAATTAGCTTTAAAAAATTATGTGAGTAATAAATATCCGAGTTCTGTGAACTTTTTTTTTAATTAAAGCTATTTTCTGTTTAGAAACGGTTTTGTTGAAAACAGAGTATTGCGTTCGAATGACTTCTATTTTCTATGCACACGTAGGGTTCGTAGCGGCTACGCGCCGCGCGATATCTCCGTAGCGGCTACACGGCGTGCAATTTACTTCGTAGCGCTACGCGACGCGCGTTTTCTTCGTAGCATCTGTAGCCACATCTGTAGCGCACATAATATTTACTGTAGCGGTTACGCGGCGTGCGTGCGCTTTCCTCGTAGCGCTCGCGACTCGCGTTTCCTTAATAACGCCACGTGACATGTACGTTTCCTCAGTAGCATCAGAGTAGCATCTACCCTTGTAGCCACGTAGTTATCGTAGCGGCTAGCGTAGTAATAGCATAATTAGGAAGACTACGGAACAATGATGCAGGGTGACATTAAACCCCACGTATGCTTTAAGAGGCGAGAAACCATTAGTTATTTGGAGTATTATCTATCAGTTTTTCGGAGGAATTAAGTATATGCTGGACATTTCATTTCCGTTTCAAGCTGGATAAATTAAGTCACTTAATTGTGTGGTGTGGATAAGTGATAAGTGGTGATTAGTGGTGAAGTACTTACTGCTCAGAGTTTCATAATGACGAACATTATCACTAAGATCTGGTAATTTTAAATCTTAGAAAGTCATGTTTTCCTTCGAACTTAGTTACCTAGGTACTTACTACTGAAACCACCCTCTTCGTTATAATAAAACTGTATATTTATTTCTATTCCAAAACTATGGTAATGGTATGTATATTTTTTCTGAAACCGTTTACAACTGGAAAAACATAAAAGTATAAAAATATCCAATATAGAGATTCCACACAAAATACTGATAAGCCGAACGCAAGATTTCTATGTATTAATGCAGATATGCATATGAGCAGAATACTACCGAAGTCTACGAAGAAGTATACGCAGGCAAACCACAGGTATAGTAATATTTGCTTCTCATTGTAGGCCACGGATGCGACGATGAGCATAACGTTCACAGCGCCCAGCAGCACTCCCAATATCGCGTATAAATGGAGAACTATATCAGCGACCAGAGGAGACACTCCGAAGGTCACCAACATTCCTTTCCCGGCACTGAACGCATAAATGAGTCCTATGCTCGGCACAAACCCTGCCACGGCTATGAGTATCGTGCCCATTTTTAGAGTAATGCAGAAACAACATGTTTTCGAAGTAAGGCAATAATTGTTCAACACGCTTTGCACCATTTTTACTGCATTTTTAATTTAGGCCGCATACAAAAACCGTACAACACTTTTAAGTTATATGTTCATAAAGGAAGAATTTAGGTACCTAGTTTTTATGGTGATAAGGGCCTTTATATTATTTATTTGTGTATTATTGCTGGGTGTGACAAGATCTGTCGTGCTATGTAAATAAGTCTATGGATAGAAAGAGAAAAAGCAGAAATTCTTACACTTGTCATTATGGTTTATCCAAATAAGAACTTGTTAGTTGTAGATAACATTACCAAAGCATGGTTGTTCTTTGTGATCTTTTGATAAGGACAAACCGTCAATCAAAGACGTTCGATGCAAGCGCCATGCGTGACTCCAAAAGTGCCTAATTGCCTACTTTTAAATCCCCAACCGATCGAGATCGGTTACAAATAGAGAAAACGATTTTTCGGAGTTATGAGACCTGGCTAGATCGATTTCTCTCGCCCCAGTAAACCACCACTGTTATGTAAAATATAATTCGGATGAAGAATCGTTATCGAGAACGGGGTTGTGGATATTTCTAGTCTTACAGAATTATGATGACATAATGTATTACACATGTCATACAAGCAAAGTGTATGAATAGAAAACCAAGGTTGTACTCGACGAGGAAGTATTCATTTACCGTCAGGCGGCCACTAGTAGACTTGCCGCTTGTGAAATACTACGTCATCAACGTTTATACCTCCGGAACGATGATTCTTGAAGAAAACTGGCTAAGTACGAATAGGACTTACACACCAGACGGGTTCCATACAAACTTGCTTACAACGACTATACAGCCGTTGCCTTCTTTTACTTCATATTACGCGTATAAACATTATAACCTACCTATCGATACCTCTACGACTCTACCTCTTTTTTTTTTTTTTTAGCGTGGTAAAATCATCAAATGAGTCCTCCCACCCCGGGCAGGGCGGGAGGGACTGTCAGACTTGTACTGACTAAAATCCACGGTGTCCTTCAATAGCCTTTTATGTTCCGGGGTCACGGTAATGAGATAAATCCCGCGACCCCGGCAGGCTTTGGCCCTCTTGGGCGGGGCCCCGTCATCGTGCTGACGCTCTTTGAGGCGCGCGTGGAACACAACGCGCCGTCGACCCGGGCATGGTCCATGGTCGGGCGGCGAGTTGCCCTTTACTCGCCGCCCGCATGCCCGCGCCTACGGTGGCCGGAGATCGTCTTGCGACGTCCGACGCCGTGGGCGTCTACCATTGCGGGTGGGGCGGAGGGAGGACGCTGTCCTCTCTCTCTCACGGCCCGCCTCCTCCTTAACGAGCATTACTGCTTTGCAGAAGGAGGCGACCGCTTCCCACTCCGTCTCGCCCCGCAGCATGGCCTCGACCAACGCCGGGCGCGAGAGGTCTCCGCCTATCGCTGCCGTGAGGACACGGCGGTGCTCTGCCCAAGCAGGGCAGTCTTGCACCGTATGCTCTACTGTGTCCTCCGGGCGATCTTCGCAATGGTGACACCCCGGCGTTTCTTCCTTCCCCATCCGACACAGGTACCTCCCGAAACATCCGTGTCCGGTGAGGACCTGCGTCATCCGATAGGTCAGGACGCCGTGACGCCTTTCCAGGCACTCCTCGCCTTACCGCCGCGATTGCGGCGTGCCCGAACCTCGGTTGCGACAGTCGTTCCCTCCATACTGCCCTGAGATCGCGCCGGACCTCTTCCCGCCGCGCCTCGACTTGTCGGGGCAGCGGGAATTCTCCCCGGCGCCGCGCCTCCACGCGCCACTCATAGACGCGCTGGAGGGCGGTCGCCTCCAGATCCTAGGGCAATAATCCGGCAAGGAGGTTGGCCGATTCGCCGGCGATCGTGCGGTATCCTCGGATCATCCGGATAGCCATGACCCTCTGGCATGCGACCAGCCTCGCTGGTCGCGTCCGCATGCTCAGGGCCCACACGGGGGCCCCGTAGAGGGCCATGGACCGCACGATACCGACGTACAGCCTCCGGCAGGAGGCGTTTGGCCCGCTGAGGTTGGGCAGGAGTCGCCTGAGGGCGCCTGCCGCCCGGTTCAGCCTTGGGGCCAAACGCAGGAAGTGCTCCTTGAAGTTCCACCGGCCGTCGAGGACGAGTCCCAGGTACTTCATCGTCCTCCCGACGCCGATGCGAACCCCTCCCACCGTTATGTGGGACTCTGACCGTGGCGCGTTCAGACGGCCATGAAAACACATGGCCTCTGTTTTGTGGAGCGCCACGTCGAGTCCCAACTGCCGGATCCTTCCAACGACTGTCGCGACCGCTTGCGTCGCCAGGTCGGCCGCCGCCTGGTGCGACTCTCCCTCCGCCAGGACGAGCGTGTCGTCGGCGTAACATATTATGCTGACGCCGTCAGGGAGGTCGCCGCGCAGCACCCAGTCGTATCCGATGTCCCACAGGTGCGGCCCCAAGACCGAACCCTGTGGAACACCGCACGACATCTCTCGCCGGTTCCACTCTCCCCGGTGACCGGGGTAGATGACGGCTCTGTCCGTCAGATAAGCCTCGACTATGCGACGGAGGTAGGTCGGCACCCGGTGATACCGGAGTGCCTCCCTGATGCAACTCCAGGGCAGGGTGTTAAAGGCATTGGTGATGTCCAAAGACACCGCCAAGACGACCCTGCCCCGGGCCACCGCATCCCCCGTCGTGAGGGCTCTCACGCGCATGATTGCGTCCACCGTCGAGCGCCCCCTGCGGAAACCAAACTGGCTCTCCGCAAGGTTCGGGCCCATCCGATTCAGGTGCCCGACGAGGCGGTCTGCAATGACTCTCTCAAAGAGCTTGCCCACCTCATCGAGCAGCACGATGGGCCGGAATGCGGACGGAGAGTCCGCAGGGCGCCCGGGACGACTCTACCTCTACGGGTTCTTGAGTAAAAGGGTCTTGACAGCAGACGGTTTACAAATTGACCCTATAAGGGTCACTTTAGAGCCGGAATTCTAAAAAATAACATGTATAATTTTTTGTGATATACGTAGTAGTACATTTCGATACAAGTGAAGTGGGAAAAACAGTATGATTATGTACCCTTTAGGAGAAAAAATCTAAAATTGAAACTGTAACTTTACGTAGCTTTTCAGGGTTCCGTACCCAAAGGGTAAAACGGACTATTCACTGTCCATCTGTCTGTCTGTTCGTCCTTCCTTCTGTCAACACATCAGCGTGCTCATGAACCGTGATAGTTAATATTTTCACGCACAATGAAGGGTTCCGTAGCGGAAAATTAAATAAGAAACCTCAAAGTTACTTTAAAACCTATCTCTAAACACCCCGCGGTATAGGTATTATTTTGAGTATGATTGTTTTTTTTCAGACCCTTAATTTTTAACTAACTACACACACCGGCAAAATTAGCGGAACAGAAAAAAGGGTCGCATTTTTGCCAAACCTTTCGTTATTCTATGGGACTCCTTGCGCCATTTCTGCCTTGTCTGAGTCTCTGAACATAAGATCCAATCTGTCTGTAGGTACCATTGCACATAACGGTGGATCATAATTCACACAATGTTCGACTCACGGAACGGTAGTAATGACCTGCCTTGATCATTGTCACAGCTCTAGCGACTTCTGTTGCAGCCAAATCACTTATTTTGTATGCAGTACAATGTGACTCACCATAATTATAAACACAACAAAATGAGCTAGGGCAACAATTAACTCCAAAGACGAACTTTCAGAACAAAAACACTTAAAAGCGCTATAATTTCTGTTGGATTAATAAAACCTGACAATAAGTGTCATAATACCGTATAATATGAGAGTAGGAACCGAAAAATGAAAACACTGATTGAATCAACGAAAGGTTTGGCAACAATGCGACCTTATTTTCTGGTCCGCTAATTTTGCCGGTGTGTACATAAAGTGGTGTATAAAGTGGTTCACAGATGATCGAATACAAAACACAGTAAAAACTGTTTGGCATCAGACTCTGACAGGATGGTGATCGCGAGCCAGGCGGCCATACAGAGCTATTCTCTACAAACACAGCCATGTGACAGCGCAGCAGCGCTCACGCCACGCTGGGACTAAAGTTTCCTATTAGATGCATCCACAGCCACACAGAGCGAGCAGCCTCGCGAGTCATTTGCTGCTTGCTCTGTGTGGACGCGCCTATTATTTCACGACCGAGACACGAAACAATTTAAGCGAGCAAAACAAAAGCCGACTCTGGATGGCTCGGGCGCTCGGTCGATCGCCCGCAGCAGCGCGTGCGCTTTCCTCGGCTGAGACACGTGCACACTAACCGAGCCGCTTCGCGCGACAAATGCCTCGCGAGGCTGCTCGCTCTGTGTGGACGCACCTATTCACTAAGTGGAAACTACGTGTTTTTCCTACTCCTCCACTATTATTTTCTGATTAATTTTGTAGCAGGATTCAATTAGACAGGTGAATTCATTCTCCGGGACACGTCGCCGAGGTTCATAGCTCGGACCTTTTCCGGTGGTTGCCACTATTGATTCTGGTCTGGCTGTCAGGAGTTGCAGTAGTTTGGGAATAGTGTGGTGAGTTTGTGTTCACTAAGCTACTGACTGACAGCGACAGCGACATTAGCGCTTACCGCTCGCAAGATATCGGACGATAACAAAACCGCCTCGTCGATTTACATCGTAGAGTCCAGAGATTTATTATTATTATAGAGAATAGCATGTAGCTGGTGAGGTCTGCCACCGCTATTGGGTATTTGACTGAAAAAATCGAATTAGTCCGTCAGTTAAATTATCAAGAATTTTTACACGTTTTTCTTTTGTAACGCAAACAATACGAAGATAATAGCGGCCCATCCACTAACGTTCATTTCTGCCAGAATCTACAATCCTTACGAAATGAACGCCAGTGGATTTGCAAGAGCGAGAAAGAATTACGGTATTAAAACCCCGCCACCCCTCCCGTCGCGATGGACGTTATACAGACGCCAACAGGTCAACCTACCCGAAACTGTCAGATTTTACCAATCGAACATTAACCTTCCACTACTGTGATAAGGTTGAAAATCTATTGAAGAAATTTGGCAGATTGTGGTAGCTTGATGTGCTGGCGTCTGTACATAAACGTGTGTTTGGTCACTGAAGGATTGTTTTTTCTGTCGAATTAAACAAAACGTACTGAAAAGAACTTATCATAGGATTTAGGTTTAATTAATGGCTTCAACGGTTTTATTTTATCTCGTCGCTTTTCTGTACAGTTTGCACAACGGGACAAGTCAGAAGGAATGAACGTTAGTGAATGGGCCGCTATTAATTTACACTTTTAAAATTGCCAATACGTCACCAAACAAGTACAGTTTTCACTTGCTTTTGACGTCATGGGCCCCCACTCTCGAAGTTTGATGCAAATTCTCGAAATATCACGAAATATGCATTGATGCTGTCAATATGACAGCATCAATGAAAAGAGTAGAAAGAGTAAAAGAAAACTCGTGCTAAGGGTACAGTACCCTTAGCACGAGTTTTCACTCTTTTACTTTACATCGTCTTTCCATTATTTACAGCGTTTTTTGTATGAAAAAATGGAACAGCGCCTCTGGTGTGCAAAGAAGGAACTAATTTTTTCCTTGAAAATTGACAATTTGAAGTTGTCAAAGTTCCAGTTCACTTTACGTCTCAAATACTGAAAACTCGTGCTCAGGGTACTGGTAGCCTTTTTTTACGTGGTAAAATCAAATTATCGAATGAGTCCTCTCACCCAAGGCAGGACGGGAGGGACTGTTAGACTTGTACTGACTAAAATCCACGGTGTCCTTCAATAGCAGCCCTTCACGTTCCGGAGCCACGGTTAGGTACCTGATCCCCGGCAGACTTGGGCCCTCTAAGGGGGCCCCGTCATGTTTGGTTACAGGTAGCCTGCCTGTGAAGCCACTGCCCCATCACCCATGCCAAAAAGAATATATAAATATAGAAAAGGTACAGATCAAAAAACATTGCAAAGTTATTCTTTTTAGGGTTCCGTAGCCAAATGGCATTTTGGGGGTGCCCCCCATACTTAGAATTGAAACTCAAAAATTCATCAAAAACCCAAACGTGTGGGGTATCCATGGATAGGTCTTTAAAAATTATATTGAGGTTACTAAAATCATTTTTTTCTAAACTGAACAGTTTGCACGAGAGTCACTTCCAAAGTGGTAAAATGTGTGCCCCCCCCCCCTGTAACTTCTAAAATAAGAGAATATTAAAACTAAAAAAATACATAATGTAGACCTCAACAAAAACTTCCAACGAAAATAGGTTTGGATGAGATACAGTTAGCAGTTTCAAAAACCGCAAATATAACTTTGCCATTCATACAAACACTATGAAAAACAAAGTTATTTTTATTGTTTGTGTATATTACTTACTAATCTCAATGTAATTATATCCCTAATCTATGCTTGCTACTACGAAACCCTTCATGGGCGAGTCCAACTTGCACTTGGCCGGTTATTTTTTTTGTAATATTTGTTGCATGCAACGTTATTTTTTATTTAACTACCTATTCTAATTTATTATAGGTTGGTTTTCAACCAACGGATAGGATAAATATTCTAAGGAAGCTATATTTACTACCTACAGCTACTCTATCATAGATTAACTAGATGCTTGATAGTTACATACTACAGTCACCTCAGCTTATATACATAGGTATCATGACTCTACCGAGAACCGCAACGGCCGCGACGACTACTGTTTTCGTGATTTATTGTGCTCCAGAATTGGTATTGACCTACTTTTCTAGTATTTTGTAAAGTAGATACCTACCTATAAACTACAGGAAACCAAAATTTTAAACGTACTGTATCTCCTAGAAGTTTTAAACAGTCTAAAACCATAACACAACAAATTATTGATCTTAAAATTTACCCTAGAAAATTTAGCCTAGAAAAAGGGAAAGTTTTCATTATTGTAGGTAATTTTAAATTGTCATGGCAACACCGTGGAGTGTTAACAGTAAAAAAAAAATACCCAGTTTGCTGTAAATAAACAACGTACACAAAGACGTGGGGCACAAATCTTTAATAAAAGATCTGCGGGGCTATTGCTTATCTCGATGTCTATGTTGTGACCATCAAATACCTAGCTGTCAAAAGAAAAATTTCGTATTGGCTTTTGCATTTGCATTGAAACTGATAAATGTAAATGTTCCCTAAAATCAACGATTCTAACACTCTTGAGGCAGTCCACTCCTCAACTTAGCCTCATAACAGGTATCAAGCCATTCAAGTTCAGGTTGACAACTGCTGGTCAGTGACTATCAAGTTAGCCAATAGCCCTCCTGAGGATCTGTACATCATGCTCTATTCTGCTGCAGACAACAACAACTTGTAATGGTTTTATTTTTAATCTTGCGTCCGTAATGCATACTTATATTTATGGTTTTTACATGGATGCACTAATTTTTTATTTAGCATAATTGGCTATTTGACAAAAAAATCTAACAAGTCCGTCAGTTAGTTGTCAGTGGGTAGATAGAAAGAAAAACAGGTTCGCCACGAAAACGTAATTCAGTCAAGTTGTATCATTACATTTATATCGTATTAGTAAGGAATGTTTTTCACTTCTAATTGGTTGACGTGGCACTGGCACCGGCGCGGGTTGCAAATCAGTTAAACTGTGAGATCGTGACATGATGAGCAAGGGCGCTATGTGAAAAATGGTTGTCGCCCCGAAACGGACGGGTGTGGTATAAGATGCAAGTTCGGAAAATATGAGAAGTAAATAAACCTAGCCCAATCTTTTGTTATTTTTTTAAAAGAGTTTCAACTTTGTCACTATGTTCGATACCAAAAATTTTGACAGATTGGGGTATGTTGATGTACCGCTTAATGGCATCTTTGCAATCTGGACTGGAACGCGAGTAAGATGATTACATTTACCCATTAAAAGAGAATGGGGATGGATGGCAACTGGGGAACTAATGGCGCTAGTACCTATAGCTAGTTCCAAGCATCGTCATTGGTTCAAATCTTTTAGGTACTTCAAAATAGTACTACCTCATTGGTCGGATTAGGACTTAGCTATGGTGGCGCCATCTACAATTAGCTTTGACCGCCTGACCGGCCTTCCCCATTAAATTACAAACGATGTAGTTGACGTTTTAAAAAAACTATAAATCGGGGTGTTTTAGAATCTAGTTTGTGGCAATCTCAATTTGACAGATGTCAAATGACATTTCATTGAGATAAAGTTATAGGTCTATGTGACATTTAAATCCACGTTCTGTCAGTTCTGTCTGGTTCCGTGTTCAAAAACACGACCGGCGAGTGTTTACGTACGACGCGACGTAACAAAATGTGCGAATTGAAAAACTTCAAAATTATTAGATAAACATCCCTTTTTATGTACAGTAATTATATTCCATCTGGTGCAGCTACTTGATAAAGTTTAATGAATATGTCGTCAGTAACTAAAAAAAACGACGTACGCATGGTGAGTAAGTAAACAGTAAATTATTGTATGATGTTACCTACCATATGTATAATGAATGCGATTACTAATTATTATTGCGCTAAACATGTACACAAACATCGTTGTTATATTATGTAACCGCCGAATTGCTGGCGAAACAAGTAAAAAACTTTGCATCGTGATCGCTTTGAAACTCCTTTTGCTTGTTATCCAACTGTATCGAACGAACAATAACCCGCATGTTTGTACAAATTATCATTATCTAAGATTAATTAGCAAAACAAATGCTTCAGCGACTTTGTGTATTTATGTTTCTTTTTAAATAGTATATAAGTAAGTTAAATTATTAAAGACTTATGGAATTATATATTGTTGATTAAAAACGTAAACATAACCATGCGTATTAATAGTTATACCTACATTGTGTAATAAACGTAAAACATTGAGTACACACATAATACTAGATAAAATCATGAATCAAATAAACGAAATGTCTTAGAGTCACGTGTTACTATAACTGTTTGTTCATTTAACTTTATCTTCATATCTGTTGACCTCTCAGTAAATAATAGTTATTGACCATCAAGGCCAGTATTTATAAAAAAAACTGTTCATCTTAAGTGAAATCAATTTATTTATTTGATTGATGGAATCTATATTTCAATAAACGATTGTGTAATTACCAGTGTTTTTAGTGAAAATTATCATAATAAGTATTTTGATATTCATAGAAACCTTTATTACGAAATTACCCACTGCCCAACAAAGCAGGCAGCTGGTGGACTGAGCTGTGCTCAGTTAAATTGAGGAAATAAAATACTAATTACTTGAAAGCTATTTTGCATTTTTACATGTTGATATATTTTTTTCAATGTCGTCTCAAAAGAATTACCTGTATCTGTATTGCCCTGTATCTCAAATACACAAACAACTAGAATCATATGTTTCATCTAATGGGAATCTAACCTGTGTCAGCCAGCGCTACAGCCAAGTGCTCAGCCATTGAACAAAACATTATAAATACTCTTATTTCCTTCTCTTTGCTGCAATTTACTAAGGTAAATTGCAGATACACAAAAAAAAAGATAAACAATTGAATGATATCTTCAGTGCATTAAGATGCACTGAAGATATCATTCAATTGTTTATTTTATCAACTTAACTACTTGAGACATGTTAGTAATAATACAATAGATATTGTAATAATTATATCATTCTGAGTGTCTGCTAGAAACCTTATACATTACCTTTTGTTTTATCATTTCAAAAGACACTTCATACATTGTAGAAGTATATCTCTAGTATATATCCAGTATCGTAAATTGCACAGGAACTATCAAAGTTGTACACCATAAAAATGAAAACAAGAAGATCTAATTATTATCACACATCATATGTATCAGTTGTGAGTTTTTACATTAATATAAATTTATGTATTTTGTTGTGTAGGATAATATGTTTTATATATTATGTTTTCCGCTTTGCCTCCATTCGATTTCCGCATGGAACAAATATCTCTATGATCTTCAAGTACTTTTTCCGGTTTGTTTATGTGAGTTTAAATGTTTGTAAATGCATACAGGAAATGGAGTTTTTCCTGTATTGTGGGTGCATTTACAAACATTTTCACTTTTTCTTCCTGCAGTTTTCTCTGGCATATATCTCGTTACAATTTGGACACTTAGGTGTCCAAATTGTAACCCTAGCCTTTTCTAAACCTTAGTGTAATAAGTCTTGCACTCCTCATGTAATATGTATATCTAATTCCTTTATATTTGTTGTAGGTGAAACAGCAGACACCATGGTACAAGTACATAACGGTAGAACCTCCAATGTTCCTATATATGATGGCATACATGATCACAAGTGTTATAGAACAAACATTTTATGTATTCCAAGCTTGTACTGTGAACCATGGCTACAGCCCTGAGATATGCTACAACATAAGTAGCTATGATGATGTTAATAGTGAAGTACAGGTATGTATCTACGAGTATATTTAAAGACTCTAACAGCCTTACTACAAAAAGTTAAATATCTGTTAAAGACTTATCTTAAAAGTGTAACTGCAAAAAAGACCTTATATAGTAATGCTGACACTTTTTTTAGAAAACTGTTCAACAAATGTTTAGCTTTTTTGTAGGAAGACGGTAAATGTTTTGTATTTCTGTTTGCAGGTAACCGTCTCAACGTTCCACCAATGGAACGGCGTCGCCAGCCACGTGGTGCCTCTGCTCCTCGCTTTTTTCTTAGGTTCCTACAGTGATAAGCGAGGGCGCAAAATAATCCTACTCGCCGGTCTTCTTGGAAAACTGTTTTTCTCGGCGATGATCACCCTTAATACCGCGAAAGGTGAGCCTTTATTTACATAAGTACTTAAGTATTTATTTAAGGGAACTTAGCCACGAATATTACAACTCGGAAACAATTTTAATTTTGAGAGCGCCCCGACATTCGGTTTGGTAAGGTTCCTTTAAACCCTGCAGACAGAAATAGGAGTCCCGCGCAGGGCTCCGTCGACTACGCCTTGGCTTGGCGTATTTTTTGAATATTTCGCTCAATAATTCGCTAATCAATCTATTTATTTGAATTGTGGCTGACTTGGTAATTTTGTGGCTAATGTAGTTTTTTTGGTGGAAAATAATGCTATTAAATAGAAACCGCTTTAAATAACTCCCTTTATTTAATACCAGCAACCCCATAGTCAAGTTACAAACGATAAACGACAACGCTCAGTAGGCTTTAATAGATTTTTGAACTCTATCTAAAATCTATTATTTGCGTCCACACAGAGCGCGCAGCCTCGCGGGGCGTTTGCTGCGCGAGGAAACTGACAAGCGAGACTGCTTATTCTTTGTGGACGCGTCTATTGTTTTTCGACCGAGGCACGAAACAATATACGCGAGCAAAACAAAAGCCGACACTGGATGGCTCGGGCGCTCGGTCGCTCGACCTCGGCAGCGCTGTCACTTGCCTCGCCCGGACACGTCCACACCAACCGAGCTGCTTCGCGTGGAAAACGCCCCGCGAGGCTGCGCGCTCTGTGGGGACGCACCTATTGAAGTTTACATTTAGCGTGATAAAATCATCAAATGAGCCCTCCCACCCAGGGCAGGGTGGGAGGGACTGTCAGACTCGTACCTACTGACTAATATCCACGGTGTCCTTCACTAGCCCTTTACGTTCCGGGGACACGGTAATTCATTAGTCCCGCGACCCCGACAGGCTTTGGCCCTCTATAGAGGGGCCCTGTCATAATGGATGATTACATAGCGGTTGCAATCGTAGTGCTGATCTCAGTATCTTCATTGGTTCAGGAGGTACCAGTAATAAAGAATGCCCATCGACCTTTAGATATATCAGCTAGTTATATCTCTCACACGCTACCTTACCCATATGATATTTATAGCTGGTTCATCGTTTCTTGTCTTTGGTTAGGGTTTCGTGCGACAAAGATCTATACATATAATAAATCTGGAGAAGGGTCAATTCTGTACATTGAAAATATTGAAAAAATAAATAGCGGGGGGTGTTGCTGGATCGATACCAAACCCAAAAATGTGATTAAAAAAATTTTTGTCTGTCTGTCTGTCTGTATATGCAGGTATCACGTGAAAACTAACGGTTCGATTTCGATGAAACTTGGTATAATTATACCTTATTATCCTGGGCATAAAATAGGACACTTTTTATCCTGGAAAAATACGTAGAAAAAAAAAATCTGTAACAAACCTTATTATGGAACCACTGGCGACACCTTTTATCAAGTAGAACATTACGCCACGCCTGCCTCCATTGATTTCTAAAATGGTTCCACCACTCACCACTAGATGGCGTTGTGCCTATGACGCGCATTTCTGAATCGCGGTGTTAAGATTCTCCGAGAGTTAACGACTACCGCGACTTTCTTATTTTTTCTTTGTGACTGAACTGGCAGTGCACTTGCGGGCTACGTCCTAATTGGAATAGCTACATAAGACTCGGCTACCAAGTTTTATCATAAAGTTAAACAGTAAGTAATTCAATTCTGTTATTTTTGGTTTAGAGGACCAAAAACCCCTGCCTCAAACCGTGCTTTTCAGCGCGACCTTTTTGATTACTGTTCCGATGTCCGATCAGTTATTTGTAAATACAATGTCGGAATTACTATGAAAAAAATACTTACTACAGAACGCGAGCTCAACAGCAGTAGCTCAATTATTAGATCTCCTTAATTATTATAGGAGTAGTATATTATTGGGCATTCTACCCCACCTGCCGTTCCTACGGCTCACTCCGTTCGCCTTCGTCACTGGTGGGGTAGAATTCCCAATAATATTTCTGATATCGATGGTTGTGGAATAGAATAGAATGTACAAAAATACTGGTTCGACGCCTATTCCACCTTTCAGTTCTAAAATTCAATGCCCAATAGTTCCTATTCCAAATTCGCGTTTTAAAACTAGTCTTACCTGTCGTTCCTTCGTTCACCTCTGTCAATTTCAGCTGAAAATTGGAGGGTACGTTTTGACGTTTCGTTTTAAGAAACACGAATTTGCGGTCCTGAGAAGAACCTTTTGTGATCACAACTCTGTTTCACTACACTACTTTACTGTCATTCTTTCACTACACATTTCACCACTACTGAATTTATTCCTAATTTAAATCTACATGAAACGTGGTAAGCTAAACTTCAGGACAGATTGTCTCATGTCTCTCCACAAAGTTTGAGATAGCGCATTACCGCAAAGGTTAAACACACACTCAGTTTTTGCAGCCAGAGTGGCACCAAGGACATCTGAATTTTAGGCTACCGTATACATTAAACTAAAACTTGGGACAGATTGTCACTATGTCTCTCCACAAAGTTAGAGATAGCGCTTTACCGCAGAGGTTAACGCACACTCAGATTATGTGTCGAGAACATCCGAAATTTTAATTTAATTTCGTTTCATATAGATGAAAATTTACACGTTTATTAAACAAGTAAATGCGTCGGCTGTCTGAACCGATGACCTAAACTTCAGGACAGATTGTCTCATGTCTCTCCACAAAGTTTGAGATAGTGCATTACCGCAAAGGTTCAACACACACTCAGTTTTTGCAGCCAGAGTGGCACCAAGGACATCTGAATTTTAGGCTACCGTATACATTAAACTAAAATTTGGGACAGATTGTCACTATGTCTCTCCACAAAGTTAGAGATAGCGCTTTTACCCCAGAGGTTCAACGCACACTCAGATTATGTGTCGAGGACATCCGAAATTTTAATTTAATTAAATTCACCCAGACGACACTACTTACTTGATAATGAACACGTTACGTCTGGTACTGATTGCTATCCAACCGCACGTCGCGCTGAGTTAAGGTGCATTTACACCATTATTTACCGTTCGGTGTGTGTACGTCCGATCAGTTTCGCTATATTGTATTCTTCCGGACAAAATTCATTAGCAGTTTTATTTGCTTGGAAATGAATAAAAATACGTAAGTGAATAAAGAAAATCATATATTTATATAAAGTTCATAAAATTGCTGAATAATTGAAATCTATACTAATATTATAAAGCTGAAGAGTTTGTTGTTTGGTTGAACGCGCTAATCTCAGGAAATACTGGTTTAAGTTGAAAAATTTCTTTTTGTGTAGCATAGTCCATTTATCGAGGAAGGCTGTATAACATCGTGCCACAACCAATAGGAGCCGAACAGCGGGGTGAAACCACGGGGATCAGCTAGTATTCTTATATCACTTTAAAAGTCCTATATTTCAAAGTGGTGGAATTATGTGGAAAAGGTTTTTACTGTTTTACCACAAAAGTAAATTTAAAACCCGATATAACTCGGTACTATTACAAAAGTACTAATTAGTAAAAAAAACATACACGATTTTCATTTTTTAATCCTGTATGATGCGGGTTCCGAGTTAGGACCGTTTTATGATAGTACCATTACTTAGGTGTAATAAAATCCTAATTTGAGTAACATTTACAGAAATTTGTAAGCGTCATTTTTGTTCGGTTTTGAAGTCAAAATGCTCCTTAGTGCGACGTTGGAATCGACCGTATCAGATGATTGTTACGAGTGAGTGTAAATGAGTCTTTACAGTCTGTGAAACTGCAAAATTGCAAGTAGCAATAATTTGCTGACCATATGTTGTTGTATGTAAGGTGTCCATGGGAACCATAATAATAATATGCATGATAAGCACTACGCTTGTTGCGCACATAGTTTAAATTTGTCTTATACAGGACTTCCTATGTTCATAAAATAGGTACTTCAGTTTCGGTACGGCACACTCATCTTGGAAATTACTTTATTGTAATAACCTTTATGACTTTGTAGTTACAATAAATAAATGTGTATAAAAATATTTTTAATGACTAACTTTTTTGTCTAGGGATTGTTTAAAAATACTATTTATATTGTAAAAATTGTAAGATATCAATATAACTTCTACTATATACGATTTTATTAATATACTATACTTATATTTCTATTACAGATGATGGTTTGATATTTGCAGTTTGACTGCAACATACTCGTATTACGTAATAAACTAGTTTTGTTACGCGTATCCGTTCAAAACTTTTCTACACATAAATTATCTCGAATGTAACTTATTGATTGATGACGCTGGCGTCATCCCTATATGATCAAAGTACAGGTTAAATTCTACTCTGCAAACAGGATTGTGAATACCCCTGGTATAAATAGGCTTATGTATATTTCCAGGTTTCAGGTTCGAATCCCTATCGCAATCCCTTTTCCTATAAGTTAATAATTAAGTTAATAAATTCGTGCAGCAAGCGTTAGTACTACCTTAAATATTATAATTATATAATAAAGTATAATCACCAAATATTTGTTCCAGATTTTTCACATGCGTCTTAAAAAATCTATTATTTTACAACCGTGCATAATGATGTCTTGTTATTATTTTTTAAATAAACAAACATACAGAAATTACATAAATAGTAGTAATCATAGATACCTAAGCAAGGTACCGGACAAATGCTGGTTTTATATTTCATTTCTCACGATAAAATTGCATTTTGACGGAATCAATATTATGATTTAAATGGACGTAACTGACATAAGTTAGTAATACAATTGTAATACTAAGATTTAAGGTTTAATTTGTAATGAGGTTAAATTTGCTGAGATGGTATTTTTCTTTACTTAAATTCGATTAATTTATATGAAAATTCACATTCGCTCCAACGTCTTCTAGTGACAAGCTCCACTTAAGTTTATTGTTAATTACGAATACCGAATACTTCTATAAAATGTACGTAAGTATTTTTTTTAAAATAATTATGTTATTTCAGTGTCCTTGTGTTTCATAAGTCGAGCGTTCAATTGTTCTAATCTTCTTTACAGACTTTTTTTATTTGAAATTAATTGTTGTCTACTCGATTACAGGTCTGACTCCGAATCTGAATACCCACGTCGCGCACCTGAGGCTGCAAAGGTGCAGTCCAAAAAGAAATCTCCTAAGCGTAAAGCTTCTGAGAGCACCTCCACCTCGCAATCGGAATCTAAATCAAGGTAATTTCTATTATTTCTTGTCTTTAGGTATTTATGTATTTTATTCCAATAGGAGTGTTATACGTTAGTAGTGGATTTATTTCTATACTTAAAACCACACCACAATCCAATGATTCATAATTCCATTGGTTCTTTTTTGATAGAACGTTTACAAGGTGCTGTTATTGTAATGATAATGTACTTATATTATTTTATTTTTACAGTAAAAAACAACCACAACAACATCGCTCGGACCTCTTCGGCTTGGAGGATAGCGAGCAACGCGCACCAGCAACCGGCGGCGAGGAGCTCACGTCGTCTCTCGTGAGCAGAGTTGCTAACGGGAAGTTGCGGCGGACGGCGCCGTACATTGAGGGTGACTTTTACGTGGAGGTAAAAGTATACAATAAGTCCGATGCAGCGTCCACGACTCCACTTGAACGGTGGAAGAAAGCCTTAGTTGCACTTAAAGTGCAAATTAATAAAGACACTCCGCAGTGGGACGCGCTGCAGACATTTATGAGACGGGTCTATGTAGTTTTTCAAGACTCGGAGCCCGTGTTTTACAGTGACAACATAAATATAAAATAATATAATAATTATATATACTTTATATTTTTGTTAACAGTTTATTCTAAGGTTAGGTTAAAATTATAAGTCTTTGATCATTAGTATCTTTTGTTTGTGCTGTTAATCTAAAACTTACTCTATTTTACGTGGACATTAGGTCTAATAATATACAAAAATGCCTTTCTGTACTGTTTGCAATACATCCGTTGAGCGCAGTCAGTGGACAGGTCACCTACGCAGTACTAATCATAAAAACAAAAATATTTCGTATTTTTGCGAAGGTGTTGAAATAATACATTCTGCATTTCGTAATCGTATAGCTTCTTATAGAATTGTCGATCCGTCTGAGAATTATTCTCTAGATCCATTTCTTAACAATATTTGGAGCAAAATTAAAACGTTAATTGACATGTCTCTTAAAGAACATACTTCTCTAAAAGTTAATTTCGAATATTTTGCTTTGTTTTTAATGTTTAAAAATGATTCTCAAGAGATGAAATCATTTGCCACAAAAAACGTTACTATACATCAGAATTATGAATTTGATTCATTATTGTCTCAAGTAAAAAACACTTTAACAAAAAAGATAGAAGAATTTCAGGACCGAGACAGTGGATGGACATTCTTGAGCAGTTCTCATTTGGAAATAAATGTTAACAAATATCAGCCTTTGCGCGGTTCAGGCTTTATCGAATTGCCGTCTGCAATAAAATCGAAAAAAGCATGTGTTAATATCCACAATAATGACGAATATTGTTTTTTATGGTCTGTTGTTGCTGCTTTATATCCAGCTAAGAGTCATCCTGAAAGAGTATCTTCTTACCCTGATTTTCGTAATGTGTTAAATGTAGAGGATATATCATTTCCAGTGAATTTCTCAGATATTGCGCGATTCGAAGTGAATAACCCCGAAATTTGCATTTACATTTATGGTTTAAAAAATAATACCGTTATAGGACCGCTTTACAAACCAAAAACCTTGAACGGAAAGGTGATTCATTTACTTTATTTAGAAAGAGATGATTTATCACATTACTGTCTCATTAAAGACTTGCCGCGACTTGTTAAAAATCAAATAACAAAACACCACAGTAAACTGTACTTTTGTGACATTTGTTTAATGTTTTTTAATTCATGCGATGATCTTAGTTCGCATAGTTGTGGAGGTGTCGCCACTGAACTACCTCCAATGGGTTCTTTTATACAGTTTAAAAATTATAATAGAAAGCAAATTGTACCATTTGTTATATACGCAGATTTTGAGACAATGCTAGAACGGTATGAATCTTGTGACCCTGACCCTACTAAGGCGAGTACTATAACGCGACAGCGACATGTGCCTGTAGCTTTCGCTTATCATATTACGTGTACGCTGGACGAAAGCCACAATCGTTACGTTTCTTATCGCGGTTCGGATTGTGTATCAAATTTTGTGAAGTCTATCTATACAGATGCACAAAAAATTTACGATATTTTAAAAAATAATGCTCCTATGATTTACTCAAATGATAATGCTCACGACTTTGAAAACGCGATAACATGTTATATTTGTGAGCAGTTCTTGTTTGGCGATAGGGTTCGCGATCATTGTCACTTGACTGGTAAATATCGTGGCGCAGCTCATAGTTATTGTAACTTACAATACAAACTACCTACATTTTTGCCAGTATTTTTTCATAATTTGTCCGGATACGATTGCCACCTTTTCATAAAAGAATTAGGTGAAGCTCCTGGATCTATTAAAGTGATACCTAAAACAAAAGAAAACTATATTTCATTCACTAAATTTATTCCGATTTCTACCGGGGAAAGCATCCAGGTCCGGTTTGTAGATTCTTTCAAGTTTTTAGGAACTAGCTTAGAAAAGTTGGTTAATACCATGAAAAAACAAGAATTTAAACAATTAAAATCTTATTTTCCTAATAAAAAACAATTTAACCTACTGACTCGTAAAGGAGTGTATCCATATGACTATATGTCTCAATGGGAACGTTATGAAGATATATGTTTACCATCTAAAAAATATTTTTTTAACTCCATAACTAATGAGACAGTGACCGACGAAGACTATGAACACGCTCGGTCTGTTTGGTCAGTATTTAATATTCAAAACATGGGTATGTACACAGATTTGTATCTCAAAACAGATGTTCTATTGCTAACAGATGTATTTGAAAATTTTCGAAAAACTTGTAAACTACATTACAATCTCGATCCCGCGTTCTATCTTACAGCACCAAGTCTATCTTTTGATGCAATGCTTTTAAAAACAGGAGTTAAATTAGAATTGATTAGTGATATTGAAATTTTTAGAATGATACAAAAAGGTATTCGAGGAGGTGTTTGTATGTGTTCTAAAAGACATGTCAAAGCCAATCATAAATATTTAGATACTTACGATCCAACACGTCCAAATTCATTTATCATATATTTAGATTGTAACAACTTATATGGTTATAGCATGTGTCAATCCCTACCCTATTCCGATTTTAAATTTATGAATAGACAAGAAATTGATTTTTTACAATTGAACTTAGCAAACATCAGTGATACTGCGGAAAACGGTTACATTCTTGAGGTTGATTTAATATATCCGGAGAATTTGCACATGCAACACAATGACTTTCCCTTTTGTCCAGAAAAATGCTTGCCACCTGGTGGTAAGAATAAAAAGCTAATACCTAATTTGTACGATAAATATCACTATGTTATTCATTACGTACATTTAAAAAAATGTTTACAGCACGGTTTAGTATTAAGAAGAATCCATCGCGCTATTATATTTAAGCAAAGTTGTTTTTTAAAGCAGTATATTGATATTAACACCCAGTTACGTCAAAAAGCAGAGTCAACGTTTGAACAAGACTTTTTCAAATTATTAAACAATAGTATTTTCGGAAAGACTTTGGAAAATAATGAACATCGAATAGACGTAAAGTTAGTAAACAAGTGGTGTGACTCAAACAATAAAACAAAAAAGACTACTTGTGCTGAAAAATTGATAGCCAGCCCATATTTTCATAGCGCCTCTGTATTTTCTGATGATCTAGTGGCAATCCAAATGAAGCCTGTGCGTATTATACTTAATAAACCAATTTACATAGGGTTTGCAGTATTAGAATTGTCTAAGACTCACATGTACGACTTTCACTACTCTATCATAAAACCTTTTTATGGTAACCGAATTGAATTGTGCTATACTGACACAGATAGTCTAGTATATGATGTACAGAGTAATGATGTTTATAAAGACTTCAAGCTCCATTTTCTAAAATATTTAGATACCAGCAATTATGACTGTAGCAATGAGTATAACTTACCAATTATTAATAAGAAGGTTCCAGGACTATTTAAGGATGAAATGGGGGGCAACATTATCAAAGAATTCGTAGGACTGCGCTCAAAGCTTTATTGTATTAAAACGTTAAACAAAACAATTCAAAAGGCAAAAGGTACAAAAAAATGTATTACCAAAAAATTAAATATGTTAGACTATAAAAATGTTTTGTACAATTGCAATGTTATTCGCAAAAAAAATGTATTGTTTAGATCAATAAAACATGAAATATTCACTCAGGACGTAAATAAAATAGCACTTTCGAGCAATGATGATAAACGAATGCTATCGTTTGATAAAGTTTCTACTTTAGCCTGGGGTAACGCAACTATATTTATGTAATGCATTACCACAATTTAAATGTAATTACAGTAGTTACATTTTTAATATGTATTTTATTGATTGTAAATGATAAAACTTATGACGTCCTGAATGGATAGTTAGATAATCTTTCAACCTACCTACTGTGTTACCTACTATTATAAAATGATTGTTATTCTTTTAATGTGAATAATGTAATATTTTTGTGTAATGTAATTCAAATAGTATCGACAGAAGTTACTTTGAACCTGACTTTATTATGTATGCAATTCTAAAATGTGTGTATTCTTGGTGTCCCTTGTACTAGTTAGAGCTAAACAGTGTTTAAGAATACTACAGTGTTTAGGAATACTCTATACAACCTTAGGTACCTATATAGGTCTTATATAAGTTTACTTTTATTGATACTTATGTACACCTACTAAATATAATTATACTTAAATAAATAATATTTTATGTTCATAAATCTGTTTCATTTCTATTCCTGATTGATAACAATGCACCTAAGGTACATCAACAGATGTTTTGATCCAGGCTCATATTTGCTAATTTTTTCAGAGTATTATTTTTATATTTAATAAAATAATGACGAAAAAAAACATAAAAACAAAATCCAGACCGGAACAAATACTTAATGTTCCGTGCGGGAATCGAACCCGCGACACTGAATTTGGCACATTCATATACTAATACTTACCATTGTGACGCGATGACGAGCTCATAACCAATGCGCCAAATGTGTCGTCGAAATTGTGACAAAATACTGGATCGCTTTGAAGATGCATGCGCGGTGTAGAATTTGACACCGAACAGGTGCTCGGGCACGAGTTCAAACATGTTGAAACTTGAAATTGGTTAGCAGTAATAAAGCAAGTACTAAGCAAAATTATATACGTATGTATAAAATCTATACAATTCCTGATGACTAAGCACGCGCCGGCACAGGCGCGCTGCATTGAGAAATACAACACTTATCAGGTGTTCGCGCTGTCTACAAGGATACAGGTTCAAACTTGTCGAATTCAATTGTACTGTACAGACTATGGTTACACCAGAATATTCATACATCATAAGCAATATTGATAGTCTGTCATTTCATTACGCAGTCACTTGTTGGAGTGGACACATCGGTTCAAAGCAAATAATTCGTAAGTATATTCTGTTTTGTGTATCTTTATAAATTTCCTCTTTTGTTATAAAATTAAATAATATTAATGACTATTTTGTTTATTTCAGATCATCAAAAATGTGTGATTCTCCAGATATTATCGACTACTCACAATACGCTCAACGTTTTCCGACCCCGAGTTTAAGCTGGCATATCCCAGATTTCTCAGAACAACAAAATCCTCTCAACATGGATTCTAGGGCAAGACAAGACTGCAGACCTGTCAACAAGAAGCCTCGAACAAGGCGGGAGTGTCTAAAACAGAAGTCATCTCTACCTACAAGTCAATCATTCGTCATAAACAATGAGAAGAAAAAAGGTTTACGACTGATCCAGGTACAAGTGTTGGATATCAGCGAACAACAAGAACCTACAAGTGACAATCATGACGTGGTAATGTTAAGTGCTCAATATGTAGTGACTGAATCGGAGGACCATGTTATGGACGAGACGCATGCGTTAATTAATAAAATATCAAAAAATCTTTGTGGGGATAGATGTTATTATTAACTGGTATCATTATTTTGTAAGTGTCTACTTTATAAGTTGTTGTATTTAATTTGTAGTAATAAGCAGTAATAAATTATGTAAGTTATATCATAATTATTAATGGGTACTTATATTATTGTTAGGAATGTATGACGTATAGGTATGTGTAAACGTTTTAAGTTTTTATATTGTATAAGTTTTGAATATATAAATATTCACTATAATTAATATAAGTTTAGTAAGTATAATATAATTATTCAATATAAGTTTTAAATTCTATATATTGTAATAAACTACATAAAAATAAATTGTTTCATTATTTAAATTGTTTTTTTTTTGTATTATCATTAATTTATTTATACTCGAACTCTAAATTAGCTCTAGTGTAATGATAATAATTGTAGGTTATTTGCTTTCAGTATTTTTATTAGAATAATTCGTTTAAAATCATGTTATATTTGCATTTTTATCATAAATTCATAAGAAATATCATTTTGCTGCAGCTAATTTAAAGTCTGTTATGTAGGTTACCCTGATTATAATAAATAAAACACTCTTATTAGATAGACATTTTTATTAAATGTTGAACACAATAATAATTAAAACAAATTAAATACAGACATATTATTATAAAAATACCACTTCCTTATACAGACAGCATTATTCAATGTACAATTCATTTTATGATTCACACAATTAAAATCAGTTTTATTTTTACAAAACTTTCTTTTTAATTCTGAAAAATTAGGACATCCCTTCTCACCTATGTCGATCACTTTACAGTTTGTACATAACTCTTTAATCCACTTAATCTTTTCCAAACCCTTCGTGATAATTTTTTTGTTTTCTAAGTATGGTAAAATAACGCGTTGAAACTCTTTGTAGTCTATGTAGCCCTCGCTCCAGTAAATTCCTCGATTTCTTTCTAGCCACCTCACCTGTTTTTTTTCTTCTTGTGTTAGGTAATGGAATGAATATGGTGGTTTTACCAAGAACTTCTGTGTATGATCCTGACTCGCAATGGTCAATTCTTTGACAATAAAATTATTTATAGAATCTTTAAATCCTTGGAGTTCCACTATAATAGTATCCGCCTTCATGATATCTTCTTAACAATGTTACTTAATGGTTTGTATTCAACAATGCAATCGTTCAGAATGAGACAGTATGCTGAAGTTTGATCTGGTATCTCTGAATCACTCTCAATTTCTACTCTCACATCTACAACCGGACCTGTCTTTAGATTATCCGCTTGTCTAGAGCAATCAATGACAAACAGCGGTGCTAAATCTCTAAACTGTTTTTCGCTTAATATGGGCTCCGGACGACGTCCGTAATACGACTGTTGAAATCTGGTGTATTGCTCGTATAATAAAGCGATTCTGTTATTAGCAAAACTCACATTTAAGTTTTCATACGGAAAATAAGTTGAATTGAGATATACTCTAACGTTTCGAACATGACAGTGATCGAATTGAGACATGTCCGAACTTGCATTGCTTTTCCTATTTGTCTGTAGTCCGATAATAATGTATCTTGGTTTTTCTATTTGAGATGAAGTTTTGATAGACCAGGTATGTTTTGTAGTTTTAGGTAAAGCTGGATATTCGTACAGATCCCAATTTCTGTATATCATTTGAAGTGGACGATCTTTTTCTAATACTTTTAACAAACCAATTTTTTCTTTGTCTGATACTTTAACATGCGGTACGCGCCATATGATTTTGTTGATCTGAACATCATCTACTACTTCGCCAGTATTAAGTTTTACAGCGTTCAAATTAGTATTACTTCGTAACAATATCAGTTCATGTCTACTATTTATTACAACTTTTTTAAAATCTTCAGCAAACCCAAGGAGGTTACGAAGTGGTATAGAAGCTGAAAATCTTCCTCCATCAACATTTTTTATGCCATCAATATTCCACCCCCAAGCATTAGACGTTTTTGATTCACTTTCGTTCATTGAAATTAGTGATTTCATGGTTGTTGTTATACCAGCATTTTTTATTTTATCAATCTCCACTCCATTTAGCTCATACCTAATGTCTTGAAACAAGTAGAGTAGAGCATTGTTCGTGAAATTAACACTAGCGGCTTTGTCCTTCGAATCTTTTTTGCTTACGATTACAGTTCCTTCCAAATATAGGGTGCTAGCTGATGGTAATATGTATAAGTCCTGTTGATTGATGGGTATGCGGATTTCATCGTTCCTGTTGAAACTCGTTACATATGGTTTGTAGGAATGAAATTCGATTCCTTCTATAGTATTATCAAAGGTCGGAGCTGATAAAACGTCTAAGATATTCATTTTAGCAATCCGATCGCTCTAAGAAATGCTTTATTGTCTTTTGTTAATTTTATTTTCTTCTTATTTCCTATCTTCTTAGATAGAGGTCTTATTTGATAGGTAGCTTGAGCAGAACTGATATTCTTTACTTGTTGAGACACATTTTTATTGTAATCAATCATTTTTTTCTTCTAAGATGTAAATATACCTGCACTTCTTCACCACGTAAATTGATTAATCGTTTGTTTATATCCAATAGCCTGATATGTATGCAGCTTATGTTGTTTTGATTGATTGGAAAGTAAATTGCGTTCTTCGGGATTTCTATGATCCTGTAACCAGGTGGCACATTGAGTGCAAATTCGTGAATAATGTGGCTTGGTTCACCGTTTATGTATGAACCGCTTACAATATCACATTCAATCCTGACTACGGTCGTAGGTAGAATGTTGACTGGAGACTGTGACACATGCAATTTATTTGCTTTCAAGATTTGTTTGTTGAATCCTAAAAGTCTTCCAAAAGAGTCTTCTTTTATAAAGTTAACGTCTTTTGTACAGAAGATAGTAGTTTTCAAAGTATTATTATTGCACTGTAACTTAATCGATGCATCTTTTATTTTGGATTTTAAATAATCATTGATATCTTGCAACTCATAAGTACCCTCTGGTATTTCAATAACTTCGTTAGAACCATAATAGAATCTATTATTACTTTTATCAATGTTTGGAATAGCATTAAATGTTGAAAAGTGCAATAATGCACACTCATACTCTCCATCTAGTTGTAACGTATTGGGATAGTACGTAGATAACACTGACGAGTTTCCAGTTATAGACAAAGTGAGTGACATCTTGTAAATGATTGAAATTAAAGAAAAGCATATAATTTATAACATAATTTTATTCCAAAAAGTCGACAAGTATTCTAAACATAAATGACCGCAATTTACCGAATTAAATGTTTGATATCTTGTATAGTTATAAAACACATTACAATTTTTGAAATATCGTATCAACTCCATAGGTGGTTTTAAATTTCCATAACTATCAAAATATTCACAATAATTGTAAACTTTGACATAAGCTACCCAATGCGTTCCATTGTTCTTAGAATCATCTAAGTTAACGATACCACATTCAATCTGTTTCGGCTTCTTAGGTAACCGATCCTTCATATATACCCCACGGAAATATGGTATGTCTCTTGAGTACTTTTGAATGTCCACATTAGTTAGAGGGCGATCGGGCAGCATATTTTTCAGTTTTTTGAAGATGTTATAAACAGGCCTTTACCACTTTTATACGGCTTTATGTATAATCCCTTGCCCACCATTAAAGCCTCCATAGCTTTATTGTGACGTTCCGATTCTTGTAAATGTTGTTTGCTGGCTTTGTAATCATTAACGGTTTTTGCAATACCCGCTGCACCACCAGCTAAAGTTCCTAAAGCCGATAAACCAGCGAAAATTGGGATCAAAGGCAGAATTCCTCCAGTCTTTGGTAGAGGTATTACTCGTGGTACCCGAATTCGATGACATGCGTTTGGAAATATTTTTTTTGCTGCTAAGTATGCTGCTTTTATCAAAGTCTTATTATCGCTGCATTTGAGTTTCTTAATTTTTGATTTTATTTTTGAAACTAAGCTTTTAAATGTTTTGACCCCAGATCCAGACTTCAGTTTGGCTTTCATGACTTTGCTCACTAGCCAAGAGCTTAGTTTTTCACCTTTCCCCGCATCTTTTGATTTCAATCTTTGTTTAGCCATATTAAGTAGTTGTAAATCAGCTTTGTGACGATTTGTTAAATCTGGATGGTTTGCATATGCAATGTCGTGGTGCATACAAGCTTCGTCTAGCTTATTTACACCTCGGTCACCTCGTGCTAAGCGTTTCTGTAGTTTAGTACCTGGTCCGCAGTAATTGTAGCCAGGCAAATGAACTTCAAATGGTAAATTATTAATTATGTCGTTGACTAGTCCACCACCCTGCATTACTCAAAGTATAATGACAGAAATAAAAAAAGGAAATGATTATATTATAATATCTTAGCTCGTTATTGCAGCTTTTTCAATCCAACTGTTTTCTGCGCTATTAAGACCTAACCATTTGACATACAATTTATTACCTTTCTTTTTCAAAACCTTTTCTATCAAATAAACATCAGGATAATTCGATTTTTGAAGTTCTTGCTCGTAAAAACTTCCTAATATGTTTTGTTTTCGCTGATCTTCTAAGTGATATGTTACTGGTAAGGTTTTATTAACCTTTTTTATAACAAATAATTCAGTGGACCAATTAGGAGTGTAACCTTTCTCAAAATTATGTTTATATTTACTTATGCGAACACAATCACCAACTTTAAATTTAGGCTTCCATTGAACTGAATCATGTTTATTTGTTTTTGTTATTATTTTTTTAATTACTGATTCATTGGATTTATTCACATCAACTGGTTTAAATTGAATAGTGCGATGTTTTGTGTTATTATATTTATTCAATATATCTTCCAATGGTAGACCAAACCACTTGTAATTCCCGTTAAGGCTAAAATATTTATATAATTGATTTTTCAAGGTTCTAATAAGTCTCTCTACAATTGATGCCTTTTTAGTGGAGAACGATGAGTAATGGTTTATGTTGTGCTTCTTCATAAGCATTTGAAAAGTGCTGTTGTAAAATTCAGTTCCCTTATCGGTTTGTAAGTTAACAGGTTTTTTACGAGTATTAAGCAATATGTCTTCAAAAGCACGAGTAACATCAAATTTATTTTTTGATTTTATCGGTTTAGCCCACGCATACTTCGAGAAGCAGTCAATGACCACTAAAATGTAATTGTAACCTTTGTTAGACTTCTTCAGGTTTTGCATGTCCATTAAATCCGCTTGCCATAAATCGTGAATTCCTTTCAAAATAACAGAACGCCGGAGAAAATTTCGTCGTGCCGCTTTGTGTATTTCATTTACAATTTGCTCTTTTGCCATTACAGAGTTTTCTGAAGTATTTTGTCTACACCTGCTTTGGGGTCAAACTTATCTTGCAATTGAGTTAAAACCTCTGGTATCCTTGCTTTTAAAGTAGCTTGAACTGTATTCTGTGCGTCTCTTATGATTTGAGAACGCAATGATCCGATTAGCTTATTTACTTCTTTCAACGTATTCGCATTTATCAGATCTACATAACTCTTATTCACAGCGTCATCAGCTTCTATGGGTGATCTAATTCCTCTCAATCTAGTCGATTTTAAATCAAATTCTCCACTTTCTGATTTAATCAATGCATTTTCATTAAACTCGAACAGTTCTGATAAACGCATTCTTTTGTGAACATGATGACCAAATTTATCTATATTCATTATGACTGTATTTACAGAATGAAAGCTTCAAGTAAAATGAAAACAATATTTATTTTTCAAGATATTTATTTACTTATTAAATGACCTTCACGTAGTTCCTCTATGATGGATAATATTTCGTTATCTACTCCTGTATTTCCAGCTTCACGAGACGCTATAAGTAGCTTTAATCTTTCAACTAACTCGTTAGGATCATCCCAATATATGTAATCAGTATCTTTATTAACTTTTTTCAACATTAGCAAGCCTTTCCCTTTAGGTATATTAATTTTTTCTGTTAAATCGTTTTGCAATGTAAATAAAGGTTTTATTACATCCATATACTTTTTTCCCTTGTTACTCTTAATAGCTTTTTTCGGATCATAGTCACGTCTATGAGCATTTGTATGTAGTAACATCAACTTATAATTTTGTTTATCGTCTTCAGTAACCAAACTTAAATCGGGATCTTTTTTCAGCAGCAGTTGTTTTAAACCGGATGTATTTTTATATTTATTACCAGCCACGATTATAAATTGATCGTTAATTATTATGGGAGCAGAACCTAACATCAGTTTATCGCGTTCTACTCTGACCCCAAATGGAATGTCTGACAACGCTTCTGAAGATACTGACCAGGATGATGTATTTTGATTTTGATCAACTATTGATTCATACGAAGAGTCACTGTAAAATTCAGATTCATCTTCATCCCTTTCTGATCCTTCTTTCTGCAAAGTTTCATCTATAAAAGGGACTTCAGAATCTTCATTTTCAATAGCACGTGGACAAGGGGTTTGCTTGCTAGCTTTAGCAATTAAGTTCAGAGGTTCTGTTACAGGCTTAAAAACTGTATCCAGCGCTTGCTTAGTATCAATCTCAAAATTTCGCATTTTGCGTACTTTCTTCTTTACAGCTTCTGCAGCATTTACAATTTGTCTTTTCAATGATTTATCCATATTAGTAAAATTGACCCTATTCGGTGTAGCGTCGTGTGAAGAATAGTGAAGTCGTGTAGATGCAGTCTTTTATATTTGTATCCTTAATCAAAGACTACGAAAGTGTCAAACTTATTTCTATAACAACCTTTATTTTTGAAGCAATCTTTATTAATTACGACATAATTGAATGGTTCACTCCATATTTTTGAACACATTTCACGAAATTCACTCCAGCTCATGTCAGTATTGACGTGTTCTTCATAAACATGTCTCATATTAATTTCATCTTGTTTAAAAAGTACGATTAGGTTCGCGTTGTCTCTTATCAACTGTTTAGGAATTTTACTATATGATTGATTTAGATAAAAACAATCTATAAACTTATGTCTTCCCATTGCAAAATAATCACGCATGTTGCTTTGATTTTCACAAGCCACATCGTCAAATATAATTACAGAATTCGATTTTGCGTTGTGAACACTAAGTACTTGCTCATTTTCATGATACTTATGAAATGTAATGCCCGGTACACGTTGCAAAACTTTTTCTAAAAAAATGTATTTAGGTTGTTGCACGGTTTTCGAATATACATAAACATTTTGAAATCTTACACCATTCTCATGCAAAAGAAGGCCAATTAATAAATTGGTTTTTCCACAATTTGACGGCCCGCAAATAATGCATCGTATGGATTTAGGTAATAATTCTCCATGCCGAAAGCCAGATTCCTCCCGAGTCTGAACGCAGAGTTTGTTTACATGTAACGATTGTGGTTGTTTTACAAATTTCATGGTGACTCATTGAAACGGTTTATCAATAATGGGTCAATTAAACAATTACATAAACATTTATACGGCGTGATGAGATAATATTTACTCAAGGTAACACGGTATCAAGGTAGCAAGGTAAACTGAGGTAGCAAGGTAGTTGATTCTATGAAACGATTTACACAAAAAATATGTCTCCACTACAAAAAGTACTACAGCTCCATCTATGACACATCGGATGAACTAACAAATCCTACATCGCGCAAGCAAAGTTTTCCTCGTCTTAAGGCTATAAGAACCGTCTGGTACCGTTATAAAAAATGTGTTGTTTACCAAGAATCCTGCTATGATATTGAGCGGTAATTCGTGTTTCTTAAAACGAAACGTCAAAACGTACCCTCCAATTTTCAGCTGAAATTGACAGAGGTGAACGAAGGAACGACAGGTAAATTCTATTCCACAACCATCGATATCAGAAATATTATTGGGAATTCTACCCCACCAGTGACGAAGGCGAACGGAGTGAGCCGTAGGAACGGCAGGTGGGGTAGAATGCCCAATAATATACTACTTATAGGCTTAGCCGTATTTGGGTCCAATAGATATTTATAAGATGTCATTGTCACAGTTACTCAAAATGGAGAAATAAACCATCCACGCGAAGACCGACATCTGCGCGGACGGAGTCGCGGGCGGAAGCTATCTACAATAAATTCTACAAAGCTGAAACTAGCCCATCTCGTTATAAGGGGTCCTAATGACGACTACTTATTAAGAGGCTTACAGAATGCTTTACGGCACAAGTAACATTTTTTACCTTTTTAAAATTATTAACATTTTTATCAAAACTTATGCGTCGACACTATAATTACTGTTACAACAGTCATAATAAAATCGTTTGACGTGTGCGCATTTAAACATAACATCTTGTTAAAATACAGATGTCATATAAATCAAACCATATTCATTCCTTTGTTAAATCATTACGAATTACGTACGAAAACGTAACACACGTAAAATGTATTCGAGTCGTTCGTGTATTCTAGTAATAACTTCTCTACCGTATTATAAAGTAAAAAAAAACCGGCCAAGTGCGAGTTGGACTCGCCCATGAAGGGTTCCGTAGTAGCAAGCATAGATTAGGGATATAATTATATTGAGATTAGTAAGTAATATACACAAACAATAAAAATAACTTTGTTTTTCATAGTGTTTGTATGAATGGCAAAGTTATATTTGCGGTTTTTGAAAATATACTATAACTCAAGAACTACTAACTGTATCTCATCCAAACCAATTTTCGTTGGAAGTTTTTGTTGAAGTCTACATTATACATTTTTTTTTACTTTTATCGTTCTCTTATTTTAGAAGTTACAGGGGGGGGGACACATTTTACCACTTTGGAAGTGTCTCTCGTGCAAACTGTTCAGTTAAGAAAAAAATGATATTAGTAACCTCAATATAATTTTTAAAGACCTATCCATAGATACCCCACACGTATGGGTGTGGTGAAAAAAATTTTTTTGAGTTTTAATTCTCAGTATGGGGGGCACCCCCAAAATTTGTTTTGTTTTTATTTTTGTGTGAAAATCCTAATGCGGTTCACATAATACATCTACCTACCAAGTTTCAACAGGATAGCTCTTATACTTTCGACAAAAAGTGGCTGTGACATACGGACGGACAGACAGACATGACGAATCTATAAGGGTTCCGTTTTTGCCATTTGGCTACGGAACCCTAAAAAAACAGCAACACAACTGTACAAGTACAAACTTACAAATAAGTGTACATATGCCATCAACCGGGCACAAAATAAGTGTACATTTGCCATCAACCGGGCACAAAACTAATCTCCGTGGCTGCTACTGAGATATTCCAATATTAATGGAACAACCTTTTTTTTTTACATGGTAAAATCATCAAATGAGTCCTCCCACCGAGGGCAGGGCGGGAGGGACTGTCAGACGCGTACTGACTTAATCCACGGTGTCCTTCAATAGCCCTTTACGTTCCAGGATCACGGTAATTGGATAAGTCCCGCGACCCCGGCAGAATTTGGCCCTATAAAGGGGGAGCCCCGTCATTATGCATAAAAAAAAAAAATATGCTGACACTCTTTGAGGCGCGCGTGGAACACACGCGCTTTCGACCCGGGCATGGTCAATGGTCGGGCAGCGAGTTGCCCATTACTCGCCGCCTGCATGCCCGCGCCTAAGTATCGTGGCCGGAGATCGTCTTTGCGACGTCCGTCGCCGTGGGCGTCTACCACTGCGGCTGGGGCGGAGGAAGGACGCTGTCCACTCCCTCACGCAGCCCGCCTCCTGACCTTCTTCGCGAGCATGACTGCTTCGCAGAAGGAGGCGACCGCTTTCCACTCCGTCTCGCCCCGCAGCATGGCCTCGATTAATGCCGGGCGCTAATGGAACAAACTAGTAACACTTGCCCGACCCGAGAATCGAACCTGGTACCTCATGCGCATGAAGTACCAGGTTCGATTCTCGGTTCTTGACCGTTCACACTCAACGGATGATCTGTTTGTGCATCAAGTGTGAACGGTCATGTGTTTTTCTATACATTTGTCTGTTCTGGCGTTCCGCGACCGATGATCCGCGACGGATGTTCCGTCAGATATGAACCCACCCTAATAGAATAATACCTACTACTAATAGATAGTAAATAAATAATTTTATTTCTCTCATAACAGTAATAGGTATACAGGCGTCATACTACTACTAAAACTATTGTAACACAAGTTATATACATTATTGTACTAATGTTGGTCTAGTGGTCAGTGACCCTGACTGCTATGCCGGAGGTCGTGGGTTCGATTCCCACCCAGGACAAATGTTTGTGTGGTGAGCACGATCATTTGTTCTGTGTCTGGGTGTAATTTATGTATAATATGTATGTATTTAGAAATATATAAGTATGTTTATTAGTTGTCTAGTACCCATAACACAAGCTCTGCTTAGCTTGGGACTAGATGGCGTTGTGTGATAGTTGTGGAATATTATTATTATTTTATTATTATGTCGAATTAAGTGGTGAGACTTTACATAAGATTAATCTCATAAGTCTCGCCGAGATAACTCTTGGAATCTTATCTTTTACTGTCTTACCTATCTCAATTGTTTTAGGCCCAAACTAACTTGCGTCACAGCGCCAGTAATACATATTAATTTATTACTAGTTTGTTTATTTATTAGCTCATACTGCGCCACTGCTGGGCAAAGGCCTCCCCCAATACCTTGCAACAGCTCTTATCCTGTGCCTCCTCGAACCTGCGCCCGTGGTACGCGTCCAGATCGTCCCGCCACTTTTTCTGGACCACCTACGTCCATCCTCCAGCGCCCATTGCGTAAAAACTTGCGACGTGGCCCGCCCAGTCCGTTCAGCCTCCTTGCAAACGTCTTATATGTCTATTTAGAAATCACTATGGTGTTTCGGGGGGACTCTTTTCTGTCTTTTGACACCCAAAATACGTTCCATTAGGTGGGTCCACACAGAGCGAGCAGCCTCGCGAGGCATTTGCTTCGCGCGTCTCTAAGCTGCTTGCTCTGTTTGGACGCGCAATTGTTTCTCGTCCGAGGCACGAAACAATATACTCGTAGGTACGCGAGCAAAACAAAAACCGATAAGCCCGCTCGGTCGATCGCCCGCGGCAGCGCGTTCGCTTTCCTCGGCCGAGACACGTCCACACTAAACCGAGCTGCTTCGAAGCAAATGCCTCGCGAGGCTGCTCGTTCTGTGTGGACGCACCTAGACTTTTAGTAAACTCTAAAGCTATTGTCAAACAGGCAGGAGAAGCGAACGCTAAGCGAATGCGATCCGAATCCTGTCATATAGAAAAGCGAAAGCGGTCCGATAGTCTATGTGACAGGCTTCAAACAATTCCATACATTACAAACAAAAACGCTTCGCTTCGCCTGTTTGTTTGTTTGACAATAGCTTAAGGCAGAACTTCGATTCGCTGAGCAACTATTTCGAGCACAATTGAACAAGTCAATGAGTTTGCGCTTCAGAGAGATTTGCAGATCACCCTTCATTAGCGTATTCATGGACCTCTATGTTTTAGATCGAGTCATCGCAAGTCCTATCTTAGAACTAGCCAGGGTTATACAAGGGAAAGGACTATCGACGAAATCGATTCATCGATTTAGGCATGAAAGTGAAACAAACAAAGATACTCATATCCGCAATAAACGTATCTGATCGCTATCTATACATGGAAGATATATCAGAAAAGAAATTATCTAGAGCCTGTATCAACGCAATAGAATCCTAAACAATAGTATTATTAGAATTATTACATGTGCGTTTTTTTATAAGAGTGCGTAACTTCTTTGATTTAGGTACGATTGTCAATAATGTATTGTGGTAAGCTTCACTTATAAATATGTTTTATACGTATTTCAATCATATTAAAAATAAATACAAAAAGATCTCGTCGAAAATTTTATTAGATAAAAAATGTTTTAAAAAAATCCATTCAAATGAATTGGCAGAAACTTTAGCTTTATGTAATAAAATAGCTAAGATATATTTTCCAAAACGAGCAAAGACTTAGAAGAAGAGGGAAGGGGATTGAAAAACATAAAGAGGAATGTAGGAAAATCTTCGCGGAGGAAGCCGTGGGCGGAGTGGTAGTTAGGCGTTGGCCCTATGGTCCCGTCCCCATGAGTTCCCTTGCGCGTGGAACACGACGCGCCACGACTCGGTTCTCGTCTTGGTCGGGCGGCGAGCTACCCATTACTCCCTGTCCGCAAGCGGCTGGAATATGACCCGCGATTTCCGACGCCCGCTCTATGGTAGAGGATGCCCTTTCCCTCACGCGTTCCAATTGCGCCTGTTGCCGAATCCCTGACGTACGAGTACGTCCCGAAACAACCGTGCCCGGGAGGACTTCGGATCGGACTTCGTCAGGTTGAAGGTGAGGACGCCGGCGCCGGCGCCGTAGCGCCTCTCCAACTACTCCTCAAACAGCGATTTTACCGCCGCAATTATGACATTCCGAGGCAGTCATTATTTTGTTGTGGTATTATTTTGAAACTATGATATCTCCTTAGATATTCATTGAAATAAATCGATGTCAAGGGCAATTTTGTTCAAAGTTAAATGCTTGTGATGATTAATGTATTTATTTTGATAAGGATTTATATCGTGTTAATGAAAAAAATACCTTCGCAAATAAAGCATTACTTTAAAGCCAATTTGATTTCCATAAAAATGGTTATAGTGACTTAACCTTAAAAGATAGATAGATCGCGGACTTTATTTAAGAAATTTTTATGAGGAATAATTCCGTAGAACATAATTTTTGCATATCTTTAACCGTTTACGCAGCGCACGCAACGGAAGCTCTCGAAAAGGAATACATTTTCCCGATTTTGAAACATTTCTCATTGCTGCTCCGCTCCTATTGGTGATAGCGTGATGTTATATAGCCTTCCTCGATAAATGGTCTATTCAACACAAAAAGAATTTTGCAATTCGAACAGTACCTAGTTCCGGAGATTAGCGCGTTCAAACAAACAAACATACTCTTCAGCTTTATAATATTAGTATAGATTATAATGTAGTTAGGATGACTATGCAACTTATATTACACTACGCATGTCATACACACAGTACCTATTCGAGATGTATCACGCAGCAGATACAGATGTGATTACGTCTATCAAGATTATTGTTTGACAAGTAAAACAAAGCCAAGGTCTCCAACAAATAGACTGTTGCACACGAATGCGGAAGGCATTGTGTTAAAATTTTGTTTATTAGTATGAGTGCATGAAAAATGGCTTTTTATCTAACTTTACTACTAGCTGTGCATCGCGGTTTTGAACCGTGTTAATTTGACATGGGCGTATCTAGAGATATTTTCGAGAACTTAGCCTCTTTGCTTTAAAATAAGAAAATGCGTTTAGTTTATAAATGCTAAACTTTGTCGACTTAGCTTACACAGATCTACGTCTAGTATCTAGTTATGTTTCAGTACCAAGTAACAAATGTCATCTTTGCCGCTGAGTCTGAATTTTCGCCAGGTGGATCCTGGCGCAGACTGCGTGGCTAGATGGAAAACTCTAACATCTCTAAGGCTGCTTTTCCACCAGAGATGCGCTATGCTACGTTGCTGCGGATGCGTTTGATATCCACCAATCACATTCATTGGTTTACATAGCACAGCACTGGTGGAAACGGATTCAACTAAGATGTGTTTTTATTATGTAAGGATGCGTGCTATGGCTGCGTGCTGTGGCTGCGTGCTGTGAATGCGTGCTATGGGTCGTTTTCCCTAGTATCGATACATCGCATAGCTCGAGCTGCGCATCTTCGTAGCGCAGCTACCTTGTGACAGCGCATCTTCATAGCGCAGCTAGCTTGTGACAGCGCATCTTCGTAGCGCAGCTGCCTTGTGACAGCGCATCTTCGTAGCGCAGCTAGCTTGTGACAGCGCATCTTCGTAGCGCAGCTACCTTGTGACAGCGCATCTTCGTAGCGCAGCTAGCTTGTGGCGGCGCATCTTCATAGCGCAGCTACGTTGTGACAGCGCATTTTCGTAGCGCAGCTACCTTGTGACGGCGCATGTTTGTAGCGCAGCTACATAGCGTAGCATTAGTGGAAACGGTCACACAGTTTCGTAGCTCAGCTTTTACATCCTCGCAGCACAGCTACATGGCACATCTCTGGTGGAAAGACACCCTTACTCTATTAAAGAAAGGCATTTATAATGAAACTAGCACTCCGCCCGCGACTTCGTCTGCGAGTGTTTCTAACTTCGAACTCAGTGAAATTAATGCCCGGTAATGGAAAATCTAAAAATGGTCTAGTAGTCCAACGATGTTCACCCGCTAGGGGTTGATTTTTGAAATATAAATAAATACGCATCCTTATAAGATTACGAGATTGTTTATGACCAGTTTTGAGTTTTTCGAAGCAAGCAGTAAAATCCCTCCCTTATAAGTTAATCACCCCTTTTCACCAACTTAGGTGGTGATTTTCGAAAAACCGAAATTCACGTATTTGATTATTTGTGATATAATTTCCATTAACTGAGTTTCAAATTTATCGGTTAGCGCGTTATGATTTTCCCATACAAAATTTAACATCGTCTAGATTACAAATGGAGGGTAGTTTTTAAAAACAAATAATGCCCATCTTATTTATTTACTTATACTCATATTTGTACAAAGTTTCAAGTTTATAAACCTAAGGGATAAGATTTTACATTCAAAGGTTTTCACCCCTTTTCACCCCCTTATAGGTGGTGTTTCGCAAAATCCCTTTTTAGTGCTAACCTACATAATAAATTGAAACCACCGACCAAAATTCAGGTTATACGTTTAGCGGTTAAAGATCCTCCCCTTTAAACTTGAATACCCCTTTTCACTAACTTGGGGGGTGATTTTCGAAAAATACAGAAACACGTGTTTAATTATTTTTGATCTAGTATATAAATACTGATTTTTACAATAATCAACTCACGCGTTATGATTTTCCCATACAAACTTTAACAACGCCTAGATTAGCAATGGAGGGTAGTTTTAAAAAAATAATAGAGCCAATCTTTTTTATTTATTTGTGTTCTTATTCGTGGCAAGTTTTAAATTTATAAACCCAAGGAATAAGATTTTTCAAACAAACGTTTTCACCCCTTTTCACCCCCTTAGAGGAGGATTTTCGCAAAATCCCGTCTTATTGCTTCCCTACATGGTAGACTACAACTGCTGTCCAAAATTCAAGTTACTGCGTTTAGCGGTTTCGGCTGTAGTCGAGTCTTAATAAAAAACCCTGTTCTTTTATATATATAGATTATCTTTATTTTATCTTATATTTCAGCGTGGCCTGTAGAATACGTGATATACACAGCTGCATTCCCGAGTGCCTTAACGGGTGCTGACTTGGCGATATTCGCCGGTTGTTTCGCCTACATTGCTGACGTATCATCATTGAAAAACAGAACCTTAAGAGTTGGCATATTAGATGTAGTTTACTTAAGCACATTGCCTTCTGGAGTCGCAATAGGTAAGCAGAACATGATATAACATAATCAGCAAATAATGTTTCCATTGCTGGGACATAGGCCTTATCTTTACGAGAGATGGGCTGTCCATCCACCATGCGGTCCAGTGCGGGTTGGTGGATATCACATTGGCTTTTTCTTTTTTCTTGATCTATGACACGTCATGACCTGTTTCTGTGTTTCCTCACGATGTTTTGATGAATCGCGCCTGGCTGACTTCGGCCACACGAAGTCGGGGCTGATACCACTCGGCCACAACTGCTCCCATTATACTTAGTAACACTACGCAACGATTACATACGCAATAATTACATTGCTGGGAAACGATGACCTTTATTGATTTGAGAAATTACGTCTCACAATAGGGCTCATTGGCTCTTACTCAAATAAATTCAAAGCTTTGTGTTCATGCATGCATTAAAAACTGCAGAGGCTGTGCTATTATTATTTATTACTAAGATAGCTAAAAAAATAAAACAATACAAAAAAAGATTTCCAATCAACGACAATAGATACATTTACAAAACATCGATTCGTTGAAACCTTAAACGTTATTGTTCGCAGGTAATTTACTATGGAACAAAGTGGTGAACCGATCCTTCACAATCATGTTTGCGATCAACACATCCCTTATGGCTCTAGCAACATTGTACACTGTGATATTCCTCAAATGGCAGACGAGACCGGAGCAGAAGTCGTTGAAAGCCGCAGGGGTAAAGAACCCCGTGACCGACTTCTTTGATGTCAAGAATATAGTGCTAACTTTAACGGTGTTGGCGCAGAAGAGGCCCAATAATCGGAGGCTATTTTTATGGTTCCTATTAATATCCATGGCGTTTTACACTTTCCAAAGAGGTGAGTTCGTTTTTAATCGACTTTTATAAAGGCCAAGTGTTCAGCATTCTCTATCAGAGCAATCACCTTCGGCTTTGTAAAGCTCGTTCGGGTAAAGTCGGCTCAAATCGGCTAAGGGATCAACAGAGATCATAGTCTACGCCGTGAGACCTAAACTAGAGTGTATAGGAGCAAGATCCATCAGCGACGCTCTTTTCGTTCAGGACCTTTTTTGCGCGTTTTGTGTGGGATTTGGAATTTATTTCCAAACCGATTGTTCTACATTGGCTAGAAACGAAACGTAACTAAGTCATGTTGCAACAAGGGGACCGCGCGCGCGAGCAGTGGAAGTGCTAAGCCGCTAGGCCCCTTTAGGTGCCAGGCCGGGGGCTTGGGCCCACTTATTGTATAGTTATTTTGTTTTTCGGAAAGTAAATATTTATTTTGGTATTACTTGTACCTTTGTTGCAGACGAGCGCTCAGTGATGTACCTCTACACTATAAAGGTGTTCAAATGGGACACCACGTCGTTCAGCAACTTCAGGACATATTTGAGCACCCTGTACGTGATAGCTATGCTGCTTGGTATTCCACTAATGACTAAAGTATTCCATTGGAGAGACACAGTTAGTACCTAATGATGTAAATGTTACGGCTCAAGATTAATGTGAACGTCAAACATACATGTGACTAAGAGAGTGATGGGTGATTGCTCGAGAGGAAGATGAAGGCCAAAGAAAAGATGGATGGATTATGTGAGGAGAGGAATAATATGAATTTGAAAGGCGGAAATGATACTGTGACGTCAGACAAGGGAGAATGGATGGTTTTCGTCATCCATCCATCATGTGTTGCGCTGACCCCCAAGTAGAATGGATTAAGGGCAGGATGATGATGATGATACAAGTTTCAAGTATAATATACTCCACTCTATTCCGATTTGATCACAAATATATTCGTTATAATGCATATGTCGAAGGCCGATCGTTGGATTAGCCACATCGTTATATGCCTGGGCATACGGTGATAAGCCGGCACTTCATGATGTGCCCAGTAAAAAGTCAGGTGGCATCAACGAGAACAACACGCCAACGTATTTCTAAGGCTTGGATACTGTTACCCAAAGGATAAAACGGGACCCCATTACTATTAAGACGCCGCAATCCGTCTGTACCATGAACCGTGATAGTTAGACAGCTGAAATTTTCACAGATTATGCATTTCTGTTGCCGCTATAACAAAAAAAAAAACAGGATAAAATAACCAATAAAAGAACCATAGTCCGAATTACACTTGGCCGTTTTCTTTGTGGCGGTTCGCGCCGTAGACTGCGACAGGAGACCGCAACCGGAGATTGCTACCGTATCTGTCTCCTGTCTGTGTCTCGCTCGCGAACTGCCGCTCATACATTGCCGATTTAACGTTAAGTAACGCCACCTTTACGCAGCAGGAAAAAAAAAGCAGCTAAGATTGCATAGCGATAACACCTTATTTTCTGCAGGTCATAGTAATGCTGGGTGCCACAGCCCATATTTGCGGGCACTTGGTGTACGCTCATGCGAAGACAGACAAGCTGTGGTACGTCGGAGCCACATTTGCGGCTCTCGGGCCGTGTGTGGCGCCTCTTATACGATCTATGACTTCCAAGGTGCTGCCTGCTTCTGAAAGAGGTAAGTGGACATTATGTCCGTCATTACTTTCCAGAATTTCATTCTCACTATCGAATGGTGCAATAACGGCCCGTTTACGAAGTTGGGCAAGTAAGATCAAATGCATAGAAATGTTTGAAACACGCCACGAAACGCGAATTTGAAGTTGATGTCTTGTTCACGCCGCCAGTCGCACCGCTTAGACCAAAGTTGTGAACGCGTTAGCATTAGGTGTTTTTCGCTATTCCTCAAAGTTTTGAAATTAGCCATACACGACACGCCCATTATATACAAATATTGCTCCTTTATTTATGAGTATTTTCCCCACAGGTGTGGCGTACGCGTTCCTGTCTGTGATGGAGAACGCCGTCGCCATGTTTGCATCGATCATTTACTCTCAACTGTACAAAGCTACGCTTGATACGGAATTCATCAATTCTATATTCTACCTCACAATAACTACGCAAGTCGTCGTGTTCTCGTTGACATTGTAAGTATATTGAGGCAGGGTAACGTTTAACACAGTAACTGGGTCGCGCGGATAGATAAGCAGACGCTCCATGGAAAATACTAAAGCAGCTGCATCCAGTTAAACTGGAAGCCAGCTACTTTGGGAAAAGGCGAGATGATAAGATCTTCATCAATAATTATTTGGTTGGATTAAATTTCGTTCGCATCTCATGAAAATTTTATTGTATGGAATTGTATCCTGAATTTTGTTTATTGTGACAATCCCACCGCACCATTCCCAAGCCACTGAAACTTCTGAAAGCCAAAATCTATCAGTGGCGACGACTATTGATTTTTAAGGCCGAAACAGAAAAGGACGAGCGTAAATTTTTGAGTAGTAATTTCGGGCTTTTTTACTAACTTCAAAAAAAGGAGGTTATCAATTCGACCCGTATGTATGTAATATTTCCAGAACTGCCCAGTTTTCATATATGTTAGTCTATATCAGCGTCTGAAAAATGGGCCTTTCAAAAGTGTATGTATGTATGTTTTTATGTTTGTGTTCGCATATCTCCGGAACTACAAGTCCGATTTAAATAATTCTTTTTTTGTTGTACTAGGTGTTGTCCAACTTAGGGTACACTGCAAGTTTCATCAAAATCGGTTCAGTAGTTTTTGAGATGGGGAGTTTCTTGCCTACTTGGGTTGTAAAATTTCGAAGTCGATTGTATGTTTGGTCGCGATTATCTCGCGTTTGGCTGAACCGATTTTGATGCGGTTTTCACATAAGTATTTGTTCCATTCTAGGGAAGGTCTTAGTATATAAAAATCATGGATATCTCGTGACGTTGACTGCATAGATCCGTTTTTGTTGCTGGATTAAAGATTTTTAAAGACGCCGATTATACGAAGATTTTGGTTGAATATCTGAAAAAAGGGTATAAAAAGAACCGACTTCAAATCAAACACAAAAACTGGCAAAGTGCGAGTTGGACTCGCGTGAAGAGGGTTCCGTACGATGTTACCTATCACGTTTTTTTTTAAATCTGACCCAAATTGGTACGCAAAATATTGAGTGATTTACCATGTTATTTTAATATCATGGACTTCATATACACACATCAAAAGTGTCTAGGGATCAACATATATTTTTGCAATAACTTTTCTCCTGATTGATATTAATTAAAATTTTCTTTAAGGATTCATCAAATAAAGTGTTTTCGTTTGTCACAGTAACGATAAACCAAGTCACCTTTGCATTAATAAAGAAATTTGCCATTTTCCTAATAAAGGGATTTTTGACATTTGAACCACTAACACAAAAGTTCGAAAAAAAGACTGAAATAACAGTTTTCTTTAAAATTTTATTGGGTAACTTAAACAATTAATAATCCGTGTTTCTACCGCGAACACTAACAACACAAGAACATCGGTTTGGCATACTCAAAATGGGTTCATCCAAATCACGCTGTGGAATGGCCGCCCATGTTCGTTGCAACAACAAAAAAAGGTCTTCTTGCGACTGGATACCCTCCATATTCGGCAGAGCTCTTCTCTGTAGCATATCCCATGCATGCTCAATCGGATTCAAGTCTGGCGACTGAGCAGGCCAGGGCAGGACATTGATGTTAGCTGCGGCGAGAGTCTGTCTTACAACTCTTGCGGTGTGCGGTCGTGCATTATCATGCATTAACTGAAATAAGGGACCGATTTGCACTTGTAGAGGAACGATGACGTCTGAGCGTTGAGGTTGCCTCTGATCCAAATCAACTCAGTTCTTCCGCCGATCCAAATACCCGCCCATACCATGATGGTTCCACCACTATAAGGATGGACTTCCTGGCAGGATTTTAATCGCTGTTGGCGTCCAGGGGTTTTCCAGTGTCGTATACGTCTTGTATCCGGTCTCATACCGAAACGAGACTCATCAGAAAAGCACACGAAACGCCATTGTTCTTCTGCCCAATTTCTGTGTTCAAGAGCCCATTGATATCGAATCCTACGATTGTGCATTGCTATAGGTGGTACCCGTAGCGGTCTTCGGGAATGAAGGTTCACTTCATGCAAGCGGTTTCTGACTGTTTGGTCGCTAATTAAGTTCCCTGAAGAGTGATGAAGCCTCACGGCTAACATCATGGCGGTTATTGTTGGAGCTCTTCGAGTTAAGATTTGAATGTATCGGTCTTGTCTCCGTGTGGTGCAGCGATACCGTCCTCCATGGCGCTCAGCCACGGTACCAGTGCTTCGGTAACGTGTCCAAAGTCGACTGATAACACTCTGACTTGTATTCAGAGCTAAAGCCACAGTACGTTGCCGGGAACCAGCTTCTATCATTCCCACGGCTCTGAGCATTTCTTCCCTGCTTAAATGACGTCGCCGCTCCATAATAACGTTGGTTTTAATCAGTAGTAGGGAAACAGTAGCACTAATAATGTCTTCAATGCGTTGTATGTTTTTATAGGGAAAATATTGACAGCTGATTTTCATCTTTTTTTTTTTTTTTTTTTTTTTTTCCTTTCTTTGGCCCGCACGGTTTGTGCATTAGACCAATGTCATGTTTCTTTTTTTTTTTTATTCAGTAAAGGTAGGGAAACGGGATTATATTAAAATTATTGTAAGCGGAATTACGGAATTTAGGATATAGGATCAGTAGGGATACAATCAAAAATGAAAATAATGAATGATGAACTAAAAAACAAAACATATTCACAAAATAACAAAAATTACAATTTAATGTCATTGAATATAATGAATGATACTATACATTTATATACAGGTAAACTATTTGTACAAAGTAGAGAAAATATTGAAGTAGGAAAAGGAATACGGAGAGATATAAGGTCACTAAGAAAGGAAGAACGGTCATATAGATGACAGGAGAAAAAAATGTGGTTTAAGTCACCCACATCCATACCACAAGAACAACTGGGATCGTCTTTAATTTTAAGTCTGGCAAGATGAGCTGGAGAGCAAACGTGACCCAGCCTCATACGTATGAGGGTGGAAGTCTCCATCTTGCCAAACTTAGCCTTACCAAACCACGGTTTGTCCGAAACATCGGGTTGAATCATGTGAAAATACTGCCCTTTCAATGCACTGCTCGCTTCCCATGCCACCTTCCATGTGTCCCGAAGAAAAGTTTTGGGTAGTTCTAAAATATCTTCACAAAAAATTTTATTTGGTACTATGTCCCCACACTGCACCGCATCACCTGCGAGAACGTTCGCCACTTCGTTACCCTCAATGCCAGTGTGGGCTGGAACCCACGCAAAAAGTAAGTCATTCCCCTTGGAAAAGATTCTGTACGCAAATTCCTTTATTGAAAAGATTATAGGAAAATGGGACTTATCTCCCAACAGGCATTTATCAATGGCTTGAAGAGCACTTTTGGAGTCTGTAAAAATGATAGCCTTTTTAAGTTTAAAAACTTGGATGTATTCCATAGCCTTTAAAATTCCAAAACATTCTCCCGTAAAAACGGAAGTCTCCGGAGGGAGTTTTACTTTTTGCACGATGTTATACTGGGGATGATAAGTGCTTACCCCAACACAACTCGTTGGAGAAAGCTTTGAAGCGTCAGTAAAAATATTATGGTAGTCTGAATATTCAGTAAGAAAATGATTAAAATTTAAACTTATGTCGGGGTCGGATTTACTAACGCAGTTGAATTTAATATTAGGCCTGAACAGTAAACTATCATAACTACAGCTAAATATGGGGAGTTTGTTAGACCGATGAATTGGAGAAGATAGAGAAAGGTATTTTTTGTAGCTAATAACTAAACAAGGAGCACGTTTATGTGACCAGTAATCTGAAGATTCCATTAGCGATACTAAAAGGTGTAGTTTAGGAATGAGAGGGTGAGCAGAAAACTGTATAATCCGGAACAAATATTTATCAGAAAGATATTGTCTTCTAATTTGTAAAGGAGCTTCTCCACATTCCACTTGTAAAGCATTTGTAGGACTAGATTTCATAGCACCTGAAATTATTCTTAATGCTTTATATTGGATGCAGTCCCATTTTTTAAAAGCCATAACGCTACCTGGTTCAAGAGCAAATGACGCATAATCTAATGAACTTCTAATTATTGCATTATAAATTAATTTGAGTGAAAAAGGATGTGCACCCCACCACACTCCAGATAGGCATCTCAGCATGTTTAGGTGCTTTTCACATTTATTAGTAATAAACTCACAATGGGGAACACTACTTAGTTTTGAATCTAAAATTACACCCAAATATCTGAAATTGTCTGTAAATGGAATGGGAATATTGTTAAAGTGGATATTAATAAGGGGAGTGTTTCGTTTTCGGGTGAATAACACAGCTGCGCTTTTAGATGTTGATAGCTCCAAACCATTAAGATGCAACCAAGAACCCAATGCGGATAGTGCGGAATTCATATCAAAACTAGCTTGTTCAATAGAATGGTTTGTAGTATATAACAACAAATCATCGGCATATTGAAGTACCCTAACATAATTAGATAGCGCTGAATCTAAATCAAATGTGTAAATGTTATATAAAAGCGGACTGAGTACAGAACCCTGTGGGAGACCTCTCCATACAATTTGAGATACCTCGCGGTTCCCTACTGACATGTTGACAGACCGTTCAGCCAGAATATTAATGATAAAATTCAGCAAGTTTACTGGAACCTGCAAGGTCTTTAATTTATGTTGTAAGACTGATAAAATCACATTATCGTACGCTGCATTTATGTCGAGAAAAACCGCAACGGTATCTTGATTATTAGTAAATGATATTCTAATATCAGATGTTAATATGCTTTTGGGTATCAGTTTCCAAATAGGTTTATTGCACTACTTTGACAGACACACATAACTATACAGGTACTTTGATAATAATATAATTATAATAACACAAATCTCCTGAGTTAGAGGTTCTAAGGTAAAACCCTATATTCGTTCTTTTTCGTCCGCCATGAACCGAATCAAATCTCGTGAATGAATCCTGTTGATACAGGAAATGAATGATTGAATGACAACTGGCAGGGATGCCAGTTCAGAATATTATTTCGAAGTTGCCACACCACCCCCCTACGGAGAAAAATACAGCAAGGGATTACAGATCAAAGGGCTGAGCGAAGCGAACTCGGCGGCCTGAGCGAGTGGTATACGCCGCCTTAGATGGAGTCTGCGGCGCGGCGGCATGTGGAGTAGAATTAGGCGGCGTCTCGTCCGTTGGTGGTACTGAGGCGGTGACTGGTGTCGCATCAGCGGAAGGAGAGCTGTCGTGTACGAAGTAAGCAGGTTTTACCCTGTCCATGCTGACTACGACGTCCTTTCCGCTGATGCGCAGAGTCAGCGTTTTATCCCGTCGCTTGATCACTTCGTACGGTCCGGTGTACGGGGGCTGTAAGGATCGACGTACCGTGTCGTCGCGTACAAAGACATGCGAACAGGTAGAGAGGTCCTTAAAGACAAATGTTGCAGGCGGAGTGTGGTGCGACGCGGGAGCCGGTCGCAGGTTGTTCACCCGGCTACGCAGCCGCGACAGGAAGTCCGAGACGTCTTCGTATCGTGTCTGCGTCGGACGGGTCAATAAGTCTCCAGGTAATCGCAGTGGTTCGCCGTAAACGAGCTCCGCGGAAGTGGTTTTCAGGTCTTGTTTCAATGAAGTACGCATTCCGAGCAGCACGAGAGGGAGGGCGGTAGCCCACTCTTCTGCGTGGCACATTAAGGCCGCCTTCAATTGGCGATGCAGCCGTTCCACCATACCGTTGGCACAGGGGTGATAACTTGTTGTGCGTGTGCGCCTGGAACCGCAGTAGTGCATGAGGCGTTGAAATAAGTCAGCTTCGAACTGCCTCCCCTGGTCAGTTGTTACAGTTTCGGGCACGCCAAAACGAGATATCCACCCGTTGACGAAAGTGAACGCAACATCCTCCGCAGTGATGCGAGAGATGGGCCATACCTCGGGCCAACGGGTATATCTGTCTATTGCTGTGAGACAATAATTATATCCATTGGATGGAGGTAGGGGACCGATGATGTCTAAATGGACATGACGAAATCGTGCCGAGGGTTGCGAAAACTGACCAAGGGGTGCAGTAACGTGCCGGGTGACTTTAGCGCGTTGACAAGCAACACACGCACGTGCCCAAACTCGACAATCCTTTCTCATTGAAGGCCACACATAACGGTCAGCAACCAGTTTCGCGGTTGCGCGAGTACCTGGATGGCTCAAGTTGTGTACCCGTTCAAAGATTTTACGTCTGAAGCAAGGGGTTACGTACGGACGCGGCCTGCCAGTAGAAGTATCACAAAGCAGCGTGATGTTGGTACCGGTTACGTTGACGCGCTCCAGCTTCAGAGACGTTTTATCTCGTAGCACTTGCAGTTCGGCATCGTCGGTCTGTGACTGGGCTAAGGCAGCGTAGTCTTCCTGTAGAGAGATGCTCTCGACACGCGACATGGCGTCTGCAACGACGTTGTCGGCGCCGCTGATATGTTGGATGTCGGTGGTGAACTGTGAGATAAAAGAAAGCTGGTTTAACTGTGAAGGTGGGAGTTTTTCACGTCGTTGTGAAAATGCATACAGCAGAGGTTTATGATCCGTGAATATAGTCGCATTTTGAGACTCTAAAATGTGCCGAAAATGCTGTACGCTTTCATAAACAGCAAGTAGTTCTCGGTAGTATGCTGGCCAATCTGATTGTTGCTTGGTAAGTTTCTTACTGAAGAATGCAATAGGCTGCCAACAATCGTTAACTCTCTGCTGTAAACATGCTCCCACATGTGTGCTGGATGCGTCTGTGTACAGGCCAAGATGAGCATCGCCGATGGGGTGTGCGAGTAATGTGGCCTGGGATAAGCTCTTTTTACATGTCTCAAAGCAGTCCATGAGCTCAGGGGTCCAACAGAATGGTTGTGAGCCCTTGCCTTTCGTGTCTGCGACAGCAGTAATTAGTGGGGCTTGCAGTTTAGCCGCGTTTGGCAAGAAACGTCGGTAGTAGTTAACCATTCCCAGGAACCTCCGGACACCCTGAATTGTCTTGGGTAGAGGGAATTCTTGGAGAGCAGTGATACGGTCGGTAGGCGGGCAGGTGCCTGCTGCACTGATTTTGTAACCCAGGAAGGTAACTTCAGACTGACATAAATGACATTTCGATGGATTGACGACTACGCCATAAGCTTGAAGTCGTTTGAACAGAATGCGCAAATGTTCCTCATGTTCTTTGGCCCCTTTAGAAAATACTAAAATGTCATCTATGTAAGCATAAACGAAAGGAAGTCCCTGCAAGACTTCATCTATAAATCGCTGGAACGTTTGTCCAGCGTTGCGTAACCCGAACGTCATATAGGGAAACTCGAATAAGCCGAAAGTTGTTATTATGGCTGTTTTGCAAATGTCTCTTGTAGCAACTGGAATTTGTTGGAAAGCTTTTACAAGATCAATAGTGCTAAAGATGGTTGACCCGGCAATAAACTGGTTGAAGTCCCCTATATGACGTACGGGGTACCGGTCGGGTACCGTTCGTGCGTTCAGTGCGCGATAGTCACCGCAGGGACGCCATGTCAAGTCGCGTTTCTGAGCCATATGCAGGGGCGAGGACCAAGCACTGGTAGATGGTCGTGCTGTGCCACACCTGACCATTTCTGCGAATTCCCTCTTGGCTGCTGACAATTTCGCTGGCCCAAGACGGCGTGGGCGACAGGTTACAGGAGGTCCTGGTGTTGTTTCGATGTAATGGACTGTCTGGTGTTTGATGTCTCGGTCGATGCCTGGAGGCTGTGTCAGTTCCGGGAATTCTGCAAGGATGTCATTAGTTACTTTAATTAGGCGTACACTCAGTTGGTTACTACATGCCACTGATGCTCGACATGATAACCCAGTTTTCTTGTCGATGAGGCGTTTATCACCACAATCTGGGAGTAACTGATAATGAGCAAGAAAATCTGAACCAATAATTGCGGTACTGACATCTGCTATAATGAAGTTCCATTGGAAGTCACGCCTGAGCCCCAGATCCAGAGACAATCGCAATGTGCCATACGTGTTAATAGTGCTGCCATTAGCTGCACTGAGACTGTACTTAGTGGCTTGCTTTTTTTGAGGAATCCAGTTACTTGGGTAGCAAGAAAGATCAGATCCGGTGTCAATGAGGAAACGACGCTTGGTTGTTTGGTCAGTTACGAACAACCGGCGACTCGATGGTGGGCAGTCGAGCGTCGCCGTTATCGACCGCCGGCCAAGTTTCCCTCGTCATTGTCAGACCAGGCACAGGGTTTTGTGCATCTGGTTGCTTTTTTTCCAAAACGATTGTGATACCAACATACCCTATCATTTGGTGAGGATGCTCGGCTCCTGGACTGTGAACGCTGCCTAGATCTGCCTCTCCGTTCTTTGTTGGAATGATAAGTGCTCAAAGCTGCAATTTGTTGTTCCAGAGAACGGAATCTGGCATCCATGTCTTGGTTAGGAGTGTTAGAATCTACGGAAAAAACATTACTGTTAGTATTTGGTGCAGTACCTGGAGCAGTTTCCAGAATGCTGTCCGCTAGCTGTGCTAATTTGTCGAGAGTCAGGTCGGCATGTCCCGTTAAAATAGCCCTAATATGGTTGGGCAACCGCCTCATCCAAAGCTCTTTTAGAATATTTTCTTCCTTGAGTTCACTGCCTGCCAGAGATCTGAGGTGACGGAGGAATTGTGATGGCTTCCTACCATTCAACTCCTCATCACTAATTAACTGACGTACCCTTTGAGATTTGGATAGTGACAATCTCTCTATTAGTTCAGTTTTTAATTTAGCATAGGGTTCTGAATCAGGTGGTGATAAAATTATATCTTCCACCTCTCCAATTAGCCTAGCATCTAACTGTGTGATCACATAATCAAATTTGGTCTTCTCCGATTTAATTCCGGAGATATTGAACTGAGCCTCCACACGTTGGAACCAATACTCTGGGCGTTCCACCCAGAAGGGAGGAAGTTTAGGCGCTACCCCTGCAATATCACCTAAAGACTGGGTGGGCGGTGTGGACACTGTCGATTTTTCAGTCAGGCGCATGACTTGAGCTTGCAGAGCTTGGTTTTGTTCTACGAGGGCTTTTATTTGAGCCTCTAACCCTTCCATAATGATAACATGTACTTAAAACCAGTTCACAATAGATAATAAACAGCAAACAGTAGATATAACCAGTAAGTAATAGATATGTACTAAATACTAACCAATATTATTTTCTTATACTAACGTTGACAAAAACGACGTTTTGTTACCTCGCTTATCGGTTAAAAATAAACATAATGTTACCTTATTGTCCATATGTATCATTGTAAGGCACTCCTATAAGTTTCTACTTAATTTATAAGCTTTGTTTACAAACTTTTGAAGAAAAATTTTGACACTTGATTACACGATTTACCATTGACCGAACTTTTGAAGTTACGTTCTGACCACGTTCGTTGTTCGTTCTTCCGTACAGTCGTTCCGTTCGGATACACACAGATTGCTGCGCTGAGGTCCTTCTTGTTATGAATCGGCGAAAAGCGACATCTGTTGTCGAGTAGCTGTACGACGTCTCTTGGTAGGTCTCGATGAAACCGGAAACGGATGTAGGGAAACCCGTCCAGGTAGATGATGAAGAATAGCGTACTTACGCTAGGTATCCCATATTATAGGCACGCAATTTGTGTTCGGGCGGAGTTAATATACCACTGAAAAGCTTAGATTTCACGATAGCACCAAACACAGCACATATCTTCAGCCGTTTTCGCGCGCTAATGTCGTGGTTGAAACCCAGGTTGGTTAAGGCGAATGCTGGCGTTCAGCGTCGTGCAGCCTTCTCTTCGTGCAGATTTGGCGATTGTACCTCGGTGGTTTCGTTTTATACGCCTGTCGGGGCAGTCTTTTCCAATTTCAGCAGCGTATTGTAGCACGCGTCGGGGTCACCAGTTTTGGGTATCAGTTTCCAAATAGGTTTATTGCACTACTTTGACAGACACACATAACTATACAGGTACTTTGATAATAATATAATTATAATAACACAAATCTCCTGAGTTAGAGGTTCTAAGGTAAAACCCTATATTCGTTCTTTTTCGTCCGCCATGAACCGAATCAAATCTCGTGAATGAATCCTGTTGATACAGGAAATGAATGATTGAATGACAACTGGCAGGGATGCCAGTTCAGAATATTATTTCGAAGTTGCCACATGCTTATACAGTCAGTGGTACTTTTTCCTTTCCTAAAGCCATACTGTGATTCTGCCAGAAGGCCCTTACTTTCCACAAACCATTCCAGGCGATTTTTAATTAAATGTTCAGCTAATTTTATGAGAATTGAAGATAAAACTATGGGACGATATGATGAAACATCAGAAGGCGTTTTATTTGGTTTAAGGAATGGCAACACTGTTTGACGTTTCCATTCAACTGGGACGTTTCCTGTTTCCATCACAGAATTAATGAGTTGTAAATAATAGCTAAGAATGTTATCATTTAAATGAGAAAAAAAGGAATATGGTATGCCATCAATGCCTGGGGCTGAATCCTTAGTTTTGTTAATAACAGCCTTTAATTCAGTCAGTGTAAACGAAGAATCTAGCGTTGAATTAATATTTTGGTTATTGGATATGAGAGATAAGTTATTCTCAGGAACCCAAGGAGGGGCTAACTTATCTAAAAAGTTGCTGGCTAAAGAATCAGGGATAGGAGAATGGTTGTTGTAAATGGATCTAAATCTACGAATATATTGCCAGACAATTGTGGGGTGAGTATTCGGTGAAATAGATAAACAAAAGTTACGCCAAGATTCAAATTTCTTTTTCTTAATTAGTTTGCGAGTTTCTGAGATTATGTTCGTAAGAATTTCAAAGTTAATATCTGACATTTCATGGTTATAATTATATTCAGCCCTTTTACGTTTTTTAATTACTTCACTGCATTCTGAGTCCCACCAAGGAGGTGATGGAATTGCAGTGACATTGTTATTTTTTCTAGGAAATACTTCATTCGCCGCTTCAATCAATATGCATGCCAAGGCTTCAGCACAACTATTTTGGTTGTCATCAGAAATAACAGGCAATGAAGCAGCCTTTCTGTCAACAATATCTCTATATTTCTCCCAGTCATTACTGTTACTATTGGGTACTTTATGTTTGAGACTTGATTTCCGTTTTGATGCATTTGATTTGGAAAGAGGGTAAGAAATTACTATTGGAAAATGATCGCTACCAAAAGTAGAGGCCAGGGTATGCCAAGTTAATGAAGAAGCCAGGTTTGGAGAACAGATAGAAAGATCAATTGCGCTTTGGTTCTGGTTAGGATCTGAACGACGAGTGGGTGCCCCTGAATTCAAAATACATAAGTTATGAATGTCTATAATATCTAGTAATTGATCCCCATAAGAATTAGATATTGAACAACCCCATGATTGATGATGACAATTAAAGTCCCCCAGTATTAAGAATGGCTTTGGAAGAAAAGAAAAGAGATTGTTCATCTCTTGTAGTACAGAAGAAGAGGGGTGAGGAATGTAAATAGATACAAGGCAAGTGTTATATACTTGTATAGCTACAATAGATATTTCCTCACTATGAGGAGGTAATGTCACTAATGAAAAAGGAATAGAATTCTTGATAAGTATGGCTACACCACCATACCCATCAGATCTATCTTCTCTAATGGTTAAATAACCATTAATTTTAAAAATGTGATAGGATTTGAGCCAAGTCTCTGCTAGAGCAAAGACAAAAGGTTCATATTTGTTTAATAAATATATGACATCACTTTTTTTGTTTACTAGACTGCGACAGTTCCACTGGATTATTTTGGATGTGTTGTCCATTATAAATAAACTGGGGTACATTAAAAGAAGAAGCAGCGTTGGACGGTGAAATGTTGAACTGAGAAAGAAGACTGTTTAATGCTGAAAGAAAATCATTTAGAGAAAAATTTGAATTTTTATCAATATTTTGATTATTTAAGGCACAACCATTTGAAGGTTGGTGAGAATTAAAATCTTGAATTATGGAATTGTGTGCTTGTTTATTGTATCCTTGTTCAAATTTGGGAGGGGAGCGTGGTTTAAGAAATACAGTTTTTTTGTAGCTTGTAGTAGTAGGTAATTTGTTGGATGAAGAAATGGTAGGAATGTTTTTTGCAGGAGAAGATAAAAGAGTGTCAGCATATGATTTAGTAACAGCAGGATGAAGTTTTGCTGCTTCAGCATATGAAACTGAATTATGAGCCATATATGTTTTAATCAATTTTTGCCTTGAAAATTCAGGGCAGGACTTATTGGTGGCAAAATGATATCCGTCACAGAGGCAACATGAAGCATTCCCTTCATCTGTTTCACAACTATCCCCAGTGTGTGCCTGGCCACATCTGAAACATCTGGGTTTGGACCTACATTGCAATTTTGTATGACCAAAGCGGCAGCAACTAAAACACTGTACTGTAGGGAAGATATATAGTTCTACAGGTAGAGCATTATAACAAATAAAAATTCTCTTTGGTAAGATCTGTCCGTCAAAAGTTACCACGATGGACTGTGATGGTTTCCAAGTTGTGGTGCCATCTACAATTGATTTGAAATTTAATCGCCTTATTTTTAAAATAGGACCACATCCAATTGGTACCGATATATTGTCTATGACTTCCTCCGGAGACCATTCCGCAGGAACCCCACGCACTAAGCCCATTCTAGTAACGTTAAATGTGGGAATAAATGCTTTAAAATCGTGTTTTTCAAGGCTATCATGGTTAATAAAAGAATTTGCGTTTACAAAATCAGAAAAGGAAATGCTTATTTTATTTCTCCCAATTTTCTTGACACTGCCATTTATTATGTTTTGAAAATTATTCTGTTTTAAAAACTTCCCGAATGCGATGGGATGCAGTATGGAACCATCATTTGAATTTGTAAGTTTTTTTTGTACATGTACAACAAAAGGCGCACTGTCCGTTTTGCTGTACAAGTTTCGGCCGATTTGGGCGGGAACTGGAGTCTGAGTTGGGGGGGTCTGAGAAATTGGCAATGAGATAGTAGAGGGGGCATTCCGGGTATTTATTTCGTTTTCAATAGTGACACTCGTGTCCACCGTGTCCGTACAAGCACAACCCGAAGTTTCGGATCCGAGGCCTTTCCGGGTTCTACGACGTTTATTGCAATGTTTGCACACATGCACACGTACACTCCGTTTCAGAGCTTTGGATGTTGATGACCCATCTGTTTCCATTCCTGATTCATTTGATTGAATTGTAACATAACTGCCTGCCGGGGGATCAGGGTCCCCCGGATCAGGCGGGTCATTCATCTTAAGCTATAAATACAATAAAAAACACTTACCACTACAGAAGGAAGATAGAAAACACTAAAACTAAATTAAAAGAGTTAAACTACGACACTAAAACTACGATTACTGATACTATATATAGTTAATTTCAAGTTTAAAAATGAGCAGCAAAAAGAACGCGTCCGTCAAGTACGAGTTTCCCGCGCTTTTTTTCTGATTTTCATCTTTTACTCGAATTTGATTCACAGTTCCTGATTCAAATTATGAAATGCACCAAAAAGGATCCATATAAATTTATAAAATCATAAATTTATTACAAAGCCACATCTCAATCTCAAGAAATCCGCATAAAAATGCTTGATCCCTAGACACTTTTGATGTGTGTAAGTAGAAAACTAATTTCTGTATTTTTTTCAAAATTTTAGGTTCAGTAGTTTCGGAGATAAGGGGGGGGGAATGGTCAAATTTCGTCTATTTTCTTGAATAACTTGAGACTATTTATTTTAAAATTACAAAAAAAAATACACTTAAGATTGTCTCAACAAGGCCTTTTATTTGATATGTCACACGATGCAGTTTTCAATTTTTTTAATTTTCCCCTTTCGTCCCCAAAAATTACCTCCCACATACAGATTTCATCTATTCACGCCACACCTCTGTGCTTTGGTCACAGGAATTGATATGTGTACCAAATTTCAACTCAATCGGTCTAGTAGATTCGGAGATAATTGACTGTAAGCGACAGACAGACGGACACACGAGTGATCCTATAAGGGTTCCGTTTTTGTATTCGGACGTACGGAACCCTAAAAAGTTTAAAATAACTTTTCTTTCGGAAGTCGGTGGCAATAGTCAATTAAATAAAAAACAAAGCCACCGACTTCCGAAAGAAAAGTTATTTTAAACTTTTTTGTTTGATTTGAAGTCGGTTCTTTAAAAAAAAAAAAGTTTTTATGTAAAAATCTTTCGCAACTGTACCCTTCCTTAGCACGAGTTTTCAGTATTTGAGACGTAAACTGGAACTTTGACGATTTTAAATTGACAATTTGAAACGCTGTAAATACTGGAAAGACGCTGTAAAGTAAAAGAGTGAAAACTCGTGCTAAGGGTACTGGTCTGCAATGTACCAGTCACTACTACCCTGAGCAAGAGTTTTCACTCTTTTACTTTACAGCGTCTTTTCAGTATTTACAGCGTTTCTTGTATGAAAAAATGGAACAGCGCCTCTGGTGTGCGAAGAAGGAACTAATTTTTTCCTTGAAAATTGTCAATTTGAAATTGTCAAAGTTCCAGTTTACTTTACGTCTCAAATACTAAAAACTCGTGCTCAGGGTACATCATGAAATTACGCGACTCCCAACTCAAAATTTACGCTGGTCTGTCTTCAGACTAAGACGCGTGACTTGTTTATTCAGCTCGTTTCTAGTCTAAATATGGTCTAAATGACACAATCAGAATATTATTTATTATGCTTTATAAACTTTCGTTATGAAAATTCGCTTCCATTATTTTACACAGCAATGTAAATTGAGCCCTAAGTTGTAAAATGTACTCTTTCGATCCATCAATTAATATTTTGTTTATTTCTGGTTCCAGTACTATGGAGATGATGTTGAGAGGCAGGCCTTTGGAGCCGCTGTACGAAAAAGAAGAAGAAAGACGAATATCAACGTCATCATCATAACATTAAATTGAAACAACTTTTATAATGTTCAAAACATTTATTAGTTGATTAATTGATATGATTAAGACGGTTTTAAAATCACCATTGAGGAACTTCTTATTTTAAGACTACAATAAAATAATTGCTCAAAGAGATACCATTTTCTTAATCTATACACTAGTAACCGTTTAAGACTAATTAAAAGTTAAAAAATAATGTTTCTATGAGCCATAACAATTTATATATATACATATTCATAAAGATCACTTTGATACTATTACGCCTGGTGATGAAAATGTTATGTATGCATTTCTCTTTGTGATAATGTAATGATATTAGAAATGCTATTCATAAATGTTCCGTGGTATGGAATAATAGCAGAATATCGAATAAATATATGTATTATATTCCAATTAACTGTTTTCGTTAATTGTAAGCAGGTTATAAACCTAATAGTGATATATTTTGATTGTTCCTTATTAAATGCTGTAAGTATTTAATCTCGTTTGTTTTATTTAAGGGCTTGGAACTGTGGTCATCGTCTTAAAATAATTGACAGAAATATAATAGGTGACATAAATACAGAGAGTACGATTAATCGTTGATAAATTTAAGTATATAGAGACAGTTAAAGTTTATTTATATATTTCTACTGCATACGTATGAAGTACTGTTTATTGAGATTCCAGAAAGTTCTGTACAAATATTTCACCAGTGCATACCAACGGATTATTGTTTTTTTTTTGCTGACATGAGTTCTTATTAACCAAAGAAACGTATTTATAACAAAATATTCCTTAACCACATTCGATACCTAAGTCATCTTGGATAACTTCGTCTAATTGTAGTATACCATGGTACTAAATTCCTATTTATACATATACCCAATTACTTACTAAAAAGTTAGGTAAAATCTATCACGTAAAGTCTATACAATAAATGCACCGTTAATTTTTGTCTTAACCTCTCGTCTATTAAGATTGAGCTAGCCTCTAATTGACTAACAGTTTATTACTAAAAGATATTTCATAAAATAAAAATATTACGGAAACATTGGAAGTATGTCTAGCACCTACTTTTGGCTATTACAATTAGTCAGCCCTCATTAGAGTGAGTGACAGTACAATTTCAGTGAATATTTTAAACAATAAATGGGTTTTTAATGACTGCATATCTTTTGTTGAGAGATGCATGGACATTCTGTTCAGCTTAGGAACAAAAAACGCATGTTAAGGTTGTCCTAGCCAGCCCGCAAGGTATTGCTCAATCTCCACACGTGCTTCAATCAAGTCACTGGAGTCATTCTCACTTCGTGGATACATGTTGGCGCAATGTGCAGTTCCTATAACAAAATATAATATTGAAATAATAATTATTTGGTGACATTTGAGCACTAAATGACCTGACATGCTGTTTCCACCAAGTTCTTCATGAAGTATTATATATAACAGGACAGGATGATTTAAGGCATAATAAAAAATAAAGCAACTACAAAAACTTAATGACAATCAAAAGTTTCATCAACAGTATTGAATACAAAGGAGAATATTAAACAATCTTAATGTTATAATAAAACAATATTGTCTGATGTCAATCATCAAAATAATAACATTCTTTGTTAATTAATCAAATAATACCACTCAATAAAAACTAACCTTTAATATAAATAGCAGGAGCATCATTATCTTGTGTTTTAGTGATTCCCAAGGCATGCCAAGGGTCCACTGAACCATGAACAAACACTACTCGAGACACTGCAATATCCAGAGCTCCGTAGTTGCTATTGGTCCAATCTGCTGCTGCATTTACAAAATCTGCATTGTACCTGAAATAAAATGTGAAAAAATGTGAATGTATTCTAGCTTCGTAATAGTAAAACAGCCTTTTTAAAAAAATAGATCAGAGTTTATTTATTTTTTATTTTTCTTATTTAAAAATAGGTTCGCGTTTAACCACTATCTGGTGAGTCCAAATGCGGAAAAGGGAGCCCCTAACAATAACAATTATGACCACTGTCTGGTTCCATGGTGAGCAAAATGTGGTCGACGGTGAAGCACGTAGCCGTCGTCGTTGCTTAGAAGCAGAGTTGGGCATTTTGTAATCAGTTAGATTACAAAATGCCCAACTCTCTCTCTGATTACTAATTACGATTAAATATTGTAGTTAGTAATCATGATTACTAACTACAATAAAAATGTAGTTAGATTACTAACTACAAATTGTAATTGCAATCACGATTACGTGATTACTTTTTATAACTACATGTCTTCTTACAGAGTATTTTTTTAGTTTGTCGATAGTGTCTGAGTCGGACCGTCTGAAGTAGTCTGACCAGGGACCGGATTACCGTTATTTTTTGTGTAACGTTACGAATTATCGTTATGGTAACGATAAAAATGTACCGAAATTAATAACGATACCCGTAAGTCCGTTAACGTTACCTAATAACTAAAATTAGTATCGGTAAAAGTAACAATACATATACCGGTAATTTATATGCCTATCTCTTTCTAACGATGTCGGTTGCGCTAAATTGCGATGTAATTTATTTACAAAATTTTTGTCGCACGCATCAAGTCGCGTGTGATGTAAGTTCGCAACGTCGGACGCCGCCACCCCCATCGTCTTTCTTCACCAAAATTGACAACTTCGTGTACCTAATAAAGTTGTTAATCTATCAAAGAAATTTGACAGATTGTGGTAACATGATGACCTTGACGTGCTGAGCTGTGCTGTGCCGTACCTACCTATCATTATCACAGTCGATTACACGTAGCTGCATACAATTTGACCTATGCAATTTGTCTTTAAAATCTTTTCGTAGTGAAAGAGTAGGTATTTAGGGACATGTGGCCGACTGTAATAATGATTTTAGAAAATTATAAAAGTCCCATTGAGTGTTTTTGAGTAGGTATAGTTCTGTACAACAAGGTGGGTCATCATTATCTAACATAAACTGCGCAGAACACACTTAGGTGGAGCGCTCGCGGCGCGCGGGCGCCGCGAGCGCAGCGGATGCACCGTCTTGCTTGACTGTCACTCACAGGCCGCAGCGCACTTCCGAACCTCTAAAAATACTTACTCAATGGGACTTATATAGTCGAAATAGATATTTTAATTTAGTTAGAATGACATAGTTTAAGTAGAAAGCTGGGTAGGTAGGAACTTACGTTTAATGTTTTATTGCACAACTAGTGTTTGCCCGCGGCTTCGCTTGCGTTAATTTAGAATTCGAGAAACAATACGGATCGTGTAAGTGGCGCCATCTGGAAATTGTAATTGTTTTTTTTTCTCGGCAACAGCTCTTTTCTGTTTTTCGGGATGAAAGATACCCTATATACGTGTCTATACTCCTAACAACGTATATGTATATGCAAAATTTTGGGACGATCGATTGAGTAGGTAGTTTGCGTGAAAAGGTAAAAAACAAACATAATTACTCACTTGCATTTATAATATTAGTTTAGATCAATAATGTTATAGGTACTTACATACATAGTTTGCATAGGAAACGTCCTTGTTTGAGCAACATTAATTTCAAAGATCCGTGTTTAACATAAGACTATCATTTTTGGTCGATTTACAGTATCGCTGCAATTTGTTAACGCAATTGAACGTACAATAGCATTGCTTTTCCCTCTTTATTATTTATTTTATTTTACATTTATTAACAAGTAACTTATGACTCAAAGTGTTAGTAACAATATTTCTTAATCACTATGTTAGTAATCCTAATCTACACATTTTACGAGTACAGTAGTCTTTAGCAAACCGCATGATACCTTAAAAATAGCTTATTATTTGACTCGATGTTCGAAATCTTGTTGTCACTTAAAACAGAATCTATGCACTGGTTTGAGCACTAATTCAAAACACAAATAAATATAAAATAATACAAAAGATTTGGTCGCGGGTGCGTCCTTTTAAACTACGTCCAGCTACCGAAGGACGGGCAGCAGCGTCCTTTGCAAACTTTCGGTGATCTTATTGCGATCCCCAAGCCGCCTGCCAAGCGTGGGGATTATGGCAACCCCCCCCTCCCCCCATTATGATTGACAACAATAGCACACGGCCCCCAGTCCCCAGCAGCTCCGCTATTCCTGGTCTGGGTAGCGGATCGGGTAACGGCGGAGCAGGGGTGCTAAGAATCCCCGGCAGATGCCCCGCTACCACCCCCAACGGACTTTGGCCCTGGCAACACACAACATCCGCAGACTGAGGACCGATGAGAAGATTATCGAGCTGGAGGAAGAATTGAGCAAAATGCGCTAGGATATCTTGGGATTATCTGAAATCCAAAGAGAGGGTCAGGATACGATAGTTCTAGATTCCGGCAACATGCTCTTCTACCGGGAAGGAGACCGTAAATCCCAGGGTGGTGTTGGATTTCTCGTCCGCAGGTCCCTCATCAACAACGTTGTGAAAGTCGACAGTGTGTCGAGTAGGGTAGCATACATTATACTCAGAATAACCAACCGGTATTCGTTGAAGGTCATACAGGTATATGCGCCGACCTCGACACATTCTAATGATGAAGTAGAGGCATTGTATGAGGAGATATCCGAGGCCATACATACCTCCGAAACATACTTCACCGTTGTTATAGGGGACTTCAACGCGAAGGTGGGCGCACGGAATGGCGATGAGTTGAGAGTGGGGCCATTTGGGTATGGGCAGCGAAACCATAGGGTCCAGCGACTGGTCGACTTCATGGAAAAGGAAGAACTTCATTTAATGAACTCCTACTTCCAAGAGTGGCCATCCAGGAGGTGGACGTGGATGAGCCCCGATGGTACTACCAGAAATGAGATCGACTTCATCATGACGACCAAGAAGCGAATATTCAGTGATGTCTCTGTGATCGCCAAGGTAAAAACCGGCAGCGATCACCGAATCGTCAGAGGCACATTGAATATCAATGTGAAGCTTGAAAGGTCTCGTCCGGTGAAGTCCACGCTCCGACCTGGTCCTGCCCACATCCAGAACCCCGAAGACTTTCAACTTGAACTGCACAATCGCTTCCAGTCCCTAACCGAATGCGAAACTGTGGACGAGATTAACAATGGGTAGGTGGAAACTGTCCAAGATGTGTGGTCCAAGTTCTTTAAGACCCCGCGCCGCAATAAGCCTCAAAAGTTCTAGAACGGAACCATCAAGTTGATGCAAGACCGGGCCGAGATGAGGCTGCAATCTTCAGCTGATATGTCGGAATATGGCAAACTCAATTGACGAATCTCTAAATCAATGCGACGTGACCTGCGTGCCTATAGTGCGGCACGGATCAAAGAGGTAATCGAGCGGAACCAGGGCTCAAAAGTCTTCGCAAAGAATTCGTCTATTGGGCAAAGCCAAATGACAAAGCTGAAGATTAACGACGGCAGCATCATTTCGACGAAACCGGAGATCCTGAGAGAGCTTGACAGGTTTTACGGACAGTTACACACATCAACACGACAACCCAGTGTCGGTAAAGTTCGAGACGCAAGAGCTAAACCAACGACCATTTATATCTAGACTCCTAATCACAGGCGACCGATGTCTGTCAACACATTAGGTAAAAAAGTCTTATAACCGTCGTGACTCGACCACTCATGTGAGTCCCCTCGTCGCACTGACCTTGAGTTAGCCAATCAGAACGCAGTATTAGCCAATCAGAACGCAGTACCCCGTCCCCCTCGCTTACGTCGTACCTCAGCGACTTGGCAGAATAATTTTCGTTAGTCAGATCGTGCATGAGGCGTCTAGATATAAATGGTCGTTGAGCTAAACTGACTCGACACTACACTGAGGATAACCCGGACATCAGCCTGTACGAGATTAGAATGGCTCTTAAACAGCTAAAGAATAACAAGGCGCCGAGTGAAGACGGAATCACAACTGAACTTCTGAGAGCGGGTGGAAAACCGGTACTTGTGGTCCTCCAGAAGTTATTTAATTCCGTCATACTCGAAGGTACTACGCCAGAAGCATGGCACAGGAGTGAATCTTCAAAAAGGGTGACAACACCTTGTTGAAGAACTACAGGCCAATCTCACTTCTGAGCCATGTATACAAGCTGTTCTCAAGAGTCATTACGAACCGTCTCGAACGCAGGTTTGATGACTTCCAGCCTCCCGAACAAGCCGGTTTCCGAAAAGGTTTTAATACTATAGACCACATACACACGCTCCGCCAGATTATACAGAAGACAGAGGAGTATAATCGGCCATTATGTTTAGCGTTTGTGGACTATGAAAAAGCCTTCAATTCAATCGAAACCTGGGCAGTATTGCAGTCCCTCCAACGATGTCATATCGACTATAGGTATATCGAAGTGTTGAAGTATTTGTATAGAAACGCCACCATGTCCATCCGACTTCAGGAAGAGAGCACGAAACCAATCCAACTGCAGAAAGGCGTGAGACAGGGAGACGTTATTTCTCCGAAACTGTTCACGAACGCGTTGGAGGACGTTTTCAAGCTCTTGGAATGGAACGGATTCGGCATCAACATCAATGGCGAATACATCACTCACCTTCGTTTTGCCGATGATATAGTCATCATGGCAGAATCGTTGGAGCACCTCAATGCTATGCTCAGCGACCTCAGTATCGTTTCCCAACGGGTCGGCCTTAAAATGACCATGGACAAGACGAAAGTCATGTCGAATGTCCATGTGACACCCGTACCGGTTGTTGTTGGGAATGATACTCTCGAAGTTGTAGACCATTACACTTACCTTGGACAGATTGTTGAGTTAGGTAGGTCCAACTTTCGGAGGGGTTCAGATTGCTGTCGAGTCCACCATGAAATATCTAGGATTGGTGCTCGACAGCCGTTGGCAATTTGGCCCCCACTTTCGGCGGCTGGTGCCCAAGTTGATGGGTGCAGCGGGTGCGCTCCCAACGCTGCTACTCAACCTGGGGGGCCCGAGCATCGCCTGTAGGCGGTTATACGTGGAGATCGTGCGATCTATGGCCCTATATGGGGCCCCTGTGTGGGCGGCTGACTTGACGGCCCGACATATTGCAGTTCTGCGAAAACCGCAGAGGGCGATGGCCGTCAGAGTCATCCCAGGATATCGCACGATCTACGAGGCGGCTTGCCTGCTGGCTGGATCCCCGCCCTGGGACCTAGAGTCGAAAGTCCTCGCGACCTTCTACAAGTGGCGTGAGGAGGCAAAGGCGCGAGGTGAGAGACTGGTGCAGCAGCAAATTACGCTGCGCCGGTCGGCGCTTCGTGAGGACCTGGTGGCGGCATGGCGGGAGAGGCTTTTATGCCCTTCCACTGGTCTCAGTACGATCGAGGCGATCCAGCCAGTACTCGACGATTGGCTCGGAAGGAGGCACGGCTCCCTGACGTTTCGAGCGACACGGGTGCTCTCGGGGCACGGCTGCTTCGGGAAATACCTGTGTCGAATAAGCAGGGAGCCGGACGCTCGGTGTCATCACTGCGTCCAATGTCTGGAGGATACGGCGCGTCATATGCTGGCCGAGTGTGTCACGTGGGACGAGCCGCGCCGTGCTCTCACTGCAAAAGTGGGGAGCGACCTGTCACTGCCGGCCATTGTTAAGTCAATGGTCGGAGAGGCAGAGTCCTGGGACGCAGTGATTTCCTGCGAGATGACATCCTTCCAGAAGGAAGCCGCGGAAAGGGAGAGGGAGATCTCCAGTGCTCTCCCATACCGCAGCAGACGCACCGGGCGTCGAAGGAGAGCGGACAACGCTCTCTTTCGGCCTCCATAAGTGGGTCTAGGGGTGGCAGATTTGGGGACGTCTGCCATCCCCCACTCAAGTGGACCCGAGAAGAAGGCAGCGCGCAGTGTTCCGCGCGCGCCTATCTAAGTGATAACGGGGGAGAACACCTCACCCCAACCGGAAGGGGCCTGCAAGAGGCGGGCCGGCACTAATCCGAGGCAGCGGAAGTAACATTCGCACCCGCAGCTTGTGAACACCGGGGTGGTTTTAGTCAGTCAAGTCTGACATGCCCCTCCGCTTTTCCCCAGGCGGAGGAAGTCCTATGAGGATTTCCACCTCGAATAAAAAAAAAGGTAGGTCCAACTTCGAGAAAGAGGTCGCCCGAAGAATCAAACTCGGATGGGCAGCGTTTGGGAAGCTACGTGATATCTTCTCATCGAGAATCCCACAGTGTTTCAAGACAAGGGTGTTTAACCAGTGTGCGTTGCCAGTGATGACATATGGCTCTGAAACGTGGTCTCTGACTGCTGGCCTTTTAGAGAGACTAAGAGTCACTCAACGAGCGATGGAAAGAGCTATGCTCGGAGTTTATTTGCGGGATAAAATCCGGAACATGGATATTCGGCGAAAAACCAGAGTCACCGACATAGCTCGTAAAATTTGCAAGTTGAAGTGGCAATGGGCAGGCCACATCGCTCGTCGAACTGACAACCGATGGGGAAGAAAAGTTCTCGAGTGGCGACCACTAGGTGGACCGACGACATCGTGAGGGTCACGGGCAACCGATGGATGCAAATGGCGAACTTAAGGGGGAGGCTTATGTTCAGCAGTGGACGTCTTCCGGCTGATGATGATGATGATGATCACCGGGTGCCGACCTACCTCCGTCGTCCTCGACGGACTACCTGACGGACAGAGCCGTCATCTACCCCGGTCACCGGGGAGAGTGGAACCGGCTAGAGATGTCGTGCGGTGTTCCACAGGGGTCGGTCTTGGGGCCGGCCCTGTGGAACATCGGATATGACTGGGAGCTGCGCGGCGACCTCCCCGACGACGTCAGCGTAATATGTTACGCTGATGACACGCTCGTCCTGGCGGAGGGAGAGTCGCATCAGGCGGCGGCCGACAAGGCGACGCAAGTGGTTGCGACAGTCGTTGAAAGGACCCGGCAGCCGGGACTCGAAGTGGCGCTGCACAAAACGGAGGCCATGTGTTTTCATGGCCGCGTTAACGCGCCATGGTCTGAGTCCCACATAACGGTGGAGGGGGTTCGCATTGGCGTTGGGAGAACGATGTACCTGGGACTCGTCCTCGACAGCCGGTGGAACTTCAGGGAGCATTTCCTTAGTTTGGCCCCAAGGCTGAACCGGGCAGCAGCCGCCCTCAGGCGACTCCTGCCCAATCTCGGCGGCCAAATGCCTCCTGCCGAAGGCTGTGCGCCGGTGTCGTGCGGTCCATGGCCCTCTACGGGGCCCCCGTGTGGGCCCTGAGCATCCGGACGCGACCACTAAAGTTGGTCGCTTGCCAGAGGTTCATGGCTATCCGGATGATCCGGGGATACCGCCGGCGAATCAGCCAACCTCCTTGCCAGATTGCTGCCCTGGGATCTGGAGACGACTGCTCTCCAGCGCATTTATGAGTGGCGCGTGGAGGCGCAGCGCCGGGGAGAATTCCCGCTGCCCCGACAAGTCGAGGCGCAGCGGGAAGAGGTCCGACGCGAGCTCAGGGCGGTATGGAGGGAACGACTGTCGCATCCGAGGTCCGGGCACGCCGCAATCGCGGCGGTAAAACCCCTCTTTGAGGAGTGGCTGGAAAGGCGTCACGGCGTCCTGACCTACCGCGTGACGCAGGTCCTCACTGGACACGGAAGTTTCGGGAGGTTCCTGTGTCTGATAGGGAGGGAAGCAACGCCTGGGTGTCACCACTGCGAAGATCGCCCGGAGAACACTGTGGAGCATACGGTGCAGGACTGCGCCGCTTGGGCATAGCACCGCCGTGTCCTCTCGGCGGCGATAGGCGGAGACCTCTCGTGCCCGGCATTGGTCGAGGCCATGCTGCGGGGCGAGACGGAGTGGGAAGCGGTCGCCTCCTTCTGCGAAGCAGTCATGCTCGTGAAGGAGGAGGCGGGCCGCGTGAGGGAGAGGATAGCGTCCTCCCTCCACCCCAGCCGCACTGGAAGACGCCCACGGCGTCGGACGTCGGCAGACGATCTCCGGGCACCGTAGGCGCGGGCATGCGGGTGGCGAGTAATGGACGACTCGCTGTCCGACCATGGGCCATGCCCGGGTCGATGGCGCGTCGTGTTCCACGCGCGCCCCAAAGAGTATCAGCATGATGACGGGGCCCCCTCTAGAGGGCCAAAGCCTGCCGGGGTCACGGGACTTATCTCATTACCGTGACCCCGGAACACAAAGGGCTATTGAAGGACACCGTGGATTTCAGTCAGTACGAGTCTGACAGTCCCTCCCGCCCTGCCCTGGGTGGGAGGTCTCATTTGATGATTTTACCACGAAAAAAAAAGAGTCGAAAGTTTTCATCAATATAAATGAATTAAGTCCAAATACAAGATAGCTACTATAAACCGTTGACGAGTTCCCTGAATTGTTCTTCGTCTTTATCATCAGACCCTTAATGACAATTACAACCCACCTAGGTGTAAAGTTCTTATCAATATAAATGAATTAAGTCCAAACACAAGGTAGCTTCTGTGAATCGTTGAGGAGTTCCCTCGACTGTCTCTCGGCTCCATCATCAGATCTACTCCAAATCTTTATTTAATTGTTTTGCTTTAAAATAATGAAAAACTTACAAACGCACTAGTCGCCCCTACAATTTTAGAAAGCTCCACTCGATTTATCTGGTCTTTCGTCATCAAACCCTAATTTCCTTATCATAGGATTTTACCTTTGAAATATATTTTTTCCAACGAAAAGAGAATCATCAAAATCGGTTCTTAAACGACGAGTTAACCGTCAGACAAACTTAAAAAAAAAACTTTACCTATCTGCATGCCAAATTTGAACTTTCTAGGTCATCTAGAACTGGGTTATAGTTTTGATCTATAAGGTCAGTCATAAAAATGACGATTTTTGACGTTAATATCTAAATAACCGTTTGAGATATATTTATAAAATTTGGTACACGTATTTATCTCGCCAATCTCAAAATATATGCCTAGGTTAAATAATTTTTGAGTTATGAGGGGCTAAAAAGTGGCTCCAAATGGTTCGTGTGATATTACACACTGCAAGCGCGCCTGAACTCGGCTGGCCACGCTCTCGCGTGTCTAGACCCTATTAATTGAAGAGCAGTTTAAGGAATATTTGAGGAAAAATTTAATAAATATTATCCAGTGGTTAATCCGCCAACTCAAAACATACATTTAAAAACAACATAATTCAAAATTGCTCATCTCCCAGTGACAATAGTGTAATAATACATAGCCTATTGACAGAAGCATATTATTAGGAATATTTGAGGAAAATTTGATCGGAAAGTTTTCAGTAGTTTAGGAATTAACGCTAAAGAAAAAACCCTAAAAAAATCCGGAACAGAAAAGTTGATTTGTCATCAGAATCGATCCTTTATCTCGAAAAAAAAACAAAAAGAAAAAAATCCAATGTACAGGAATGACAGCTCTACGATTTTATTATATGTAGGTATAGATATAGATGTGCAAGTAGATTTATTGTTTTCTTTAAACATTTTGAAATACTGATAAGCTCTGTTGCACTTCTTTCGGCCCATAATAGTATTTTTTAAACAAACAACTAATTATAATAACAGAACAACAGAATTAATCTAATAGAGATATACCTACTAATTTGGCGTACGCAATGTTTGTGTGACATCTGACTATGAAATGCGCGTAAGCGGCGCGCGTTACTAGCTGTTGCCGCTCTGATTTGTAGAGCCGAACGAAAAGACGCGCGGCGCGGTTTGGCAACGTCGCACAGTGAATTAACGTTATTAGTAACGATAATTAAATAGCGGTAAATCCTATAAATTAACGTTATGTTTAACGTTAATATTTAACGTAACATAACGTTAATGTTTTGGTAATTTTACCGGTATTTGTTTGGTAACGGTAACCGTCCCTGAGTCTGACAGACTCTGATACTGTCTGACCGAGTCTGACAGTTTATCAGTTTGAGAGTCTGACAGAGTGACAGTCTGACAGAGTGACAGTCTGACAGAATCTGACAGTCTGACAGAATCTGACGTAGTCTGACAGAGTCTGACACCACCTAGTTGGTACCACCTTTAGAGGGCTTTACCCTGCCGCCTGCCGGGGTCGCGGGACTAAACAGCAACTTGACCTCGGAACGTAAAGGGCTAATTGAAGGACGCCGTGGATTTTAGTCAGTACAAGTCTGACAGTACCTCCTCCCTGGCGGGAGAACTCATTTGATTTTACTTCGCTAAAAAAAGAAAAAAGGTAGTTAGATTACTTTTGCCAAAAGTAGTTAAGACGCGGACTGACTACGATTTTAATCGCTTATGACCGCGTAAACTATTGTCACCACTATGGAGCGTCAATAAGATTGAAAATTGAAAAAATGACATTTGTGTTGAAATGTGACGTAAGCTGCGAATGGGCATTTATTTTACTGCTTTTCTTTAGATTATTTAAAATATAGACATAAATAATGGTTCGGTAAAAGTTTTAAAAAAATGGAAAACCTACTAAATTCTTAAAAAAAAAACTGTTGTTATCGCTGGAAATACAGAGATCTTCGACGTCAAAGTTTATTTTTGTGCTACAACTTCCCAATTTTTATTGGGAATATCAAACTCTTATTTATTATTCTGTTCGGTTTAAATTCTTCTTTATACCCTTCTCTGTTCACTGTATTTTTCGCGTTGCTTATTTTTATTACATTACGTCATACTCGACGTTCTAAGAAACCAATTTTTGGGGATATGAGATAAGACCGCGCCTTAAGTACATGTAGTTATAACTACATGTAATCATAACTACATGTAGTTAGATTACTTTTGGCAAAAGTAGTTGTCTACATGTAGCTATGATAACACGTAGTTAGATTACTTTGGCAAAAGTAATCATAACTACTTTTAATCGTAGCTAGTAATCAGATTACAAAAAGTAGTTAACTATGCCCTACACTGCTTAGAAGTAACCTATTCACTCTTGAATCTTTTATTAATTCAGAAGATTAGAATAAATCATAAGTGTTGTTATTCTAAAAATACCTTCTGTTCTCAAACACATTTATCCCTGGTTCACTAACAAACGTTGCGATAATATTACCATAAATATGAAAATCTAGATAATATTCTATAAAGCAAAATTATAGTAAGTAAAGGTACTCACTTTTTGCCAAAAACATCTTCACATTGCTGGATAAAGAAGTCTAGTGAGAAATGATCGCCAAACACTTCAACCTCTCCTGAAGATGTCTGATAGAATCCAAACTCTGTGCAGGTTTGATACATCCATTGACGAGCTGGAATTAATAATACACATGGTAATTAAGGCAAATATTATAACGTATGACGTCATACGTTACATTGATAACTGGTCCCAAATACAATGCTAATGGAGCCCCTCTGCAGCATAAGTCCCATCCTTTCGTGCCCATCCTGCCCAACCATCTGCACTTTCCAGAATTTGAACGGCGACGCAAATGACAACAGGTGGCTACGTTTTCGTCGGATACAAATTGAGTCCATCGAAACGCACAGAAGAATTAATAAAATACCTACGATAAAGGTATCCTAAATAAGGTTTTGATATGTTTTTATTTTACGACACAACTATTGTCCTTGTCGTTTGTAAAGTCTGCTATTTGTTCATGTTCTTCAAAAGTGCTAAATAAAAATCGTTTCTTAATTTGCCTCATTATAATAACTTAATATGTAACTCTAACACCTGCCTCTGGTCCTCCGGAAAATAGTTATTAATTTGCTAAAGACTTCTATTGAAATTAATAATAAATTGTGCATACCTCCTTCTGAGCCCCAAGACATATTCCTCAAATCTTTGATCATGCCATCATAACTATAGTCCAGACAACTTTGATTGGATTTCTCCAGAATGATAGAGTTGAATGCTGCAAGCTTCTTGTATGCAGGTTCAGATCCAGGAGATGTTAACATATTACACACCTAGAAACATAGTATAAAAAGTTAAAATGCATGTACATATTGTTAATTTTTTATAATCTCATGTAAGAAAAACATGGCATGTGTTGTCTGATAAATTGGCTAAATGCCAAAATATTTTAAGACGCAGCCACAACATAACTTCAGCAGCTGTAATTATTGTAAGTCGCGTACGCAAAATACTCGCTATGTACGAATTGCGATCAACAGTCCATGATACTATACTATCTAGTATAAACCAAAATGTCCCCAAGTAGCAATGTCTGCATGTCCTGCCAAAATGATAAGCTACCTTGATTGAATCAAAATGTTCAGCTGCATCTGGTAAGGGGTGGGGGGGATGTCTTTGGCGATTATTAGACCCAATGGTGAAATGTCGTGATATTTTTCAAAAGGCGTAAATACAAATCTGAGGACCACGCTGTGGATCGCACGCCGGTGTTCTGCAGTTTATGTGGTTGATGACAACTAAGATACCTCTAGCAACTCTTTCGAGATCACCACAGTTTGGGCAACAGAGGTAAAACAATAATAATGAGATATTTGCTGTGCCGAGACCTCCCCTCTCACCCACGAAGTTAGGGTGAGATCTGACTTGACCCCCTCAACGTCTCATGCAATTAATGGATGCCCCCTAGGACTGGAAGCCAACAGCATAATTATTCGGAAAAGAACAGCAGAGAAGTAAGAATACAACATTTTCAACTTTCCTTCCTATTAAACAGGTCCTAATATAAAGGCCATTTTTGAACATTCTTTGAAAAAACCGGCCAAGTGCGAGTTGGACTCTCCCATGAAGGGTTCCGTAGTAGCAAGCATAGATTAGGGATATAATTATATTGAGATTATTAAGTAATATACACAAACAATAAAAATAACTTTGTTTTCCATAGTGTTTGTAAGAATGGCAAAGTTATATTTGCGGTTTTTGAAAATGTACTATATCTCAAAAACTGCTAACTGTATCTCATCCAAACCAATTTTCGTTGGAAGTTTTTGTTAAGGTCTATTTTTTTTAGTTTTATCATTCTCTTATTTTAAAGTTACAGGGGGGTGACACACATTTTACCACTTTGGAAGTGTCTCTCGTGCAAACTGTTCAGTTTATAAAAAAAAATATCAGTAACCTCAATATAATTTTTAAAGACCCATCCATAGATACCCCACACGTACGGGTTTGGTGAAAAAAAAAAAATTGTCTCTCAATTCTAAGTATGGGGGGCACCCCCAAAATTTGTTTTGTTATTATTTTTGTGTGAAAATCCTAATGCGGTTCACATAATACATCTACCTTCCAAGTTTCAACAGGATAGTTCTTATACTTTCGACAAAAATTGGCTGTGACATACATACGGACGGACGGACGGACGGACGGACGGACGGACGGACGGACGGACAGACAGACAGACAGACATGACGAATCTATAAGGGTTCCGTTTTTGCCATTTGGCTACGGAACCCTAAAAAGGAGGAGGTTCTCAATTCATTCGAATCTTTTTATCTGATACAGAAAGAAAAAAATATTTTACACTTTTTTGTGTTTTTTTAGAAGTTGGTTTAATATTTTATGATACTCTTATTTCTCACCGTATTGATGGTAAGATTCTTGTATTTAACATCAGCACTAATCCTATTGTCTTCATTATACTGGACCAAGTCTGCAAAGTCATCAGCTATGGAGTTGTAGAAATTCTTGATGTCGTTTTCTGATGCACCTTTAAAAGGCTTGCATACTCTGCAAAACAAAAAAAATACTGGGTGTCATTTTTGTATAATAATAATTGTTAAAAAACTTTTATTAACAACTGTTACCTGAATTCCTTCTCAACAATGTTTGGATGAGCCTGCATCATTGTTGTAATCTGTTTATGTGCTGTTTTTAGTTCGTTCACACAATCTTCTCCACCAGTTTTTTCGCGTAATGCATCAACTACAACTTCATAATATTCTGAAATCATACAAAAATTAAATGAATTGTCATAGTTAGTAGAAACATTATCTGGGCAGCCTATAAAAGACTTGATTTTTATCATAAAAAAGTAACACTACAAATTACACTGTGGCTAACAATAAATAATACATTTAGTTAATTTCTCTACTTGTGCAAAGACAAAATAAAAGTACTCTTGCTCACCCATAAAATTAACTTTTGCTAGCAGTGGACCACTGGAGGATACTGAAGCATATACAAGATGTGGATACTTTAGTCTCAGCCAGGCTGCTAAAGAACCAGGGTATGATCCACCAAAGGCTATCCAGCGAACATTACTCCTTAATTTATATCTTTCATTCATCGCACTTATAAAGTTTGCCAAGTCGGCCAATGCTTGGTATGATGACAAGTACTGCAAGTTTTTGACACTGAGGTCTCTGAAATTTAAATTTTATCAATGCGGATAATGTCATGACAGTATTCTGCCGTCTTAACGAAAAGTGCAATAACTAGGTTAAACCTAACTTCGAGAAAAACGCGGTTAAAGATTTTTTTTTGTTTCGTTTTTATCTCCATCACTATACATGGTATCAAGTTGAAACTTTCACTAAATGATATGTAACAATGTGGAGAATATTACGTGATACTCAATGTTTGTTCCCGCTATACAAAACAAAAAATACTATACCTAATGTTAAGTATTATTACTATTTACAAATAATGTTTACTAGACATAACTGCAATAAGTAACCTATTTTATTGCACTAATGATTAGGATAACCAACTGTTTCCTAAACAAAGATGCATTGAGTTTCTTATTAATTGCGGTTTTCATTAGTAAGAGACAAGTTTAAAATGACAAAGTTGCAATTTCTACTTAATAGCGTAAGCCTCAGTTGGGCAATATCTATACACCGTGTTCCGGACGATATACATAAACTTCGACCAGATGTTCAAACCACGGAAGTAAGCATTTTTCATTATGGACACATTAATAAATTCTTATTTTTTATTAATTTTCATACAAACTAAATACCTAGACGTAAATAACCCGTTATGCATGCCTCTTTATCCGAATTGGCAACGTCATTCATAACATTTGGCGGGCTGAAACAAATGAAATGCAAATAGTATTTGATAGATTTCAAATTAAGATACTTTCTCACTGCATAGCTCAATTAAATTTCATTAAATGAAATTACAAATATCTTTGTAACGAAGCCTTTTTAAGTACTACTTCCTTTGTTGGATTTGATTTGTAAAAGCCATAGAAGTATTTGCTAAAGTTTATGGATAACGTGAAGAACACGGTGTATAGTTATTTCAGTCTTGATATGTGAATCATAAAGCACGTAACCAGATATTGCATTTATGCTTATTTTAAAACCGCCTATGTCATAGATACAGTGGTGGTCACATAATTAAAGACACTTACAGGATATAATTTTTTCAAAGTTACCTACCCTATATTTTTTATTATAATGCAATAGGACCTTGCGCGATATAATTTAAATTATTGTGGCGGTTATTGTGAAAGGTTTGAAATGAAGTTAAGAGATCAAAATGTCGTATTTTACATTTTTATCAAGTTTGTTTATTGCAAGCAGTTCAAACTAATAGAAAGACTTGGCCATCTAATTAAAGACACACAAATTATGTAAGTATAAAAAAATAAATATTACAAAACTTGGAATGAACTTAATTATAATTAGTTTTAGATGTATAATAAAAACATAAAACCATGTTTTTAATATTTTGTCGCATGTCCTTTAGCAGCAACAACAGCCCGACACCGTTTAGGCATTGAAGCGATCAAATTATTGCAGGTTTCAATCAAAACTCCCATGCTTTTTTAAATGCCGTGTTATGTTGATGAACAATACTTGTACGTTTTATGAAACTATTTTCTTCACATGGGACAACAAGTTTTCGACCAGGTTAATTTCGGGACTGTACGGTGGCTAATCTAAAACTGTTACTGATTGGCTTCTAAGAAATTCTTTGACCATTGCTGAAGTGTGCTTGGGATCGTTATCATGTTGAAAAGTTCATATCACTGGCAAATGAACCTCGGCATAAAATATCATGCTTTGTTCTAAAATATTCTTATATTGAAATGTATCCATGTTACCTAATATTTTTTTTATAGGTCCCACACTGTGACCAGAAAAATATTCCTAAACTGCAATATTACCCCTCCATATTTGACTGTTCTCTTTGTGCATTATGGATCAATTTTTTTAGGATGTCACCTCATTTAAACTGTTTCATCCCAGTTATCCATTTTAATTTTAGTTTCGTCGCAAAAAAAGCATATTTTACCACTGTCGTTTTGTCTAGTATGCATATTTTTTGGCATATTGAAATCTTGTTCTCATATTTTCTTACTTCAAAAGTGAGATCTTATGAGAAATTCTTCCAAACAAGATTAGCTCACAGAATCGCCTTCTAATCGTTCTTGCAGACACTTCTTTAGACCCCTCTGCACCAAATACTTCTAAGCAATTCACTTCTGATCCTTTGAAAGGGTCTTTTTAGCCAACAATGCTATTCTTGAGTCTTCTCTTTGGGTTGTTTTTCGGGTTCTAGGTTTCCTAGGCACATATCCCGTAGTATTGAACTTCTTAAAATGCCGGATGGCGTTCATAACCATTTCTTTAGAACATCGCAAGTGATCTACAATTTTATTTTATGACCAAGCTTTGTCATAAAAATTGAGAATCATCTTGCTTGCAGAAGGATCATAACTTCTGTTTTATCTTACATACTAATTGAATTTAAATTTCACAATGAAACTTAAAGGAAGATCAAAATAGAGTTATTTTTTGCTGTGACGAAAATTCGTGGCATTATGGTAAAAATAAGTGCTCCTTTTAAAAAAAAAGTTATTGAAATACCCACTGTCTTTAATTACGTGACCAGCGGAAAATGTACAAGAAAGTTTGTATTACATTTGAAACAGGAATTATGACTAAACTCTTGTTATTATAACTTATATACTGTTTTCATTTAAAAATATACGACTTCAGTGTACACAAAATGACAATTAAAATGGAATTGAAACCTATCTAGGTTCTCTAAATATCATTTATATCGTTGTATGTGGTCAACATCAAGGGTGTCTTTAATTATGTGACCACCACTGTACGTATAAAGTGTCTTAGGAGAATATATAGATCTCTTTCTGCAGATTCCGAATATGTAGGTACTTAACTTAATTTGGGCCAAAACTCGAGTTATTGCACTTTTTGGTAAGGATGGCAGTATTAAAGTGCAAATACAATAAAGTTATGTAAAAAATAAAAAGATGATGATGCAATAAATACATAACTATTCGTAATCAGTGCTATTATTAATAAAATGTAGTATGTTAATAAACATTCTTACTCAGTAGGATGACTCTCCCCATAATAACGATGTTCTAGATTGATACAAAGAGCATTGAACTTCTTTGCATAATCTATCCAAGCCCCTTTAACCATCCATCTTGCATCAGCCGGTCCTTCACCACCAATCATCAAAAACACAGGCCCTTGTTTCTTGAAGTCATAGAAACTGTCATTGACAAAGTAGCGCTGAAACAATATGGTCATGACTATGTCAATAGGATTTCTATTATTGTTGGTTTTCTATGTGATTCTGAACATAAGCATTCATACTACTAACATCATCGAGCTTACACAAGTGTAAAATAAGATGACAAATTAATAAAGATGATACCAATAAAATTTACTGTAAGTATACAGATTTAGTTCTTTGTGTGTGACCCGTAGACAGTACAGGTAAGCTTAATTATTATATTTTGACAGGCAAAGTAATTATAACCCAACTGTTTCCACTTCTATAAAAATATATGAAGTATGAAACACCCACCTGTTTCCAAGTCCTCAAATCAGATGGACTTGAGTGATCTAATCTTTGCTTGAACCATTGTGCTGGAGGTAGCTGTTCACCATTATAGCCCCCTGGAGCTCCTAAATTGCCGCCCTTTCCTCTACCGAGCCGAAAATGTTTAGCACCATGAGCCCCAAAAGATAAAACTATTAGACACGCTAATGTAAAGGACCGCATCGTTTTAATGCGCAGAATTTATTCAATGTATATTATAGACTTGGTCAGCTAATAATTTGATAATAGACTTGAACACTCGAACAGTTACAATAAAAATGATTCGTAATCAGCAAAGACCGGCGCGCGAACGTCAACAATACGATACTTAAGGTGGAATGCTCCAGGGTAGACCGCGAAAGTCAAAATTTCTTGAGTTTTTTGCAATTTGCAGGCCAGGGTTAGGTTGTATGTTGATTAAAATATTGATAGCGGCTGTAAGACGTATGTAGTTACAGAATTATTATCATCAAAATCACCAATACAACCCTCTAAGTTCATAAAACTGCAGGAACAAAAAAATAACATAAAAAGTCATTCCTGCAGCTTTATGAACTTAGAGCGTTGTATTGATGATTTTGTTGATTATAATTCTGTAACTACATACGTCTTACAGCCGCGATCAATATTTTAATCAACATACAATTTAGCACTGGCCTGCAAATTGCAAAAAACGCAAGAAATTTTGAATTTCGCGGGCTATCCTGGAGCATCCACCTTAAGTGATACTATCTGCAGAGGGGTACGGGGGGTGGAGGTACATTAATGGGCCTACCACACGCGCTCGTCTAAATCCTTATCTAAATCGGTCTATCCTTAAACCCCTTCTACACGATCCAACCCGGCCACCCGACAGAGGAGACCTTGGCCCAGTTGGTGTGAAAATCAACCGTGTAGACGTTGGTCGGCCGACCAGATATGGGCGGAGTCAAACGACCTTCGGACAACCTTGGTCGGGAGCGCATCCATCGCGACAGGCTGTGTCCGTGGTCGGACCCCGACAGCATTACAGACGGTTGGGTACTGTTGACACGACCAAGGTCACCTCTGTCGGGGGTCGGGTTCGATCGTGTAGAAGGGGTTTTAGTTGGATGTGAGTTTTAATATTAAAATGGTTAAAGCTGAGAACATATTATCGGACGCGTCCGTCAGCCGCGGCTGAGTGACGCGGCTTAGCAGTGTGCACGGTAGTTCGGACGACCCTCTTCGGATGCACAAACATCCAGCCGGCCAGATTCTGTTCGGACGTCCGAACGCTCAAGGTCACGTCCGCGTCTTACGACCGACAGTTTGCACCATTGAGATGAAGTTATATGGAGATGCCCCGATGTTCTATACATACATTTTGTTTATACAAATATGAGTCAAACATGAGACAGAGAGTGAAATATTGGTTTGTCTCTTACTTTCTAATGCAGTAATGATATTTGACAAAAGAGACAACAATATTTCGGTTGTTGCTCAAAATGGAATATTTTGTTGGGATATTTCCCGCAGTTACAGAAACGTGCCCATTTCGCCATTTTATGTGCCAAGTTTCGTGGTAGTTCTGCTGTCAAACAGTTGTTTACTTTTTGTTGAATTTAGATTTTTGAGTAAATTACGGAGTGTTTTCTTTTAAAAGTGCGTGTTACCATTAAGAAACAGTAATTCAACATGCCTGGATGTGCCATTGTGTCTTGTCATGCCAGAAAAAAGAAAAATCAGCCTGAATTGACTTTGTACAGGTTAGTAACAGGTTTTCATGCAAAACTACATGAAATAGAACAATTTCGGTAAAGAAATCGCTATGTGACCTTGTTTTCATGGTTAGAGTATTAATATTTGGGTTTATTTCCGTCCTACAGACAATATTTTTCATTTCTTATTTTCGTTCGTTTGTTTACAATAATAATAGCGTTGTACCGTTACTGTAATAGTTCCCGATACTAGTCCTTCGTTACACTGAAACTGTTACGAAATGATATATTGATAAAAAAAATACTAATCATTTATAGGTTTCCCAAAAATGAAAGATTGAAGAAAAAATGGTTGGACTCTATAGGTGACGAAAAACTTTGTCCTCGAAGTAAAGACTGGCTTATGTGTTCACTTCACTTTGAAGAAAAATGTTTTAACAGAACACTTGATGTTATTAGGTTACATGAGAACTCTGTACCTACATATTTTCGGTAAGTGTGTATTAAAATGATTGTTAAATAACAGCCTGGTTTTTTAGCCTAAGTTATATGGATAGTAATGCATATATTTTTTTTTTCAGACATCCAACAAAAAACTACTTCCAGAGTCATTTGTATTCTGTGAAACAAGCAACACTCGAGAATCTGATGTTTCTTGTACATCTATTGTAATAAAGGAACCATCTACCGTAATAGATGAACCATCTAGTGTAATGGAGGCACCATTGCAGTTGACCCATCAATTTGTGGGAACAGTGCACAAAGAGGTATGTAAATGTTGATTTTTTAACCGTTTTCTGACAAACAGACGGCAGCACATCAAGCGCCGCAATTGTCAAAGACTTGTTAACTGTCACTTGAAAATAACTTTTAGCAATAAAATGCAATATGCAAATTATTTTTTAACAGTGCATAATTAAGTTATTGGTTAATAGTGCTGATACATTTGGCATGCTCGTGAAAAGGCGCTGTCAGATGGGACTGGTCATCTCTTAGCTGCCACGGTCTATTTTAATTTTTCATTAATTTTTTTTTAATATTAACTGTACACTTAACTTGCTACGTTGAGTGTAAAAAGAGTGTCCATGGAGTTTCTTGTCCGTTCTTTTCCATAGAGATCTTCGCTCTGGAATGGGCACCTACGGTACTTTCACAGTTATTATGTCTTGTGACTACAACTGTAGCACCATAACAATTTTGTACTGATTTATTTTTATGTCTTTTGACCATTCAAAAGTGCCTGTAATTATTGGCCAAGTAGAAATTTTGATTTGATTTAACTATTTATCTTTTCTATTACAGGTTTTACAAACTGGAAGATTAAAGCCTTTAAAGAAAAATATGTCAAGCAACAGAAAACAATTAAACGCCTCAATGAAAGAATACGAAGGAAAAAAAAATTGCTGATTTGAAGGCTGTTGTGATAGAAGACTTGGCGGGACCAAAAGACTTTTTAAAAAGACAAATTAACAAGTCCAAAGGTTTACCTGTACAATCCGAATTAATCGTCAAATTTTAAATTAACGCTAACACATAAATATATGTATAATATTTAATTACAATCAGTAGCGCAAATGTGAAAATTTATATATTTTTTTACGTAACTACATGGATTATAATTCAATCATGGTATCTAGTCGTAATACTATTATGTTATCCTAAAAGTACCAGGGATACTAGTATCCATACTCGTTACAGTAACACTATGTTTCTTGATTGGCACAACCCTAGCATTGGCCGCCATTTTATGTGCCACGGCGAACTTGTAGGTATCCACGTTTTTGGTGTAGGTATTTCCAGTCCATAGGATTATAATGTCTATGGTTTGCACAGTGTAGTATTAAATGTACTGGCTAGATAATGAGTAAGCCGCGTCTTTCAGCCGCGGCTGACGGACGCGTCCGATAATTTGTTCGCAGCTTAATTGTGCTGTGGGACAAGGGGGGCACCGTAAGCCGGGGAGTATCTCAATCGATTTGGTTTTCGCATGAATAAAATAGTTTTTGTGACGTCATAACAGGTAGTCAGACTCAAAAAATGGCACGTTCGTTTGGTATTTATTCATACAGAGCCTCTACTACGAGTTGTCAATGGGGATGGCAACTCAAAGCTATTCGTAGATGTCGCTGCGATCGTTGCCCCATAAGTCAGATTACTGTATAGCTTGTACAAAAAACAAAAACGTATTTTGTTATAAAAATTGAGTTTATTCTAAAAAACAAATATGGGAAATTATTCGTCAATGCAAGTGCATATACTAAAACCAGAACTAAGACACCGCGGTGCGTCTACAAGAGGAAAAAAAGTGATTTAGTTGAGAGGCTAGAAATTTGATTCTACTACATTAGACACACATTTACTTGTAGTTGGGATTTAAAATTGTAATTTTTAAGTAGGTATTAAGTACTATCGCACAATGTAATCTGTGCTCACTTTTAAAACAAAATCGCGTGCGCAGTATCCCACATCTGTGAACTGGCCACCTCTTTTATGAAATGGATGACCCTTTTTTATGAATAGGATGAATGGTCAAAACAAAGGGCCTAGGAAGTGAAAGTTATAACTCTGCAAGCAGAAATAGTCTTTACGGTGGTAAGTATATACATTGGGCGATAGTACATGTGCTAGCCTCTACAAAGAATATAGTACTGCTTCTGACATTCTATATTGAGAAAAATGTAATCAAGTTTTGTGTTTGTCTTCTTCATCTAATTTACATCTAGGTATTTTATAGATTGGAGCAATATTATAAGAATTTTTATTTCCTAACACCACCACTATCACAAATCTCGGTCCCGGTGATAATTCTTCCACCAGACGAACCATTTCATGATATTATTATAAAGAGCGATGCAATACATAACCTCCAATAGAAAAGTAGATATTATTTTGAAAGGTGTATTCGATTGTTTAGTTATTGTATAATCATAGAATTTCATTAATAAATTCAACTCACGGCCTGTCCCGGCTTCACAATATTTGTTTATTATATAGCTTTTCCTTATTAATAATACAATTTTTGTTCTCACAGCAGTCATAGCAACTACCCATTATTTCTTGATAGTGTGAATTGTCGGAAATTTGTATGTTCCATCATTTTTACAGCCTATTACACGACATCTAGTCATTTTACATCAATAAAAGCGTTTTTTCAGAAAATTCCTTTGATTTGACAGTTTTTTTGGGACACAAATGTCAGTTTTCACTTTGACACTTGCCTTCCCCATTGTCATTACGATATTCGATCATACGCATCGACCGCGTTTGGCGCTCTCATTGGTTGAGAGTTCATACAACCTTCAAGCGGACCCAACGACCATTTATATCTAGACGCCTCATGCACAAAATTATTCTGCCAAGTCGCTGAGGTACGACGTAAGCGAGGGGGACGGGGTACTGCGTTCTGATTGGCTAACGGGACGAAGTACTGCGTTCTGATTGGCTAACTCAAGGTCAGTGCGACGAGGGGACTCACAGGAGTGGTCGAGTCACGACGGTTATAAGACTTTTTTACCTAATGTGTTGACAGACATCGGTCGCCTGTGATTAGGAGTCTAGATATAAATGGTCGTTGAGCGGACCAATGAGAGCGCCAAACGCGGTCGATATTGATGATCGAGTATCGTAATGACAACTCATGATATGGGCACAGATCGTGATATTTGCGTTATCTAGGTATTTCTATACCAGTTGCCGACCGTGTATTGTTTTTTCATGCGAGAAGCTTGTGTAGGTATGTTAAAGCTTGTGCGTGTGGTAGGCCCATTAGGTCAAACAACTCAACGAATGTAGCATTGCGCGCCGTATCGTTATGAGGATTACGTGTTTTTGAAATGGGAACTAATTTTTTGAGCTGTTATTTAAAAATTCGAGATGTTGTTATGATCAGTTGAAAAAATATTGAGCAGTTATTTAATTTAATGGCGGTTGATTCATTATTGCGACAGTAAAACATGAACAGTAATAAAAAAATTGTCGGTTATTTTATCATACAATGTCAATACTAAAAATAATTGAGCGATCCAATAACCGAATAAGCGGTAAAAATGATGAAATGAGCGGTTCGATAAATAGTTCGGCAGATATTATGACACCTTGGCAGGTGGTAATCGGCAATTTGACTAAAGATGCAAGAGCGAGCGAAGCCAGCTCGGGACTTGAGGCACCCCAACTCGGACCCGGAACCTAAACTGTCCGGGACAGGTTAGGTTCCATCCCCATTGTGTTAGGTTACTTTAGACCTTGCAAACAGAAATAGGAGCTCCGCGAAGCGGGGCTCCGTCGAGCTACCTTGGTAATCAGCAATTTGACTAAGGATCTACTTTACCACCTCATTCTTTATAGAATTACTTAGAATGAGATTTCTTACCGACAAATTCCGATTTATTACATGCCCACACGTACCTAACCGCTCGTTCTCAATAAAATTTTTCCGCCCATTTCATTATTTTCCTGCTCTGCAATTATATATTCACTGATCCATTTACTATTTTTTATTACTCATTTTTGTTTACTTTACTGCTTAGTTTTAACTACTGAACTAGCTAATAAACGGTTTGTATACTATCGGTTAACATAATTTTCATTTCATCGAATATTTATTTGCGATAACAACTTTTCCGCTATTGATCAAAAGGCATAATGTTCATTTGATGTAATGTTCAGGTGGTATAATATTTAGTTTATCGAATATTCGATTGTAATGTAATGCAGAAAAGAAAACATTGTAAATATTTGTTCCGTCAATCTACCTTGGTAGATGGTAACTAAGCGAGCGAAGCGAGCTCGGGACTTCGGGCACCCCGACTTGGACAGGTTAGGTTCGAAGGGGATGCGGGGTCTGAAAAACTCCGCCATCCCCTTTGTGTTAGGTTACTTTAAACCTTGCAAACAGAAAAGCGGGGCTCCGTCGAGCTACCTTGGTAGGTGGTCATCAGTAATATACCATCGTGTTATCGCCATGACGGTATTTAAAAAATAATAAAATTAATAACATTAGTTGTGAAGGGCCCATAATCTATCATATTTCGAGCCTACAAAATACTGTGCTACACATTCTTTGATTTCGAGTTAACTCTGGTGAAACATTCCAAGTAAATACAGTAAAACCTCGTTAAGTCGAACCTCAATAAGTCGAAAACCTCCAAATCTCGAAAAAATATTTTGTGCCTTCTCTTCAAACACCAAAACCTCCATTACTCGAAATTTCAAGTCGAAATAATCAGTGAGTCCCTCCAAGCCATTTTGGTACATAATATTTTCCCTCCATAACTCGAAAAATTAAGACCTCTGTATCTCGAACATAGCAATGTTTTGTTTTAGAACCTTTACAACCCGATCATTTGAGAGTCATTACCTCTATTGTTCGAATAATAATAAGTTACCGACTTTGAGAATTCGCCGACAGTGTAAGTACACCATGATTTCTTAGAAAGCAATTTAAGAGTCCAATGAATAGAAATACCATGAATTTATGACGATAAGACGTGTTTGCTTGCTTGGTGTCAGGTGTTTCATTTTTTTTTTAGTTTTGGTTTCATTTGTATTTTAGCGAAGCAAGTCATTTGTTGTCGAGTGAAATATTGTCAGAAGTAGTTTCGTTCTACTGCAACCAACACACAACAATTAGTACAACAGTGCACAAATTAAATTGTTGAAAACATGAGTGCTGTGAAACGTAGAATGAAAACTTCGAGTCTCGGTGAAAAATTAGAAGTGCTCGAAGCTGTGAAGCTGTCAAAAGAAGAAAGATGTTGCTGAACAATTTGGCTTGCCAATGAGTACTCTGTCAACAATAATAAAAAATGAATCAGACATCATGAGAAAAATACAAAACGATCAAAGCTTGTCCTGCAAAAGACAAAGAAAAATATGTGTGCCACCGCCCACCTCTGCAACTTGAATTTTTATTTATTATACCTCTCTAACTCAAAATTTATAAGAATTTATCTCAACCTCTTTATGTCGAATCAAAATCCGCCTAAGTCGAAAACTCTATCTCGAATTTTTTGGCGTCTCCCTTGAAGTTTGACTTACAGAGGTTCAAGGAATTTATATACTAACTAACTGGAAGGTGCACGAATAAAAAATCTCAAAAAAAAATCAACTCTATCTTAAAAGCCTAGAGTTTACTTTTGTATAATGGAGTCAAGGAATAAAAAACGTTCCCGAGCGTGTGCGAGCGAGAAACCGATATAGGTGGAGTGTGTCTCTGTCTTGCCTGGTCACCGATTGGTCAGCGATTGAATCAATATGGCCGACACATTTTCGCGTTGAAGTCTTATTTTTGTGTTCGCTGGTTCTTTCTAATGTATTTCAGTGAAAACGCATTAAATATGGTAAAATCGTGTTGTGTGAATGGGTATAGTAGTTAGGGGTATGCTGGATGTGGAATTTCGTTTTTCAAGTAAGTTTTTAACTTTGTATACAACTTTTACAACTAGGGTGACCAATGTTTTAGATTGACATAAGGAAAATTCCAATTAAGAATCACATAGATGCATGAAAATTGCTAAGCGTGGTACTCTATGTAGTCTGTGCTGCTAAGTTCGAAAATTCGAACAATTTATTCTATAAAATCATGGAAACGGTTTTCGATGTAACTAAATTTTTTCTAAGTAGTTCAAAACTAGTTCGAGGTACATCGTATCGTATGTCATCGACTTGTTTTGCGACTCATTATCACCGTAGACTTGAAAAGGAGTAAAAACGCATTATTAGCATATTAACATTGGACCTCGCGTATGGCGTTGGTAGTAGTTTAAAATCAAATCATTTATTTCAAGTTGGCCATACACAGGCACTTTTGAATTGTCATTGGCAATGTTTGTTTTCTAAATACAAGTATTTGTTTTGTTTCTAGATTCCCTAAAAATGAAAATCTGCAGCAGCGGTGGCTTGAAGTTTTTCCTTTAAAGAAAATGTATTCAAGCTATAGCATAGTTTGCAACCGTCATTTCAAGTCAGAGGACATAATCATTCACAATTTTGAGAAAATCAATTCTCAAACGTGATGCCATTACGAAACTTTTTAATCATTTATAATAATTTAATAAACGTTTCAGTAAAATTATGTGTTGTTAAAGAAAAGCTCAAGCTTGGTCTATTTTTTGAATTGCATCCCTGTATCTATGCTTTAAAACCTCTTAACAATATGCTAATCTTGAAGACACTGAATGAATACGAGTGCCACGTATCTTCACATCACGCATAAAAAGCTGTACCTAATGGGTAAAGACGACGGCACGGTTAGTGCAGTGGCTGAGCGATTTTACTGCTTCGCTGCGTGTCGCGGGTTCGATTCCCGCGCGGAGCAAATATTTATATGATTTACAAGTAGTTGTTTCAGGTCTGGGCGTATGTGTATGTAAGTTTCTATGTTTGTAAACTCTCCCACGACACGGGAGAAATTCCTAGTGTGGTTCAACGTTTAAAAAAAAACAAGACCCAACACAGTTGCAGGCCATGATCATAAAATAATAGTTGTTTGTAGCTGTCCCAAGAGTTTTATGATTATTGGACACCCTATTAGAAAGAGACAACATACACTCTCGAAGCTTACTCGCTGGGAACGTTTTTGGGTTGCTCGTCCTCATTCCAGTTAGTATATAAGTTCCTTGCAGAGGTTCTACTGTAATAAAATCTTAGACTATGGAAAAATTGAAATCTTTCATCTCATCAGACAAAGTACGAAATTAATGTTTCGCCATCCCTATTTTTGTAAATCTATGGTACGATCCTTGTTTTAACGTTGGCAACACCGTTCAGTAGCCGAGTCAGCCACTCGAGCGAGTCAACATTCCCACTTGCGAATGCGATCGATCGCAAGCAAGGTGTAGTTATCTCTGGTGGAAAGCGCTCGGTGGGTTTGAAAATGGCTCTTTTCAGATATACGTTGTCTAAATTGCCAGAGGTGCAGGTAAATACATATTTGATTAATATACTCTTCCTTATAATTCAAAATGTAACTTAATAATCTTGCACAATGTATATTTTGTGAACTTTTATAACCTTCTTGCTCACATTTTGGGTTTGAAGTTATGTAATGGGATTATAATCTATTTTGGGAATAACTTCAAATATATTGCACCCCGATAGTCTGTGTGTTCCGGTAACTTTATTAGGAGCGAATTGTCGCAGTTTATTTATTAATCGTCGTTTACTATACGACCGGTATACTGTACCCAAGAGCATGCAGATTTCCAGCGGGAAATTCCAGTCAAGATGTTTTATAACAATTCGTACAGGATGTTCGTTTGTAGTCGAGGCGATTATAAATTATTATAAAGCTTGAGTAAGTACATATTTTTTCATTTGTGCTACATTCACTCTTTTCGCGCATTTATGTTTGCATGACACATGCCAACTTGCCAAGTGACTATAGTGTTCAAAATCGATAAACAATTTAAAGTAAACTAATTTTAACCTTATTTATTGGGCTTAGCTTTTCGTAAAGTCGTAGGTCGTCTTTTGTTTCTTTTAATTTTATTTGGATATATTTTTACCTACCTACTGCATTGTTGATTTAAAATGTGTCATGTATCTAAGTACAATTTTATTCTGATTCTAGAAATAATAAGTTATTGGAGTTTATGATTGGTCAGTAGATTTTTCATACCAATTAGTGATGTATCTCTGTGTGCAAATAAAATTAGTTAAATAACAAAATTATCAATGCAAAGAAATCATGCAGGTGATAATATTCAAGGTTTCAAAATTTTGAATAAACATTTACTAGTTGTAATAAAAGGAACAATTTCTATGATTGACTAAGTAGGTTCAAATTCAGAGGAATATTTCTATCTTAATCTGGTTAATAAATGTCACAGTTTGCACATTATTTAGGCCTCATATTTACTATTTGTTCATTTATTGATATTTGACTTAGAGTGTGTCTTTAAATTCTCTTGTTTATTAGGTAGGTAATCCAAAGGTCACCATTGGCCCATTATTTGTTAATTTATATACAACTACCAAGACTTAATTATATGTACTTATCTTGCTTTGATAAACTGCTACCTGGCTTATTTTGAAATGGTTCCAAAAATAATGATTCTTATCAATTTGAGTAGCTACCTAAGTTTTTATAAAAGCTTGTGGCAACATAACCAACATAATTCTATAAACATAAATTCCGGTAAGATTGTGACAACTTTGTGCCTACTCTCTTAACAATTGCCTTGTATACAAATTAACATAATCATAGCTAAAATATATGTACCAACTGAATATTATCACCTGGCATGTTGTCTCTATGGTTACATAATTTGTTCTTGTTTTCTGAAAGTGTCAAGATAATTAATCTGCAGAGTGCACCACAACTAAGTTTATCATAACCTTATCAAGTTATCACAGAAAAACAAAACTTCAGTTTCTAGCAGAGGATTAAATTGAATTGCAATGATTGATCTGTTATGGAAATATGTAGTGTAGTCATGTGAGATTTGCACAAAGTAGGTATGTGGCAATGGCCTTGGTCAATCTGTGTCAGTGTCATGCACGGTGGCGCTTGTCAGCGTGATAGCCGTTGTCGCTGCAGCATCGCGCTCTGTGCCTCCTCTGTCACGTGGTGCTACGAGCACGATCATAATTATTACTTCATACGAGAATTTTAACGCAACCGTGTAATCACGAGCCGCTCATTGAGCGAGCACACGCGCCACACGTCAAACTCTACGAGATAGCGCTGTTCGTGTTCGTACCTCCTCATGACATAATCAGGAGCAACACTTGACTTTACAATGTCAGGTGACTACTATTGTTCAACGCGAATGTGATTTACATAATTACGTAGTTTTAATGTTCGTTCGGACGACTGACAGCCAGTGCCCGGAACATAATTTGCTTGTATTTATTGATGGCGTCGTGACGCGATATCGTTATCAGTAAACTATGTAACAGAACTCCCCGCAATGACATTCACGATGCGTGTCCTCTGCTATGCCCCAACTCTAAAGATAACCATGCAGGTCAACCCGCGCTCGCAGCGGGCGGGCACACGCCCAAATGCTCACGATTATTATAGGCACATGTTACATGTAGATATCGTTCACATATCCACTGCACCAAGAAGACTTGAATTGGATTTACACACACAAAACAAGAGTAACGCCGTGTTTAAAAAAAAACCAGTGAAGAACGTTGGTTACTATGACGCACACGTTCAAGGTTGCGTTGAGCTATGGCTTCTAGTAGTAAATAACAAAAACTGTTGCTGCGACTAGGAAATAATACGAACTCAATACCAATAGGTATCTGATGTTAAAATATACAGTATGTACCTATAAAAAGTAACGGTAAATTTTACGAAATCGCATAGGTCGGTAGGTATACCTACCTATTATCATACGTGAATTGTAAGTCTGTGATAAATACCACATGGTTTTATTGTATTAAAGTCGACGCGATAAGGTACGACCAATTGATAAAGCGTTAAATGTAAATTGTTTTTTCACCGATTTCAAAAACTAGGAGGTTCTCAGTTCTTTGGACTTTTTATGTACGCCTTGTATGTATGTAATTATGTTCCCCGATAACACATAAAGCGATGTGAAAAGTTATTTTGTTTGAAAGGGTAGATTCCCAGGTGGACCCATGGTCTTCTGGTTCTATGTCGATGATGTTAGAGGTCGTTTATATTATTTACACTTATTTTTTTAAAGAAAGAAGAATGAATTATGCACTCTACTGGAAAATAATCCTTACGAAATTGAGCGCCTCTTCTGATAAACATTATAAATTACAACTGCTATCTGCTATGAAATCGATCTTATCAATAGGACGTCAGTATAAAGTAGCTATTGCTTGTAGGTACCTAATTGCTGATCTTTACCTCTATCAGAAAAATAATGTTTATCTGTAGCCATTCGTAAGATTGGAATATAGTGACGACTTGACCATTCAACGTGTGTGCTAATTAGCTCTCAGTATAACGCTAACCACATATTTAGCAATCCCAGTTTATGTACTAGTACTAGTTATAACACGTTAGCGATTTTTTTTTACAAATTCATTCCGAAAATCGTTAAACTAGCTCCTTCGTGGTTTCACCCCCGCAATTCGGCACCTATAAGGTCGTCTCGTGATGTTATTGCCTATCCAAATAAATAGGCTGATCCAAAACAAAAACATTTTTTCAATTCTATCTAGTACCTACTTAGTTCCTGAGATTAGTGCGTTCAACCCATGTTCAACCAGCAAACAAACTCTTCAGCTTTATAATATTAGTGTAGATTAACTATGCCTACTATGCGACAAAATTAACGAGGAAGTTTTAATGACGCCATATTGCGACAACGTGCACGTTTTTCTAACAATAGCACACTTTTCATCATCATCATCATCATCTCAGCCATAGGACGTTTACTGCTGAACATAGGCTTCCCTTTCCCAACGTGAGTCTCGACTTAGTATACAGTGTTCTCTTACGGCAGGTTTCGGTGAAAGTCTCAGACTTTCACGTGAATCTGAGACTTACACCGAAAGGGATTCGCGCCACTAAAAATACATTGTTAAAGCTGAGAACATATTATCGGACGCGTCCGTCAGCCGCGGCTGAGTGACGCGGCTTAGCAGTGTGCACGGTAGTTCGGACGACCCTCTTCGGATGCACAAACATTCAGCCGGCCAGATTCTGTTCGGACGTCCGAACGCTCAAGGTCACGTCCGCGTCTTACGACCGACAGTTTGCACAGTGTAGTAGGTAATAAATGTACTGGCTAGATAATGAGTAAGCCGCGTCTTTCAGCCGCGGCTGACGGACGCGTCCGATAATTTGTTCGCAGCTTTAGTTCCGACATCCACGCGTACGAAGTCGCGGGCACAGCTAGTCTTACATAGGTCCTGACCTGACTGATTATGATCAAAATATGTATGCCTATTTTGATCATTATTATTTCAATGCTGCCAAGCCTAAAGTGGTCTTATAAATACTTGAAATATCTCAAAGTATTATAAGCAAGTAAGATACAGGGCTCAGTGGTGCACATTGGGAGAGGCCTATGTCCAGCAGTAGACGAATACAGGCTGATGATGATGAAGTAATTAATATTATAATCACATAATATTACATATAGCGTCCATGACAACGCGGAAGCAAGTTTATTGCGATAACATCAACTACCTATTTGACCTTATGTTGTGGATCAAAAATCAATACGTAGTAGGTAGGGCTAGGGATTTTATTAAATCTACTCACATTTTAAATTTACTCGTAAGCCAATGTCAGCGTCAAAAAAACCCTAAAAATCATGATTTTTATTTATTTTCATGCAATCAAAAATCTTCACGTCCTTCAAACCTTGTTTTTCAGCACCAAGCATTGTATAAATTCTTATTATGCGAAATATTTGAAATCTTTTATGTTGAAAGTCATTTTTGAGGTGATCTTTTTGTAGGTGTCCCTTTTTTCTACTGTCAACGTATGTCTCCAAAAAAAATGAACAAAAGAGTATCTTGGAACACCATCACCTTTTTCGTAATGGGATCCCCCGGTCCCCGGTCTTTGTCCTTTTTTTCTTCCATTGGTGTTGACCGTTAATATTTTTTTAATAACAGGTTGAAATTATGTAAGGGTTTATTTTTTGTCTATTGACGAGTCTATGACATCATTCTACCACCTACTTGAAGGAGATTGAATTAATTAAACAATATTAGTTACTTCGCTTTTTTGTGTTAAATCTCATCGCGTAGGTTCGACGCCTTTTAAATTTCGATTACTAAAACCTGATTTTACAAACGAGCTCGTCTCCGGAACGGAACAGCATCCGCACTATATCTACAAACTTAATATTATTATTTATTCGTACTTTTTTTACCAGCGGTGAATATCTCAAGCTGTTTTTTTTTTAATTTTGTTGAACTCCGCTAGTGTTACGCACTATAATTATGTCTATACAACGTGTAACACAAAATGCGCAAGACCTCTCGTGGGGTATCTCAACCCATGTTACTGAACAATGTTTGTTCTAAGACTTTTGGAAATTCGCAAAAAAAAAATATTTTTCATAGAGATGGGCCCGATCAATTTCTCATTTTGTATGAAAAATCATATTTTTTTTTGCGAATTTCCAAAAGTCTTAGAACAAAAATTGTTCAGTTACATGGACTGAGTTACCCCACGAGAGGTCTTGCGCATTTTGTGTTACACGTTGTATACAGTTCAATTAAGAAGGAGTGTGCCAATGATCTCCATCTGTCAACTATCACTTGAAAATAACGTTTAGATAAAAATACTATCTACAAATTAGTTTTTAGTAGTGGCTAATGTCTTTAGTATCTTGCTTGAGTTATTTTCATATAATTATTATGATAAATTGTTTATTTGAAAGCGTGCAAGTGTTAATAAGGGGTACAAGACGTCACAATATGGCATCAGGAACTCTCTTTCATAGTTCACCAATTCCTACCAGTTTCTACTGTGGATTTCATCTACGCAGAAACAACCTTGTACCGTACTACTATAATCATTGCCATCATCATTGATATTATCTAAATGTAGCACTAGACTACGAGACTTATAACATCATTGCTGGGAAATCTTTCAATAAAGTGCCTAGTCAGTAGTCACCATCCGATCGTTAATTTCCTAGAAGCCGTAATAGCTTGCAGCTCTTTTATTATTCAGTATCAAGTCGCTGCAGTACATTTTTGTCTGGTTGACTGCGATGCTGTCAACCAGACAAAAATGTACCTATTTTACTTGTAGTAATTTTTTTGCAACGAAACGCTTCTTTTTCCTCTGATGTCACCATTTAATTTTACATGGAGAGGCACGTTCCGCTAAACTATCTATACATCTTCTATACATCTTACATGTAAATAAAATTGGAGTGTCTGTTTGTAATATTGAAATAACCGTTTTTTTCTACTTGCATATTATGAATATACTCGTATATGTATACGGTACATACACCAAAATAACATTTTTTAAAATTTTTGTCTGTCTGTTTTCTATCGGCTAATCTCTGAAATGGCAGGACCGATTTTGATGGTACTGTTATTGGCAGGTAGCTGATGTAATAAGGAGTAACGTTAGGCTACTTTTGTTTTAGAAAAATCTTTCATTTTACAAAAAAAAACCGGCCAAGTGCGAGTTGGACTCGCCCATGAAGGGTTCCGTAGCAGCAAGCATAGATTAGAGATATAATTATATTGAGATTAGTAAGTAATATACACAAACAATAAAAATAATTTTGTTTTTCATAGTATTTGTATGAATGGCAAAGTTATATTTGCGGTTTTTGAAAATGTACTATATCTCAAAAACTGCTAACTGTATCTCATCCAAACCAATTTTCGTTGGTAGTTTTGGTTGAGGTCTACATTATATATTTTTTTTAGTTTTATCATTCTCTTATTTTAGAAGTTACGGGGGGGGGGACACACTTTTTACCACTTTGGAAGTGTCTCTCGCGCAAACTGTTCAGTTTAGAAAAAAATGATGTTAGTAACCTCAATATCATTTTTAAAGACCTATTCATAGATACCCCACACGTATGGGTTTGGTGAAAAAAAAATTTTTGAGTTTCAATTCTAAGTATGGGGGGCACCCCCAAAATTTGTTTTGTTTTAATTTTTGTGTGAAAATCCTAATGCGGTTCACGTAATACATCTTTCTACCAAGTTTCAACAGGATAGCTCTTATACTTTCGACAAAAAGTGACTGTGACATACACGGACAGACAGACAGACATGACGAATCTATAAGGGTTCCGTTTTTGCCATTTGGCTACGGAACCCTAAAAAATGGATTATGTGCACTTGCTATCACAACTTCACGTAACTTTTATACGCAACAATATGTGGGTAAATTGAAGTAACATTAAGTTTTTAGTTTAATCGTAATCAGCTCACATCTTATAAAACAAATGTAAATTAATAAATATTATAGTGCTTCCGAAGTATAATATTAAAACAGCGCCATTTATCGAATTAAGACTGGACTACATATATCAAGAGATCAACTGCGTCCGTATTCGTTTTATCTTTCAAAAAAGTTATGGTTAGATTAGGTCTAGGGTCAGCTCAGATTGAGTTACCGAGACCGAGACCCGTAAAGTGCAAAGAAAATAATAACTTGCAATTTGATTCATTTTTTTTTGGGACAAACCCACCACACTATTCCCAAACCACTGCAACTCCTGAGAGCCAGAATCAACAGTGGCAACCACCAGAAAAGCGCCGAGACAATGAAGCTCGACGTGTCCCGGAGAATGAATTTACCTGTCTTGGATCCTGCACGAAATTAATCAGAAAAGAATAGTGGAGGAGTAGGAAAAATATGTTTCCACTTCCCTCCATGCAAGCAGGAGACAGAACAAAGCAAGGCCAATAATTACAACTTTGAGAAGCCCAGTTGCCTTGCACCACGGGTAAAAATGACTACTAATATTAATGGGTCCTAAATTGTGAGCTGCTAAATTTGATTCCAATAATAGGTATGGCAAAAACGCTTGAACGCACGGAAGTTTGTTCGAGTTTCCACAAGGTCCGTATAATAAATGACTCCAGATGTAGTCTGAACAGTATCCAACATAATATTGCGTTCGTTCTGCCAAAGAATACACTCCCAAAGAATATGATGTGCTGATTGTTCATATTCACAGACAGGTGACGAACATTGACAAAAAGGCGAGGGAACAAGCTTAAAGGAAAACAATTTACTTTTAAAGTTACCATGTCCCGTGAGAAATTGGGCAACCCAGTGATCCACCTCCAACTACGTCCTAGCTAGCCGCTCACGAACGGATGGGAAGAACTGGTGGAGGTGCCGCCCCTTGATAGAATTATCCCACCTATTTTGCCATTCGGTTATAAGATCCTCCCAGACGTCGCTCTGGGGTTTAAATAATCTAGATATCTTATCACGGTCACGTTGCGGTAGGAAATCAGCGTCAGTGGTCTCCCGTGCGGAAAAGTACATTGCAGCACGTCGCTGCACTTCAAGATCTACTGGAAGAACACCAGCAAGTACTGGTAAAGCTTCAGTACTGACGGTCCTATACGCTTTACTTAAGAATAACAAAGCCAAGCGCTGGCTTTGAAGCAATTTACGTCGTGCCGCCCCTATGGTAGCCCTATCGGCTCCGTAACAGGTGCTCCGTAGCACACATAGCCCAAGTAAGTAGCCCCATAAATAGTTTTTAAGGTTAAAAATGACAAACCCCAAGTAGATTTAGATATTCTCGTCAGGGCATAAAAGTTATTTTTAGCTTTTTCACCAACTGTTTTTATATGTTCTATGAATGTGAAATTCCTCTCAAGATTAAACCAAGATAGCACACCGATTGCTTTCTCTTAACGGGAACATTATTGAATTTAATACTAGGCCACGATTTAAGGTCACCTTTTAAAATAAGCTGATATGTTTTTTGTGGTGCAAAGGTCAGACGGTTTCGATCGCCCCACTGAGATATTAATCGTAGGCAAGTGTCAGCCAAATTCTCGAGTCCAGCTCGAGTACTCGACTGAATGAGAAGGCCATCGTCCGCATAACCAGTTACAGAACAACCACTTGGAAGTGGAATAGCGAGGAAATCATCGAAGCCTATAATTCCATAAATGAGGACCGATAACCGAACCTTGAGGACAGCCCATGGTAAGAGGTTTCGATACGGAATGATGTCCGAGTTTAAGTTTCGCGGAACCATTAGAAAAGTACGAACAAAGAACAATTTGAGTCAAGTAGTTTTATTTACTTCGTAGTTTGTTTGTTTGTGTTGGAATCGCGCTTAAGTCCGCAAAGAATTCTGACTGCGACTTTGCGCTCCCAAGAAAGCATCGAGGACTGCCAAGCGCGTGTATCGACTGACCGAGAGCATCTCGCCCTCTCACGTGAGTCTCAGACTTTCACCAAAAGGGATTCGCGCCACTAAAAAATAAATTGTCAAGTTCCGACATCCACGCGAACGAAGTCGCGGGCACAGCAGGCTAGTCTAACAATAAAGCCTGCGTCAATGTATTCGCTCGTTAACATTTATCGAACTCATTGTTCAAACAAATGTGATAAAGAAAATTGCTTTGTTTTGGTGTATTTTTCGAGATTTCTCAAATCTCAGATTAGTGCAGCTCGTCCGGGGCTGGAATTAGTAGCATTGACTTCCCGAAGAAAAAAAAAATCCGTTTTGGGGTCACCCACGTTTGCTGCCGGCTAGCGTCTGTTTGTAAAAAAAACCCTGTAGACTAGTCCACTAGTTCGGAAGAGGTGTTGGATAGTTAAACGTTTTCCTACTGTATTATGAGGCATTTTAGGCTGGAAGCTACGTCTATTTCTATTCATAGGTTACTTAGGGAAGTCGTAGAAAAGCCTTCCACTTTAATATCCGTGATCAAATTGCGAGACAGCAAACTAAATTGTAACGATATGGCCTCGGTAAATCCCCCTCTTTACATTAAATGTTAAAATTTTCCTTATGGTCTCAACTCACACTGTCAGTACTGTGGGATTTGTCAAGTTTCTTCGAGGAAAAAACCTAAGTATCTATTGGGTTTCATTTACGTAATTGTACGGCCTTCTTTCCACTGACCTTACTGGGCATGCGCCATGTCCTCGTTTGCCTTAGATTACAAGTGTGACAATGGGGATGCCCGCATTCTGGTGTCTTATTCGACGTTGAAACACTTGAAACCGATGCTACTTAAATGCTGCAGTAGGAGTATTCATTCACCACATATAATTTGTCGCTAATTAGCGTAGGCTTACCTTCAGGTTTACCACAAAAATGTGCTTAGGTATTGGCTGTTTTTTTGTTTTATCACTAAAACAACGCATCGCATTATCTATCATGTTATCAGTTTGAAGAGAATAACCAATAATTACGTGCGCGAGGATTGAGGGCCATATAACCATGTAACGAAAGGAATTTTTCAAGATTTAGAAGCTGGCATAGCTTCTAAATGCTAATAAAATATATCAAAACGGATTTTTCTACGTAACTTTGAAAATAAGTGATTTAGTTAGGCTAACTTGCAAATTAAAATTTAATTAGGTACTAAACGACTTCCATAGATGCAAGTTTTTAGTACCTAATTAATGTTTATGCGTTTTCATCCAAAGAACATGTTAGTTATACTCGTAATTACTACGGTCGTTGCACGAGAAGAACGAAACTGTCAATGAGATCCATCAGTCACTTAAAAATTACGTTTAACTAAAAATACTTTGGAAATGAATTTTCAATGATTGTAGATTATTGCTTTTTGTTATTTTTTTAAAGCCTAAATGACGTCACAACATGGAACCATAACAGTTTTAAGTACATAATTGATCATCTCGTCTCTATCAATGTTTTGAAGGGTTTAAAGACATTAATTTGATTTATAATGTCAATCAGGTTAAACTCTGGCCCGCGCTGACCCGACGATGTTCACTTCTTATTGATTGAATCGCTGCCGCTATGATTGCGCTCATCGAATTATTTATAAACAAGCACTTCCTGTTACTATGTTTTGTCAGTATTTGATTTGTGGTATTGGATTGCGTTAAACGAACTTCTTCAACAGAACCATTAGGTTCTTGACTATTGTGGCAAACAAGTTGTTGGTAGATCGGTACTGAAATTGAAATATTATTCCACGTCTACTTATATAATATGTATTTCTTATTGTTAAACTACTACTGTGTTTTGGCGGTGGTAGGCCACACCAGGGTTTTTTTTAAACCCTGTGTTTTGTGATATTTAATACAGGGAAGTTATTTCGATTCGTACCTAACTAAAATCTCCCCGGTGAACACCGTCAGCGGATGGAGGAGGAAACCGGAACCCTCTTGAAATACCTTCTCTAGATTCCACCCGTGTAACGCGTCTTCCCTGCCCCCCTAGCCAAGTCACAATAAGTCGCAAACGATAATCGTAAACGCTCGGTACTCCCCAATAGATTTTCTACTTTATAGCCTAGAGCCTAAAGTTGATAATTTGTTTAAGATTTCTGAGCGTTAGTGACAGGAAAGATCGAAACCGATAAGCAATCTTCACTAGTTCTTCAACGTTATACCCTAGCACATAAAGTTAAAAAACCTATTAAAGCCTACTCAGGGTTTGCGTTTATCGTTTGTTACATAGCTACAGGGCCTGAGTAACCCAGGGCCGCTTGGCTAGAGACCACCATACTGCCGGAGGCAGGCGCTAATTAGTTTTTAATGTGTTCCGTCAGTGCGCAGGAGTTTCTAGGCCTCGTCTTTTCTTCTGGGCTAGATTTAGGCCTAGATCAAACACAATATATAAAAAAAATACAAAAACACTAGTTATAATTCCGAAATTGGAGTTTATTCTTTTCAAGCATAGTTTTTTTTTCGTACCAGTTCCACGGGCCGTGAGTAATTAATTATGCACGATTTTGTGAGAAGCAAAACGGGTATTAACTAGTTTTCTTTCCTACCACTCGAATAATGCCTTCTTCCGTGCTCACATGGCCTGATCTCAGTGGCGTAGCTAGGTAACTAAGGGCCCTGGGGCAAATCAAAAAATGGGGCCCCACTTCTATTTAAACTGGTTAGGTTTTATCAAGTAAAAATTACAAATACTTTAAAAATGCTAAGCTACTTTATCATCAGCTCTTTTTCGTGCACTGTAGGGCAGGTAATTAAAATATTACCTAAACTATGGTGATTTTGAAAAACACCTAGTGTTATTTTTTCATTGTAACATCTATTGGTCCCATCTTTCTCGTTTTGCTTTGTTTTTACTACTATTGGTTCTCACAAAAATGGGTGGTTTGCAGATGTGGTCAAGCAGTGGTGCAAGCGATTTTGGTTTAAGAACATAAAGAGATTACGTTGCGTATGATTAAAGTTGGGTTGCAACCTGTCAGTTATTTTGAAAACGGGAGAAATTTTTAAAAGTTCAGTTCCATCGAGATTTTCTGGTAAGGGTTCAAGGGCCCCTGAGCTAGAGGGCCCGGGGACTGCCACGCCTAGCCCCTAGGTAGCTACGCCACTGCGATAAATTGGTAACTATCGTAATAGCTAACACATACAATTTTGTTAGGTATCAACTAGGAATGTACATTTATGTGTATATTAATAAATAGTCACATTTATGTGTAACGTGACTTCTAATAGAGGTTAATGAAATTTCGCGTGCAAGAGATCGCCTTGAATCGTCTTGTTTGTTTATCTTGTTATCAACCTAAACTACATACAGTTCAACAAGAGAGGTATTCGGTAATCTTCGTGTTTCCGAAATAGCGCGAATGTACAGACCCAGAGTCCACATAGTCCAGACTTCGAAAGGGAGTTTATTACTTATGCAAAATATGAGGATCGCATATAGTTTTGAACTCAGAAAAGCTTGCAGATTATGATTCTGGATGATCAGGAAATACCCCACAGAATAGTTCATTTAAGTTGGCCAACAGGGGGAATTCCGCATCTTCACGAAACTTGAGCTCTATTTTGATCTTAAAAGTTTTAGCATACTTAATTAAATAATAAAGAAACCGCAGGCAAGATTTAGAATCTAGTTGCGTATCAAAATGTTTTCATTACAAAGAATTTACAAGTTTATTTTTCTTTTGTCCCACCAGAAATTTTACCCGACAGCATCGATTCTTGTTCGAGGATTGAGCGCGGAATCGACTGACCTAAAAAGTGTCCTTCAAGAAAAAATCCCCAAAGAGCAGGCCAGGATTAAGGAGTTCCGTAAGAAATATGGCGGAACCAAAGTCGGAGATGTCACCATTGATATGGTAAGTTTAATACTGTTTAAAACTAATCAGTGATACGTGTTATTTGGAACAGCACATGTTACCTTTGGACGACGTAAATATACATACATTATTATAGTCCATGTAAATATTCATAGCTTGTTATCAAAACCTTTGCTCACTGTTGACAATAAATAACTAGGTACGCTATAATAACTCGAACTACATTTGGATTAAGGAAATCTAGAACTGTGTTGCAACTATATTTGATAATATTAATATATTCTCTGCGATGACCAACTAAAGTCGGATGAAAAGTAACCAAGCAAGCGGTCAATGAACTGAATTATAATACAACCCTGACGCAGTTCAAGATTGCATATTTTGGCGATATGTCTCCATAATAAACATGTGTGACACATGTTTTATAAAAACGTGGGCTCAATACGAAGGCCAAATTATTTGATTTAAATTATATTATTGGTAGATATAACTGCATGTCAAATCAATGTTCTGGGTCGTCTGCAGTTATGATCGAGTAATCACAACGTGTTATGAGGTCAAAGTCAATCATTTAGAGTAAGTATCTAACAATGAAGGCGTCCTTAATAAATAAACATTATGTGTTCTGCAGATGTACGGTGGTATGCGCGGAATTAAGGGGCTAGTTTGGGAGGTTTCCCTGTTGGACCCCGATGAGGGAATCCGTTTCCGCGGCCTGTCCATCCCTGAATGCCAGCAAAAACTGCCTAAGGCTAAAGGTGGCTCGGAACCACTGCCCGAAGGTCTGTTCTGGCTCCTCGTGACAGGAGATGTTCCCACGGAGGCTCAAACAACGGCCCTATCCAAGGAATGGGCACGCAGGTTTGTAAAATTTGTAAAATAACAGTCTGGATACTAGTTACATATTTAATGTCATTATTTAGACACCTAAAATATTCTAATCGAAAAATCAGATGTACGACGTTGTAACCTTCTACGTGTTTGAATGCTAATTTATAAACCTAGTGTCGCACTTAGTACCCACACATCATAATTTATATAATTTATTACAAAAGTCTTGTTTTTGAGTACTTTCCAATAACAAATCCATTTCCAATTGCTATCCAACACAGTTGTCGTATAACAAGTAATCATGCTCTCACTTCACTAGTAACTGAACATCTAGACGCAGGAAGTAAATGCATTACTGTCTTCCTTGATCTAAAGAAGGCATTTGATACCGTGTCTGTTCCAACCCTTGTGAACAAGTTAGAAAACGTGGGAATAAGAGGTGTCCCCCTAAATTTTTTCAAAGACTATCTTACAAACAGACGACAGAGAGTAAAGATAGACCAATTCATAAGCGATGAGGCGGATGTGTTATTCGGTGTACCGCAGGGAAGCGTTCTGGGACCCACATTATTCTTAACGTACATAAACAATCTCTGCAAGTTAAAAGTCCCAAACGCTAAAATTTTTGCTTACGCCGATGACACAGCCGTTGTCTTCTCTGGGAAGAGTTGGTCAGAGGTTAAACTTCGGGCGGAGCTGGGAATGGCCCTGGTAGCGGACTGGCTTAGTGATAATTTGCTCTCCCTGAACACATCTAAAACCAACTACATCTGCTTCAGTATCTCCAACCGCACGCAACCAAAAGAGCACTTGTCTATTAAAATACCTTCATGTGACAAAACTAACTGCAACAACTGTAAGTGTCCAAAATTAAATAAAGTGTCAGAAACAAAATATTTAGGCATAGTAATTGACCAGAGGCTAACCTGGTACGCTCATCTGGAACATGTTACTGGAAGACTAAGGAAACTCGGCTGGCTTTTTAAAACTTTACGTTATGTCGTTCCAACACAAAACAATAAAAATACTGCTCCATCAAGAAACATATTAAATGAAATCTATGTTGCGATTGCGCAATCTGTCTTGGTATACTGTATCCCCATCTGGGGAGGTGCAGCTAAATCAAAATTTATAGAAATTGAACGAGGACACCGAGCTTTAATAAAAATTATGTATTTTAAAAAAATTAGATACTCCACAGAAAGCCTTTATCAGGTGAGTGGTCTGCTCTCAGTTAGAAAATTATATGTTGTCTACACTACTCTAAAAAAACACAAGACCCAACCATTTGATGAAAATATACTAAGGAAAAGACGAAAAGACATGATTGCACTAGTCCCGCAAACTAAAACTAAAATTGCCGATATACAATATAATAAACGGTCTGCTTTACTATATAATAAGATAAATAAACAGATATATATATATACAATAAAACGATACGTGAGGTTAAGAAAACATTAGAAAGTTGGATTAAAAACCTTACTTACGAAGACACTGAGTCACTGCTATTGCACATAAAATAATATACACAGTCACAAATAAACACACACGCACACTAACGCATACTCATAACCCCTATCTATTCGTATGCCCCCACAACGCTTACTCATACACACAATCACATACACCCAGAACACAAACACACACACACACACACACACACACATGCATGCTGATTTGATTTAAAAAAAAAAATAATAATAATTGTTTAAAAATAAGATCTACTTTAAGTACTTTAAGTTATGGAAGAGCGGAGTCTCCTATCACAGGTATTATTTACTTAAAAGGAGGCTCCAATCACATCAATCGTTATGTATCTACTGGTACCGAAATAAAGATTATATTATTATTATTCTCTTTATTCATTATTTTTCATATTTCTTTACATTTTTAAATATTAAAAAAAAAAAAATAAAAAACATTTAAAAATATAAAAAATAGTGGCCCACTAGCATCGGGAACAGGGTCCAAGGTGCCGGTGGTTAGGACTCTAGAGAGAGGAACCTCCTCACAATGCGCGCCGTGTCCAAGAGAACTGCTTTCTGCATCAAGCCCTTGAGCCAGCTGCACAATGAGAGCCTCTTAAGATGTTGGTCGAGGCTCTTCGCAATTAGCCCATTGACCGAAACGACTATCGGTACAATGACTGCTGAGTCCACGTCCCACATGTCGACAATCTCGTGTGCTAAATCAAGATACTTGATTTTTTTATCATTTTCAGCTTTCACGAGATTTTCGTCATGAGGGACGGTGATATCAACAATCATTGCACGGCGCTCTCGGCGATCTACCACCACTATATCAGGCTTATTGGCTACAATAGTCCTGTCAGTGATGATAGATTGATCCCAATACAATATGGCATGACCGTTTTCAAGAACTGGGTCGGGCACATACCTGTAGTATGGTACTTCAGAATCCACAAGGTTGTATTGCAGAGCAAGTTGCTGGTGGATAATCCTAGCTACTAGATTGTGTCTGTGCAAGTACTCGCCGTTAGCAAGACGAGAACAACCGGAAACAATGTGTCTGATCGACTCACCGGGACGGTGGCATGCCCGACAGATGTCAACCGTACCGTCCTTGACAATATATTTCCGGTAATTGTTCGTCATGATAACTTCATCCATAATCGCACAGACAAAACCTTCGGTTTCTCCGAAGAGGTCACCGAAACGTAGCCAGGCTACAGATGCCAGAAAGTCTACATCAGGCCCGTGAAGGGCCTTGTAGAACCGTCCGTGTAGCTCCTTGCTCTGCCATACCTCCCTGCGGCCATTAGTATCCAATACCACAGGTTTGCGCCAGTTCTCGTTAGCCAAGGAGAGCGGGGTAAGGCCTTTGTCCACTGAAACTACATCTCGATGCATCCCCACGTCGGCGTCAAGGAAGTATTCCCTGAGACTGCATACCTCGCGGTTGTGCAAGGTCTTAGCATTAAGTAAGCCACGGCCTCCACACTTCCGCGGGATATACAGTCTCATCACCGATGACCGTGGGTGATGCATCCGATTTGCAGTCAGCAGTGTACGGACCTTTCTATCTAAGGCGTCAAGTTCCGTTTGAGTCCATTTGAGTATGCCGAAAGAATACATCAGTACCGGCATGACCCAACTATTGAAGGCGCGCACCTTATTTCCGCCTGATAAAAGACTATTTAACACTTTGTTCAGGCGGCCAAAGAAGCGCTCCCTCAACGATTGCTTCATGCCAGCAACATTGATGCCCAATGATTCCGACATACCCAAATACTTATAGGTTTCGGTTGCTGAAAGGGATCTAAGGTTTATGGAATCTGAGAGTTGGGTGCTCTCAGACTCCATAATCTCCCCTCGCCTTACATGCATGACCGCACATTTCTCCACACCAAATTCCATCATAATGGCGCTACTGAAGGTTTCAGTGATCTTCAGTAGCCCCATCAGCTGCGAATTGGTGGGGGCAAAAAGTTTCAGGTCATCCATATAAAGGAGGTGAGATATAACCTGACCGCCTCTCCTCAACCGATAGCCTAGACCTGAATCCTCCAGCAGTGTGCTAAGAGGATTCAGGGCTAAGCAAAACCAAAGCGGACTCAAACTGTCACCCTGAAATATTCCTCGCTCAATCCTAATCGGTTCATCGCTCCCGAGAATCTGCCGACGTCCCGGATAGAGAAGGAACGTCCTCCATTGCCGCATACATGACAACAAGAAGGTGCGAAGTGTTGCATTTATTTTATACAACTCTAGCACCCTCAGGAGCCACGCATGCGGCACAGAGTCATAGGCCTTCTTATAATCTATCCAACACGTCGACAGATCCCTCCGGGATCGACGAACCTGTTGGCTTACGGCCATGTCAATAAGGAGCAGCTCTTTAGTACCGCGGGACCAATTCCTACATCCATTCTGAGAGGCAGACATAATTGAATTACTATCAATATGATAAGCAATTTTTGCTCTCAGAATGGATGTTAGAACTTTATAGATCGTCGGTAGACACGTAATTGGTCTATAGTTTTTTGGTTCCGCGGTACCACCTGATTTATAGAGCAGGTGGGTAACACCTGTGGTAAAAAACATTGGTAGCGACCCTGTCTCTAAAGATGACTGAAATTGTGAAGCTAAACAAGCGTGCGACCTTCGTAGCCATTTTATCCAAAAATTATGCAGTCCGTCCGGCCCTGGAGATTTCCAATTAGGTAACGGACGGACTGCATGGGCCACGTCAAGTGCGGTTATAGAGATTTCTTCCATTTCTGGGATTGAGTCACACGCTCGCTCAACCACACGCATCCAGTCACCCTCAGTGTGACCAACGGGCACCGACCAAATACTTCGCCAAAAAGCACTCATAGCTTCATTATCTGGCAAGTGCCCGTCAGTAACACCCTGATTGAGAATGGGTCGCTCCCATGTTCTATATACCCACCTTTCATCACTTTGGAACATGCGATTCTGAGCATATCGATCCACTCTTCTCCTATACCGGCGGATACGGTTTGCCCATGCATAAACTTTCTGCTTCAGGAAGTCAATGCGCTCTGTGAGACGGGACATATAATCTCGAGAACTGATTCCAGTTCCCGAGAACGCCCGCCTCACAAAGCGCATCACCCTTGGGCGTGTATTTCCCTCCCTGAAGCAGATGAGCTTCCCAATGAGCACCCTGGCCTCATTGATACGACGCTCAATCCTGCCCTGCCAGGCTGGCACGGCAAGTTTCGGTCGTGCAGCTCTTTCTGTGTTCGGAAATTTGACATGAGCTACACGACATGCCGCGACAGCCGTACAATACAAGATTGAGTGTGTATCGCAAAGGTTTGCGCTGCTCTCAATAAAATCTGGTAGCAGCGCATCCAGGGCACACACTAGGGCTCTGTTTTTTTTATTCATGGGCAAACGGGGTAGCCGCGGTCTAAGATCAGGTGATGTGAACCGATACTCACGAATCGCATCCTCCAAAGCACTCCTTATTTCCACATTGCATTGGTTATCTGCAGATATAACCCTGTCGGCCTCCTCTTCAACATCCTGGTTAACTCGCGCAGTGACAGGTGAATGGGTGTTTATCTGTGTTGCGAGAGGGTTGTCGACAGGGTTTCTCTGCACTTCCGAGCGCAGCCGATCAAGTGTAGCATCATCCAACCTATGACTACGTTGAATCACGCGCACCTGATCCGACAATCGTTGGGCCGAAACGTTGACAGCGGGCTCAAGCACCTGAAACAGAGAGAGCATCCTGGTTCGGTACGCCGTAAGGTTAATTCCTCCCTCTGTAGCCCCATAATATGCGCGCATCACATTTTCGTTAATGGACTGAGTCCAACGAATGCGCGACACATTTCCACCGGCAGCGGGGACCCTGTTCGGGGCCTGTTGGCCTCGAGGTCCCAAGCCCGCTGGTGGCCGTCCTCTTCCTCGTCGTGGCGGCGGTGGTGGCGTCGACGGCGGGGAGAAAAACTCGTCGCTGGAGCTCGACGCGGCTGCAGCGCTCGATGACACGACGTCCACTGATGAGGCGCGTCCCGGCGGCTGCGAGGCGGAGCTCAGCGACGAGCCCGGAGATGTTGGGTGTGCTGGCTGTGGTTTGGTTCGACTTCTGGTTATCATCGCAAAAGTACTGGATTCATTTTCTTCTTTTTTCCTTTATTTTTACTGCATTGTTGTAGTTGTTGTTGATTTTTCATTTTTGTTTGTTATTATTGAGCCAAGAATCATATTTTTACGTTGGTTTTTGCGGCAAATAAAATAAAATTAAAATGTAAAATTAGGAAGAAAATTTTTTACGTCAGTCACTTTTGACAGTCGGACCACCTTATTATTATTATTATTATAGTAATTAATTACATGCGAAATTTAATTTTTAAGTCTCTGGGTATTAAAAGTAACCAATGTTTTTTTAGGGCTGAGTTGCCAGCGCATGTAGTCACCATGCTCAACAACATGCCAAGCAAGCTGCACCCCATGTCGCAGTTCTCAGCAGCTGTCACCGCCCTCAACAGCGAGTCACTGTTCGCGAAGGCTTACTCAGACGGAGTACCCAAAACTAAGTACTGGGAGGTACGTAGTCTTAACCACACTATCGTTAAATTAGTTAACGGCATAGATGCAGCAACTGATATGCGCCGATACATGATATTGAAAGGTGTAAATTAGTTTATCAATTTCGTTTATATCATACCTATCGGAAATTATGCGTCATGTTATGGTAGATACTCGGAGATATGACATTTGGATAAAAGCCATAAAATCGATTTCTACCCTCGGGGAAAGTCAATAATTGTACTGGGTATATTTAATACAATGTAAGCTTTCTGTACCAGTACGCATATGAGGACTCGATGAACTTGATCGCCAAGCTGCCCGTGGTAGCTGCGACCATTTTCCGTAACACCTACCGTGACGGCAAGGGCGTCGGCGCCATCGATGAGAACAAGGACATTTCTGCCAACTACTGCAGCATGCTTGGCTTTGACGACCCTCAGTTCACAGAGCTGATGCGCCTCTACCTCACCATTCACAGGTAAGACCACAGAACCTTTAACTAAGTTATTTATTATGACTAGCAAAATTATTGATAGGTACTACATTTCTTAATTTCTCTATTGTAGTAAAGCCAGACTTTTGAGAGCTTCAAATATAAAATGGAAATTACTTACGAGCAATCATACTTGAAAATCAAGACTCTCATAAGTGTCAGACCACACAAGACTAATGAATATCGAACGACAATTTGCATGAATTGTGTCATTGATCTTGACTTCCCTTATAATGTGTTGTGTCGCTTGTTCATGTGTCTGACGGCGCAACCCAATGCCGGCGAATGAAACCTCTTCCAAGTATCTCGTTACTTCAGAAGTGATGTGTGCATTCTGAATAGGCAGAATAACATCCTTCTTATCAGCATGTACAATATGTACATATCGATACAAAGTATGTGATTGTCTTCTTGCGATAAATTGAAGGCCACTAACATTGTTGGAAGATGCTTCAAACACTGTGCTTGTAACAGATAAACCATACCACTTAGCAATATTGCGAATGTTACCTATGTATATTTATGCTTAAACTGCCAAATTACTACTTGTGCGAATTTTAGTACTCGTTTATTAAACACGCTACGTTTAGCTTAAGTGCAGCGTAAATTATTATTAGTGCACTCGAACAGTCAATGAAAATTCCAATATCGCTATTAGTTGCCCTGTTATTAAATTACTTTTTTTTTACATGGCTTCGTTAAAATGGTTCTTTAGAGACAAAGTAGCAATATGACAAGGCTCCGTTTTTTTCCTATTTGGGTACTTCCATAACGTGTTTGTTATTTTTATTTGCTGAAACTTTGGAACTTTACACCGGTGTAATGTGGAGGCGACCAATTGGTCGGCTTTCAATTGTCAAAACAATTGTTAAAAAATGGCCACAGTTCGAGATTTCAAAACGAATCTATTTCCACCAGATTCTCGTAAGAGTTTTATCAAAACTAAAAATTAAGTATATTAGTTTTGTGTTGTAATATAGCTTCCAGAGTAAATTAGTTGTGTTTAGCATTGCATGTTTGTCTCTAATCTATAAGCTTAGCGAGTTGACCTCATTTTCTGTCGTCTATGACATGTTTACAGCCTACAGCGAACATACTTCCTGCTTTCAGTATTTTCAGTAATTGCAACTACGTCGTAATAATGCTCTGCTATTAGATTTTTCTTCTAATATTCCTACTAACTAACGCTTAACTTAACCTGTTGTTTGAGATAGCAAAGATTGCCCTTGAACCCAAACATGTGCTTTTACTCCAATTTGTATTTACACCTTGGGTTTTTAGACGAGGCAATCTGAATCGGAGTCACGTCGCAATATCTTTGTTATCTCATGTTCCTAAAAACCTGCACAACACACAGCGTGTTTAATCATATTGAAGTAGAGAATTGATTGCCATGTTCGGTTCAAGTGTCTGTATTGTATTAACTATAGTTGTCATATGCCAGAATAAAGCTTTTTTTTTGCGTGGTAATATCATCAAATGAGTCCTCCCACCCATCATTGTCAGACTTGACTGACTAAAATCCGCGGTGTCCTTCATTAGCCCTTTACGTTCCAGGGTCACGGTAATGGAATAAGTCCCGCGACCCTGGCAGGCTTTGGCCCTCTAGAGGAGGGCCCCGTCATCTTGCTGACGCTCTTTGAGGCGCGCGTGGAACACAACGCGTCGTCGACCCGGGCATGGATCATGGTCGGGCGGCGAGTTGCCCATTACTCGCCGCCCGCATGCCCGCGCCTACGGTGGCCGGAGATCGTCTTGTGACGTCCGACACCCTGGCGTCTACCACTGCGGCTGGGGCGGAGGGAGGACGCTGTCCTCTCCCTCTCACGGCCCGCCTCCTCCTTCATGCCAGAATAAAGCTAACAAAACTAACTCTATTCCAAAATATTTCCTTATAGGAAATCAAAACAAATTTGAAAAATAGTAACACATCTTCAAAAAAAATTGTCTCTACAAAAATTGTTTTAATTACAATAGCACACTTTGATTGAAAAATCATCTATAATTAAGGAAATATTGTTATACTGTATTCACAGTTGTTTAATACTAAATACATACCTTTGTAGATTATTTGTGTGCATTATCTTTAAAATAATCTTAATCCTATGATATAAACACACCCATGTACACATTTGATAACTGTATGCTTGCTTACCCTTATATGCATGCTATTATATTAATTTGACTGTAAATAACATGCAAATTGTCGATCGATATTATACCTATTGAGATTTCGTTTAGAGTAACTTTGAACTGTCATATTGATTTTTATGAACATAAAATGCTTGTTAAAAGTTTACAAATGTTATTTCTCTTTGTCCAGTGACCACGAGGGTGGCAATGTGTCTGCTCACACGACGCACTTGGTGGCTTCCGCTCTGAGTGACCCCTACCTCTCGTTCGCCGCCGGCCTCAACGGTCTCGCTGGACCCCTGCACGGTCTGGCTAACCAGGAGGTTGGTTATACTAACATATTTATTGAACATTTTAGTACAGATTCAGGCTATGACTAGCTAAAACTTGAGTAGATAACGCTACAAGTGCACAACAAGAACACATGCTATGTATTGCTATTCTCGTTTGTAATGTAGCCTATAGACTCGAAGCGTGAATGTGAGAGGTTTTTCTACGTGTCTTTTACTTTATTTGAAGTCTCGGGGAGACTTCTCGCCGTGAGTCTGTGGTATGGTAGGAGGTATCAGGTTTTAGGACATTCCTATGTAATTATTGCTGATAATAGTGAACTGAGTAAATATAAGTTTATCATGTGCAGGTACTTATCTGGTTGGAGAAATTGCGCAAGCAAGTTGGCGATAACTTCACCGAAGAAGGACTGAAGGAGTTCATCTGGAAGACCCTCAAGTCCGGACAGGTTGTCCCCGGCTACGGACACGCTGTTCTCAGGAAGACTGACCCCAGGTAACAATCTATAATCTAGCGGAAGCCTTTTATGTATTGTATTTACTTGTCATAGCTATTTCTTAACAACAATATTGTTTATAAAGGTACACATGCCAGCGTGAATTCGCCCTGAAGCATTTGCCCAACGACCCCATGTTCAAACTGGTTGCTGCTGTCTACAAAGTCGTGCCCCCGATCCTAACAGAGCTCGGCAAGGTCAAGAACCCGTGGCCCAATGTGGACTCTCACTCTGGTGTCCTCTTACAGGTATTATCTTTAATATTTTGTCGTCGTTACTGTCATAAATTATGTTACATAGACACATGCCACTAATATTCAATATCCTTTTGCAGTATTACGGCCTGAAGGAGATGAACTACTACACCGTCATGTTCGGCGTGTCCCGCGCCCTTGGCGTGCTTGCTCAGCTGATATGGTCGCGCGCGCTCGGCCTGCCCATCGAGCGACCCAAGTCATTAACCACTGATTCACTCATGAAGCTGTATGCTAAGTAATCACACCCAGAAACATAAGTTAATTCGTTCAGGTTAGATCGATATGCACACATTATTATTATACCCTGAACGAAACTACTAACAGTTTGATTCACACATAACACCAATAGTCAATTTTTTGAAGTGATATTTTAAACGTTTTACCAAGATAATGTTTCAAAATTAATCATTTTTCTTAAGCTTATTTATTGTTGATGCATTTTTATTTGCGTTGTTTTTATTATTATTGTTGTTGAGTATATTTTAATTTATATACTTATGATACTATTGTGTACTTATCTTCGTTATGAAAATAATGTCTATTATTTTGTACTTTATATTTTTATATTTGTATTTAATAACATTTTCGGATAATAGGACATTTAATTTGACAAATTGACTTAGTGGTGGTGTGACTCAACTGAGAATTCCACGTAGCTGCTGAAATACGAACTAAAGTAAATAGGAAATGTTAGTTGGTCACGTAGCTCTAGTGTCCGACAAGTTTCGTTTTCGAGTGTCGAAGGTCCGGTCCGAGGTAAACAGGTATTCATAAGTTGTCGGCTTTATACACAAACTCAGCATTTTTATATTCTAGATAAAAATGTGTGGATTAAAAGACCAGCCCTCAATTAATTATTTATTAAAAACCTACAAAAAAGTTGGTCGTCAGAAAATAATATCAATCAAACCGAGTATTCGGTGATGGTTTCGAAGCTTGTGAAGGTCGTGTTTCGGTCGGACACTACTTAGAGGTCGTTTACGTAGAAACTAAATAACAAATATGCAGTATGTGTGCATACTGTTATCTTAGGTCAAATGCGATATTCATCTTGTCGTAATATTTATAAATCATTTGCATTATTTCTTCAAAATTTTCAGCTAACTCAGTATTGTTTTTATTGTACTTAGGTTCAATGGTAGATCCATTATGAAAGGTTTTTGAAGATATGGTTTGCTTATAGGTATAGGTGTGACTGGTCTAAAAACTTATTTAAATTTGCATTAATTGAGTAGTGAGTTAAATCGCTAACCAGGCGAGTTACCTACCTACTTGTAGCACATGCCAAATAATGCTTTTTCTTTCTTTTCTACCAACTTTTTCACGAACATATTCTTCTTGCTGTGTTAATCATATAAAATAAACTAAACAGGTTACTTAACTTTTGCAAATTTAAATTAGCCTTTAGAGAAGTACTGAGTAAGCTAATTTTTGCAAAATGCAATTAAGTCGTTCTTCATTCTTAATTCTTTTAGTTTTATTGTAATTAATTTCAATTTACCAAAGTATTTACGTGTGATGTAGATGCTTTAAGGGATCACATTATTGATAAACACAGCCTAAAATAATGAAGCAATATATAATAATAATAATATCCGATGCATTATTTAACATCGTAGATGGTATTGTAGCGATCGCTCGTAACAACACTCGCATTCTTACGGCTCTGATTAATTGTTGTCACAATATGAGTTGTATTTGAGAACATGTTGATGTAGTTTACTAGTTTGGAACGTGTTTTGAATGTATGAACGTTCATTTACTTGAATGACGGTGCGTCGTCATATCTTCACGTACGATACAATATTTGACAATACTAAAATAAAGTGGTATGGTGTAGTATTTTGCGTTTTTATTTTGTCTCCTTAACGGCCCGCCGTTCATGACCTTGCCGCAGTGGGCGTTGACTTAGCGCAGGGCGGCAAGCGGTAAGATCAAATGTATGGAAATGTTTAAAACAAGCCACGAGGCGCGTACTTACAAAGTAATTAATGTCTTATTCATTTCGCCCCGCTAACCGCTTAGACCAGTCTTAGGCTGTTTTTCCACAAGAGAAGTGCGAGGTTGCGTAGCGAGGAACGTGTTTGTAAAGAACCAATAGAATCGCTTCATTTACCTCGCCTCGGTCAGCACAGCTCTGGTGGAAACGGCTCAGCGGAGCTAGATTTTTGCGCATACAAAACAAGCGAGGGATGTGTGTTGTGAAGGATGTGTTGCGAGGTTTGCGCATACCGTACCAGCCAAGAAGTGCGCAAAATAGATATTATGGATATGGATAATAAGGGTGCCCCCACATTTATCGACGCGGAATCGGTTTAAGCCGGTCAAGAAAACCTTTATGTCAACGTAAAAGGGTGTTACTAATGCCATTCGCATCGGATCGCGTCGTCCGAGCCGAGCCGACGGAATAAATCCGTCAGGTGAAGCTGGATCAATGTAAATCAGCCAATCAATAATACAATTTCGTTCCTTACTATAATTTTCGAACTTATTTTATTCACATTGATATACAAGTCCATTTAAAATTACATATTCTAATTCTAAACATTGTAGAATTAATAATATAATACAATACAAATTAATAACATAATAAAAAATAACGCATATCAAATAAAATGGACATTCAGCTGTCTCCTGATTGGGTTTGACGCATTTGGTGTACTTCTCAACTTGTACACCATGCTTAAATGGTGAACTTAGCAAATGGTGCACTTCTCATATGGTACACTTCGCAACTGGTGCACTTCTCATATGGTACACTTCGCAACTGGTGCACTTCTCAATTGGTGCACTTCGCAAAAGGAGCACTTTTTAAGATGAGTGGAGATTTGGAAAAATTGTCTAAAAATTAAAGAATCTTTGGTTTTGTTGAGTAATTTTCTTAAAAATACAATCAACAAAAATAATTTTAAACTGTACATAATCCTAATAACATTTTTATTTTAAAAAAAAACAAAAATAACGTCACTCGGAAATAATAACAATATAATTATGTAAGAAAAAATTAGATTTACAGCAAAAAGTTATCATAATAAAGAGTCATGACTTAATATCATATATATCAATAACCTTCATGTACTGTGGACATCCATTTTCCATTGTCCATTTAATTAAAGGGTATTATAATTTAAACTGTACTACTTTTAGCTATAGTTATTATTATTATTAATAAGATAAAAGCTTTAAAATAGACTATAACCTGTTTCTCAAAAACAGGTTATATTAATATAGATAAACCTTTGTTTGTCTGACAGTCCCTCCCGCCCTGCCCTGAGTGGGAGGACTCATTTGGTGATTTTGCCACGATAAAAAAAACTACCCTCATTTAGTTTTATATCGCATGAAAATTGTATGTTTGTTTTATATAGGTAGCATAATCAGTTTGTTGTTATTATAATTTTTTTGCTGCAGGCAAAAAAGAAAAGATCACGTTTCTCCAATTATTATATAAGTGATTATTTAATTTAAAGCTTTATTAAATTAATAATAATAACTATAAAAGAAGTACCATTTAAATTATAATATTATAAAGGTTATTGACATAATTATATCATGTCTTTATTATGATAACTTTTTGCTGTAAATCTATTTTTTTCTTACATAATTATATTGTTATTATTTCCGAGTGACGTTATTTTAATTTTTGAAAAAATAAAAATGTTATTAGGATTATGTATAGCTTTAACGCAAAGTTGGGCAAGAAAAGCGGTGATGAGTTGAGAGTGGGGCAATTTGGGTATGGGCAACGGAACCCTAGGGGACAGAGGCTGGCCGACTTTCTGGAGAAAGAGGAACTCTTCATGATGAACTCTTTCTTCCAGAAGCCACCTCACAGGAAATGGACCTGGTTGAGTCCCGATGGTTTCACGAGAAACGAGATAGACTTCTTCATGACCGACAAGAAACGGATATTCAGTGATGTCTCTGTGATCAACAGGGTAAAAACCGGTAGTGATCACCGAATCGTAAGAGGCTCGCTGAATATCAATGTTAAACTTGAAAGGTCCAGCCTGATGAAGTCTACGCTCCGACCTACTCGGTCCCATATTCAAAACCCCGAAAGCTTTCAACTCGAGCTCTCTAATCGCTTTGCTTGCCTTGAGAACTTAGTTTCAGTGGACGAGATCAACGACGGGCTAGTGGAAACTGTCCGCATGGTAGGGTCTAAGTTTTTTAGACCCTGCCGTAAAGATAGACCTCAGAAATTGACCGAGCAAACCTTAAACCTCATGGCTGAACGACGCTTGCTACAGCTGCAGTCTTCCGATGACGCGAAGTCATATAGGCAGCTCAATAGACGTATATCTAAGTCCTTGCGACACGATCTGCGTCTCTTTAATACGAATCGTGTTAAAGAGACCATACAGCGAAACCAAGGCTCCAAAGTGTTCGCAAAGGACAAGTCTATTGGGCAAAGCCGGATGACAAAGCTGAAACGGGAGGATGGCAGCATAGCGTCGACCAAAGCAGAGGTTTTAGGCGAGATCGAGAGGTTCTATGGACAGTTATACACTTCGGTCGCAAAGCCCGTTGACAGCTTGGTAAGAGATCCAAGAGCCAAGCTGTCCCGACATTATACCGAAGATATCCCGGACATCAGTCTGTACGAGATTAGGATGGCCCTGAAGCAGCTTAAGAACAACAAGGCGCCGGGCGAGGACGGAATCACTTCAGAGCTTCTGAGAGCGGGTGGAACACCGGTACTTAAAGTCCTCCAGAAACTCTTTAATTCCGTCCTGTCCGAGGGCAAAACGCCTCAAACGTGGAGCAGGGGTGAGGTGGTGTTGTTCTTCAAAAAAGGTGATAACAGCCTATTGAAGAACTACAGACCCATCACGCTTCTGAGTCATGTTTATAAGCTGTTTTCAAGGGTTATCACGAACCGTCTCGAACACAGACTTGATGACTTCCAGCCTCCCGAACAAGCCGGTTTCCGAAGAGGCTATAGTACCATAGACCACATCCATACGCTGCGGCAAGTTATACAGAAGACCGAAGAGTATAACTTGCCATTATGCTTAGCGTTTGTGGACTATGAGAAAGCCTTCGATTCGGTGGAAACATGGGCGGTACTTGAGTCACTCCAGCGATGCCGTATTGACTATCGGTACATCGAGGTGTTGAAGTGTTTGTATAATAACGCCACCATGTCGGTCCGAGTACAGGAGCAGAGCACGAAGGCGATTCCATTGAGAAGAGGCGTAAGACAGGGGGACGTTATCTCCCCTAAACTGTTTACTGCCGCAATGGAAGACGCCTTCAAACTCCTGGAATGGCAAGGACTTGGCATCAACATCAACGGCGAATACATCACTCACCTTCGGTTTGCCGACGACATCGTTGTCATGGCAAAGTCGATGGAGGAACTCAGCATGATGCTCGATGGCCTCGACCGAGTTTCACAACGGGTGGGCTTGAAAATGAACATGGACAAGACGAAAATTATGTCAAATTCCAATGTTGTGCCCACCCCAGTCTCTGTTGGAAACTCGGTACTCGAAGTTGTTGACTCATATATCTATTTAGGACAAGTAGTCCAATTAGGTAGGTCCAACTTCGAGAAAGAGGTCAACCGCCGAATCCAACTCGGTTGGGCAGCGTTCGGGAAGCTACGCAATGTCTTTTCGTCCGACATACCTCAGTGCCTCAAGACGAAAGTCTTCAATCAATGTGTGTTACCAGTGATGACTTACGGCACCGAAACGTGGTCTTTCACTATCGGCCTCATCTCAAAGCTCAAAGTCGCTCAGCGAGCTATGGAGAGGGCTATGCTCGGTGTTTCTCTACGTGATCGAATCCGAAATGAGGAGATCCGTAGACGAACTAAAGTCACCGATATAGCCCACCGGATTAGCAAGCTGAAGTGGCAATGGGCAGGCCATATTGCTCGCAGAGCAGATGGCCGATGGGGTCGAAAAGTCCTAGAGTGGAGACCGCGGACGAGCAAGCGCAGCGTAGGACGTCCACCAACGAGGTGGACAGACGACCTTGTAAAGGTCGCCGGAAGACGCTGGATGCAGGTCGCTTCCAACCGGTATATGTGGAGATCTAAAGGGGAGGCCTATGTTCAGCAGTGGACGTCCTATGGCTGAGATGATGATGATGATAGTTTAAAATTATTTTGTTGATTGTATTTTTAAGAAAATTACCCAGCAAAACCAAAGATTCTTTAATTTTTAGACAATTTTTCCCAATCTCCACTCATCTTAAAAAGTGCTCCTTTTGCGAAGTGCACCAATTGAGAAGTGCACCAATTGCGAAGTGTACCATATGAGAAGTGCACCAGTTGCTAAGTTCACCATTTGAGCATGGTGTACAAGTTGAGAAGTGCACCAAATGCGTCAAACCCTCCTGATTTATTATTGTTAATATTTTACACGTTTTTGTACTTTTATTCACCAGATCTCATTACAATACCTTAGCCTAAAGAACAATGGCCAGTCGCCGAACATGCTTGGACTAGAAAAATCTATCAAAACGACGCTTGATGCAACATGTATCATTTCATTCGTATAGATAAATATAACCTAATACGGTCTTCAGAATACTTTTTAAAGATGGGAGAATCAAGTAATTATTATGTATATTTGTTGAGGTTTTGATCATACTTTAACAATCTGTGGCACTCAGATTACGACATAGACATAGAGAATGAACTATGCATCATCATCTGTATCATGTATGACATTGGCCATACTCTACTCTAGAAAGAGAGAAAATAACAGTTATTATTAGACTAATTTATCTTTCTTGTAAGACAAAGAAAAAGACTGTCTTGCGTGCCTTGTCTCTCACAAGCTCAGTCCATTCTCTATGTCTATCTGTTAGAATTACTTTAGGCAGACAACCACAGACTACAACGGTCTGCGCAATAGACATTTTTATTTACCTGTCAAAAATAGGGAGGGACGTAATCAATCGATATACGGCAGAATCGATTTGAGATGTTTTTTATTAGTTTTTATTTATTTAATTCATGGCTTTGATTAATTATTTATGATGAACTAGCATCATATTCTATTAATGGCTGCGATTAGTTCAATAATCAATGTTGAGTTTATACGGTTCACATTGCCTGGGATTTATTTTCAAATATGAAATAAAATCGACTAAGGCTCAAGAAAAAGCATGGACGTCTCTAGTAATGTAATAATTACAGATGCGTTCAAAGCTAGATAAATTATAAACTGTGTTCTCGTAAATAAAGTACCTAGTATTTTATTAAATTGGTTTTCTATATTTTCCCTGCTTTTAAAAATAAACTGTTGGTATCCGGCAATTATATTAGCAATGCATTACATATTGGTGACAGTCTCATCTAGAGTCGAATTTTTTTTTATTGTAGTCCAATCTGATCGATGTTCTTTCACAATAAAATGAATTTCGTATTCATCTCATCTTTATAAATAAGAAGTCGGTTATAAATATATTTCCGTGCGTCAGTCTAGCAAAAAATCGAAAGTGGCCCGCCCAATTTGGCTTTTTTTATCGTTCTACATAATTAAAAATTACTACTAAGTTACTGTTTTTTTCACGACAAGTAACAACTGTTTAACGTTTTACGTACACATTACTACTACGACACTGTTGTCGCATAGCGTTGGTGAAAACGAGCAGTGTTCAAGATAACTTTCGTTACAGTATGTTAAGGGAAATGCTCCAACCAGCCCGCGAAATTCAAAATTTCTTGGGTTTTTTGCAATTTGCAAGCCAGTACTAGGTTGTATGTTGATTAAAATATTGATCGCGCTTGTAAGACATATGTAGTTACAGAATTATAATCAACAAAATCATCAATATAACGCTCTAAGCTCATAAAGCTTCAGGAATGACTTTTTATGTTATTTTTTTGTTCCTGAAGCTTTATGAACTTGGAGGGTTGTATTGGTGATTTTGATGATAATAATTCTGTAACTACATACGTCTTACAAGCGCGATCAATATTTTAATCAACATACAACCTAGCACTGGCCTGCAAATTGCAAAAAACCCAAGAAATTTTGAATTTCGCGGGCTACCCTTGAGCATCAACCTTAAAACAAAACATGTTCTCATCGAGATGATAGTTGTACCGAAATTTTGTCGTTCGTATACTAAATAGTACCAATTGAGAGGAGCAATTATTTAGCAAATATGGAAGGGGCTAGCGTTGGTGTCTCGAGTTTTCAGTTAAAGCGTATCGACGCAATATTAGATGATTTTTATACATCCTTGAACTTTGTAGGTTTTCTTCTAGCCATATCCATTCTTATTAAGTCAAAAGCTTCGGACACCTTCTCTCGTGTATCAATGTTTTCATTACTTTCTTTCTTGGTAACTTCAATTGAATCATTTGATTTTTCGGTGTCCGGTTCAATAGTACAAGTTTCAATATAATTTTCCTCAACAGTGTTGTGTACCTGATTAAAATTCATTATCTCAAGAGTAGAGTATCCTTTTGGTTGAGTAGTTCTGGTAGAAGTCGATAAGGCGAATTTAGGATTGCATACTCGCCATTCATCAATAAGCAGAAGATTTTTTTTGAGTTCCCAGCCTGTAACAACATTATTTTACCTTATAATTTGTATATGTCAAGGACCAGTGAATTAACTGAGAATAAATTTAACATGAATGATATTATGTTGGTTGGGTAAGTTTTTTCTTTTCATTGCAATCGGAAAGGTTTTATATTGAACAGTTCTATATAATAATACACCATAATATAACAGTTCTGTATACTATGAATCTGAGTAGGTAACTTTATATATGGCAGAAATTTATTTATTTATTAAAACTTCATGCACAAATATGTACAAAGGCGGACTTAATGCCATAGGCATTCTCTACCAGTCTACCTTAGGGTGATGCAGAGAAAAGAACAAGTAGGTGCAGCAAGAAAATTACATTTGATATTAACAAATAAAATACATACTTAAATCCATACATACAAAGTATAAAATAAAATAAAAAAATAAAGTGAGGAGAAACAAAAACATAGATGGGGAAACTTATAAACCAATGTAATGCTAAGCCGAATCCACTAACTCCCTGAGTAAATGTTCACGGACTTTGCCCTTAAAAGTGAACCGATTTGTTACCGTCCTGATATTCAGAGGGAGCGCATTCCAAAGAAAGACTGCCTGTATCAAAAATGAAGATTTTAGGAATCCAGAGCGGTGAGAGGGACAACGTAGGAGACGATTATGGGAAGATCGAAGATTTTTGGTGTGCGCAGAGCATAAGTACTGAAAATGACAAGTAAGTAGGAGAGGTGGGTTTCTCCAGTAGAGAAAACAAAGTCATCAAAGCCCTTAATGCTCTGCGCTGCCGGATGGGTAACCATTTTAAGAGAGATCGATATGCGGATACATGATCATACTTACGGAGATTGAAAACGAATCGAATGCAGTTATTCAGAAGTCGGTCAAGTTTATTGAGGAGATCTGCATTCAGGTCATAGTAACATACATCACAATAGTCAATTATGGGGAAAATTAGGGATTGAACAAGCATTGCCTTTACGCGAGTTGGGAGAAGATTTTTCATTTGATAAAGCGACCGCAGCGTTCCGGTTACCCTTTGACTCACAACCGGGACCTGCTTGCGCCAGTCAAGGCAAGTGTCAACATACAACCTTAACCTTAATCCTTAACGTCGTAACCAAATGGAATGACTGTCCCGTCGAAGGTAATGGGGGTACCACGATATTATTCAGCCTTCGCAAGCTGTGGAGGCTCCCTATAACGATAGCCTGACATTTACTTGGGTTAACGGCCACCCCAAAACGATCTGACCAGTTTTTAATCATTCTAAGATCCCGGTTTAGGTCCTCGATAGCATCAGATATGCTGTCAACACCTGCCTGACAGTAAAGCTGTAAGTCGTCAGCGTAAAGATGATACGCACACTGAAGCTCTGTAGTTATGAGATCTATAAAAATAGAGAACAGAAGTGGAGATAAAATACCGCCTTGAGGGACGCCAGTTTCAAGCTCACGCCAGCTAGAAGAAGAATCACCAGCAGTAACTAATTGCTGACGCCCTCGAAGATATGATGAGAACCATTTCAGAACCTCGTGAGAGACCATGCGATAGGAGAGGACGGATAAAAGGACTTCGTGACTGACGGTATTAAAAGCGTTGCTAAAATCAATTAACACTAAGACTGTTACTTTAGCGTCTTCCATTCCCCGTCTAATATCGTCAGTCACCTTAAGGAGCGCAGAAGCGGTACTATGTCCAGGTCTGAACCCAGATTGGAAAGGACTAATAAGGGAGTTTTGATGGATGAAGTGTGAGAATTGTCTATGCACACAGGCTATCAGCGGTCCCATCCCATCTCTTTATCTTTTTCACGTTTATACATATATACGTTTGTATATATATATATACTAGCAGTTCGCCCGCGACTTCGTCTGCGCGTATTTCGAACTTTTTATCTGTGAATTTCTACACCCGGCCACCCTCCTTATGGGATACTTTTGGAAAATCTAAATCAATATCCAACAAAAATTCTATCAACCCAAAAACAACCCCTCAGGGGTTCAAATTTCGCAAAATCCCGCCTGAGGTAGCACCTACGTCCTAAAACAAACCCATAAGCAAAATTTGAGACTCCTAACTATCAAAAATTATATCGTGTTTAATTTATCAATGAGTCCTCTCACCCAGGGCAGGGTAGGAGGGACTGTCAGACTTGTACTGACTAAAAGCCACGGTGTCCTTCAATAGCCCTTTACGTTCCAGGATCACGGTATTCGTTAGTCCCGCGACCCCGGCAGGCTTTGGCCCTCTAAGGGGAGGCCCCGTCATTGTGCTGAAAATCTGTGAGGCGCGCGTGGAACATAACGCGCCGTCGACCCGGGCATGGTCCATGGTCAGACAGTGAGTCACCAATTACTCGCCGTCCACATGCCCGCGCCTACGGTGGCCGGAGATCGTCTTGCGACGTCCGTCGCAGTGTGCGTCTACCAATGCGGCTGGGCTGTAAGGTGGACGCTGTCCTCTCCCTCACGCGTCCCGCCTCCTCCTTCGCTAGCATGCCCGCCGTGATTGCGGCATGCCCGAAAGTGTGCGATGGGCGCGTCCTAAAAATCTCTATGCATATTTTGAGACTCCCAGCATTTGTAATAACGAAGTTTCATGCAAACTATCAACCCCAAAAACATCCTCTTAGGGATAGAATTTCAGAAAATCCCGTCATAGGCAGCATCTACGTCCTAAAAAGAATCCCTATGCAAAATTTGAAACTTCTACCTCTCAACCCCAAAACAACCCTTTGGGGTTGGATTTCGTAAAATCCCATCTTAGTGAGCATTAAAGTCCTAAACATAACTCCCATGCAAAATTTGAAACTCCTAGTGCTTGTAGTCACAAAGTTTCATACAAACTCCAAGCCCAAACACAACCCCTTAGGGGTCGAATTTCGCAAATTCCGCCTTAGTGAGTAGGTAATTACTTCCTAAAAAAAAACCATTATGCAAAATTTGAGACTCCTAACTATCAACCCTAAAAACAACCCCTTAGGTGTTGAATTTCCAAACATCTCATCTTAAGTATCACCTACGTCCTAAAAAGAACCCTCATGTAACATTTGAAACTCTTAGTACCTACTTGTAGTAACAAAGTTTCATACAAATTATCCATGCCGAAAAACAACCCCTTAGGGGTCGAATTTCACAACATCCCGTCTTAATGAGCATCTTTGTCCTTAAAAGAATCCCCACGCATAATTTGAGACCTCTATCTATCAACACCAAAAACAACCCCTTAGGGGTCGAATTTCGCAACATCCCGTCAAAGTGAGCATCTACCTCCTAAAAATATTCCCCATACAAAATTTGAGACTCCTAGCACTTATAATAACGAAGTTTCAAAGAAACTATCAACACCAAAAACAACCCCTTAGGGGTTGAATTTCAAGAAACCTCTTTCGTAAGTAGTACCTACTTCCTAAAAAGAACCCGCATGCAAAATTTGAAATTCCTAGTACTTGTAGTAACAAAGTTTCATACAAACTATCAACCCCAAAAACAACCCCTTAGGGGTTGAATTTCGCAACATCCCGTCTAAGTGAGCATCTACCTCCTAAAAGTATTCCCCATGCAAAATTTGAGACTCCTAGCACTTATAATAACGAAGTTTCAAACAAACTATCAACACCAAAAACAACCCCTTATGGGTCGAATTTCGAAAAACCCCTTTCGTAAGTAGCCCCTACTTCCTAAAAAGAACCCGCACGCAAAATTTAAAACTCTTAGTACTTGTTGCAACAAAGTTTCATACAAACTGTCAACCCCAAAAACAACCCCTTAGGGGCGTAATATCGCAAAATCCCTTCTTAGCGAGTACCTACGTCCCAAAAAGAACCCCTATGCAAAATTTTAAACTCCTAGCACTGGTAGTTTCCGAGATTTCGTGTCCTATGAGTGAGTGACCTTTTGCTTTTATATATATAGATATATATACTATGTATGAATATTGCGGAACATAGACATTACTCACCAGTTTTTTCGAGCCCTAATTTAATTTTTATCCATTCTTTTCCTACAACTTGGTTAAGATATTCTATGAGTTCCATGGAAGGTTCATATTTAAATGGTTCATGTGGAATGCGCATCGTTTCTCTAGTCCATTCGGCCTTTTCTAAAGTTTCACAAATGAGCGGAAAAGGTTTCGATGCAGTTTCAGGACTCTTGTAAATTGGCTGTAATCATAATTCACAAACTGGTTAGGTACCTGCGATAGAAGATGAAAACAAAATCATGTTTTACCGTGTTCAAAAGCTATTTGATGTAAATCTAAGGAAGTTTGGGGAGACATCACCGAAATCTTAATTAATTAGGTTATTTTAGAAGTTTTAAAAGAAAGCAATAATGCTAAAAAATGTTTGAATTTGTGCGAAGTTGTGTGGGTTGAAGAGTGAATCTGTGTTAAATGCATACAAAGTTAGCAGGGACCAACGAGTTGGTTTGCTTGATATTCTTTTGCCGGTGGCAGTATGATATAACACTCGAACAGTCGCCGATGAACAATTAATATTTCTTTCAATGATAGAAGACTTACAATCTTTCGTTTTATCAGTCCGAAAATTGTTATGAGGTTTGCTTCCTCGCTCAATAGGATAGTGGGTGATTGCAGAAGAATTTCAGATCAAAATTCTACTTACCAAATAATACTCATTTATGGCACAGATGACAATCCCAAATAATATAGAATGAAAATAAGCGCAAAGTGCAGCCTCAGACGTGGCAGACTCTCGTAGAAACACGTTTATCTCTCTTCTTTCCAGACGCGGTAGTAGTATGTAGTCCTTACCGCCGTACAGCTCTCTAAAATTGTTTAAATATCTTGCTTTCGGATTCCTATCCAGTATTGCTTTCATAGACTGCCCCATTATAATATGAAAGCCACATAATTTTTTATCTGAAAGTAAAAAAAATTTCAATCATTTTTTGAAAAAGTAATTTAATATACTTATGAAATACCCCCCTTAAGGTTCTTCTTCTTCAAGAGGAGCATTGACCTGTAATGTAATATTACAAATTCGACAATTCAATCAGTGAGGGAGTAAAATCGAGCATTACAAATGTGCACCTTCATCATCATCATCATCATCTCAGCCATAGGACGTCCACTGCTGAACATAGGCCTCCCCTTTAGATCTCCACATATACCGGTTGGAAGCGACCTGCATCCAGCGTCTTCCGGCGACCTGTCTCATGTGCACCTTGCAAAGTTACAATGTGTATTACCACTTGTAACATCAATGCGCTCCAATTGTAATTAAATGTGTCCGGTGGGCCGCATGCGCTTCATTACAGGCGAATGCTCGTCAGTCAGGGAGTTAGTATTGTAAGGTATTGCTCAAAGTCGAACCTGTGATATTACATTACACGCCAATGCAGATTTACACTGCGGTGTTGATGATCAAATGTGTTCATTGCCCCTCAATAGCAATGTAATGTAACATAAGTTACATAACTTTGAAATCTAAATAAATACTCGTAGGTACCTTGTCAGTACGGTTAGTGGCTGAACGACAGCGCTGTGTCGTGTTTTTGGATTCCCGCACGAAACAAATATTTGTGTGATCTATAAGTAGTTGTTTTGGGTCTAGGAAAATGTTTGTAAACGCGCCGACGATACAGGACAAACTCGAAGTGAGGGGCAACGTTTAAAAAAAAATCTTACCCAAAAATAGCCGACCCATTTTCATCGCAATTATTGGCTCATTTCTATTTACGATACATGGTTTTGCAATTATCTCTTCTTTTAAATACATTTCAACAACTTGTAAAAATCTTGGAGCATTGAAGGTTCTCAGGCATACTGATCTAACTGCCATGTAATTGAAAATGATGTGAAGTATTACCATCATTGCAAATACTATTAGAGAACTCCTGCAAAAAGTAAAGTAATTTTGGGTTAAGACATTTTACAAAAAAATGCACTTTACTGAATTACCTATTCAATAACTCCAACACTGTTTCCCCAATAACCATGAAAGTTGACAAATATATAAATTATTATAGGTACATTGTTTTTAATGGCGAAAGTTTTGTATGAATTGTATTTAATCTCTACTCGGACTGCTTTTGTATGTGTTTAATATAGGCGGAAGCCTAAAGTGGTAGTCGAAAGAGGAACCTTTTGACTGCCACACTGTAACTCTCTTAGTAATATACAAAACTATATTTATGTAGGTAGGTATTTATTTATAATTATAGTTTACTTTATATTATACTCCTTCACATTTCGGGTACTTACCAGAAATGTGAAGTAAGGAGTATCTCATCTCTCTGCAAATGTGTATCTTTTCGAGTAGCAAATAAAGTTAGATTTGAGTCGCTATTAAAACGCAGCGCTGCATTGCGAAATGTATATGTTTTCGTGTAGTAAATAGAGTCACATTTTGAGTAGATCTATTGAATTGTGCGGGCAGCGTCGCGTCTCGTTGTGACTTGACCCTAAGAAGAAGAAAAAGTACCCAAAGATCGTGATAATCATCAGTGCAACCATAGAAGCAATGAGATTCACGGCGGTCTCTTGAGCAGAATCTTTGGCAGATACATCAGCGAGGTTACTTCTGATGGCGTGGTGTTGTGTCATAGCTGCTCTGGTTGCGCCACCTGCAAACAAATTTATTTGTTAGTAGATTTAGCAAGCAGGGCAGATTTCTTCAATATGGTGCACCGTGTTCTCCGGTCGGTCCATGAAATAGTGACACCCGGGTGTATGCCGCCGACACCGACAGGAAACTTCCGACACAAGCTGAGGTGAGGAATTACATCAGGCGGAAGGTGAGGACGTCGTGATGTCTCATAAGCCACGCCTCAAAGAGGGGACTTACCGCCATGATTGCGGCATGTTTGACAAGTAATCCAAAGTTTGTTATTGGCTACAACTTTTGTCTGATATACTTTTAAGTTCTGTGCCTCCTTCATTCATATTTCTCTCGCGATTTGGAAGATATTATCAACACTTTCAGATACACGACATCAGAAAATTATGGATTTACAAGAAATATACAAACCAGCAACTCCAACAATGGCTTTCATAACAGTGGTGATACATAATAAGATTGTGGTGTAACCCTTGAATGCTGGCAATGCTATTTCTATGCACATTGCTGCATCATTCAGGGCGTCTGCATATAGTCTCCATTTCTTACTGTACGCATCTAGGTGAGTGCTGGAAATGAAGATAGAAGTACACTTTTATAGCTGGTGCCAGCAGCTTCGTCCACATGTAACTTAAAAATTAACCCACAGGAACGAAAAAAACCAGGATAAATTGGAACATCCAACCACCCAAACTTTTGCATTTATAATATTTTACTATCCTTGGATGCAATTTCTATGCACATTGTTGCATCACTCAGGGCATTCTTAACAATGTATTCCTTTACCATTATGAGAGTAGTGATGAAATAACTGATAAATAATTTATACTTAGTAAAGTGCCTGTCCCTTTCACTAAAGAGAGGAGGCCTGTCTCTGTAGTAGGAACATTACAGGCTGACTAATGCTGAACTAGCTGCATGCGTTTGTTTATGAATAAAGGGTGAATTTTCAAACTGGGTATGGATGGCCAAAACCGAAACTATGAAGAATAGCAAAAAAATACGAAGTGTTGAGGCCAGTTTTGATGTAAACTAAAATTGACTCATCAGGAATTGAATCCCTTGATATTGGAAAAAATCACAGCGTGTAATACTACACCATTTGATAGTATCACTAATAAGGATCAAATTCTAGAAAGTAATGATATATGGCAAACTTGAACTAGAAAGTGGCTTTCTCCAAAATTTTACATACAAAATTGCTGTAAAAATACATTTGCTGTAGTTTCATTTATTTTTTCTTACCCCCGTTGGTATGCAAAATATATCTTTCCCAAATGACCACAACCATCTTTAAGGACCCAGGTAACAGTGGCTGCTAATGGTGTGGCTGTATTATCTCCAACTCCTACTCCTCGTAAGACTTCCTGTGTTGCAAGAATGCCTGTAAAATTATGAATAATTTATAAAAACACATTTTATTTCAGATCTAATGGTGCCAAGAACAAGCTTTTTGGATTTGGAATTTCTCAATAGATACCTTTATTGCCTTCTTATTCTTATTGTGTCAATGAAACTCTACATTGAGTCGGCCCAAAATTGGGCCATGAGTTTGGCGCTCTCAGAAATGTCCATCAACTCCTATAATTTTTTGCCTTAGGAGAGGCTAGGGGTCTAGATCATGCCCAATCATGCCATTCTACAAACTACAAAACTAACAAGGTGTACATGCCAAATGCATTCTGCTATTGAACCTGGGCCACACACACCATATTTTCTGAGAGTGGAACCAACAGCACCAGCATTTATTATTATGATAAACTTACTTTGTTTATAAACAGAGGAAGAGATTTTTTCCTAGTTATTTACTTTGAAAGATAAAATAGAAAGATAGAAATGTAAATGCTACCAAAAAAGACATGAAAATACCAGGCTACAAGCATCAGGTACTTATAGATACTAACTAGAATCCTGGTTAAAGAGGAATTTTGTTTATTTTTGTGGTGGTAAATCTGGTTGGAACGGAAGGAACTGAAAGACTTACTGACAAAATTCTATGGTTCCTTCAGTGGCACACAGCGTTCCAGGCCCACTGTTTTCTGTTAAAATTGTCTTAAGAACCGAGTAGGTATTTCATCATCAGCCTTTAAATGCTCCCACTGCTGGGACATAGGCCTCCTCTCTGTGAGAGGGAGCAGGCCGTAATCTACCACGCGGGCCCAGTGCGGTTTGGTAGATAGATGTCACGTCATGTCTTCGGATTTTTGGTTCTAGGATATGCCGGTTTCCTCACGATGTTTTCCTTCACCGTTTTGAGAGCAGTGGTGTTAAAATAAATTACACAAAGTAATGCGCCTGACTCGGTTCCAACCCACGACCTATAACTCGTAAGTCGAGTCGAGTAGGTATTTCGCCCTGTAATATTATGTTCCTAAGACGACCTATTGACCTGTTCACCAGATTATTGTTTGCACCTACCAGTAATTGTGCTGCAAAAAGCTTGTGCTGTGTCCCATATCTGGTAATTTGTATAGTCTCTGCTTACACTGGTAGGGTATCCTTGTGGGAGAAATACTCTTGTGAAAAAGTTTGCGATTTCACTGGACCTTTCTTCATCGATTGCCACTACGTTTTCCTGGTCTGCAACAAAATAACGAAGTGGCTGACGTGGAATACACGACACAAAAGTCTTATCTAGCTACTGGTTTGTACAGTAAAGTACTAGAATACTGAACTTAAATTGTCAACTTTCTACAATACGCGATGTTACCTGGGGGTTTGACATATAATCTTTTCGTATTATCTGTTCCATAAATCTCTTTAAAGATGATTTCACCCTCGTGGACGGTCTGCATTATTCTACTCAGATTTTTTTGATTTTTGATACGTTTTAGAGCTGTCTTTGCAAATTGTAGTTAGTCTGAAAAGTACAATTTATAATGTACTGAAATTCCACAAATATTTTTCTGGTCATCATTAGAGTTTTTAATGAAATATTTTGATTTACATGAAAAAACTTCGAAAGTGCTTCAAAATATAGCGTGAACAAACGTCACACAAGACAAACAAACAAACACAACGGCATGGCTTCAGGGCTTTTTGCTATCACAACAGAAAAAGAACAGTCATAGATTTGATTATACATACATATTATGTATTTGAGTTAATCCATAGACATCCTTATAGCATCGACCAATCGACCGAAGCTTCCGAAGTTTCCTTAGCCAACTGTGAAAATCATTTGGGCAGATTATGCTTGCTTGGTCCATGCGTGGTCCATGCTCCATATCTATAGGCCTTCCTCAATAGACATGAAAGAAATGACAATGACTGAATGAACTACAAGTTGTCAAAATGAACTACAAACCAGAAATGAAGTTCATACTGATATCCTGTTGCCTGTTGATGAAAAACTTGACTTTACGGAAAAAAAACTTTTGATTACAATTTACAAAAAGTAAATATCGACATACTTGCTGTTTATAAAATAAGAAATACTTTCACCTCGTTATCTGTACTATAGGCATTAACGCTAATGTGGGTCGCTTTTTATATTTTCCTGTTCCAAGTGCATTTCCAAAGAAGTCTAAAATTTAGAGCACGGTAATGATAGATTAGAAAATGTGAATGTGCATGTATTGTACTGATAATGGCACTAAAAACAGAGTCAGGCTATGTGAATGATAGTCATGGTTTTAAAGTTGAAGGCGAGCTTGATGGAGACTTTCAAATAATTGAAGAGAAAAGCGACAGTGACGATGACGACAGTACAGATATTAAAAGTTCAAGGACAATTGATACTATTGCGACCATCCCAACCATCCCAACAAGCCTGGTGAAGCCCAGTAGTGTTCCCATCGGTAATGTGGCGGTGAGCAATTCTGAGAATGTTGTAATTGGAAACAACACTTATTTTCATGGGCCTGTTATAATCAAGCAAGTGATTCAAAATGCTCCTGGATTAGAGAATCCTTCTTACGTGAAAACAGAAGATGAAGGAGGTTCTTCTCAAAAGTACCATGAGGAATCGAAGATTGACAATTGTAAGTTGTTTATTTGACTTTCATTGTCTATATTGATAGAATGCAGTAACTTGTTGGCTTTGTGTTCCTGCATGTTCTTATATGTTGTCAATAGTTGGGACTACTTCTTCCATGTTCTTGTTTTTGAAGCTTGCACTCATTACCTCATCCCCTTTCCTATCTGCTTTTCTGCACCATTATGCTCCTATTTCATGTGCTTTTCACAACAATAATGCTGTGTGGTATATCTTAGGGCCGTTTTTAATCAAGCATTAATTGAAGGTCATCTAAGTTAAGTTTTAAATATGTTATGTTATTACCAGATCAGCTAATAATTGTCACAAACATAGATAGATATTATGATCATCCCAAATATGGATGTCAACTACTGAACATAGGCCTTCCCCATAGATTTCCAATAGGACCGGTTGGATGTGGCTTGCATCCTGTGCGATTCTGTGGTCTTCAAAAGATCACCTGTCCACCTTGTATGTGGACAGACATTATTATTACTTTCAACAATGCCGGGACATACAGATCAAAATATCATAATTTGTGGAAGGGCACCATATTTGCATACAACTGAAAAACTGTACAATCATTATCCCACCATTATAGAATTCTGCTTTCAATTTGGACAAAAACATTTTTCTCCTCCATTCTCCTTTATCAAATATCCCATAATCATTGACATTTACCTTTTTTTATTGTTTATGTATCAAAGTAAAATAATTATTTTCCTTTATTAAATATCCCATAAAACACTTGTACCTTACATGTGTAAAATAACTACTAAAACAAAATAATGTGAAACTAGTATTTGTGAATCATACGCAAAGTTAATGTTCATTTCAAATTTTCCATAATATCTTTGGTCTTACTAGGTTTCAAACTATGTCATCATCAGCCGCAAACTATGTATCTCATAATAATATTAAATGCTACCGCTGATGGTGATTATGCAAATAAACAAAATATTACACAAAATTTAAGACTGCTTTTAGTTAAATTGATTGAATGCTTAATTATCACTTTCCATTTGTGCATAATACATTGTGTTTTAATCATTATTGTTACCTACTAATTGAATCATCAACATGAATTGCAGAAATTTAATTGCACAACTTATCTTTTTACAGCTATCAAAAAATTTCATTTAAGGAAATGGCATAAAATAACATTTTCAGCAGTATGTATAGTTATACTTGGTGGTATATTTGCAATATTGTCGATAATACTTAGCAATTCTGGTCAAGATGATACTCCATCATCTTCAGTGTCAATGTCCGAAGAAGACAGTAGTGCTGGGAAAGCAAGTAAGTACCACTTTGAAGTTCATGCTGCTCTGTCTCCATCTGTGCTCACAATATGCAGTAAATTTAGGCAATTCTTGGCAATTTTCAGTTTTATTGCTGTTTATAAATTACCAAGAACTGTTCAATACACCCATAAAAATGAATTTTAAGTAACTAACCAATTCTTTTTTTGTGGTGACTGCCAAATTTAACATTTCACTTAATAAGTTTTTTTTATGTTTACCTTATGAAATCAATCATTTATAATTCCATTAAACACATTTGTACTCCTTTCAAGATTAAATTTACCATAAAAGTGCCAAATATCTAAATTATTATTTACTTTTTTATTTTTCATAATAAAGATAAAACACTTAATGTAAACATAAACATAGCTATTACTTCCATAGGATTGTTCATCATAAAGTTTTATAAAGATACTTAAAAATAAATATGTTAATTAAAAAAGACAGCAATTAAATTCATTATAAATAAATTATAATGAATATAATTGCTGTTATCAAAAAGTCCCATGGGTTTTATGAGTTATCATAGTAACTATCAGTTTGTCCTTGTATAAATAAGGTAATGAAATTGTTCCTAAAATATATAATGCATGGATGGGAAGTCCCTAAAATAAGGTTTGTACCTATTTGACCAATCTCTAGGCATTGTACTTCCACATTGATACTAACATAATTTTATTGTCGTGTCGTGGTTATAAATAAAGAAATGACGCAATAATTGTATTACTATTTCAGGCTACACAAAGGTGGTGGGATTGTTCTATGAAAACCTAAACTTAGTTATATTCTCAATTGTTACGGCAACATTAACATTCCTGTTGATGTTTTACACATTACTAACATTGGATAGCTCTGGTGGTGAAAAGAGTGTAAGAGATATTAAGAGGAGTAGGAAAAAAAGAGACTATGAAGAGGTTCTTGACGAATATGATCCCTACATGAATCCTATTAAGACAGGTACAATCATTTTATAGATCATGTTGTTAAATGTAAAATGTACTACATAATACAATAGTGTTCAATAAAGATATCTAAAAGTGATCACATCCAATAAGTTTGATTTGTTTACTGTAATGAGTATTTGAGTAATTGCAGTATTATTGTTATACCATTGTGAGTCAGGGTTATCTTCTGTCACATTAGTGCGAACTTGTTATATTTAAACTAACAATGTGTTTTAATTTTTTTTTGTAGCTTGTAATTAAGGCTGTTGGTAACATTTCAGTATTATTTTTCAGCAGATCCCTTGTTGATAGCATCGGACCATCTTAGGATAGTGCCCAGAAATGATTGGCTTGCTCAGCCAGTAGAGAATACATTAGCTAAGATCAGACAACCTGTGCCCTGGGTCATTATATCACACACAGCAACAGAGAGCTGCAGCACACAGGTTAGTGATATTTTTTGTTTATTTGATGACTAGCTCTATGCCCGCGTCTTTGTTCGCGTGGCATTCGGTATTGCGATCGGGAAAGAAGTAGAAATTTTGTGTTAATAAGCTTATAAACTATCAAAGCACCGGCTTTCATCCAAATCAGTGCATCCGTTTTTGGATGATTCGCATTTATAATATTAGTAAGATTTCCAAAAAATACGCTTTGTTGTGGTTATGTTGGTAATGCGTAACAATATATTATGGACAAAATAATCAACTCTAAATTAAATAAAATAATAATAATACACATTCGCATTGATAATAACAGGCAATTTGTCTTTGTATTTTATAGAACAAAACATCCACAGTTGATGTGCTGTGTCATTCTAACAAAGATTTTCATTTTAAATTCCAGAGTGAGTGTATTCTGCGCGTGCGCATCATACAAATGTTCCACATTGAGTCAAGAAAGTGGGACGACATTGGTTATAATTTCTTAGTAGCGGGTGATGGGTCTGCATACCTGGGCCGCGGATGGGACTACATCGGGGCCCACACACTGGGCTACAACAAATATAGCATCGGGATTAGTTTCATCGGAACATTCAATAACGATCCGCCTCCCAAAAAACAAATTGACGCTTGTCTAAAATTACTCAAGAGAGGGGTCGACACCGGTAAGCTCGCTAAGGACTACAAACTGTTCGCTCATCGCCAATTAGCATCTACCCTCAGTCCAGGTGACAAGTTGTACGATATCATAAAAGAATGGCCACATTTTGTCGCGAACTTTACAGATTTGAATGAACTTCTTCCTAATTACTAAGCATGAAGTGAATCTTATTAGTGCCTAGTTCTTATATTGTGATGAATACTTTCGGTTCTATGTACATAAAAACGTATTTATGATACGTTATTCCAAAAAAAAACGTACTCCATATTATTAAGTATGTGATAATTATATTAGCATTCCAAAAATGTTTTACCTAAGTGAACTTATTATTATAGTATGGGGGCTGTTTTATCTGTCTTCCGAAGAAGTGCCTTTGCTATAAGTATTAAATTTAAATAAGGATAAGCTGAGCGCGCCTAGGCTAAAGAATTATTTTATAATATATGTTGAATGTTTTAATTAAGATGTTCACTTGCTATGCGTTATGTTGTAGTATTTAGAGTTATGCTAGTCAAGCTGACATACTATTTTATCGAAACTTTTATCAAATTCAACAAGTATGTTAAATTCAAAATATAAGAAACAGAAATTAAATATAACGTATTTACGCGGCTATGATTTTATCAAATTGAGGCAGAAACTTGACTGTAGGGCTCTTCCATACGCAAGAAACAAAATAAGTATACTGAGTGGGGATTTTTTTGACTGGGCCGGAATGACATTGACATACAGTGTTCGTCGAATGACGTTTGATGGTTAGGTATTTCGGGTCATCCGGGAAAGTCCCTACCCCTTTTATCAACGAGCAGGTTAAAATGACTGATTTCGTTATTCGATGGGGATTCCGAGGCAGGGACTTTACATAGACCCTGCAAGTGTTCGTAAATCAAATTAAGACGTGTTCTTTAACCAACTAGGGTCCGTTAAAAATAACAAAAAAGCTTTACAAGGCTGATGAGAGAGGCACAGCTGTGAGGGGACGTCCAACAAGGACATACACTGAATATTGGCGTACATGTATGACCAGAAGGTCTAAAACGGTTTAGACCTTTGCAATATCCCAAATGATTCACGTGAATGAATAGCCAATGGCGTTGCGAGTTCGTGCATTTCCCGCAACGCCAACGGGAAATGCACGAACCCGCAACGCCATTGGCTATTCATTCACGAAGGTGAATCATTTGGGATATTGCTAAGTGACCGTTTTGGACCCTCTGATGTATGAAAGTGGATAATGTAAAAGAAGTATGTAAGGATAATAGCAGGTACATATCATTTTCTAGTTTCTGCTTGCCCTCACAAAGTCGCTAGTTTATTATGTAGGTATGTATGTACACCGATATTTTTAATTTGTATAAAGTTGTAGAATATTACAAATTATTATATTTTTAATTTGTCTATTTTATTTGATCATGGAAAAAGAACATTGTTCTAAAATGGGCCAATGAATATTATGAAATTGTGCAATATTGTAAAAATGTGACTTAATTGTTTGTTTTGGTATCGGGATTATGTAGCTAGTTTCATTATAATAGTTTATCTACTTATTTATTATTTTAGTCTCACATAATAATTATGTATTTCTTCTCAAAACTACACTACTAAAAACAAAATAAGGGCCACCTGATTTTTATCGATTTATTAAATAATATTTGAGTGTTATTAGTTATAATGACTAAATCTGAAAAGTATCCTCATGATTTTATACGGAAATACACAAAAATAAGTTTGTGTTCCAATAAATCGTTGAAATAAACGAAATTGAATGTAAAGTGAGGAATTGTTGGAATGTATCTAGTTTCATAAAACATAAAAAATTAAAAAGAACGTCTTCCATGTTCTAACTAAGGAGTTCTCTACAGGTTCTCTATTAACTCTGTGTTATTTTATTGGAGGTGGAATGGTCTGGATAATTTTGGTGATCCAGCTGCGTGTTGATGGAAATTTCCAATAGAACACATGTCTTATCGCTGTCTGCTAATGGAAGTTGAAATTAGGATTAGCTCTCAAAAGATCAGTGCCTAATATAACTAAATCATAGAGAAGAAAAATCGATTACGTACATTGCCTGTACTTCAACTGGCATTCTATACAATGCCTAGGTATTTTATAGATTTCCTAGGTAAAGTGTAAAATAGTTTAAACATTGAACATCATTTCATAGATTGCCTGAACGACCCCGGCATTCTATACATTTCCTAGGTATTGTATAGAATGCCTGCATTGTACACATTGCCTATAACATATATACCGAATAAATAATTACGTTACGATATTAATTATTGCATCCCCTTATAATTTTTTAGTGCATTACAAAGCCGTAATTCTTTTCCATTCATTTCCGTATATTAACATTGCAAATTAATTAAAACTTGTAAATATTTGACAGCTATTTGCGACGTTGCCAACTGTTTGGATACGCGCTCTTAAGGTGCTGATAGATTTGAGCATTCACTTGTGACAGAGCATCGAGCATTGGCCGTTTTTAATTTTGTCGAACTGAATAACGACAGAGAGATCATTTTGACGATCTTTCTAGCGAACGCTCTAGTCGATGGTCGTCAAAAAATGTTTCTTCATGAACATGTCAGACTTGATAGTAGTCTCTGCAACGACCGTTCTGGCCAGCCAAAAGGCTGGCCAGAACGGTCGTAATAGACTACAGGCCCATGTCCAAAATGGATGGGTCATATGTACCAGGTGACGTATATAGGATGATATAAGAGCAAAAAATAATAAGATTCAGCACTATGCCGTCACTTGTAAGCTGTCCAATTCCCTCTTTTTCCGTGATCCGGGGGTTACAACCCCCGATTTTTTCCCCTTGTCACATGATTTTTGTACGGTGTTGCGGAATAATGGATTAGTGACCCGACTGCTATGCCGGAGGTCGTGGGTTCGATTCCCACCCAGGACAAATGTTTCTGTGATGAGCACGATCATATGTTCTGTGTCTGGGTGTAATTTGTCTATAATGTTTATTTATTAAGAAATATATAAGTATGATTATCAGTTGTCTAGTACCCATAACACAACCTCTGCTTAGCTTGGGACTAGATGGCGTTGTGTGATAGTTGTGGAATATTATTATTTATATCGTCCTATACACCGTGTTCTTCACGTTATCCATAAACTTTAGCAAATACTTCTATGGCTTTTACAAATCAAATCCAACAAAGGAAGTAGTACTTAAAAAGGCTTCGTTACAAAGATATTTGTAATTTCATTTAATGAAATTTAATTGAGCTATGCAGTGAGAAAGTATCTTAATTTGGTCTATGTTGCCGCTTAGTGCAATTAAAATGATAAATCTATCAAATACTATTTGCATTTCATTTGTTTCAGCCCGCCAAATGTTATGAATGAAAATACGACGTTGCCAATTCGGATAAAGAGGCATGCATATTGGGTTATTGACGTCTAGGTATTTAGTTTGTATGAAAATTAACAAAAAATAAAAAATAAGAATTTATTAATGTGTCCATAATGAAAAATGCTTACTTCCGTGGTTTGAACATCTGGTCGAAGTTTATGTATATCGTCCGGAACACGGTGTATACATCACCTGGTGGTTCATATGACCCATCCGTTTTGGACATGGGCCAGTCTATTAGAATACTCGCTGAGACGCTCTCGTTTGTCTTTCTGTAATGTAACATTTGCAAGAAAGGTTATTACAAGTGAAAGTTCAAGTTCATTAGCACTTTTAGTGTCAGTGGTTGTTCTGTCAAAGATGGTAATACAATTACGAGTCTGACTTTGTAATATATGAAAATGAGGTCCTACTTTTTGTTATAAATTGATTGATCAAAGTTGTCACCCCAATTAAATCAACGATCATCCCTACTTGAAAACTAATTGATAATGTACAAAATTATTTCAATATTGTATTATTAGCACAGGTTAACTTAAAATTGATTATTATTTTGTGACTTACTGGCCGCCTTAAATAATGTAATGTATAGTAATAAATTGTGCAAATAAATATTTGTAGATATAATTTAGATTATCAAAAGTTTTTTTTTAAATACAATTTTGTATAGAGATCCAGGCAATGGTACTAATTTTTTTGGTCACAGATTAAGCTTTGTATAGACTGCTTTATGCGCTAGGTTATGAAGAAGAAAACGTTTTAAAGACTGCTGAGCGTTAACGTTTATCGCTTGCCGTTTGTCTAGGGGGTCACCGGGTCAGGATAACCAAATGAAAAACATTTGGCCAATCGAAGTCATCGAAGTATTTAATTTGACCAATCAAGAGTAGAATAGAATAATATACTTTATTGTACACCAAAATGAATAATACAAGTTGAAGTAGAAGTCGTGTTGCTTATTACCAAGGGGAGATGATACAGAATATATGCGACTACTGCAAAGGCTCGCTCGATTCGTGCTGTTCTGCTATCTGAAATGTCAATTTTCTTATTTTAACTAACTTTGTGACCAAGGTAATCGAGGCCGATGTAAATTTTGAAGTACTCGTATGTATTTGCCTGCTCGGTCTTACGTTCTCTTATTTTGATATCTTAGGTTGTCCAGATTTCGTCTTCGAAACAAAACGTAACGTTTTTAGTGAAGCCACTTTTTTATAAATGTGTGAGTGAGCGCCACGAACACATTTCAATGTTTTCTTTGGAGATGTTCACTTGTTTTACGTAGGAATCGAACGACTGGGGTAATTCTTCTACCGTCATTTTGGCTTCAATTCTCAGTGGCCTACTATGAATCTGGACATTCTATAATCTATGCAATCTATGTTTGATATTTATTGTGTAATTGAAAAAAGAATCTAAGACGGAGGCATATTTAATTATTTGTATTTTTAAATACGCGTGGTGGGTTTAGCATAAGCATAGCATAATCAGACATGTAATGGACATCATGTTCCCACTGTTGTTGGCCCAAACTCTTACTGGCCTTGTGCTTCCTGTGATTCTTCGGGACAGTAAGAGTTTGTGGATAATTTGTTCGGCTTTTAAGCTATTGCATAGCTTTTATCGCGGGCTTTGAGCGCGGCGACCGAATCAAGAAATTCCGTAACGAAAATAAACCTAACACTGTCACTGTCACATTTGAATGAATGATTTTTTTTCTTGACGTTTCACATGATTGACTTGGCTGACCATAGCCTAATTAGTAGAGTAACTTCCTATAGAGCAACGATGGGATGATATTCTCGTTAAATATTCGCGGCATGCGATATTTTTCTTTATTTCATAAATAAAATAAATAATTATAGTTGCATAAGTTGATAAAAAATGCTATGCAATAGCTTTACCGCGGCAGTCGGGCACTCGGGGTGCCACACGTATTATTTTGGTTTAAGGACATTCTTCTGTATATTATGCTGTTATGCTTTTCCTAAAGTGTGCCTGGGTTCGAATTTGATCCTATGACTATTGTATCGATGGTTTCCACTGGGCTACGCTCTGTGGGTCACGATTGTAATAAAGCCCATGTAGAATATTTTTTATGACACCCTAAACTTGTTACTTCAAAATTGTAAAAAGAATTGAATCCAAAGATAAATAACAAAATAAATTAAAGAAATAAATTAATATGATCCAAAGCATTTTCTTTTATTATTTTTCATGTACCTGGTCGGATTATTAGCATACTAAAATATAATGTCACTAGCTGTTGCCCGCGACTTTGTCCGCGGTATTTAGTTTTATGGCACCTATACCAATATTTTATTTTAATTTTTTTTGTGAAAGTCCCCGGTACCTGACGTCTCACTTTAAAAAAAAATGTTAGGGTTGTAAATTAGATATATTTGAATGAGATTCACGTCGGACAGTAAAAAGTATATTTCGTAAAAAATAAAAAATACTTTGTAAAGTAGTAAAAAAATGGAAATGAAAACTTCCAGACACAACACTTTATGTACGACATTGGTAGTTTTCCCTTCTGGTGCTATATATTAAAAGATGGTCAGCATTACTGACACGTGAGACTTACGTACAACGATGTGGCGTGGTTTCACGATACGACGTCGCGTCGTAGAGATCTACGATGAGCATCGTTACAGAGGGGTGGTGTTTTAGTTCATTCCGAAAAATGGACCGCTCTAGACGCATTCTGTTCCATAGTACGGGGCGCTGCTCGACTAGCGTAATTAAATGATCGACTTCAATACCATCCGTCATCTTTGAATTTCGAAAAACAACTGCGCAGAATTGCATCGTGAGTCACAACGTCGTATCGTAGATTTCCACGGCGCGACGTCGTATCGTGTTTATGTGTGGGAGCCCTTATTTATGGTCATCGTGAAGTAGGTGGTTACCGGGAATTGTGTGCGTTTGAACTGGAAAGGGACATTGTTGGGGATGAGTGGTATTCGCGGTATCAATGCAGTCTCCCCTGCGCCACATCCGGTGAGAATTTCAGCTTCGCTTTAATTTTTTGTGTAATGCAGTGACTCTTACTCCCGTTCCATTGCACAATTTTGATAGAGTTATATTTCTTAGAAGCATTATGGGAATGCCGACTTTAAGGGTTATTTTATGAGCTGAAAGACCACTGGCAAATAATGAATTTAAAAACTCGACTGGGTCGTTGGTGGCATCATCCTGATTCACAACGTTGTTATACGAAGTGTAAACCACATCATTCCCAACAATTTCGGCTATATATTTTCATTTACTGCAGCGGTTTGGTCATTTCTTGAGTATCGCGCGTTCACATAGCCAAGAAGCGTTGCTCTGCTCTAGCAGGTCAGACTTGCACCGTACTTATGCTCCACCGTGTCCTCCGGGCGATCTCGCAGTGGTGACACCGCTATTTACTAGAGGCTAATGTTGCTTCGCAGTGTATAGAAATGAATTGGAATTAAATCTAAAATATTTTTCGCCTGCGTCACGAATTGTCGTCACAGACGATTTTTTTACGAGGTAAAATCATCAGATGAGTCCTCCCACCCAGGGCAGGCCGGGAGGGACTGTCAGACTCGTACTGACTAAAATCCACGGTGTTCTTCAATAGCCCTTTGCGTTCCAGGGTCGCGGTAATTGGATAAGTCCTCCATTCCATAGTTTCGAAGACTACGTCCAGACTCCTGACTTATAAACCTATCCGATGGATGCTTGCAACAAAAGAGGTATCGCCTGGTCGTTGCAGAACCTGCAGAAACTATTTCACGCTCTTTTTGAAAAACCAAATGTTTTAGTTTATTGGGAATGCCTTGACAGGGAGTTCATTACATTGGCATTGTTCACTATGCCTTTACCGATTTGGAAAATATTTCTTTTGTTTTGTGCACAGGTCAGGATCTAAAGTATTGACTGGATCTAAAAGAAATCCAGTGCCGGTTTTAGCACTATCAGCGCCCTGGGCGAGATTTCTACGACGCCCCCTAACTGCAATTTCTATTTATTAGAACTAGTAAAATTTTATAACCTTCGAGGTCGAGGTTATCAGCAATTTCATTTCGATTTTCGATTGACAAAGTTGCCAAGTTTGTCAATATTCCGCAAAATTTCTAGTGTGAGTTTACGCCCGTTCCTGTCCTCTGTCCACAGCACTGAATCCTTAACCAGGAAATTTAAGTCTCTCCCTGGTTGACTCTTAAGTGCCGTGCTTGACCGATGCGGAGAACGCTTGGAAAATGATTTGCCCGGATTCAGATCGACCCGTGAACCCATCTTCTTCTGTAACATTTGTGTCAACACCCTTGCGCCGTCCCATCTTCCTGGTACTGCATGCTGTGCTGGTGCGGCTGCTGCAAATGCCAAAAACCTCAAATGGCGCAAATACAATGGCTTGACTACTAGCTATGTGTTTGAGCCGTTTGGGGTTGAAACACTAGGGCCATGGGGTCCGAGTGCCCACCATCTTTTCAAAGTGAATTCGAAACCGAATTTGAAACCGTATCAACGTGAATTAATGAGCTGGCCTTATTAACCACCATGTAAATGATCCCAACGAATCACCAATAAACTGAAATAATACATTTTTTGTTAACTTTATGAAAAAAATTCTTTGAATAAATTCAAAAAATGGGCCATTTCAGTTTATGGGTGATTCGTTGGGATCATTTACATGGTGGTTAATAATGCCAGCTCATACATTTACACTGAAACGATTTAGCTCGCCCAAAGAATGCGACACCTGTAATATTGGGGTACATTCGCTAAGGAAGGGTAATGTTCAAGTAAGAATAACTCCTAAAGTACTTGACGTAGAGAAATAATTTTGATACCATTTTATAGCCTAACTCAAATACTTTTAATTTAATGCAAACACCTAAACAAAATACAGGGTACTTTTCGTGCTAGAGTATAAAATGTGAAAATATTCAGTAATTTTTGTGTACAATTTCGTGTTTGCCCACGTTTTTTGGTTCTTTTTACATATTATTTAGAAAACTTTTTCAAGTTTTTGAAAAGCCTTAACATTTAACTTTGCAATAAAGTCATTTGCATGCATGTAGGTCTCTTGGATTTAAAGATATTTGCATTTTATTGTACATACCCCAGTTTGACAAATCATAAAACTAAAATGGCCGCCATTCGCAAGGTGTTGGTGTAAGAATTTTTTTAAAAGCAGTTTTGTCGATGAAAATGAATCTATAATCTCCCCTTCAAGTATCGCTAACTCGTGTCCGGACACACTGTATATACATAATAGGTTCTTTTTCATTATAATTAATAAAGTTGCTAATAAAATAATTATGTATTGTAAAAAGGTAAATAAATGGCTGGAAATCAATAAAAAATTCAACCAGTTTTTATTTATAGATTGATAATGTTTTTCTCTATGGTCCAGGATTTTCGGTAACTTAAAACTGCTATGCATGCAGTGCTCCGAATTAGACACTGAGTTCCATTCTAATCTTGCCACCATAACGATTTTTTCGCTAAAGGGCATTTACGGGAATTAAGTAGACCTGTGGCGCCCTGGGCGGTCGCCTAAACGCGCCGTTACTGAAGAAATCGAGGGAACTCTTTCATTATCGTAATCATGGAACATAATTATGACACCTGTAGGTACCTACCCTCTAAAAAAGATTGTAAAGTTGTTTTTACCGACTTCAAAAAAAAGGAGGTTATCAATTCGACCCGTATGTATGTAATATTATCAGAACTGCCCAGTTTTCATATATGTTAGTCTATATCAGCCTCTGAACAAATGTGCCAAATTTCATAAGTGTATGTATGTATGTATGTATGTATGTATGTATGTATGTATGTATGTATGTATGTATGTTTTTATGTTTGTGCACGCATATCTCCGGAACTATAAGTTCGATTTAAGTAATTCTTTTTTTGTTGTACTAGGTATTGTTCAACTTAGGGAACACTGCAAGTTTCATCAAAATCGGTTCAGTAGTTTTAGAGATATGGATTTTTTTATGTTGTGACGGATTACAAGATTAGTGCATATGTAGGAAAATTTTGTATTTTACAAGAATTTGGGTTGAATATGTAATAAATAAACTAAAAAGGGTAAAATAAAAACTTTTTAAAAAAAAAGTACCGACTTCAAAACAAATTCAAAAAAGTTTAAAATAACTTTTCTTTCGGAAGTCGGTGGCTTTGTTTTGTTGTGTCATTGACTATTGCCACCGACTTCCGAAAGAAAAGTTATTTTAAACTTTTTTGAATTTGTTTTGAAGTCGGTACTTTTTTTTTAAAAAGTTTTTTTGATAAAACAAATAAATTAAGTAAACCGTTTGAACCGAGGACATTGTCCTCTCCCTCACGCGGCCCGCCTCCTCCTTCGCGAGCATTACTGCTTCGCAGAAGGAGGCGACCGCAGCATGGCCGCAACCAATGCCGGCCGCGAGAGGTCTCCGCCTATCGCCGCCGTGAGGACACGTCGGTGCTCTGCCCAAGCGGGGCAGTCTTGCACCGTATGCTCTATTGTGTCCTCCGGGCGATCTTCGCAGTGGTGACACCCAGGCGTTTCCTCCTTTCTCCTTAGACACAGGTACCTCCCGAAACTTCCGTGTCCGGTGAGGACCTGCGTCATGCGGTAGGTCAGGACGCCGTGACTCCTATCCAGCCACTCCTCAAAGAGGGGTCTTACCGCCGCGGTTGCGGCGTGCCCGGCCGTCGGTAGCGACAGTCGTCCCCTCCATACTGCCCTGAGATCGCGCCGGAGCTCTTCCCGCCGCGCCTCGACTTCTCGAGGCAGCGGGGATACACCCCGGATGTGCGTAACACTTACGTTTCTTTCGGAAGTCGGTAGGTATAATTTTTTTTTGCATGAAGCTCGTTCAGTTACGTAGGTATTGAATAGTAGCTCATTAATTTAAAAAATAAATCAATAATTCACATGCTCGTGATGATTGATTAATTGCTTCTTTAAACAGTAATAAAGTCTATAAAGCAAGGTTAAATGATTTTGATCGCACCGTGATACTGGCTCTAAAAGTAGATCTGTATCTAATGACAGTCATTAGTTGCATGCAATATTAACTAGGTATCTACAATAATAATATAAAGAAAATCTATTAGCATGTTTAGTTGTGATGAATAAATCAAAAACGAATGGACCGATTTGTCAAAATTATTTCAACTGTAGAAAGCTGCAATGTCGCAAGTAATTTAAGCTATATGTAGGTATATTTTTTTCAAGTTGCTGAGTGAAGCCAGAGCCCAGGGCTAGTGTTAAATAAATTATTATGTACCACCTATCCAGTACACCCCTTGTAGTTCAGGATAGTTAAGTACTATTAATTTGGGATAGGGTTGCTTGCTATCCCAAATACGGAGGTGAATTGCAATTGTCGGAAAAACACCGATTTTAAAAAGGATGGTATTTAAAAGTACTTCAATTTACTCCCATGTTCCACCAAATATACTGAATGTGCACCAAAATATGTTAATTAAAATATGTCATAACGAGCATCTATTTAACAACTGACACCAATTAATGTCCAATGTAGCTTTATTAGTAAAGTAGCAGGTCGACGGAGCCCCGCTTCGCGGGGCTCCTACTTCTGGGTGGTTTAAAAAAAAATAACCACGAAGAGTAACCTAAATTGTCCGAGTCGGGGTGCCAGCGAGTCCCGAGCTCGATTCGCTCGCTCTTAGAACTGCAGTCCATCATCAAATTTTTTGTAACATTCAGGAATATTTGGTGCACGATCAGTATTTTTGGTGAACACAAAAATATTATCCTTTTAAAAATCCATAATATTTTTAAGTACTTGCACATAGTTTAGGTATAATAAATTTTATTATGAATTAGGTACCTACATAACCGCTGACAGGATTCAAGGGGATGCACACAAAATGTTTTCTACTTACATAACTTTAATTTCTAATTTCTGTAAGTAGGTATAGGTAGGAATAGAAAAAACGATCCAGTACACACTGAACTTTGTGTAGCCGTGGCGTCCATGACCCGTAGCGAGTGTAGGTACTTAGTTAAATATTTATAAAAGTGGTCGCGCTATCTCTGATAGATCATCGAGCTTATAATTACTGACTCGTTGTACTTCACAAATCCACGCCACTTGTTCACTACGTGCGGCCATTTTACAACACAGTAATCCCATCTAAGCATTGAAAATGGTTCAAGTAACATCGGAAAAATCACCTAAAAAAAAATCGTACGGTCATAATTGGAGTATGAAACAATCGAGAAAACGATTCTGTATGAGAAAGTTCGTGGAATTTTGTAAAAGGACGGATTTGCACGGCTACAAATATATTGTGATGGAAGATTTCAATAATGGTGAAAGGTATCGGTGTTTCTTAAGTTACTTATGGCCGTTGTTGCACTATTAGATAAGTACTGGAAAAAAGTGAACTTCGAAAAGCTTTAAATAATCTATCCTTAGATTTTATTCTAAGCAATAAAAATATATAAATAATTGAGATATAATTTATGGAAACTTGATGACGCTGAAGGTAGTTTTACGAAATCGAAGAGTGCAAAAGTAAAGATTAGCATAAAGCCATGATTTATTTAGAAGTTATGACTTGTGGTCTATCTGCTTTATAACCTATAGTTGCCTTACAGTGATGAGGTCATTTGTGGGAAATAAATTTTAAAAACTTAAGCTAGGTCTTAATACTGAAGTAGCTGTGATTTAAGAGTTTAATAAATGTTCGTATTTTCTTTAGGTGTTGCTGGGCGATTGCTGTGATAGTTAGCGTCGCCATTGCAGCTTACTTTGTGGTCACCGCTTACAAGTGGTATGCAAGGAATCCTATAGTGACCGTAAGTTCTTTTGTCTATGAATTACTTACCGAACTTTTTCTTAGACCTTTTGAAACAGTTCAGCTTCGTAGAGTGTCTTCTTTTATGACATTCAAGTGGCACAAAATCTGGCCTGATCTTTTACCACTTTTGGGTTTTTTAAATTATTTTGACTGCCTAATGACATGTACTTGCTTGCTTGTATATACCTCTAGATATGTGAATAGAAATGCACTGAAAGTGAAAGAGATGGTAAAACAGCAGAAGGATGTTATGGAAGTAAAATATAGGTAATAGGATGTTTGCTGATAACCATGTCTAAAACCGCGTGTTGGGTCTGATTCCCACGACTTTTAACTATTATCGCGAAAGTATTTTAATTAATATAACAAACGATTTAGCTATGTGGTGCATTCATAATGTGCATAGAGGAAAAAAACGAGGAGTTTTATATATTATAGAAATCAATTATAATATTCAAAGATCCCAGTGCTTGTCCCACTGAATGTTTGCATCCCAAAAGGTGTATCACAGGGATGTGTTGCGTGTCCTTAACTGTTCAACCTATACATTGGTGGTTTTCAAACAGATTTGAAAGAGAGTGAGTATTAATGATGAGTGAGTTACGGGTCAAATGCCTTCTATACGCAGATGATCAAGTTATTCTTGCATCGTCTGTGAAACAGTTGCAAGATGGCGCTTGAATGATTGCAGCGTTTTAGGGAATGGTTTAATGTAAATGTGAACAAAACGAAGGTAGAAAACTAATGAAATACGTGAGTGAGAAGGAACCGAATGAGTTCGTATATTTGGGCACTACCCAAATATACAAACTCATTCGGTTCCTTCTTGTTTGTGTTTACAAAAGACGGAAATATTGATGCTATTGTGGAAAGGAGAGTGAATGCGACAAAGTTTATAAACGTGACGACGGACGCAAGGAGCATGTAAGGATCGTTCTATAGTTTCTATCTACTGCCTTATGCGAAGGCGTGAATTTATACATGTATTCCTATTACTTGAAAGATAGGTATTAATTCAGAGATAGGTTTTACTTCAAAATTATGTCCAAACATAGCTTATCAGCAAAAATGATTAAGCCAAAAAAGCCAATCGATCATAATTGCATTTTTAAGATTTTTATCACTATGAATCCTTTCTACGATGACGCGGGATATGATTATCGATAACCAATCACATTAATTATCTTCTGGAGATTTAGGTATATGTACTTATTAATAGATAATCCATACGGGTAATGTATATAATTATATTATTGCCATTTTTAGAATCTAATACCTTATTTCAGTAAAACTAAAATGGGGCATTTACTTGGTTGTATATTTCGGGCGATTAAAGTCAAGCGGCCTGCCGTGCGGCGAAAATTAACCGGCTAACTGACTTTTCTTTTAATAATATTTTTTGCAAGCGATCCGATTGGTGACTAGACGTACGGCTAATCGACCCGTGGAAATGCTCAATCATCATCGTCATCATCAGCCTATAAATGTTCCCACTGCTGGGACACAGGCCTCCTCTCTGTGAGCTAGATGAGCTAGATAAGTAGATGTCACATGCCGGTTTCTTCACGATGTTTTCCTTCACCGTTTTGAGACCGGTGGTGATGAAATAAATTACACAAAGTAGTGTGCCTAGCTGGGTTCACGACCTACAACGCGTAAGTCGGGGCCGATGCTCATGCAAATGCTCCATAAGGGACACCAAAATAAGTGCCTAAATCGCACTGCGAGAATTTCAACTGATGGCGTTGAAGTCTCAACTGACCCAACCCAACCTATCCCAAAATAAAAAGGGGGCATTAATTTAGTTGTCGCCTAGTGTTAGAGAAAATGGGTCTTTCATGTGAAACATTTCAGGTCATAGAAAGCACTCAAGGAGCAATTTGGGATGTGCCGTTTCCTGCTGTGACTATATGCGATTTGAACATAGTTTCCAAAAAGGCTGCACGGGAGTTAGCATATAATTTGTAAGTGCTCCATATATTTATGCTTATGTTATCATATTAGGCTCTTTGAAGACCTTGAGAAATCAGGAACAAACTTATATTACATACCTACTTGCTTTCTTTACGTAACATTTCTACCCCGTATTATACATATAAACATATTTGTTGAAATAAATAGTTACTATTCAGCACATGCCTTTTAGGGTTCCGTACCCAAAGGGTAAAACGAGAACCCAATTACTAAGACTTTGCTGTTCGTCTGTCTGTCTGTCTGTCCGTATATCACCAGGCTTTACTCACACTTGTTTCGGTTACATTATTCCAAAAAATACACAAAAAGTTACTCGTTCAAAATTAATGGAAAACTTTTTTTAAAGTACCGATTACGTTGTCCGCTGGGGCGTTCAGAGTCATAAATATTATGCTAAATTCATATTCGGGCTTACTTCATTAAAAAGACATAGCGGTCGCGTTGTTCATCAATCCATATTATCGCTCTACGTATTTCCATTGTTTAAGGTTTTTTTTTCTCAAATAATAATTTTATTTACAGGACCCTCCCCGCTACAGTTACAGCAGACTTTGTGTTCGATACTTTTCGACTGGTGCCATTGTTGTACTCCACCTTCGCAGCTGATGCCGCTGAAAAGGAAGATTTAAAGAAACTGCAAACTGTATTGGACTTGAACAACATTACCATTGAGGATTTATTTTTAAGAGTAAGTAACATCTCTCACACCGTGTATCACCCTATGTTTACAAATGAAAGTTTCTGATTCTTAAATGTATTTGATTAGTTGGATGCAAGCCGTTTCCAACCGGGGTGAGATCTCTGTTTAGCAGTAGATGTCTTACGGCTGATTTGATGAAGAAGATGATTTGAATTGTAGCATAATGTATCTCTAATCATCTTAACATCATGTTTGTAATCCTCGAAAGCCAGTGATTAGGGGCTTTCAGCGTTTTGCCATCAACCTGGTACATATACGGACACCGTGTCTGCTACTGAAGAATTCCTGACGAAAATCCCAATAATAACACTTTACTGGATATGGGACCATGGGACCCAGGACGTTTTGACTTTTTTTTTGTACGTGGTAAAATTATTAAATGTGTCCTCAGCCTAGGATGGAGTCTGCGCTGCGGATACTGGTACTTATTAATATCCATGGTACTCGTTCGATATCCCTCACATTCCAGGATCACGGTTACTTCTTTAGACAGTCCCGACCAGCGACCTAGGAGACGTCGTACAGTCGCGTTTGCGACTGCTAGTTCAACAAGACTGTCATTTATTAAATTATTCTAGTAGTAGGCAGTATAGTCGAGGTAAGCTTATGACGGGTAAGTAGCACGCCGCATACCCGTTTTAGGCGGGCTACCCCTCTTAGGCTTACCTCCCTTACCGATGGGTACATACCATGAGTTGTCATTTCGATACTCGATCCTACGCATCGACCGCGTTTGGCGCTCTCATTGGTTGGGAGTTCATACAACCTTGGAGCGGGCCAATGAGAGCGCCAAATGCGGTCGATATCGATGATCGAGTATCGTAATGGCAACTGATGGTACGAGTAAGTGCTATGGAGGGTATAGTGAAGTAAGTTTTACTGTTTCAGCTGTCCCCAGCAGCATCCTGCAATAACCTGGTGCAGCGGTGCATGTGGAAGAACGCCATCTACCGCTGTGACGCCATATTTAAGCAAATATTCACTCTGCTCAGTCTTTGCTGCACTTTCAACTATTATGGCGTTGATGATGACGAGAAAGAGTAAGTTTTCATGGAACGTCAAACGAAGTTTTATTATATTAGCGGATCATCCCGTCTTCGCACGGGTTTAAATATTCGACTTTATTGGACGTTTTTTATCAAACTTTCTGACTTTATAAGTCAGAAACAGTCCTAGCCGGTGACTTTTGTTTCTTATTTCCTTGACTTTTTTGTCACCGACTTCCAATAAACAACTTTTAATTCAAAAGTAATTTTACACTTTTTTGTGCTTTTTTAGAAGGCGGTTTCATTTTCTTCAAAAGGTTTCTTAGTTTAGGTAGGTACCCTTTTTAGTGGGTAGGTACAGGCGCAATATTTTGTAGTGTGATTGCGAAAACATTGCAGAGATATGTGATAGTAGCAATCGCCGTTGATTTGCTGTTATTTATTGAACAATTCCCTCGATTTCTCCAAGATCCCATCATTAGATCCTGACCTGACTACCATGTCAACATCTGTAAAGTATTTATCTAAAGGGGCGTCATTGAAAAATTGGGGAATATACATAAAAAAAGATTCCAACAAATTGAGAACCTCCTCCTTTTTTCGAAAAAAGAGTGTCCATGGAGTTTCTTGCTCATTCTTCTCCATAGAGATCTTATACGCTTTGGAATGAGCACCTACGGTACTTTCACAGTTTTTATGTCTTGTGACTGGGACTCTACAGTCCCAGTAAAATAGTTATGGTGCTACCACCATAACTATTTTTTAACAGACTTCAAAAAAAGGAGGAGGTTCTCAATTCGTCGGAATCTTTTTTTTTTTTACTAATTTTATTTGATGTCTTTTGACAATTCAAAAGTGCCTGTAATTGGCCTAGTTGAAATAAACGGTTTGATTTGATTTGAAATCGGTTAAAAATGTAGATCGTGTGTTCAAATCCATTCTATTACCAGTTTACCACTACGTCACACTGACGCAAAGGACGCAAATCTGTAACGGGAAATGTGCTAGGACTAAATAAAAATCAAATATTTCACATTAAGTATTATAACACGTCAATCGTAAGTCGTCGAACGTCAAGCGAAAACAAGCTTAGATTGATTGAAACTAGTTTTAAGTAATGCTTCATCTAACAAATTGGGTCCATGTGAATACGGCTCACTTTCTGCCAGATAGAAATCTTGTGACAGGACAGGCCTGTTGGTCTAGTGGTTATTGACCCTGACTGCTATGCCGGAGGTCGTGGGTTCGATTCCCACCCAGGACAAATGTTTCTGTGTAATGTATGTACGAGTATTTAGGAATGTATAAGTATGTTTATCAGTTGTCTGGTACCCATAACACAAGCTCTGCTTAGCTTGGGACTAGATGGCGTTGTGTGATAGTTGTGGAATATTATTATTATTATCCTTTATTCATTTTTTAACCTTATTAAATATATTTTTAAATATTTTCACAAAAACAAAAAAATAATAAAAAAAAAACACATTTAAAAATATAAATAATAGTGGCCCACCGGTATCGGGTATGTACAGGGTCCAAGCTACCGGCAGTCAGGGCTCCAGAGAAGGGAACCTCCTAACAATGCGCGCCGTGTCCAGAAGAACTGCTCTCTGAATATTATTATTGTGTTTCAGCAGGTGGATCGTTTTAGGCTGATTTGCTATGTGCCAGTGTGTGTTTTAGATTTATTTGGACATAAGACAAAACAAGATGTTACTCATTTATTATGATTAGTGGTCGCCCAGTGGTCGAAATTAGACCACAATTAAGAAAATATTATTTTAAACTATCGGTTCGCTTGACACTATCTCGCTTGATGCTAAGCAATGATATATCTCCATAAGAACTCTGAGCCAAACATATACTTCTCCATCCGCGAAATTTTCGTAAAAAGGTAGGTATGTAAAGTTTTTGCTTCCCGTATTGAATATAGTAGAAGAAATTGTTCCCAATAGAAACTGGTACTTTCGCGTCCAAAACTGTAGACTAATCGAAGGAACCACTTAGTAAATTGCGGTGCTAACTTATCGTCAGACGAAGTGTCCTAGAAATAGAAAGTCTCGATACGTCAACATATTGTGTGAAAGTTTCTCATAATGTTGTAATACATATATAAATCGACGCCATCTCCCTCGTGGGCAGCACTATACATAGAACGCGATCTTTCAATCTTATTTAGGTCCTAATTATCTTACAGATTTGTTTCTTTCCAATTTTCATATTTTAACTCGGCTCTTACACAAGATTATGCCATTGGGAAATATAATTAACGACCGCTGAAAATACTCAGATTTATTTTAGATTTCTTTGAATTTAAATGATATTTTTAGAAATTGGACCTTACTCTCTATCTAGAAGACTTAAAATTTAAGAAAGAATACATTTAAGTTTTAAAATCCTTTTACAATAGTCGTTGTTAGCCATCCCGCAGTTGATTGCTATGTTCTCGATTGAAGGGTTTGTCGGTAATTTAATTTGATTAGATATGTACAACGATACGTTTTCAACTTCATCTAAGGTAAAGTGAATGAAGTGTTGGAAGTGATTGTCAATATGTACATTTTATGTGTGCAACTATAGATGGTTCTTATATAATTGTAACTGGAAATTGAATCATACGTTATAGGCACAGTCAGGATCGTCTAACAACTATTGAACTGGGTCTCAGGCTTTCAGCACACAGCAAAATAATGTTTTTTTGTTTAGTTTTAAGTTTTTTATTTCATATAGTGCCTAGATGCTTATGGCAAGTGTCAAATATAATAAAATATTATCGTATTTTTATAGTATTATATAGATATTTTATCAAACAGATACCTACCTACGTAGGAGCGTGTACTGGCCTGGTGACATTTCATTAAGACATTTTGAAAATGTTTCCACTTACGTTTTAGAGCTACGTACGTATCCTGCTTCACTGTCCCACTGGTCTCGTGGTCGGAAGCACAGCTGCGGAGCGTGGGATCGATTATCGGATAGTTCGGGCAAAAAGTGCTAATGAGTTTTTCTATAAGAATTTCTCAGTTAGGTACTAACAGCCCGGAGTTTGAATGTTAGCGGTATAATGATACCCCCGTGCCTCAGAAAGCACGTTAAGCCGTTGGTCCTGCACCTAATCTCTCTCCGGTCGTGTCGGATTGCCGTCCCATCGGACAATGAGAGTTTAAAGGAACAGAGACGGCACCTGTGCCTGCGCACACACTTGTGCACAATAATAATTATATTATGTCCTGCGCAGATGGTTAATCTCCGCTGAGATTGGCCGCCTTGGCCGAATTTTCATTAAAATCGGTTTAGTCGTTTCGAAAATTAAGGCCTTCAAAGTTCGTTTTAAATGTCGTTCGGCGTACAAGCTCTTAAGTAGTTATTTACAGAAACTTGATTTCTATTCTCTACTAAACGAATTGTTTGTTCACTCTAACTCGGAAAACTAATTATGCTTTAGCAGTTAGCAAGCTTCTTGAAAATTAGTCACCATTTACTTTCAAAATAATAGAAGCTTTTAACGTTTTATATCGAGGTACTTGGCACGTTTAGCGATTCATGATAAAGAGAGCAATTTATTTGAAAGTCGTCTGTACCAGGAGTTTCAAAGATTGTTGTAAAATTCCTTTGATTGCAAAGATGAATGTTACGGATGGTTGGACTTTCCAATTTTTATTTAAATCTGATCCGAAAGATGCTCTTCGTCATCTAGAAGGTGGTCCACTTAATAAAATACACAAAGTAATGCACCTGATTAAGTTCGAGCCCATATTCTGCAAATTGTAAGTTGGGGGCCACTACCACTGGGCCAACTCCAAGTCATAATTATTGTAGTAGCTGAAATTTTCTAAAGGTGTTGATATACTTGAGCATTCACTTGTAACAGAACATCGAGCATTCGCCGTTTTTAATTTTGTCGAACTGAACAACGAACAGAGCCACGAACATTTTACGATCTTTCTAGCAAACGCTCGATGGTCGTCAAATGTCAGACTTAACAGTTGGCTCGACAAAATGACCGTTAGAATGCTCGCTAAAACGCTCTCGTTTGTTTTTCTGTAATGTAACATTCGCAAGAATGCTCATTACAAGTGAATCTAGTCGATCCAAGCTCCAGAGCTTTGAACATCGACGCCAAGTTGCCAGCCTGTTTTTTATCGGTTACATTTCGGAGAATGTGCGATGGAACTGCACAACTTGATTCCGCCTGGCCCTTTCCATCATCGGACTACAAGACGTACGGCAAAGCCCCATCGATATATGGTGGTCATCCCTCCAGTACGTACAAAGCGTTTTGCCAGTACTTTTGTTGTACGCATAGCTAAGGAGTGGAGTTCCTGCATCTGTATTTCCCGAAAGCTATAACCTTGGGGTCTTCAAGTCAAGAGTGAACAGGTTACTTCTAGACAAGCGTGCTTCACCGTCGACCACATCTTCGCTTACCATCAGGCGAGATAGTGGCCAAACGCGAACCGAACATTAAATTTAAAAAAAAAAAGTATTATCAGCAGCTTAAAATAAAGCTCAATCTGAGATTCTAAAACCAGAGTGTTTATAACTTTATTTTACTGAAAACATAATTTAAATGGGAGTTGGCCACAGCTTATCGATGTACTCAAATCTTATCACAGGAATTCATAATTCAGGATTATCTGTTTAATATGTAGTTAGGCTCTGGTTATTGGCGCATAATCCAGATGATAAAATTTATCTTGAAGGAGTATGCAAGATGATTGGCAGGACTGCTGCAATGCTATTCTCTATAAACAGCCTTGTGACAGCGCCGCACCGCTGCTGGCTAGAATGTGGTCAGGTGCGGAAGCGTAAGTAGTTACGCTCAGGGAACGAGATGGTGCTAGACGACTTGTATAGCTCTGTCTCTTTCCCAGAAGTGTCCTGATGCAGTATTCAACCAGGTATCAGACAGATAGAGACATTTGCGCATCTAAAATATGTATTGAAAGGGATTGAGGTGTCATTTTGATTGGAGTTAAGCTACAATTCCTAAATAAAAACGGTTACGGGATTTCCTTCTACTACTTTTGCAAAGTTATTCCTATACAGAAAACTTAAATAACTCATTCAGATGTTCTTAATCTCTACCTCAGTTTAAGTGAAGCTCAAGTTTTTTTTACAGTTTTAATAGTACATTGTTATCCAAGGCGTGAAAGTTACTTATTTACGTCCCGAGACGGGGTTTAATAGTTCGAGGGACTAAATAAGTAATTTACCCGAGGTAAACACTGTGCTTTTCATTACGAATACGAGGAAAGTAAAATTAACAACATAAATTTCATCTAAAGAAAAAATGAGTGTAGATCACAGACCAGTGTAGATCGGATTGTCACTTTGCCGCTTGTTTTTTTTTTAATTTTTGTGCTGTGGTCGTCCATCTGTACAGCCAGGATTTTTCATGTTCATTATTTAAAAATTGGCAAAGATTTTGTCGAAATCTATTATTATTTTAGAGAAATAGTTGGAACTAAATTATTTTAAAGTCATTATTTATATTCTTAATACTTAACTTTATGTTATTTTAATTTTAAATCGCTCTGTTATTTCGTGGCTGTATAAAAAGTTTGAACATGGTTCAATAGAAATGTCAAAATAGAACTAGTTTTTTTTTCTTAATTTTGGCAGCTGTCAGTTGAAAGCGATTTTCTCTAGGGCGGCAATGAATAACTTTCAAACGGTTAATCAGACATGTAATGACCTACTTTCAGAGTATGAGTAATGAAAAAATGTTTACACGCTCTCCCCCCCATTAAATTAGAAAACTTGTCATAAACTTTTTCTTTTTAAAACATAATCTTTAAAATCCAATAGATTGCCATGGCGCTCGAGTAACTGCAAATTTAGCATCCTCGCCTCCCCTACTATTAAGATGATCTCGAATCATCTCGAATCAACTTTGTCTGGTAAGAATACACACTTGTATATCGCAAACGATTGCTTTTATCTACTGCCGGGCGGGAGTCATATTAAAGTAAACTATGTACTCGTAATGGTAGTTGCCATTAATAATCATATTAGTAGATAGTGGTGATAAAAATATATTGAAAGATTTTTTGTAATAGACCGGTGCCGATAAAATTGTAATAGAGAATAGCACTAAGGAAGGATTGTTCCCATAAATATTTTTAATTGGTGATTAAGTTTTTAAGGAAGTGTGTGTGTGTGTTGTATCGAGCACACGGATAGGTAACATTAATACATACCTACATACTTATCAGTCCTAATCCTAACCTAACCCATAGCGTCGAATCCTATTGCCAGCCCGTGCTGCTTCTTTTTCCGCCTCACTCACTAGACGAAAGTTGTGGCAGCTCTGCTAATATGCATGATGCTAATATGATGGATAGTCTATAGCACTCAGGAATTATGTAGCTACCTACCAGTCTTTTTTAATATACATTTTTTAAAATTATTTCTGGAAATTACCCCCCATGTACGAAAAACACCTCTTTAATCTATTACCGTCGTACCACAAAAAGTTAAATATTTGTTGAACACTTGTCTAAAAAAAGTCATACCTCATATCAACGTCAAATGCCGTTTTGAAGTTGACAGTTTTTTATCGACAAGTGTTCAACAGATGTTTTTTTTTGTGGTATTACGGTCAGTGTTATTTTACCTATTTATATTTAGTTTTATCAACAATCCGTATAATTGTTTCATGTAAATTATTGTAGGGTTATGTTTATGATTGTAGGTAGGTACATGAAAGATTGATTTATGATTACCATGATACTGAATACTGCCCATTGCGGGGCAAAATCCTCTTATCAATTAGACAAAGAATTATTATTATTCACCATACTTGTTGACTACGTGTTATTAGCGATTATAGACTACTAGCTATTCCCCACGGTTTCACGACCGGTGCTCACCTCCTATTGGTCGTACCCTAAAGCCTTTCTCGATTAATGGACTATCCGATACAAACATACTTTTTCAATTCGAACCAGTAGTTCCTGAGATAGCGCGTTCAACAAAACAAACAAACTCTTTAGCTTTTTAATATTAGTATAGATCATAGAGTATTTATGTTTTCAGGTAGGTTGTCGATGCAACAAAAATATAGCCGTTTCTTGGGAGATACCGCCATCCATTATCTACGCGTTAAACGCTTCCGTATATGACGACATTCACACTTTTTGCTTCTTTCATAGAGTTATAATAGAAACCAATTGAGCTTGCGGTTTGTCAAAGCGATTGGGGCGGCATGCTTTGCCGCGGCGGGTGGCTTTTGTTTGCTTTCGTTTGTTCTTCCACTTGGAAAAATCCTTATTGATTTTTTTTATGACTTAATGAAGGACTGTATCTGTATTGTCTTGTATCTATACAATTAGGCGCCAGTGCATCCTCGAGCACGTGCGATGAGCGGCATCGAATGTTATTCAGTGATACCCAAAAGGTGTGCGAGAAATGGTACCTAACCTTACAATTCACAACTGCGTTCGGAACTAACTTTTGATATTCAAGAGTTTTAATCCCATTTTTAAACCTCTTAGGGGATGAATTTTCAAAAATTCATCCTTAGCACACACTTACGTCATATAGGGAATGCTTGCTTGCAAAATTTCATGATTCTAAACCCATCGGTTTCGGCTTGGCGTTGATCCATCAGTCAGTCAGTTTTTTTTTAAACCTATGTTGTCCCACTCTCCCCCATAACTTTCCACTCATCCCTTTGTCAGTCAACTAGCTAGTTTTTTTTTCTTTTATACAGGGTTTTTTTTATGTAGTGCGAATATTTGTTTCTGTGGTTCTAATTGAGTAGTAGAACACATTTTCATACATAACTTTTTTTTTCATTTATTATTAGACACGTGAAACTTGTTTTACCAAATTTTATAGAAAAACAATTGAACTGTTTTATTATTCTAAATGCAATCTAATCTATCTTTTTTAAAATAAAGCAATTTTAATAAAGTCTACCGTAAAAAAAGGTTTGTTTTTTTTTTAAAGTGATCGCCTATTTAGATATTTAAGTTTTTTTAAGTTAGTTTAGTTTAAGTTTTCTATTAAGATATTTAAGTTTATTTTGGACACCATCGACATCGGCGAAAGATAATGTTGTTATGAAACCCGTGCTTATAAGAGTCAATCTAGGTCCAAAGCTATGTCAAAGGACTGTGAGGTTCTCAGACTGTGGCACTAGAGGGTGGCTACATTCTTACATGAAAAAGATAAGAAAAGACCGCATGGCCTGTCTTTTGCGCACTCGACGAGCTTCTAACTTTAACAATGAGCGTCATCTCCGTAACTTAATTAGCTATTTGACAGTATCAATATAATATATTACAAATCTAATTAGTCCATCATTTAGAGTTTTGAATAATAACGGACACGTGTTTATTCTTTACCAAGACATAACGCAACAAAATGAAATGAGAGTGGCGGCTGGTGACCTCAGAATACAATAGAAATTATACTAAATTGTGACGTATTACTAATTTTGAAAGCGTCGTATCTCCGTCGATTTTGGTTACGTACCAAAAAAATATGGGTGGAATGAAATACTTTGATAATTTAACTGACACGGACTAATCAGATTTTTTTAGTAAAATACCAAATTGCGGGTATTTTACTAAACAATTATTATTTTTTGACCAATTCGCTGAGAATAAGAACATTCTGTTTTGGTGCAGCCCTCACGAACGTATCCTGGGGACTCCTCGACGTGTGGCCTCCTGCGGGTACCAGACAGCACTGACGGTGCTGCTGTACACCAATCCTGAAGACTACTACAGCGCCACGATAGCATCGCAGGGAGCGTTGGTATGTTATTTATCATTAATAATAATATAATAATATTCCACAACTATCACACAACGCCATCTAGTCCCAAGCTAAGCAGAGCTTGTGTTATGGGTACTAGACAACTGATAAACATACTTATATATTTCTAAATACATACATATTATAGATAAATAACACCCAGACACAGAACAAATGATCGTGCTCAACACACAAACATTTGTCCTGGGTGGGAATTGAACACACGACCTCCGGCATAGCAGTCAGGGTCACTAACCACTAGACCAACAGGCCAGTCAATCATTATTGTTATTTATTATTTTATTAGTACAGTTGTTTATGTTATCTCCGAAAATGAATCCCATTTTCTCAAGGGTCGAGAAATCCGAAATTTTAACTAATAAGTCTAATTAAATACGAAAGTTTGTGATGGAAAGAAAGAAGGATGAAAGACGCACAATTACTTTATACCTAACCTGGATAAACACATACGATACCTTTTATCAAAAAGTATTGTGAAAGTGAGTTTGTTACGTTACGACCAATAAATTAATGTTGATGAATTTTAATCGCCATATTTGGGTGAGCGAAAGTGCACTAAAATATGACCACATATTTAACACGCTACTGCAATTGGGTCATCCTGATAACCATGTGCTGTAAATCATTAACTAAATTGCAATTTTCTGATAAGCTTGTTGCACAGAAAACCGTAGAACAGTAGATAATAATCGTATACTTATCATTTCATATAAACTGCTGTTAAAGGAATAAAAACATTGCACAAAAAATCATAATCCTTCTTTTACAGTTGGGTAAAAAACATGGAAACAAGGTTAGGTGGAAAATGGAAGGATCTAAAAAGACGAAAACGATCAGAATCTTAACTAGTCTCTATTTTGGTCAGTTGGTTTTCGGATAGGTGGCCTGCGACTGGTCGGTTGCTAAGAATACAGTTAGGCTCGGCACCCACTACCGCCGTGGCACGGCGCAGCGTGGCGTGACACGGTACGCTATGCTTCCACGCTCTGCTATGGAAGGCACTCCAGCAGGCGTAGCATGGCGACGTAGAAAGGGGTTTTGTCGACGGAAGAATAGACAAAATGACAGAACGTAGAAATAATTTTAGCGTTTTAAGCATGGTAATGTAAAAAATATAGAAAATAAACGTTTTATTCTTCAATAGTGTACGAATGGTGTCATATTTGTGCAAAAAAACAGTCGATTTATATAGAAATAACGATGAAATAACTTTGTCTTTTCTTCGTAGAATAGAGATAGAATCGCCATGCTACGCGTGCAGGTAGTCGATACGAAACCAAGCGCTCGCACTAACCTCGAGACTGACGCCCCGAGACAGGCTAAAACCAACCATATTTTAATAACTTAGCACTGATTTTGGCGTAGAACCTCGGAAGTGGCCTAAGCGTCTCATCTGGCGGCATGCTGACTTTTCGAGTAATTCGTGTTAAAATAAAAGAATTTCAGCCTAACTGCATTGAACTAAAGTCGAAAATCATTTGCCGCCGACCGTGACGTGCCATGCATAAACTGGTTTGTACATTGTGTAAGTTTTCACTATTACCTACATCATAGCCAAACTAATACTACGGCACGCGCCCTCGGAATTATATCATTAATTAATTATTGTTCACGTGTCAGTTTTCAATTAATATATTTATTAATCGTTTGGATTATTAATAAAAATTGATAACAATTTGAATTCCGGTTGGTTATCTTGAAAATATTTTGTATTGGCTTTAGCGTACGTGATGCTCACGTACATCGTAAGTATTGTCTGCTGAATGGCTTGATATCTGTTATGAGGCTAAGTTGAGGAGTGAAGTGCCTCAAGAGCATTAGAATAGTTGATTTTAGGGAACATTTATATTTATCAGTTTCATTGCAAATGCAAAAGCCAATACGAAATTTACCTTTTGACAGCTATTTGATGGTCACCACATAGCAGTGGTGGCCCAGTGGTATCGGCCTCGACTTACGAGTTGTAGGTCGTGGGTTCGAACCCATCAGTCAGGCGCATTACTTTGTCTAATTTATTTCAACACCACTGCTCTCAAAACGGTGAAGGAAAACATCGTGAGGAAACCGGCATGTCCTAGAACCAAAAATTTGAAGACATGTGACATCTACCAATCCGCACTGGGCCCGCGTGGTAGATTACGGCCTGCTCCCTCTCACAGAGAGGAGGCCTGTGTCCCAGCAGTGGGATCATTTAAAGGCTGATGATGACATAGACACCGAGATACGCAACCCGCATTTGGGCTCAGGGTGGGCTGGTATGCCATGTCTTTTTTTTTATTCTTGAACATGCCATGTTTCTTTGCGATGATTTTATTCACCGTTTTGTACAAATTATACAAAGTAATGCGTTCAAACTCAGGACCTACATTTGTAATTTGGGACCGTTACACTGGGCTACGTCTGCTCACGTATGAGATTCAGGTAACTTTTAAGAATATCAATTAGGTTTAGACCCAACTTTCGAGCCCTTTGTTTTGTACCTTAATTCAGAAAAGAAGGTTATACTGTGTCGAACACGTACAATGAGGCATTCACATATAACAATTTTATTAGGATCAATTCACCTTTGGATAGAATGACTAGGTTTTTGAAAAGTAACCCTAAAAAAGGTCATTCTAATAATCTGTTTTTAGCTAAAAGTAAGTAGTTTATTTCTAAACATTCCTTGTTTCCTCATATATGTATTTTATTTTATACTAGTACTCCACACGCGAGTACGTCCAAAATACAGCTAGTTATGTAGGTAGGTACCGTATATCTTTTAGTAAACGTGTCAATGTAGCATTTATTACAACGACCATTTTATTATTAAGTGATATAATTTTGATGAGGGGCGAAAATTGTTGCGGCCATGCTGCGGGGCGAGACGGAGTGGGAAGCGGTCGCCTCCTTCTGCGAAGCAGTAATGCTCGCGAAGGAGGAGGCGCGCCGCGAGAGAGAGAGGACAGAGTCCTCCCTCCGCCCCACCCGCGGTGGTTGGCGCCCACGGCGACGGACGTCGCAAGACGATCTCCGGCCACCGTAGGCGCGGGCATGCGGGCGGCGAGTAAAGGGCAACTCGCCGCCCGACCATGGACCATGCCCGGGTCGACGGCGCGTTGTGTTCCACGCGCGCCTCAAAGAGCGTCAGCACGATGACGGGGCCCCGCCCAAGAGGGCCAAAGCCTGCCGGGGTCGCGGGACTTATCTCATTACCGTGACCCCGGAACACAAAGGGCTATTGAAGGACACCGTGGATTTTAGTCAGTACAAGTCTGACAGTCCCTCCCGCCCTGCCCGGGGTGGGAGGACTCATTTGATGATTTTACCACGAAAAAAAAAAAAAAAAAAATGTCTGAATTTACGAAAAGTTTCCTTCGCGTTTTCACGATTATTATATCAATATTTGCCCGCGCTTGTTTCGTTGGTTAAAGAGATGACCTACAATGCCGAAGACTATGGGTTGGAATTTTTTTTCATGGTAAAGTCATCCAGGGCAGGACGGTCGGGACTATCAGACTTGTACTTACTGACTAAAATCCATGGTGTCCTTCAATAGCCCTTTACGTTCTGGGGCCACGGTTACCTTATAAGACAGTCCCGCGACCCCGGGACTTAACGATGAGCGGGTTTACAGGTAGGTAGGGGAAGACCGGGCAATGGGAGTCAGCGGGTAATGGTGGTCACCCACTCATCTCCAAAAGTATAAACGATAGAAACACGTTAAAGGTCTTCCCTGCCCCGCTCCGAGCCCCCGCAGTCACTGCGAGCTCGCCGCGTCAGTGCGTCGACGGTCTAGAGAACGAGAGGTGTATTTTGTTTTTGCGGCTCGCCGATGTAAATTTTCACCGACGAAAAATAAACAGTAAGTGTTATAGTTATTGATCTACTTGTCTGTTACTTTTTTATGTCTTGACTTGTACATTCAGTGTTATGATTACATACTTAAATTCCGAGTGTTTCCAATATATATTTCGTGTTTATTTTTTTTGTTTCATAACGGACTTGTGGGTAATGAGAATCGGGTGACTCCCCGAGCCAAGGAAAGAAGACGAAAGTGCCGGAAAAGGGGACCAAAAGAGTAAAGAGAAAGGTTTTCCAGGAATCAAACGATACCTCTGTATCAGACGTGGGCACAGATGATTTGTGTCAAGATGATGAACTATATGATGCTGACGACGCAAGAAATGTACCTATGCTTAATCTGCAACGAATTTGGCAAAAATAATGAGGTTTGGTACAGGTGCACCTCGTGTGGTTTATGAGCTCACGCAGATTGTACTGGGTGGGAGTCTGCCAAGGACTATATTTGCGATTTGTGCTAGATTTTTCTATGATCCTTATTGTCCACAAGGTGACCTCAATTACCCGTACCTCAGGGCAATGGGAGTCAAAACAGTTTTTTTTTCATACTTTTATATTTCCCAAAAAATGATGATTATTGTAATAATTATTGATCTCCAATTATAGCTAATTAAGTAAATTTTGTTATGAGGTGGTTGCAATAAAGATTTTGTTAATTTTAACTTGTGTATTCTAATTCTTGCTTAAGTGACCCCCATTACCCCTTTCTACCCTACTTACTTATTTATATTAATTTAGACGATGTCTACTTCAAATGGATTATTTTAGTTATAAAATAACCAATTTCAATATGTGCCAACATAATAACAGGGAAAATATCATTTCTTTTTATCTTCTTTTTTTTTTAAACTTTGCCCCACACTATGTTTTTCTCCTGTATCGTGGGTGCGTTTACAAACATAGAAACTCACTTACACAAACACCCAGACCCGGATTAACTACTTGCAGTTCATACAAAGATTTATTCCTGAAAATTTTTTGTTCTTCAAAATCAATTAGTTTTACCTTATAGATTTGTAGATAGATTTCGCAGAAATTCAATCTGCGTTTGTTAAGTACATAATACCTATACTTATTTAAGCAGTTTTAAAAATATCAATATTATTTAATACCGACAATTTATAAGACAACAAAGGCTCAAAAACGCGACATACTTTGATAACATTCTACAAATAATCGTCTTTACGTGTTGCTCTTTTGTAAAGTATAATCAGTACAAAATAATTGAAATACTTAATGGAAAAAATATATTTGAATAACATCGTTTTAAAGAAACAGCATCCTCGAATCAACAAAGATGTTCCTCTTCAACTTAAGTATATTGAATTGAGGTAGACAAGACATTGAGTTATAATGTACTACGTAGTACATTATAACTCAATGAGACAAGATGCAATTTTTTTGACCGACCATGACGTGTTATCTCCATCAAGAGTTGACAAGGAAGGAGGGTGGAGCTGTAAGTAAAAGAAAAAACAACCGTAATTAAAAAACTACATCGGAACTGAAATTGAAAAACAAACATTTTCTCTTCCAAGCTTATGGAATTTTCCATAATCAAAAATGACAAGCTTAAATCACCTTTTAAACCCTTTTGAAATATGAATATTTAAAAATCCTTTCTCACCACTTTGTTATGAAAGAAACACTGTGAAAATTAGCAAGTTTCAAAGAGTCAAGTTTTCGGGTGTGCCTTCCATCAGTGAATTAATTTCTTTTTTGTCTACAACTTGGTAAAACTTAGTTCTTTGATTTATTGTGCATGTTATAGGTTATACTTAAGTAATACTTTAAAGAGTGAAGATTCCATTATCCAGGTAATGATTTCTGTACTTGTATATTTTCATACCTATACCTACAGGATTATTTGAAAAACACCAACAACCTCTTAAGAGGTCATTCCACTCATTATAATGAACAACTTTTACTATGGGACCAAACCTGAAATCACGAAAAAAAAATCAGCTGTTCCGTACTTTATGTTCGCATAACTCGTCAAAATTTATGGGAACACCTGATTTTTTTATCACGATTTCGGCTTTGGTCCCATAGTAAAAATTGTTCATTATAATGAGTGGAATGAGTATAATGAGTGAAAATCTTAAGAGGTTGTTGGTGTTTTTCAAATAACCCTGTATAAAAATAATAGTAAAGAAATTCTGATATCCTGAATGATAATCTATTTAACTATTATCTGTATAGCTTAGAATCATAAACACCGTATTGCTATTGTTACAAAAAACAAATTTAATGAACAAGTCAATGTTGTTACAACAAAACCATCATGATTCAATTAGAGTGATTACGTAGATATAGATATAGGTAATTCCACTGCGGATACTTACTATTGATTAATAACATGTATATGTTACTGTAAAAGCCCGAAGTACGGTAAATCTTTAGATTTCCCAGTAAATCCTAAGATTTACCGGCATGAGTTGGTAAATGTCTGAATTTTATAAAAAAAGAGACATAGGTAATTTCGGGATTTTACCAGCAGAGTTTGGGAATTGCTAAGACTTACCAATGACGGTTGTTAAATGTTGGTTTTAGGAATAAAACAATGAGTAATTCTTAATCATTTAATTCAATTATCTGGACGTGGTTCAGGTAGACGGAGCCCCGCTGCGCGGGGGTCCTATTTCCGAGTGCAAGATTAAAAGGATATTAACCAAACCGAACCTCGGGGTGCCCAAGAGTTGTTGGTGCCTTAGAAAGTAGAGTCATTGGCACCCCGAAGTTCGGTTTTGTTTAGGTTCCTTTAAACCTGGGAAATCTTAAGATTTACCGTAATTCAGGCTTTTACAGTAACATATACAATACTTATCATATTTTGTGTTCGACCTCTTCTTGATACTCAATCTACTCTAGTTTCTACTCATTGGTTTTCAAGTCGTTGACAAGAAATCTTGCTTGATCTTGAAGTAGTGGAAGCTCATGGTTAGTTATTGGTATAACTTCTATCACTAGTAGTATGTACAATTGTATATCTGTACTGGTTATAATTATTATGCATGATTCGTCTCACTTTGAGTCTTTTTTCCTTCCAAGCGAAAAGGGGGGTTTGTCTCTGAGATTGTGATTTCCCAACGGAATTTTGAGCGGTGTACGTTTCTATTATTATTAACTGGGTATGACGTCAGATTGGCAGACACTAAGAATAACTTTTAAAAAACACAACGGAGTTTATAATTAATTTATTTAAAATACAATGAAAATAAAACAATACTGTAGAACGTGCAGCCGGAGCCGTGGTAAAAACTGTAGTACCTAGAAAAGAATTGAAGGTGACGCAATGACAGAACGTAAATTCGAAATATGAATTTTTAAAAATTATTAAAACAATAAGTAGATCTTAGAGTAAAGAGGTTGAGGGAACAGAAGAGGTTAAATACCTCTCTGTTACACAGGTATACACAATTTGTTCGTGTTCGCTTGAGTACATCGACCAGAATGAACATGTGCTGCACAATGCCGTACAGTTCAGCACACCGGTCGAACCGCAGCAGTTGGCATTTCGCAGTTTCTGTTGAATGAAAAATAAAATATCCAGTGAATTGAGAACCACCTCCTATGTACAGACGCCAGCAGGTCAACCTACCCCAATCTGTCAAATTTTATCAATCGAACATTAAGTTTCCCCTATTGTGATAAGGTTAAAAATTTATTCAAGTTTGACAGATTTATGTAGGTTTACATGCTGGCGTCTGTATATGAAATGCTGTTATAAAATTGTTCGTTAATTTAGGAAATATTTCTGGGTCATAAAGTTAATCTAGTGATTCATCTGCCCTATTTTGATGTTTCGTGAAACCCTTCACATCACACGCACTTGTGAATACTGTTAACTGAGAGCACAGTAATTAATTAAGCGTTCATTAATTTACGGTAACGCTACAGTCCTCTCGGAGTTAGTTTACCATCGCCCTTACTTCGATTTTTAAAAATACAGCAATATGGTTGATGTTACACTGTAGTTATTAAAGATAAAGTACTGTGAAAAGGCTGTATAGGTACAGTTGTCAACGGAAAATGTAATCAAACCTGTTAGAATCACAAGATCAAAGTTTAACATTATAAGAAATATTTAATTTCAAATACCTACGGAAAATATTTCTTAAGCTCTAATATTTACACCAGCCCTCATCGTCTTCAATACTGAACAAAACAACCCTGGATGGTGGTAACTATTGAGGAACTAGAGAATCACTTTTCAAAGTGTTTCCGATAACGACTTATATTGTAAATTCAATATTAATCATAAGTTAAAAGTTTGTTTCTAACTGTAAACTAGATCAGACAGTACTTAATTAGGACTGAAAAGGTATAATTTACTATATTTATTATTTGTTTTGAGTTTTCGACATTTCGGCACTGTTATATCTCGTTCTTATGATAATGTTAGTGACTGACTATGCCATTTTAACACACACTTATATTATCTGATAGTGACCCTGAATATTTTCAAGTCAAGAGTGAATAGGTGACTTAAAGCTTAAGGGCGCATAACCAGAAAGTTGATAACGTCGCAAATAGCTGTCAAATATTTACAAGTTTTAATTAAATTGGTAGATTTACTGTATGAAAATAAGAAATAAGGCTCTGTAGTGCACTAAAACATTGATATAGGAAGACAATTAAAATACTGAATTTGATGTTGTCGCCGTTTCAGGTGTAAAAAAAGCATTTGGAAGGTTTCCAAATACTTTTTTTACATCTAAAACTATTTATTAGTTGTTACGATATTACTTATTGCATTCCCTTATCAATGTTTTAGTGCGCTACAGAGCCATATTTCTTATTCCCATACAGTAACATTGCTAAATTAATTAAAACTTGTTAATATTTGACAACTTTTTGCAACGTTGCCAATTTTCAGAATATGCGCTCTTAAAGCGTGATTCGACGTCGTCAACATCATCGCTTACCATAAGGCGAAATAGTGGTCAAAAATGAATCTATCGTTAAATAAAAAAAAGTTAGAGAGAATAGAAATAGAAAAAATTAAGAAACTGTTGATGAACCTGAGTAAACCATCCGTGAAACTATATACTTAGTTTTTATAATTCTTAAACGGCGATATCCAAAGCTTGTGGCCTTTCCAGTACAGTCTCTCCCTGGTCCCATGCCTTCAGGGCAAAGTTCTCTTACTTTTCATACAGATAAGGATTGAACATTGATCAGCGCACTTACTCAAAAAAAGATTGACGATTTCAGACTAATTTAATCCTGATAATACTCGTAATTGCCTCAAAATCTTAGCTTCATTGTTTTGTAAAATTTCAAAAATATCCAAATAAAAATATATACATGTCGAATTGTTCTCAATATATAATGTCGCAGTAAGATAGTCAAAGCCGTAACATAGTTATATCCCTAGGGATAAATTTATATACCGTAACATAGTTATACCGTTGTAGAAACGATTGTGGGGGCACCCCGACTCGGACAGGTTCGGTTAGAAGGGGATGGCGGGGTCTGCAAGACCCCGCCATCCCCTTCGTGCTTATTTTTTTTTTAAACCACCCAGAAGTATGAGCACGAAAAATAGGAGGAGTTTCTACTCCTCCTTTTTTTCGTCGGTTAAAAATAGAATCATTTCCTTTAGGTAGATACTCGTATACCGTAGTAGGTATTTTAAATATTTAAATTATTTTTACTGTACCTTAGTTAAATAATGTAGAATGGTTGATAATTCATTTGTATTCAATCCTAAATAACCCATAAAACGTGTTAAAATGAATTTCTTTAGATAAAATTTACACAAACTACTACGTACAGTCAGCATCAAAAGTCGATGACCACATTCAGATTTTCAAAATTACTGTACATTTATATCACCCATAAATCGCTCAACAAGATAGGCGCCAGTATTGAATGAACATCATTAAAGTTCAAATTTAACTGAATACTACTCGTCAAAGGTCACTGAACACCGTTTTGTCAAAAATTGCTGATCGTTATAATATCCGAAAACGCCATAACATTCAGTTTTACAAAAGTCACTGAACAATATAAAATACTTGTTTTAGTTAGGTATCTAGTGTAATCACGACAATGTCTAAAAATAACTTAACTTATTAAATAACAAAAGTGACTGAACAATATAAAATACTTGTTTTAGTTATCTAGTTGAATTCACAGCAACGGTCAAAATTAACTTAACATCATAAATGACAAAAGTCACTGAACATTACTTTGTTTCGGATACGTAGCGTGTAAACTTATAACTTTATCTAAAAGTAGCTGAACTGCCTACTAAAAAATCTTTAGAGTTATAAATCCAATCGTGTCCTATCCAAACTAAATCATGTAAAAAAAATTAAATGGATGTGAATTTCGAATTTAACTTTCCAAAATAATTTTGTTTTTTTTTTCATAAGATCATTGAGAAATATTAGAAGTGGGTGTTCAAGCAGCAAGCACATTTTCCCATTTTTTTTATACACTCACTTTTCTTGATTGTCGTTCCGGTTGGATTTTTGCAACTCAATTTTAAGGCACTTCCCGATAAGCTAGCTGACGAAAGTTGCACACGCTCTGGATTTTGATGACAATACATGACTAGCTAAGAAACGTCATAACAAATCCAAGATGGCGGACTGGCTGTTTGAAATCCACCCCCATGATATGGGTATCAAATAAAAGGGTTTGCTGTCAAAAATACGAAAAAAATAGTCACGTGACTTAAAACCAATATGGCGGACGTCCAAGATGGTGGACTGGCTGTTTGAAATCCACCACCATGACATGGGTATCAAATAAAAGAGTTTGCTGTCAGGAATATGAAAAAAATTGTCTTAAATCCAACATGGCGGACATCGAAGATGGTGGATTGGCTATTTGAAATGCACCCCCACGATATGGGTATTAAATGAAAGGGTTTGCTGAATGGGATACGAAAAAAAATATCACGTGACCTAATCATCCAATCCAACATGGCGGCCGTCCCAAGTTGGCGAATAAGAAGTAAATTAAGTTTGAATATTAAAAGACTAAAAAGTATAATTTTTAGTCTTAACTAAAACAATCATAAACTAAGTCGACGGTATGAATCTGAACAGAATCTGCGTTATTTTTGAAAATGAGTCTTATTGCTTTACGAATAAGGTTACAATTCCATCGAACTATAAAAATGATTAATTACGTCGATGGTATAAATTCAATCAGAATCTGCGTGATTTTTGATAGTGAGTCTAACAGCTCTATACAAATACGGTCACTATTCGATCGTGATACAGAAAGTTTAGATGACGTCGACGGAATATTTCTTAAGCGGAATATGCTTATTTTTATAATCATGCTTGCGAGTTTATTTTGGAAAATATGCTTAAAAATAAATAGATTTAAAAAACCTAAAAACCCACGTTTTTAAATGTCCTAAAAATAGAAAATAACCCGACGGGGCTGAGAGAGGGGCCACTCAAAACGTGGGGGCGTATATTATTTAAGGGATTATTTATGGGATATATTTACATGACGTGTATAGATCGTGGGTGTAACTTGCAAAGGTTTGAAGCTACCCTGAAAATTTCAGCCTGCTAGCTTATCAGGAAATGCCTCAAAATTGAGTTGCAAAAATCCAACCGGAACAACGAACAAACAAAAACGTGGGAAAAACACGCTTTTAGCAAGCACTAAAAATTATACTTTTTAGTCTTTTTATTATTCAAACTTAATTTACTTCTTATCCGCCAACTTGGGACGGCCGCCATGTTGGATTGGATGATTAGGTCACGTGATATTTTTTTTCGTATCCCATTCAGCAAACCCTTTCATTTAATACCCATATCGTGGGGGTGCATTTCAAATAGCCAATCCACCATCTTCGATGTCCGCCATGTTGGATTTAAGACACGTGACTATTTTTTTCATATTCCTGACAGCAAACCCTTTCATTTGATACCCATGTCATGGTGGTGGATTTCAAACAGCCAGTCCACCATCTTGGACGTCCGCCATATTGGTTTTAAGTCACGTGACTATTTTTTCGTATTCCTGAGAGCAAACCCTTTCATTTGATATCCATATCATAGGGTTGCATTTCAAATAGCCTGTCTGCCAATTTGGACGTCCGCCACATTGGATTAAAGTCACGTGACTATTTTTTTCGTATTTATGACAGCAAACCCTTTTATTTGATATCCATATCATGGGGTGGATTTCAAACAGCCAGTCCGCCATCTTGGGGAGGCCGCCATATTGGATTTGTTATGACGTTTCTTAGCCAGTCACGTATTGTCATCAAAATTCAGAGCGTGTGCAAAATTTCAGTCAGCTAGCTTATCGGGAAGTGCCTTAAAATTGAGTTGCAAAAATCCAACCGGAACGACAATCAAGAAAAGTGAATGTATAAAAAAAATAATTAATAGATTTAAAAAATCTAAAAACCCACGTTTTTAAATGCCCTAAAAAGAAGAAAATAACCCTACGGGGCTGAGAGAGGGGCCACTCAAAACGTGGGGGCGTATATTATATAAGGGATTATTTATGGGATATATTTACATGACGTGAGATCGTAGGTGTAACTTGCAAAGATACTCCCCCACGTTTTGAGTGGCCCCTCTCTCAGCCCCGTAGGGTTATTTTCTTCTTTTTAGGGCATTTAAAAACGTGGGTTTTTAGATTTTTTAAATCTATTAATTATTTTATTATTTTTATCATTGTTCATCGGTTTGAAGCTACCCTGAAAATTTCAGCCTGCTAGCTTATCGGAAAGTGCCTCAAAGCCTGTCCGCCATCTTGGACGTCCGCCATATTGGATTAGTAGCCTAGCCTAGCATAAGCCACATGACTATTTTTTTCGTATTCCTGACAGCAAACCCTTTCATTTGATACCCATATCACGAGGGTGGATTTCAAACAGCCAGTCTACCATCTTGGGCGTTCGCCATATTGGATTTAAGTCACGTGACTATTTTTTTCGTACTCCTGATAGCAAACCCTTTCATTTGATATCCATATCACAGGGGTGCATTTCAAATAGCCTGTCTGCCATCTTGGACGTCCGCCATATTGGATTTAAGTCCCGTGACTATTTTTTTCGTATTCCTGACAGCAAACCCTTTCATTTGATACCCATATCATGGGGGTGGGTTTCAAACAGCCAGTCCGCCATCTTGGGGAGGCCGCCATATTGGATTTGTTATGACGTTTCTTAGCTAGTCATGTATTGTCATCAGAAATCAAAGCGTGTACAAAATTTCAGCCTGCTAGCTTATCGGGAAGTGCCTCAAAATTGAGTTGCAAAAGTCCAACCGGAACGACAAACAAACAAACAAACAAACAAACAAATAAACAAACAAACAAACAAGAAAAGTGAGTGTATAAAAACGTGGGAAAAAATGGGAAAAGGTGCTTGCCGCTTGAACACCTACTTCTAATATTTCTCAATGATCTTATGAAAAAAAAAACAAAATTATTTTGGAAAGTTAAATTCGAAATTCTCATCCATTTAATTTTTTTTACATGATTTAGTTTGGATAGGACACGATTGGATTTATAACTCTAAAGATTTTTTAGTATGCAGTTCAGCTACTTTTAGATAAAGTTATAAGTTTACACGCTACGTATCCGAAACAAAGTAATGTTCAGTGACTTTTGTCATTCATGATGTTAAGTTAATTTTGACCGTTGCCGTGAATTCAAATAGATAACTAAAACAAGTATTTTATATTGTTCAGTCACTTTTGTTATTTATTAAGTTAAGTTATTTTTAGACATTGTCGTGATTACACTAGATACCTAACTAAAACAAGTATTTTATATGTTCAGTGACTTTTGTAAAACTGAATGTTATGGCGTTTTCGGATATTATAACGATCAGCAATTTTTGACAAAACGGTGTTCAGTGACCTTTGACGAGTAGTGTTCAGTTAATTTTGAACTTTAATGATGTTCATTCAATACTGACGCCTATCTTGTTGAGCGATTTATGGGTGATATAAATGTACAGTAATTTTGAAAATCTGAATGTGGTCATCGACTTTTGATGCTGACTGTACCTTCAGTTTGCAACACCTGAAGTCGCCGCAATAAAAACAAATGCTTGATAGGCACTTAGGCACAATGGACACCGATCGCGCCCGCCACAGGCCTAGACCCCTGCGCTTCCACTATGGACACACACTTGGGGTTCCGTTTTTTATTTTGGAGTACGGAACACTAGAAAATTATATAATAATTGTCAAAGTACTCCTCCACATCGTTGTAAAACGTGTCTAGAAGACCGGCAACATTATGGCGTTGAATGGCAATGTTGATTCTAGATTTTTTTTTCAGGTGATTATAGACAACGCATACAACATCCCTGATTTGGACTCCCCGGTAAGGATGGTGAATCCTTCGACGGAGCTGCTGATAGCTCTGTCTCCTGAACGAACCTACACCACTGCAGGAATAAGGTCTTTTAGTCCTGAACAGAGGCAATGCTATTATAGTGATGAGGTGAGTGATCGCCTCCCTTGTCCTTCTGGGGAGTGCCCCAGTTTGTGCTTGAACCCCACTGGGTTCAAGCACAAACTGGGGGCCCCAGAGGGCGGTAAATACCTAAATTAAGTTAATTTTTGATTATGTTATTTTAATAATTTTTAATTCAAACTGTTTTTACATTATTTCAAATTATGTGTTATATTATTAATATTTGAATAATATTTTTTATTTAATATTTGATTTTCAATTGATTTATTTTATTTTATTTGTATTTAATTGTTGTTTTAATATTAATTTTGATAATCGGTAATTTGTAATTTTATTTTACTTAATTTTCAGGTATCTTGCCTGAAATACATTTTTTTTTAATAAATTACTTAACACTTTTAAGGGTTTCGTACGCAAATGGTAAAACGGGACCCTAATACTCTGTCTGTCTATCTGTTCGTCTGTCACGAGGCTGTTTTTCATGAGCCGTGATAGATAGACAGTTGAAATCATGTTGTATTTCTTTTGCTTATAAAGAAACAATAAACAATCTGACAAGTAATACTAAAAAAAACAGAATAAAATAAATATTTAAAGGAGCTCCCATAAAAAAGAAATGATTTATTTGCCATTTTATAGATGATATGTAAAACTATACGTGCGCGAGCCCGACTCGCGCTAGGCCGGTTTTTTTCTTCTGTTCTTCCCTGTCAAAAAGAAGCAAGTGGTGCCGAGTAGGAGGTACCATTTGCTCCTTTTTTTTTCATATCATTCGTCAACAAACAGAATTCACCGTAAGTAGTAGTGTTGTTAGCAACCTTTTAAAATTAAAGGTTTTCCATTATCTCTTTTATTAATATCCAATACTAGAAGCGCAATACAGTGTACGTGTCCTAGTATGGCCCTTATCATTTTCCTGCTTTAGGGTTTCTCTGATTTTGGTGTTAATCATGTAACAAAGAAGTGTCCAGCTTGACGCGACTTCCCTTGTTGGGTCTATTTTGTATATAATTATATATTTTCTTGATATATTGATAGATCCGAAAAGAGGATCTCCTCTGTAATTCTTCAGCGGTGTGACTTGAATTCGATATTTGACTTGTAGAACTGAATATAATGTTTAAAGCTTCAGCTCATGCCTGTAAATCTTTTAAATTGTTTCCAAATCTTAACAACGGTTTTGTTAGACATTGCCAAAGCACCCAATGACAGAAGAATCAGGTGTCCCCTAAGTATAAATCAGATCAGGGACATCAGGGTTATATTTCCTTAATCTCATTTGTCTTTTGATTGATCTATTAAAACAATAAGATTACCGCTACTAATTATCTGTAAGTAACGAATAACGTTATTGACGCACATACAACAGATATGAAACCTTGGCAATTTACCTATCTCCTATATAATCACGAAATTATATAAAAAATAGGCATCAATGTTAATTGTTATTAATTAATGACGCATTTTCTTATTTCTTTTACGTAGTGGTGTCATTATGAGGTGTTTCTTATCAGTGGCTATCGAACATTATGACATTAGTCAGCGACTATTTGTGAATGATATTGACTCAACTGACCAGGTGTGCTTCAGTTAGAAGCAGGATGCGAGGGTAACGATCGTACTCTGCGCTCGGATTTTGAACAGTGGCGTAGCTAGGAAGTCGACCCTAGCCCCCGCGGCCCCGGCCTCACGCCTGATGAAGCCTCGCGTGCAGTGGAAACTCGAAGCCAAAAAAGTAATCCGCGAACACAAGTTTGTTGCCAGTCAGTAAAGCATCTCAATCACAAGAAAAAACATTTAAATTTTTTAGTATGACCTTCAGGTGTACGGTGAGCTATGACTGGAAACTGAAAGAGCCAAAGAGGCCCCGTAGGCACAATCACATTTGGTCTGCCCGCACGGGGCCCTATTGTTGCAAGATGACTGGGGAATACATCTTGCAACAAGGGGGCTTCTCGTCAGGCAAAGAGTGACAAAACACACGCAAAAAATTGCCCTGAAAGCAAGGGGCCTCGCTAATGCGTTTTGCCCTCCTCTAGATTAGGTCTCGCTACGCCACTGATTTTGAAGCTTCTTATAAGCCAACATGGGCTGTTGCTTTGTTGCTTGCGTACCGTAAATGTTTAGTTTAGAGGCTTAGAGGGTGCGGTGCGGTGTGGTGGTGTGTCGTTATTTACTTATGGGCTACTGAGCCGGTGCTAGGACTGAAAAAGACGATATATCTGCTGCGCGAATGCTGCTTTCTCTCTTTCCTTCATACAGTTATTACTTCAAAAAATGATTGAAACAGGTTTCTTTATTAAAAAAAAAAAAAAAACGATCGAACCTTGCAGCAGTTACTTATGATGTGTAATATCTGACACCTTATCAGTACGACTAAAATTTCGACTTTACTTTGAGACAAAAGACTTATCCACAAACATACCTTGGCAAGATTTGCTTAACTTGCCAAGGTATGTACTTACCCATCTAAAGACAGACCTAGACAAAGGTTGCTTAACCTTGGTTTGGTCAAATAGCTTTGATAAATGTAACGAAACGAAAACAATCTTGTTCAGCATCCGAAATTTCACGAAATCACTCCCCGAGAAGCGACAAAAAAGATGTTTCATATCAGAAATCTAATAAAAACAAAAAAACAATGAGTAAAATTCCGGGATGTATTATTTTTGAAATAACTCTAAGTGTTCGTGTCAGCTCTGAACAGCTGTACTTGTTGATAAACGAGGTTAACGCTTGTCACGACAAGCAATGGAAGGAGGCATGGATCTCGATCCATCCATAGTCACCCATGGCCATAACATGGCAAGATGTTTTGTTCCTAAAACTTTGTTTGACTTTGTCTCGGGCATAATTACCTATGTGTTATTTAGTTATCTGTATTTCGCCAAAATCTATCTTTTAGGAGAATTTTAAAGTGTGCTCTAAACGAAGAGCTCAGTTTGCAAGGTCTCTTGCCAATCTTCTTTGTGGATCTTATATAACAGTTGTTATAGGAAATTGGGAAGCTCGAAAGTCTGACAGCCAGGTTGACACACTGATTTCATGTTGTGGGCTGTGGAAGTTAAATAGGCGGTTTTTTTATACAGGTTAAGTAGGAAACCAATCGTTTCCGATTACCGATTCTGTAAGTGGAGTACCTACTCATTTTTATCGATAAAACTGCTTATAAAAATATTCCTAACCAAATACCTCGCGAATGACGGCCATTTTAGTTTTTTAACCGGATCAACTGGGGTATGTACCTACAATGAAATGCAAATACCTTTGAATCCGAAAGACCTACATGCACATGTAAATGAATGATAAGGGTACTTCTATGGGATCAATCATCATCAGAAGAAATAAAGTATCGCTAATCGGAAACCAAACACCCTGTTTAAAGTACCTACCGGTTTTCAGCAGATTTCGATGTGTGATGTGATTTGGACATGTTCAAAGCAATCAAATCAAATATCTATAATCAAATAGGTATACAATTACACTTATAACATAATGTAGCCAATGCTTCATAACATTAAATATTTGCGATACTAATGAGATCTTGGAAAGCAACCTTGGGCGAAAGGAAATTCGCCAAAATTACTTACGGATAACAATTTCTTTATTTATGTCGGTGTTCACAATAAAAATATCAATAAAAACGGATATTGGAAATATACTCGTAATTATACTATACTAATGGGAAAGACGAGATAAACAATGACTTCTTTCTAAATAGCCGTTCTTCTTCTTCTTCGCCGTGTCGATAATTCCTTTTAATTAAAAGAGCTTCCACCAAAACTGCTTCTTTAACGGCGTTGGTGTTGGCGTGGGAAGTGCAGGTGGTATAACATTACATTTTGTGATGAGGCTCCTCAGTCACATCCTTCTTCTCTATTATACCCCCACAGGACCATTTTGTAATTGACGCAAATGTCCCACTGCTGGGCAACCGATACTGCTGGATAATTATGTTATAGTGTCTATGTTGGAAATCCCACAGTCATTCATTCATTTTATGAAGACCGTCATTAACATAAATTCTATTGATTATTTTTTACCCATTATATTTTGAACCCAAGGCTCCACGGGTAGTCCCTGTGCTTCACCCAGGCAGAGAAACTAGGTGAAGCACTGGTCCACACCCATAAATATGACTAAATTAAAAACATAAAGTAAATATTATACGGAAAACAAGTCGTGTTCAATTTTAATATCGAAGTATCTAGAAGCTTTGGAAGGGGCGGGAACCTTCAGTAGGTACTTACAGAGTTATTATGTCTTTTTACTGGAACTGTAGCAACATAATTATTTTGCTGTTTTGTTTTTCATAGTAAAACTGCTTGTAAGTGGCTTACTTGAAATATATGATTTGAATTTACTTGATGTTTACATTGCGGACTTGTGCTAGCGTCTCAGAGGTCACCATGAGGCGTGACCAAGCAATAAGATGACCGACTGAAGCCATTCAAATGCTACCTTTTAGGAACGTTTCCAGAATACTCATAGCGATGCTGAAGATCGCGTTTTCTATTTTCTCGTTATTTTTTTTGTGCTTGAAACAGCATTCAAGTTGGTTAAATAATAATATAATAAAGAAATGAAATAAAGCATTTTTCTAAAACTTGTTTATTTTTAAAATACAAAGGTTTTACTTCATGAAGATTTTGTCATAAAAATAGTAACTCTTAGGCGCCTGTAACTTTCAAACTATTATAAATTTTGAAAAAATTAAAACCTATAAACCCAGTTTTTTACTGTGTCAGAAGCATTCAAAAAAATTATTGAGATAGGATAACATCTAGGGGCAGGAAAACGTTTTCTTTTTTAGTATGGACGAGCGCTCGGTAGACTATCGTCTTAACTCACGGTATTATTATTTTTCCGGTAACAAAAAAGATACTGATACTGTATAAGTAATTCAGATTTTTATTTCTTTTTAGTTTTGCCCATTTTTACTGTTAGTTTTATGGAGCTTACACTATGCCCCAATACATTTAGGTTGGGCAGTTATTGTAGTTGTGATCCCGTGGAGAAAGTCGTATCATTCTGCTTAATGGTCTGTAGCACCCCCTAAATTTAACCTTTCATCTCCTCCTCTCATCTTCTCATCCAAAGGTTGTCTTGAAAAGATAGCTTTTAGCAATAAGACCTGTAAATAAATACCTGTATTTGTATGGTTTGCATAATAAAGAGTATTCTATCTTTCTCTCAGATTTCATACAGTTCTTTATGTACCTAATGTTTCAGGTCCAAGTTGGTAAATTTCGACAATACTCTTTCCATAACTGCATGGCGTATCAGAAGGTGGAATGGTTGAAGAAAATTTGTGATTGCATACCTCTTTCGTTTCCCAGAGAAGGTAATACATAATTTTACATGAATGAAGCCTCCTGCAGACACACGCGATTAATCGCGCGGGGCGACATGTCGCGGTCCATTCGCAGTACATTAAGGCCGGTTTCAGTGCTCGACCGACCGTCGGTGCGTATATCGGTCGCGCTTCTCATTTGTATGAAAATTCACAAGTCGTCACAGTGCTCGACCGACCGTACGCACGCGTATATTGCTACGCACTGCGTACGAGGACCGTCGGTCGAGCGCGTCCGCATGCGTGCCGTCGGTTGACCGACGCGCTATTGAAACATATGAACGCGTTCAGTGCTACACCGATCGGTGGACCGACCGTACGGATGCGTGTATCATCGTAAAAATAATCGAACCTACTAGTTCAAAACTTCAATAATATTGTTTGACTTTTTAGTGATTTAAGTACCTAATTATGATCAGACATGGCATATATTGTCGAATTTCGGTAAGTTCGACTTCGTGAACTTCTGTGGGACAAAGGCCAATTGTTATACAAATAGTTTGTACATCTTTGTGTCCGAATTTAGATGAACAGTCGCAGAGTGAACGAAAAAATATAGGTAGCAGCAATTAAAACATTTGTAAACGCGTCCATTTTTGTGACTGTACCAGTCCGGCCTGTTTGCTTGGTCAGGACAGCACTGAACGTTACAAACTGACGATCGGTTATGCGTATCGTCAGGACCGATGGTACGCACCGACGGTCGGTCAAGCACTGAAACCGGCCTTAGAGTGGAAATTAGCTTGGCTCGTTGTCGCAGCGCCATTAATCGCGTGTGTCTGTTCGAGCCTTAAGGCCACAAGTTTAGTTGAACGAAAATCTTTATCTTTATTTTTTCTCTCCTTTGTGTTTGTTTTTTGTCCTTTTTGCTTTAACTGGTGCCAAATAAAGGTATCATACAGGGTCAGCTGTAACATAACACAGACATGCGGCAAGTTTCTCGTTCAATTTAGATTCAGTATCCCCTAAGGCAATGCTAAATAAAACAGATCCAACTATCTCTTTATCATAAACGTGAAAGTTCTGTTATTTTGAATGTTAAATGTTCTAGAAAGTATAATCGTTTGCTAACATGTTCAGTCCAAAGTTTTTCATTTTTTTATCATAATTCTGCCCACTTGTCTGACATTTATGTCAAACCTAACCTATATTAGTAACTTTACTGAAAGCATTACAGAACACATTAACTTAAGAGGAAAGGTCACAAGTTCACAGATATCATTTGTTTGAAGTACTCGTGTCGGTGCTTTAGTATCTTATTGCTCCAGGGCCGCTGAGACATAAACTACACGGATTTTCAATTTAGTTGTGGCTCAGTATGAGAATTAACAGCAAGAGTAGTTTGTAATTAAGTAAATAGTTAGTTTATTTTAGTAAGTAAGTAAGTAAGTAAGTATTCTTTATTTACTAAGGATGGTTAAAAGCTTTCCGTATACCTGAGAAGATACATAAAATAATTGTGCGTATCTTGAAGGTTTGTTTTATTACTTAAAACCAGTGAACGAAGAAAACATGGAAGAGTAACTTCAAACAAAATCTTTTTGATAGACGGCCCACGACGTTTGTTTTCTTTGAACAGCTAGTTTGTTCTCTATTATCATCACGAAGTTATGATTGGGTAGGTTGTCAACGCTCGTCTCTAATTGGCTAAGCAACGCATAGTAACAATGACATCATTGGCGCTAGAAATGAACACATGACATTAATTTGACGGGCTGCAAGAATTGTCAAAGTGGACGAGTTATATAAAAAGTAGCAATGAAAGATTTGAATATTTTTTATTGTGTTTTTTTATTTCTTTTGCATTTGATGTAGATACATAACAACAAAAAGTTCACGTTTATATTTACATAAAATGGCTCATACGACTATGTATATACAAAGAAAGAAAAAAAAAAGAAAGAAAACATATTTATTTGGCACATGCCACCTACTGTGAGCTACGGCCTCCTTAGAGATTAACTAGAAAGTCTTATTGTCTTTTGTTAAAAAATGAATAACAGAAATGGCTAACATAGCTTGCTTTACCAAAATGTCAAAAATGTTGGATAATTGGAATAGCGTTTGTTTTGAGCTTCTGGTATCCTTTTATCGTCATATTATAAAAATCGTCATCTTGAAAATGGACTGAACAAATTATTGTTGTTTTGCTTGGGGACCAGTCGTTTTCCTGTCTCTCCAAGCGAACTGATCTCGTCCATTATTCTTTGAGATTTGGATCTTGTGGAAATCTGTCAAAGGAGCAGAGTGTTTTGTAATGTAGCAAAAAGAAAACACAATAGTTATTTGTGCAACAAGAGAGCAAAGTCGTTTTTTGCTGCGAGTGCTGATTTTGAATCCTGAGCAAGCGAAGGATTCAACGATTGAATCACGAGCGTAGCAAGTGATTCTAAAGTTGAATCCTGAGTGTGGCGAGGGATTCAAAGGCACGAGATGCAAAAAAACTTTGCTCTCGTGTAACACACATAACTTTTCACTTCAGCAGCGAGAACACTTTAGGAGATAAAATAATAAACAGGAATAGATTGAAATAACTATTAACTTATTCAACTCTTTACGCCAGCCACGAAATTTTATTCCCGCTCTTTTATTTAAATTAAGGCGTGTTCGGAAATTATAGCACCCATGATATTTTATTATTCAAAATATTTACGTAACATTTTATAGAAACTAGAAATAAATATTTACAGGTTAAATATCAGTTTTATTTGCAGTAAATACTTATTTTCATTTAAATACTACGTATACTTAGTAGAATTTTTAACTTATATGTTAAACATTCAATAAATTACACTAAGACATAAAAATTATCTTTTTGCAAAATTTCTTTAGTTAGTACAAACCGAGCGTGTTTGTCTTTGAGGACGAATTCAAAATCGGAATTTCGAAAGGGCTGGTCTTTGTCCCTCTCTCTTTCTAATAGCAGTAAGAGATGGAGTGTAAATGTTTCGAATTGTATGATTAACCCAAGGCTGAATAAGATATTCGCGGCTTTCTGAAAACAAAAATTAAAAAGTTACTTTGTCTCAGTGAGCAAAATCGCATTTTGCTCACTGACTTCAGGCAGCAAAACCTACATGTTTGAGCTACTGAAGTGAAAACATATTTTACTTCAAACATTCAACATTAATTTACTTAGTCTATCGGGCATAACACCATCCCCATAGAAAAAAATTGATCCATGTTTTTAATTAATATAAAAATAATGTAGTAGTCTAAGGGCTACTTACAGGTGATAACTAATTGCAGCATTTTTATTATGTAGATGAGATCGATTTATACACCATTTCACTGCGCAAGAAGGCATAATTTATAGTTTTAAACTGAATAAAAATACGAACAACGACATGTGCCGTCACAGCCGAACTAAACTCCGCCGAGGCACGATTGATAAGCCCCGCCTACCGAGGCACGATCTGCGTTGGGTCATTATCGGGCTCTAGGAATGCTTCTATGTTTTCTTCGTTCACTGCTTAAAACCCAATTCTCTTTATAACGGCGTTTGAAAGGAAAAAAAACAACAAAAATGGCGGATTTTTGGCGCGAAAATTATTGAAACATTACCGATATATTTTTTAGGTCAGTTAAACAGTTTTTTGCTAAATCTCTGTGTTTCATCAATTAACCCATATTATAACAATGAAATGGTGTTTTTTTTTTACTTTTACATTGATTTTCTGTCTTCTGATTTAATAAATAAATGAACAAATTAATATTTATTTACAGAACCTTACCGGATTTGCAATTTCAAGGACATGGATTGTTTAGATACTATTTTCAGTAAGTATAATAATAATCTGATAGTAAAGATAAGGAGATACCGCCTTACAATGAAAAAGGAAGCTAGTAGAAAACCTAATACCTATATGGTCATTGAGCTATTATTACCACGTATAGAGACGACACCACGCATCACCACCGTGTCCCATCCAGGATGAGTGCGCCCGCCTAGATTTGTCATAGATTCGATGTCACCGTCATAGAAGCAACATATTTTCTTATATTCTACCTATGGAATCGGGTATCATATCAATGTATATGGTACCTACCTATTGTGTGGAATTATTTTACTACTACTCACCTATTTTATGATTGTCTGTTTAAAAAAGCTGTTGACTTCCTCTCTCCTACTATACTTTGTTTTTGCTGTGCCTGTTGGGTCCATAATGATCATTAAAATTTTCAAGTTACCAAATACAATAATTAATTACCCATTTTAGAATGAAAATAATTTTTGAATTTGAATTTAGAATAAATTCTAATTGAATTTGTTGTAGATGAAAAAGAAAATTTCAACATAACGGGAGAGAAAAGGACCTATCTCAATTGTTATCCAGAGTGCGAACATTACGATTATCCTTTGGAAGTCGCGCTGGGGAACCTGGCTGACAGCTTCTATGTCAGCGGACTTCCATTCTTGTAAGTTTGTTCATCTATACTGATTTATACTAATAAAAACCGGCCAAGTGCGAGTTGGACTCGCCCATGAAGGGTTCCGTAGTAGCAAGCATAGATTAGGGATATAATTATATTGAGATTAGTAAGTAATATACACAAACAATAAAAATAACTTTGTTTTTCTTAGTGTTTGTATGAATGGTAAAGTTATATTTGCGGTTTTTGAAAATGTAAATTATATCTCAAAAACTGCTAAGTATATCTTATCCAAACCAATTTTCGTTGGAAGTTTTTGTTGAGGTCTTTATTATATATTTTTTTCAGTTTTATCATTCTCTTATTTTAAAAGTTAGAGGGCCCCCCTCTAACTTCTAAAATAAGAGAATACACATTTCACCACTTTGGAAGTGTCTCTCGTGCAAACTGTTCAGTTTAGAAAAAAAATATTTTAGTAACCTCAATATAATTTTTAAAGACCTATCCATATATACCCCACACGTATGGGTTGGGTGAAAAAAAAAAAATTTGAGATTCTATTCTAAGTATGGGGGGCACCCGTAAAATTTGTTTTGTTTTTATTTTTGTGTAAAAATCCTAATGAGGTTCACATAATACATCTACCTACCAAGTTTCAACAGGATAGCTCTTATACTTTCGACAAAAAGTGGCTGTGACATACGGACGGACAGACAGACAGACAAACATGACGAATCTTTATGGGGTCCGTTTTTGCCATTTTGGCTACGGAAACCTAAAAAGCTGAATAGTTTGTTTGGTTGAACGCGCTAATCTGAGGGACCTCTAGTTCGAATTGAAAAATTGATTTTGTTGGATAGCCCTAAATAGGAACTCCTAAATGAGCGAGGAAGGCTACAGGCTATAAACAACATGCATCACGCAGGTGAAGTTGCGGGGAAAAGGTAGTTTGTTATACAGGAACGTGGAAATCATCAGCTGTTCCATTTAAAACATAGATACCTACTCGGCCCATATAAAAAATTAATTGCAAGAATTTCATGTACGTACTCGGTATTAAAAACCAAGTAGGTGTATTAAAAATAAAATAAAAAATTCGAGAATTTTCTTCAAAAATTTTTTATTTTATTTTCAAGCATTTTTTTGACCATATTAATGTATTTGATTGCTCTTTGAGTTCGTTCATCCGTGTGTTGCGTTCACAGCTGATTCCAACTTTCCCATCACATTTTGCAGGCTTTGGACTGGCAATTTTATTTTTATTTTTAACCGACTTCAAAAAAAGAGTAGGTTCTCAGTTCGACCTGTATGTATGTATGTATGTTTGTCCGCGATTATTTCGCATTTGGCTGAACGGATTTTTATGCGGTTTTCAGGAAAGTGTTTATTACATTCTGGAGGTCTGAGAAGGTTTTAGTATATAACACTTATAGTTATCCCGTGACGTTGCCCGCGTGGATCCGTTTTTTTTTGCTTACTTGGATTGTAGATTTTCAGAGACGATTGCACGTTTGTCCGCGATTATCTCGCGTTTGGCTAAACCGACTTTGATGCGGTTTTCAGAAAAGTGTTCGTAACATTCTGGGAAAAGTTTTAGTATATAACAATAATGGATATCTCGTGAAGTTGCCCGCATAGATCCGTTTTTGTTGCTTACTAGGATTGTAGATTTTCAAAGACGCCGATTATATGAAGATTTTTGGTGAATATCTAAACTAAAAAGGGAAAAATAAAAATCTTTTTGAAAAAAAGGGAACCGACTTCAAAACCAAACACAAAAATCTGTAAAATAATTTTTCTTTCGGAAGTCAGTGGCCATAGTCAATGAAATAAAAAACAAAGCCACCGACTTCCGAAAGAAAAATTATTTTACAGATTTTTAACATACTAATTGGTTTTTGATACCGAGTACGTACACAAAATTCTTACAGTTAATTTTTTAACTCCCTATACAGGGTGTAAGAGACATCGACGCACAAACGGATACCATGGGTCCAGGACATGATTCTGGACCCCCGTGTTGGATTTTTTCGTCGATTTTTCCTATTTTTTTAATGTTTTTTTTTTTCTAATAGTGAGCCGCGCTTAAAGTACTACAGGTACTGTGGTACTGGACACAGTGTTTAGGTATACGATGACCTTTTATTATAAACATCTAAGAAGACACCATTTCTAGTTTTATTTACATTGCTACTTTTAGTGAAAGTAGTGAATTAATTAATTATTTATTAAAAATCTCATTGGGTTAGGTATTATAAAGTAAAAAAACTCCATATTTTTTTTTTTTAAATTAGAAAATTAGGAAAAAACCTCCTATCCAGAATCATGTCCTGGACCCATGGTATCCGTTTGTGCGTCGATGTCTCTTACACCCTGTATATTACTAGCTGTTGTTATTCTGTGCTTTTTAAATGGTAGGGAAAAGAATTGACGTCACTGATGGCGCAGGGGCTGAGCGATCGACTGTTGCACAGCGTATCGCGGGTTCGATCCCCGTACAGAACAAATATTTGTTTGACCTACAAATAATTGTTCCGGGTCTGGGTGTTTGTGTATGTGAGTTTCTAAGTTTGTAAACGCACCCACGATACAGGAGAAATTCCTAATGTGGGGGGCAACGCATTCTACGTAAAAAAAAACAAAAAAATAAGATACTTCCCTCATATAGTTAAGGGGAATACTCACTGAAACGGACACAGTGTTTTTACACTGTGTCCGTTTCAGTGAGTATTCCGTACTTATTTTCAAGCTAAAAGTAGTCACGATGATACAAACAAACGTTACCTACATGAGACAAAATCTTCTAATGCGTCACGTTTCCTAAAGATGACTTATCAAAGTTGTGCGTTTTTTAAACAGATGTGATATGATCACCATCAGTGATTAGATTCTCTTGATATCTTATATCTGACGCGGAAGAGTAGGCAGGCCAAAAATAACAAATATTAGAACTCGTTTTATTGAACTTTCGATTCGATTGAATGCTTTCATACCACACTACGAGTATGTACAGACGCCAGCAGGTCAACCTACCCGAAACTGTCAGATTTTACCAATCGAACATTAACCTTCCAGTATTGTGATAAGGTTGAAAATCTATTGAAGAAATTTGGCAGATTGTGGTAGGTTGATGTGCTGGCGTCTGTACATATCTCGTACTATGCGGTTTAAGTATGAAGGAGAGTGTCAACGATCTTCATATGCCAACTGTCACTTGAAAATAACGTTTAGCATTATAATACTTTTTGCAAATTAGTTTTTAATATTGTATGATGTAGAGCTGTTTATTTGAAATCGTGCAAGTGGTGCATGACGTCACAATATGGCGTGAACAACTCTCCTTCATGGTTGAATTGCAGAGTAGGTACCTACCATGAACACCTGCAAAGATTCATGACTAGGATAACTCACTCATCTTTGTCCAATTATCTTTAAATCTGGTCTAGACGTCATACAGACAATTCCATAACGTAAAGACGTATTCTTAGATATCTAAAGATCACAATCTAACATTTCTTGTTCCAGTGATGACGTAGATATAAAGAATCGATCTCTATTGAATGTTTTCTTCAACGACTTGGTATCTACCAGATACAGACGCGATGTTTATTTGAACTGGCAAAATGTTCTCGGTGAGTATTCAGATGGGACGGGTGACGCAAATATTATATTCTTCTTCTTATATTACCCTTCGACATTATTAGGTTTGGTAATATCACTTTAATATTTTTTTTTTTTGGGGGTGCCAATATTAGGGGCCGTCCATTAATCACGTGTTTTTTTAGGCTTTTTGTACCCCTCCACCCCCTTAATGACACATGGTGAGGTTTAAGACTACCCCACCACCCCCTTCCTACTCGTATATCACGTGTATTTTTAGTACCTAAAATTTTTGAAACAATTTTTAAATATTCATAAAATGCAGGTTTGGGTATTATCCAATTTTACTATAGAAAATTAAAGAATTATTATTATAACGTTTAGACTGATGTAGAATTTTATTTTTGCTATAAAACGTTTACGTGAACAAGAAAAGTGTATTGTACGCGTAACGCCGCTTTTCGGTTAAAAATATATACACGTGATATATTACTACAACCCCCCGCCCAACATGTGATATTTCGTGATTTTATATAGACACCCTCCCCCATATCGAACCTCACGTGATTAATTGACGGTCCCTTATCAGATAAGACATCTCACTCTGGATGGGGCGGAGGGCACTATCAGACTAGCGTGCTGGCTTATAGTACGAGATCCAGTAGAAGAAATATATACCCTCATATGTTATTTGAAAATAGCATACAATACACGCTAGACACTCTAAACGACGATATTTTGGTGATAGGTTGTCTAACTGAATTGCGTACCGTCAATGTTAATTTATAAAAATTGTCCTCAAAAATTTTCGACCAACTTCCCTCATCTGTTATTTAGAAAAATCGAGCATTAGCTGATAGAATATATCTCAGGGAACATAAAAAATATAGGTTGTCGGTGTCTAACCCTGTCCTGCTAATTAGTTGTCGGGTTTAAACAGGTGAGTTACCGTAGATAATATACCCTCATCTGTTATTTAATCGAATCAGATATCAAATGATAGATTATTTAATTCTGAATCCAACAGTATTTAGTTGTCTAATCAAAACCATGGCTGAATTTGGGTTGTCTAACTTTTAAACGTAAAATTTGTTCCGCAAGCGTTGAAGAACAAAAGACAAAGATAATGATGCAGGTGTGCAGTTGTGCTCCCAGATAGGTCGAAAAGTGTTTGGAAGACTAGTTTCACTTCTTACTAAGGTCGCGGTAATAGTGAAATATTGTGCGCGCAACTACATGCGGCAGACAAAGATGAAAACAATTCGTTTTAAATAATTTTCCGACCAAGTAAGCACGTGCCATTGACCAAACACTGAATTATGAATTAAATTTGACTGCTCTACCTCTAGAGTAGCAGGACTCATTAGTAGTTTTTCTTTTTCAAAATTGTTTTCAGTCAAATCTTACCACTTTAGTAAGGTCAGCAAAAAAGTTCTTGAAATAGTATAAAACCATTGATTGGAAAATACAAAATAATTTTAATCAGTATACGTATTGAGTTTTATTATAAGATCTAGTTCTGGATCTTGCGTCCCACATTACGCTTGCCGATACGCGGTTTCCTCTCCATGACTTGTCTGCTGCACGGGCCAATAGCCATGTTTGCCGAACGACGAATATTATATTATAAAGCATGCTTACTGTGTACTTTCTATTTTTTACCGACTTCAAAAAAGGAAGACGTTCTCAATTCGACTTTTGTGTGTGTTATGTGTTAATGAAAAGTTATGTATGAGGCAACTTCACGGTGTCCTAATAGCCTTTTATGATCCGGGGCCACGGTTACCCGTTAGTCCGGCGATCCCGCCAGGCTTTGGCCCTCTAAGGGGCAGTGGCGGTACCTTCATATAAGCCCAAAAGCCCGGCATGCCTTAATTAAAATGCTCGATAGAGATTCAATATCAAACCCGAACTATTTAAAAGTTCGCGCGCTTAATTCTTATCAAAATAACACAAAATATCTACCTAGTACCTATGCCACACGCACTGTCACGCACACTACTACACATCGCGTCGCCATCGTCTACATATAGCTATCTCGCTTACACGTACCGGCTTATACCGGGCTTTCAAATACTATCTCTGTCTCTTTCGCACCTAAAGCGATGTGCCGTATAACGAGTTAGAACCTTGTGCGTCTACAAATCGATCAGTATGGAACATTTAAGCCAGGCTTGATGCGTCTGAAGTTGGACGCGTATGCTGTTGTTGTTTATAAAATTCGCCAAAAGGCAGGCAAAGGAACAAAGCCATACAGCCTAGTCTTGTTTAAGGACGCGTATGCGTGACCTTGTGTCGCCTTTTTTTAAAATTTATTAACGGCAATGGATACAGGTCCTTATGCCTCTTGTGTCGCCTTGCCAACGCAGTGTTGCTGTTTTATAGCGACGTTGTGAGATCTTGGAAATTTTTAACGTGTTTGGAAACTTTTTTTAAGATTTAGCAACAATAAAAACTAGCGACTTTTTAAAATAACGAAATTAAATATTCAAGCAATGTAATAATCGTAATTTATCTCAAAAACATGTTTACACTTTGAACAATGAACACAGAAAATAATATTTTTGTGGGTAATTTAACATTGTTCGGGTAATATTAAAAATTGAGGAACTGTACAATACAATAAAATATCTTAAAAATAAAAAAAAATTGCGACATCTATCTAGAATTTTCATATACCTGGCGACTTTTTTTTGCCTAAATGACAACACTGCAACTCTGCGTACAAGTTACCGGCATGGATCTTGAGCGCTAACCTTCACCTGCGCAGAAGTGAGTTATTAGGTCCCTTTGGTAGATGAAGTGAGGAAGGGGGCGGGGAAAGTGTAGTGATTAGCCCGCGTAGCGTGCCGTAGCGCATCGCGTCATAGCCGCCACTCGGGATTCGTTGTTTTGTGCGTTTTATTTGTTTTATTGTGCATTTCATTTGTCGATAAGTGTACAATGCGCAAAGCGATCCCCACTCTTACGCCGAGCGCTCAAGAACCGTGCCGGTATTTGTGCAACTAACTTCAGTCTCATTTGCTTGATGGGGAAAAGTTTTGGTGTTAAAGTTTTTTAAGAGTTTTATTAGATTATCTCAGTGATACAATTGTTTTGGTGACTTACCTACAACAATGGAGGTAATTGTACCTTGTGAGGATTTAAAATGCGTTCAAGTTTTGATTGGCGAAGATAAGGTAAAATCTTTAAACTTTTCTCAGAAAAAACAGTTAATTTCTTCATTAAAACCGACGCCTAATCTATGTATTTCTCAGAATAGTAAATCGCATAAACGAAAATTTAATAGATCAGTGTATAAAACTAGCTGGATCGTTGGCTGTTCGCACACTAATAAATTGTATTGTTGGTGTTGCATATTTTTTTCTAATGAAGATTCCGTTTGGAATACATCTGGTTATAATGACTTAAATAACATATCTGGCGCCATTAAAAGGCACGCAAATTCACATAAACACCTGTGTGCAATGGTTTCTTTCGGTAATTTTGGTAAACAACGAATTGAGACATCTATATCACGCCAGTTATCTGAGGAAATTTCAAAATATAATACGCGCGTTGATAACAACCGTAGTGTATTTCAAAGATTAGTCGATATTGTTTGTCATTTAGCACAACAGGAACTTCCTTTAAGAGGACATGATGAGTCGAAAAGTAAATTTTTTCTTCCTCTCTCTTTTTTTTTCTTTTTTTTTTTTTGAAATCGGTTGAAATTTTATTGGGCTTGCCTTATTTTGAAACTCTAGGCACGCCACTGCTAAGGGGCCCCGTAATTTTGCCCCAGCAGGCTTTGAGACGCGCGTGAAACACGACGCAACTTCGACCCGGGCATGGTCCATGATCGGACATCGAGTCGCCCATTACTCGTCGTCCGCATGCCCACGCCCGGTTCGGACCGGAACGGAACGCACGGTTGTAATTATGTTGCCACGAGCTCCTCACGTTATCAGAACAATAACATTAATATGACATTAATAAGAGAGATATTGTGTAGTCAATTTCTTAGTATTGTATAAATTGTTTATCACATATTTTTTGAGTACTATGTACTATTGTTGATTTTGCCTTGTGTTTGACTGAATGTCATGCTCATTTATTTATTTATTTAAAACTTCATGCAACACCAAAGGTACATAGGCTGACTTAATGCTCAATTCAATATCTTGCTGATGGAGGCGCATGCAACTTATCCGACCTTAGTAAGAAGTGAAACTAGTCTTCCAAGCACTTTTCGACCTGTCTGGGAGCACAACTGTACACCTGCATCATTATCTTTGTCTTTTGTTCTTCAACGCTTGCGGAACAAATTTTACGTTTAAAAGTTAGACAACCCAAATTCAGCCATGGTTTTGATTAGACAACTAAATACTGTTGGATTCAGAATTAAATAATCTATCATTTGATATCTGATTCGATTAAATAACAGATGAGGGTATATTATCTACGGTAACTCACCTGTTTAAACTCGACAACTAATTAGCAGGACAGGGTTAGACACCGACAACTCATATTTTTTAGGTTCCCTGAGATATATTCTATCACCTAATGCTCGATTTTTCTAAATAACAGATGAGGGAAGTTGATCTAAAATTTTTGAGGACAATTTTTATAAATTAACATTGATGGTACGCGATTCAGTTAGACAACCTATCACCAAAATATCGTCGTTTAGAGTTTCTAGCGTGCATTATATGCCATTTTCAAATAACATATGAGGGTATATATTTCTTAAATGTATCCTAGACTATTAAGACGCGTTGCGATGCAATTCAACCGATTTGAGTCACTGTTCAACTACAATTGATAATCATCCTTACTACTACGCCATAAAGGCGCTGCCAATACATATAATACGTGCAGTTGTCTATGGATGGACAGAAAACAAAACAGGGTTGCCACGACGACGACGCGTAAAGCCTCCTGCAGACACACGCGATTAATCGCGCGGGGCGACATGTCGCGGTCCATTCGCAGTACATTTAGAGTAGAAATTAGCTTGGCTCGTTGTCGCAGCGTGATTAATCGCGCGTGTCTGCAGGAGGCTTAAGTCAGTGGAATGGAACTGCATCAATATGTCGTAGCTGCAAAGACTTTTTAGTTAGTTTTTTGCAATTCGCACGAATCGCGTCATGAGCGAGGTAGTTACTTCAATTGCCCTTTACCTTCCAAGGGCACAGTAAACTACTTAGAGTTCTGCGATCACTGTAACATCTTCAAACGAATTCATAATCAAAGTCAAATACTTGTTACTGTTGTATAATTTCTAAATTAGACAGCACTTTCAAGTATGAATAATTAATTTTGATTCGTAGCTTTTAAATAATTACAGTAAGTACTTTACTACTTACTACATTAAAAAAAAAGAACATGAATATTTGAATTTGACGAGTAGGTAGGTATTTGAGACTGTTTGCCATTAATTCACTATTAAAGACAGTTTATATTTTTTGTTTAAAAATACACTTTATTTTGAGCTCAAGAACTCGATTAACTAAGTAGCTAAAATCAACAAAGATTAATGTAATTGAGTTAGATAGGTACGTATTGACGTCACTTATAAATACAAAATCTATGGAAGAGTCTCGTTTTGACAGCTAATGAAAATGTATGCCAATAAAATTGATAGATGATTCAAATACCGTACAAAAGAATGATACATTCTAAAAAAAATAGAAGACGGAAATCTTTCAAATTTTAATAAGAAATGAAACTGATGTTATTGTGGGTTTCAGCTGCGTTCGGCGGTCTCCTAAGTCTCATGCTTGGCTTCACGTTAATATCCGGTTTCGATTTGATAATGTTCTTCACGATCCGCGTGGCTTATGACTGCTGTACCAACACAGCTGGCAAGTCATCGAACAAAATATACGTGAATGAATACAATACTAAGAAACGGTGGATGGACAATGCGACTTTAAACCCGATCAATCAGCAGAGTTTAGAAAAATATAAAATTGATTATTTTCATAAGCGTAGGTATTAAACGCTATTTAAGATTATCATATTTGTTATTTGTTTCCTTTTCTTATGCTTATTACCTGACGCTTCGCTTAGAAAAAACGTTTGGTCATAATTCAAGTAAGATTTAATTTTAGTAGGAAAAAATAAATAAAACAAAACTCGAATTTATTAAAATTTTTGTAGCATGAATATTTTAAATAAATAATTGAAAATGAAATATTAATCAGTCAATAAAACAGATAAATGTCAGTCAACAAGTTATAAACGGTTTTCCAATGTAGTTTTAGTTTTATTTGTTCACCGAGGCTATGTACTAGACATGGGCGCCGCCTTAAAAATTCTCGGCGGCGGCGCGCTGACCAATTTCAATCGGCGGCGGCGTGGCGCCGGCGGCGTAGGTTTTTACTACCTTCAACTAAAACTAAAAATCTACTCCCTATCTTCTTTAAGCCGGGACGACAGGAAAATGTCAGTCCTATACATACAGTACAGTAAATACTTTATCCAGATCAGGTCATCAGGTACAAAAAAAAACGATTTTTCCAAAGGGACACTTTAAAAACATCGTAAGAATTTTTTCAACATAGACACAGATAATCTAAACAGATACTAATTCAAGTTACACCGTCAGAGAAGCGAGAACTCAATAAGAAAATAAGCAAGTTGGTTCGACGTGACCTCGAAACTACCAATACAAGCCAAATTGAAAAGGCAATAGAAGAAAATCGGGGTGCTAAAGTGTTCGCCCAACAGCTGAAACACTCGTATCTGACGAAGCTTAGATCACCTATTGGCCAAACCATAACCTCAAAGCTGGAGATCCTAGCTGAGATAGAAGACTTTTATGGCCGGTTGTTCGACAGTCGTGGTCCACAAGCCACCTCTTCAGAGGATAGCCGAGCCACTCTGACCCGTCACTACACCGATGAACTGCCGGAAATAAGCCTAGACGAGGTTGAGTTGGCCGTCAGGCAGCTTAAACATGGAAAAGCCCCGGGTGAAGACGGAGTCACTTCGGAGCTTCTGAAATCAGGTGGAAAGCCTAAAGGTGAAAAACTATCATACTTATCGTATCGCAACTCTTTTCCTGCTGCACATCAATGACCTACTTCAATCTGGTTTTGTTGGGTACGCAGATGACAGTACAGTTTCAGAGAGATACGTGTCCAGCGCAAACACCATCGGGGATGAAGTTTGCTCCTTGTGAGAGGCCATGGTTGAGCGGACAAATTATGCCTTAACCTTGTCTATCAGTGGGGTTATGACAATTTGGTCTCTTTTAACGAAACCAAAACACAGGCTTGTCTTTTTACCGCAAAATGGAGTCGTTTGGACCAAATTCCTACTTTTCAGGGTGCATCTGTACCTCTGAACCGACTCGAGCTCCTAGGCATGAAGTTGAATTCTAGTCTCAACTTTGGAGCCACCATTGTGTTCAAAGCCTGACTTGCGGCCAAAAAGCTGGACATCCTAAATAGAGTGAAGCGGTACTTCACGTCACGGGACTTATCAAATTACCGTGACCCTGGAACGTAAAGGGCTATTGAAGGACACCGTAGATTTTAGTCAGTACAAGTCTGACAGTCCCTCCCGCTCTGCCCTGGGTGGGAGGACTCATTTAATGATTTTACCACGCTAAAAAAAAGCGGTACTTCACGCCTGGACAGCTTTTAACTTTTTAAAAAGCATAAGTCCGATCCTGCATGGAGTATTATAGCCATCTTTGGGATGGCTCAGCTAAATACCAACTTGCCGCTCTTGACTCAGTGGAATGCAGAGCTAAGAGGCTCATTGGCGACGTAAAATTGGTGAGAGCCAAGCTCCATAGCTTGACTCATCGCCGCAAGGTTGCCGGCCTGTCGGTCTTCTACAGATTATACTTCGGAGAGTGTAGCCAAGAACTCCACGATCTCATCCCAACAGGCCCCTTCTATCATTGCACACGCACGGCAAATTACCATTCCTACCTTATTGCTATACCACCAATTCGCACTAAGCGTTTCCAAGCGTCTTTTATAAAGCGGACAGCGAAGGAGTGGAACTCTCTGCCTGCGTCTGTGTTTCCGAACACATACATTCACCCTAATCTCTTCAAAGATAGAGTGAACAGGCTTCTTCTGGGTAAGCTCACTCCATTGTCAACCTTGTCTTAGTCACTCCTGACCTAGACTGAGGTCAAGAGAAAACCCATTGCACATCAAAAAAAAATCGTTCCTTATCACTCCTGAGCCACGTCTATAAACTGTTTTCGAGGGTCATCACAAATCGTCTCACAAGAAGACTTGACGAGTTTCAGCCTCCGGAGCAGTCTGGGTTTCGCGGAGGATTTAGCACCACATAATGAGGCAGGTTATACAGAAGTCCGAAGAGCATAACCAGCCCCTGTACTTAGCATTTGTGGATTATGAAAAGGCCTTTGACTCCGTTGAAAACTGGGCTGTTCTGCAATCACTGCAGCGATGTCAAGTAGACTGGCGGTACATCGAAGTGCTGAAATGTCTATATGACGCCGCGACTGTGAGTGTCCAAGTACAGAACCAGCAGTCTAAACATACCCTGCTGCGCAGGGGGGTGAGACAGGGGGATGTTATATCCCCGAAACTATTTACCAATGATTGTTGGAATATTAAGTCAGTCATTTTGGATGAGTCAATCACGAAAGCAAATACACGTCTTTACGCCACTCACGCCGCGCGGTGAATGGCTGCGGCGGCGGCGGCGTGCAGGGTGTACACGGCGGCGCCGCGCCGGCGCGGCGCCCATATCTACTATGTACCAAACTCTTTGGCTGTATGAAGCATACAGAACAGCCAAATAGTATACATAGATTTTAATTTTAATAGTATACGTATAACGTATGGGAAAACCGTCTAATATTGCTGTTTGCATGCAAATCTCTTTTGTTACCCGTACTTTACTAACATAGGTTAAGTAAAAGTAGTAATAAGTTTGTTAATTGCACTCAATTAATGCGTGTGTATTATATTTAGATAAATTGTGTTTCGCTAATATTTCAATATTAAATGTTAATAAGTATCACTGATAAAGATACATAATATTATAACCTTTCTAGAGGAAGTCAAGGATCTACATAGATGTAGATTTTCGTTTTTCTATGTGGATTAAATAACATAATTTATTACAGAATAAATTAGGTAGATTTATTTGGGGTCGAAAGGCAGCCGGCAGAGATTGGATGAGGAAAGCTCAAGACAGGGCTCAGTGGCGCACATTGGGAGAGGCCTATGTCCAGCAGTGGACGAATACAGGCTGATGATGATGATGATTTGGGGTCAATAACCCGAAACCTATATAATAATATTATGGACATGCCTCGGGGATTCAGGGATTAAATTGTTAAGAACATGTACCTAGGATGAAAACATAATTATAAGAACTCGCTGATGAACGCGGCTTCGCCCGCATGCGATTCATAATCATAATAATTTATTACATCAATTTGTCCCATTGTACTTACTTACATTTTTCATTAGTTCCTCAATTAAGTCTTGTACTTATTTCGTAGTTAAGTATTTCATTGTCGTGTATAAATGTATTAAATTACCATTTTAGTAATAAAGTTATAATGAGAGTGACATTTGAGTTTTATTTACATAATGTGAAGATTTCATGAAGACCAGGGTTCGGCTAAACTGGATCTGAATGAAATTGGCCATATATTTTAGTCCGTGATAATAAAATAATATTAATACCTATTTTATCCCAGCACTACACGATCGTGGGATAGGCGAAGCCGCTGGCAAATGCTAGTAATAACATCTAATTGTTAACGCCTCGACACACAAGCATCGTCATTGCGTTGCGACACCGCTCCTGGTACTCAGAACATTGAAATTATAGCGTTGTCACCACACGATTGCCGACGATGCCCGTGGGACTGCACTGTGTGTTTTGCAAAATGATAGGGCAGCGGTTCCCAAAAGGTGTTCCGCGGAACCCTGAGGTTCCGCGATAGGCCCTCAGTGGTTCCGCGAAAATTCAAGATTTCCATATTGTAAATCGTTTCACTTGTGACAATATTAAATTGACGTAATTTTTTATTCATTTTCAATTTACATGTTTAAAATATTGCATTCCAAAATTCTATTTAGGCACCATGTAATTAGGTTCACCATTTTTTGGTGGAACCGTAGCTGCTAGGGTTCCGCCGAAAAATGGTGAAACAAAAAGTGTTCCGAAGCCAAAAGAATTCGGGAACCGCTGTAATAGGGTATTCGACCGAAAAAAAAAATAGTTCGTTAGTTAGATTATATCAAAAAATATTTGACACTGAAGGGGTACCTGTACATACCTACCTCCAAGCATGACGGGTTTTGTCGTTTCTTAGGACAGTCATGCCTCTGTTCACGTATTATATTCTAGGCTCGGTCTCACGGCACAAAAGTTCGCTATGCCACTACGCAGTCGCAGCTTGAAACGAACATGACTGTTTCTTGTTGTTTATGTTTGGCTGCCCTTAAGTTTTGAGTGCAGTTGTAAGCAAGATAAATAGCAAGCTATAATTAATTATACGAGTATTTTCCTTATACATTGTGTGGTTGCCCCCATTGTTTTGATTTCTATATGAAAATGAAAGTGAAATAATTAATGAAAATAAGCATAATGAACCAATATTATCTCTGTTAGGTACCACATAGGACTCTTCCGTTCGGGGGTTACAATCGAATCGGTATTCTTAGACGAAGATTAGCATTTTAATAACAAATGGTACCACTACACAGCACGACCAACATCATACAAGATGTTTGCGATTAACTTGATTAGCATTTTAACACGAGCAGTTAATAGTTCATTGTGTTACTTAGCGAAACTAATTACCCTATTATTCCAGCAAAACATTTCTTATGTCACATTTGTTCGGGCACGCCGCAATCGCGGCGGTAAGACCCCTCGGCCGAGTGGTTGGATAGGCGTCACGGCGTCCTGACCTACCGCCTGACGCAGGTCCTCACCGGACACGAATGTCTCGGGAGGTACTTGTGTCGGAGAAGGAAGGATGAAACGCCTGGGTGTCACCATTGCGGGGATCGCCCAGAGGACACAGTGAAGCATACGCTTGGGCAGAGCACAGTCGTGTCCTCACGACGGCGATAGGCGGAGACCTCTCTCTCGGAGCAGTTATGCTCGCGAAGGAGGAGGCGGGCCGCGAGAGGGAGAGGACAGCGTGCTCCCTCCGCCCCAGCCGCAGTGGTAGACGCCCACGGCGACGGACGTCGCAAGACGATCTCCGGCCACCGTAGGCGCGGGCATGCGGGCGGCGAGTAACGGGCAACTCGCCGCCCGAACATGGACCATGCCCGGGTCGACAGCGCGTTGTGTTCCACGCGCGCCTCAAAGAGCGTCAGCATAATGACGGGGCCCCCCTCTAGAGGGCCAAAGGACTTATCTCATTACCGTGACCCCGGAACATAAAGGGCTATTGAAGGACACCGCGGATTTGAGTCAGTTTAAGTCTGACAGTCCTTTCCGCTCTGCCCTGGGTGGGAGGACTCATTTGATGATTTTACCACGCTAAAAAAAAAGGTCACATTTGTTAAAATAATGTGACAACTACAGTTTAGAGTTGCGTTGGAGAAAGTGCGTGTAACATTCGTGTATAAGTCGTTACAATAATCATGAGGTGTTACCGGAATAATACCGAAAATACGAGTGTATCAAGATCACCGTTTGTGAATGATAAGACATCCGTCACTTCAAAAAAGCAGTGTAAGTACTTCTTCTTCCTCTTACAGCTCGAAAGGCTATAGGTTTGCCGCCTATTCACTTCCGGTGCTACTCTATCCAGAGCAAATTCATCTGACCAGGTTCGAGCTGCTCTCTGTTTCAGCGAGTCTGAGTTTGGTGTAAGCATAATATCCACTTTGACATTTTCTTAAAACTATTTCAAGTTTGATATCAGTGGTAATAGGTTTTAAATGTGTGTGATAATAATGTTGTTGAAAACTGGTTAGTAGATCGTTAAGTATCTAACATTACTTTAATCACAATGGAACTAAAACTCGTGTCTATTTCTATATGCTTCAGTTGAAAATTAATGTGCATTTTGCCACGTGTTGAAATTTACGTAGAAATATCAACTTGCATTTGACTGCAATACCGCGAGTTATCGACCTCGTTTGATTATATGTATTCTGACTAATCACAACAATCATTGAGTGAACGCCGGAGTGGATTCCACCATCAGTCGCGGCCACACAAACATGACACGCGCGCCGGCGCACGGTGCACGGTGGCAAGCCGCCACCATTGAGGAAAACATGAGAAATATATCGGTGAGAGATTGCATTCTTGTACACAAACAACGTGCGTGTATCATTGACGTATAATATAATAACTGAATTCTACTAATCGCTACAAAGGAGTCTCTTATCAAATAAGATTATCTACTTAAAAACCTCTGGCATTGATATCTTTCTTTCAGTGCCGTGAGATCCTTGGTAATTGCGGAGTGGCAGCTATCGCTCTAGTAACGTAGATATTTAATGAAAAATAATGTTTTATTAACTTAACATCTGTCTTCCCTGCTGCCTTGAGTTGAGAGTTGACACAAGTCGATCTGAAGTGAGTACATATATTCGCAAAGCATTTTGTGTTGGTTTATTTTATCACTGTATTAAGAAACCATTGTGTAGTTATTTCTCTGTTAGCCCATGAGATAAACGTGTATTAATAAATAGGCTATCGACTGGTAGTTAGCAATTTATATCTAAAGTGATTGTGTTATTATCGTGGACTGTCCGATACGACGTCCGTAACTATCAATCTATAACAAAGTAGCAAAACATTACTATTTTCAATTTCAAGTAGCTACTATCACAAAATCCATTGTTTTTTCCCTAACTAAACCCATTTTGAAAACTTTATTATAACACTCGTAATGCTAAAAGTAAAATTGTGTGACATCAACTAATTTGATAAAAGTAAACTTTTTGACTGTTTATAATCAGATTTTGCATATTTAATAGTCTTACCTAAATAATGAACGACATTAATACTTACATGATATAACTTCTATATTCAGTGTTTCAGTTACTTTCTCAGAAACGTTTCGTCATTCTTAACTATTGGGATTACCAGCCTGTCACATTCGCTAGTAGTATGGCAATAATTACGATACACGCTCTTATCTTAATTGATGTAATCAATCAAATTCGATATGAATCTAGTGCGTCTATAGTGATAGGTATAGAAAACGTGCTAATTGCTAAACTCGGTGTTTCATAAACTATCAACATGTGTTCCTTTTTCAGTAGACTTTTAGTTTGTATACAGAATATCCCAATAAGTGGTAAACAAGTGTGGAAGTCGTGTGATACTAAGTGAATCATTTCTTCCAGTTCCATAAGTTTGGAACGGTCGTACGGAGACAGGACAACATGACACACATTACCGTATGGATCGTTTTGGGGGTGTTTTTCCTGGCTACCAGCTGTTCACAGGCCATTGAGGATCACAGTAAGTTGATTTTATAATTAAAATAAACGCACTCTAAAATAGTCCACGGGTGTCAGGAGCTTAGACACCAGTTTCTAAGCTACCGGTGCTTATGTGCCATGAATTTTCCCACTTACAAGACGTGGTGCATCGTTTGCAACAAAGTTACACTGTAATAATTTCATTTGAAGTTGAACTCCTCAAAGGAAGACGTTTCGATGATATTTCCAACGGTTTATCAAAGTTAAATTACAGTGCTCGCTGACAAGTATTAAATAGTGTTCAATTTGCTCTTTACAAAGTTCGGTAGCGTGTGCTTGAGCGAACCATATCGTGGCGCGGCTTATGTATTCGAACCTCCCATCGATTGCCGATTAACTAGATAACATGGAGTTCATTTGTTGGTAATCGATTTTCCGCGGACACTTCACACAATATTTGATACCCATAATTATGTTGTACGGGTAGATACATACGTTTATTTTTTTCCTTGTAGACGAGACCGGGCTCCGCAGCTCACTGCACCCAATAAGTAGAAATGGTAAAATCGTGTATATGGACGAGGAGCTTATAAGGAAGTTGGATGAAGAGCATAAGACCTGGCACTGGACGCCGTGGCTGCGCACCAGGCTGGAGTACACGGATGATGGCATCGCTCGGGAGACTTGCCCGGCTGGAGACTCCATCGAGAGTTTCCCTGACTCAGTCTTTACTGGTGCGTTCATTTTTATTTACGGTGTTCTCCCAACTATTGTTAAATAGAGTGCGCCATGATAGAACTGATTCAGGTTACCTATATTACGTAATTATTTGTAAATCCTGTCATCTTTTTCAAGTTTAAGCATTTAATTTAAACTCCTATATAAAGTTATTTTGTATTGGGAACGTATTTTTATTTTCGTGAATATGTGAACAAGCATGGAGTAAAATTTTTGTTTTGTGATTTCAGACGATCAGCTGCGGAATGGGGCTTTCCTTCTCTATGCTCTGTTTGGTATTTACGCATTCACACTTTTGGCTATCGTGTGTAATGATTTTTTTATTCCATGCGTGGAGCTTATTTGTGAAGACTTGAAAATTCCTCAGGTAAATATGACAAGAATTAAACCTATAACTTTTTTATTTTTGATCGTGTTTAAAAATTGTTTGTGTACTTGACGTTTTTGTTTTCAGAATGTCGCTGCTGCTACATTTATGTCGGTCGCAACCTCTTGTCCAGAGTTCTTTGTCAACGTTATTTCAACCTTTTTAACTGAATCTGACATGGGTATCGGGACGATCGTCGGCTCTGCCATTTTCAATGCACTTGGTGTTGCTGCCGTGGGCGGTCTTGCTGCAATCAGGGTACCTACCTATTCTTTACAATACACAACAATACTACAATTATTTAAAAAAAGTTAATTCTGCTAATGTTGTAAATATGATAACTATTTTGTTTTTTAGCCTATTCCATTAGAATCAAGACCCGTCACAAGAGACGTGATCATCTATATGTTTAACGTCTGTGTCCTGGTTGCTTTCGTATGGGATGGACAAATTGACTGGTATGAGGCAGTTGTATTGGGAGTTCTGTATGTCCTCTACTTCATAATCATGTTCAACAGCATGAGAATGTTCAGAATCTATGACCGGCTTGTCGCCAGGTTCTTCAAAAAGGATAATACGGAAGGTATAGTAATTAATTATTATTTATCAACATAAGTAATTAAAGTATAATAGATTTACAATTATGTTCCATCTATGGAGTTTCTTCCCAGTTCTCCTTAATGGAAAAGACCAACCTGAACCGCTCACCTGTTTTCGACCTTTTAAAACTGCTCTTATGGGTCTATATGAAGTAATACGAGTATACATAAATTATATTTTGATTTGGATGTATATTTCTCATTTGTTACTTTAAAGCTTATCGAAGGTACTTACTTTCAGTTGCGGTAGTAACTCCTACTGAAAATGGAAAGTCAGTTGAAGAAGGTGTCGATAACAAAGGGTTTAACGACGAAGTGAATGTTGCTAATCCTGAGAAAGTAACTGTTGTAGAAAAAGGTAAGATTAAGTCCGTAAATAGCGTAGCGTAAGTATGGATAGTGGATACTTTGTTTTTGTGTTTGTAATTATAAAAGAATTGTTTATAAAATTGGAAATATCAATAATTTATCGCGTTACTCAAACCACGGCACGGCCACGGCAGCCGTTAGTACCTAGTTCTTAATTCTAATAATACATTTTTCAGCTGAAGAAGATGAGATTGTTAAACCCGGAAAGAGTGTTTTCCGGTTTCCGAAAGAGAACTCGTTGTTGTATAGATGTTGGTGGGTGTACACCTGGCCCCTGAAGCTGGTGCTGACTCTGACCATTCCATCACCAATAAGGTTCAAGAGGTGGTACCCGCTGGCTTTCTTCATGTGCATCGTTTGGATCGGCGCCAACTCCTACTGCGTGTCTTGGAGTATGACTGTTATTGGTGAGTTATTCTTTATCAACTTACTCTTTCGCACTCTCATCATCATCACCTTTCAGTCTATTAACCGTATGCAGCGTCATTCTAGTATTTTGTATATGAACTAAATAAAATAATTAACTAAACCAAATATTCTATCTAACTATACGAACACTCTCCTTTGCCATGTTTCACAGCTGTGTCAGCTTCTATGGTTTGTTACATAATTTTGAGTAGCCTATGACCGTCCTCGTGAACCTGACGCGGCTATTATTAAACGAATATATTTTTGAATCTGACTAGTAGATCCGGAAATTAGCGCTAATTATTGACATAAATCATACCTGCCCTATGATCAACAGTCACTGTTTTATAATATTTGGTCTGGTAAAAGACAATAATAAACCTTCGTATCTACGGATGTTATTACGTTTGTCCTATAAGGTTTTTTCCAAGAGAGTAACAAGCTGTAAATCCTTTCTAAGCCAAATTGTCTTTATTTGGATATTTCGGTCCTGACGGTAAAATACGCTCGGATTTTATTCGACTGGACTTCTCATATATTTGGGGTACGCAAGTATTAGCCTCGTAGTTCTTCTGTCTTAGTAACTCGTTTGTGATTGAAAGGGGCGAACTTAAGTATGGTCTGCAAAAGAGATATGTATGCAGACAACAAGTTTTGAACGGTTTTGCAGTTTTTGGTTGTATACTGCATGCAACCAAATCAATTGGCACGCAGACACTTTGTAAATTACATAATTAGGTATAACACAACATTGGTTAAAAACAATTAAAATTTGCTGTCTGGAAACAATCATATCTCTTTTGTTACCTATAAGTACATACTGTTCGCAAAGAAACTCTCAAAACTCGGCTCGACTCGGGCGGCTGACATCGAGTCCATCTTTATTCTCCAAAAGAGAGCGATCCGAGCTATATATAATCTCCGTAGACGCGATTCTCTAAGGGAACTGTTTAAGGATATTAACATCATGACGGTGCCTTGTCAATATATCTATGAAAACATAATGTACGTTAGGAAAAATCTGCATCTTTTCTCTAAAAGAGGGGACAGACATAATTATCATACTAGAAATAGGGACCAATTAGTTCAGCCGGGCTTCAGACTCGCCAAAGTAGACTCTTCCTTCATGGGGTACTGTTTAAAATGCTATAATAAGCTACCACAAAACGTTCTTGAACTGAATGAAACTAAATTCAAAACATGCATCAAACGCACACTTTGTAAGCAGGCATATTATAAACTGGGCGACTATATCGCTGATAATAATGCTTGGCTCCATGCTGGTCCTGCTCCATGAGACAGTGAATGTATAAATAGACAGTTGAAATATACTTTATACCATTGTTGGAGCTGCTGAAGATTGTACAACTGTATTTGCATTGTATAGATTCAATCTTCCTTGTATTATATAGTGTCATAGCCGACATTGTGTGAGTACTATGTACTTTAGAGCTGTCATTCACTGGGTACCTACGTCTCTTGTTGACTTGAATAACCCTGGCAGTTGAGAGTGTGTCATGCTCACTCAAATGTCTCGCTGATGGTGGCGCGTGTGTTGGATCATTTAGCTCCCTTCAAAATGGTTGAGCTGAATGGTGCTGATGCATGTGTCATGTTCGTGAACGGGCGCTGTCAGTTGGGACTGGTCATCTCTTAGCCGCCACGGTTTATTTTAATAATTATTGATCATTTTGTTTTTGAATTGTCTTTGTTTTAATAGTTACTATGGACACTTTTAATTAAAAAACTTGCTACATCGTTCTCACGTAATGTACCACCTCAAAATGAATGATGTAACAAAGGTTCTGTAATAATTTTGGCGATCTAAAAAGAGTGTCCATGGAGTTTCTTGCCCGTTCTTCTCCATAGAGATCTACTTCTTGGAACGGGCATCTACGGTACTTTCACAGTTTTTATGTCTTGTGACTGGGACTGTAGCACCATAACTTTTAACTTTAATGTCTAATTATATTCTTTTATTTGTCTATGACAATTCAAAAGTGCCTGTAACTGGCCCACTTGAAATAAATGCTTTGATTTTGATTTTGATTTTGACTCGCAAAACTATTTTTCTTTTTTTTTAAATGACAGTATTTTTAATAATTTCAAGGTTAATTGCTGTAGATCACGAAAGATCAATCAATCCAACAGACAAAAAAACTAGTTTTTATTAGAGCATTGAACAAACTGACGAATGGTATGGTATACTTAAAAGAATCCTAAAGGCAACAACCTTGATTTCCAGCAAGAATAATCTGCAATGAAATTGCAAATTGATTATGATTTATGACCGATGATTGATCAATTATGATAATAATAATTTATTTGACCTTTGTAATTTCTAATTTGTTTATTTTCCTTAAAATATGTATAAATCGGGTCAGGTAATACAGCAGACTGACTGAACTGTACTGAGGGTGCAGCAGGCACTACATGACGTAACCGATTAGTAAAAACTCCAATTTTTAAATCCAGAATACAAGAATTTTTAAGTTTCCCTCATAGATATAAACAAATTCTTAATATTAACTAAAGACTATATATGTAGTATTTTGAGAGACTTCGACGTTAATTTGGTGTATAAAATAAGTTCCTTGTTCGTACACTAGAAGCGCTTTTTCATACAATTTACGTCATGATACTTACAGAATTCATGCTAAGCCTCTGGTGTCAAGCATTTCAACAATATGATGGTCACAGCTTTACTATCCTTTTCATTAGTTATTTTCCTTGTTGCTTCTTCATACATTTATTAAACGAATCATTTTTTTTCAGGACACACTTTCTTTATTCCGGAATCAGTTATGGGTATGACGTTTTTGGCATTCGGTGGATGCCTGCCCGAGGCCTGCTCTGTTTTCATCATGTCAAGACGAGGTATGTCCTGTATATTGATCACTGAGAAATCTATTTCAGATATTTTGTTCATGTCGTTCATTACTTGAATTGCGTTTGCGAAAATTTTGGTTATTATGCGAATGTTGCTGTTTGTTAATCTTTTAGTTTTACTTGTTTGTTGTTTGCATCATAGTGCTTTACGTTTTGTTCAGTAGCAGTTATTGATAAAGTCGATTTCGAAAAATTAAGTCAATGATTTTCTCGTTCTAGAGCTATGCGTTTCTATTTAATACCTATATTTTTTCCGCGATCTGATCAGGTGGTCAAAATGTGTACGTGTGCAATTTCATACATTATATCTAAATATTGGCTATCTTTATCGGAAGCTGAAGATTAATAGATTACGTGACCACGGTACGACCTCATTAGTATTTAATAATTCTACGATTACTATAAGTAGATAATAACGCAAATAAGAAGATAGCTACTTTTGTTGTTAGCATGGATCATCAAACTTTTAGATAAGATTCGATTGTAGGAAGATTTTGAATGAAATAAACAATAGAGAAAAGTACATCTAATTAATTCCTTTGTAACAAGAGCAGATAAGAAATATATTTTAGTACATTTTCGCAAACTTGAAATCGCTGTTACAATTGACAAGAAATCTATGTAAGTAGCTATTCAAAGAAAGGGAAGATTTTTCCTTACTTTTTAAACATCACGGCCCTAGCAGGGTTGCAGTTATTAGTATTATACAAAGTTTATTCGTACTGAAAACTTACTGCAAACAGGAAACTTCTGTTTTGTTCCCAAAGTAGCGATTTCTATTTTGAATTGTTTCACGTGTTCTGTGCTATATTAGTTATATAAAATATTGCGTCAAGCGAAGCAATGCGAATTACTTGCTTATCTTCCATTTTTGATAACTGGATTTAAATAAAAAAAATGTATAATTTTAGATTAATATATTTTTAATGTATCTCTGTCTTAATACTTGATATGTCTATAATCGTTTCACTGATTAAACAGATAAGGTTTGATAAATGTTTATATCACTTTATTTTTGTTACAGGTGAAGGCGGTATTGGAGTTTCTAATGCTTTGGGAGCCAATTCTTTGGCTATTTTGTTCGCGCTAGGACTGCCATGGCTGATCAAGACTTTGGCAAATGTCGCGCAGGGCGAGGAAGTGACGGCTGTGCGCATCAACTCAGCCGGTATTGACTTCGTGGTGGGCTCGCTGCTCGTCGCCGTCGTCTGTTTGTGGTTCACCTTGTTCCTCGGCAAATTCACTCTCCGAAGAAGTATTGGTGCCATCCTCTTAGTACTCTACGCTATTTTCATCACCTTCGCTATCCTCGTCGAAATGGGTATCATTTTAGACAGGGGCATCGAAACTTGCTGAGTAATTTGTTAGCAGTTTCATTGGATTAAGATAACTGAGTTAATCATCAGTAGAAGTTATTAATTCTCTTTGGCTTAGGACATGCTCAGACGGATCACTTTACTTTGGCAGACAGCCACAAAATGTGTACTAAGTAATTAAACGAGTATAGCTGCAACTTGCCAAGATGGCAATAGAATTTAAATAATTTCCTTCTCATTTTATAATAAATAACGTTGATTTTCTCAAACTGTCGTAAATGATTAAAACGATGGGGCTAAACACTTTCACCTCGCGTGTAATGCGCAAAGGGTTTCAGAATAAAGTGTAGATAGACATCTTATCGATTAAGTGAAAGTGGAACGTTCACTAATATGAAACAAAGTAGGATATTGCTTGGCTGTGGTCCGATGAGCGATGCCATGGAGCAATATTTAAAAACTTACAAGCCTTATAAGTGAGACCTACTTATAAGTAAGACAAAGAGAGTAATTACATTATAGAGATATGAAAACGGTGAGCCAGGATCTGATTATACGTTGCCGATTTTGATTTTGTCATTGGATTTATACAGGGTGACTGGTTCAGCCAGGGATAATAATACAAATTTCCAGGAATGTGGAACTGACCCTTGAAAAGTTAGAGAAAAGTATGCCACGGATGATGACTTGGGTGGCTGGATCACAAAGTAATAATATTACCTGGACACCTTTTTTTATTCGACTGCACACCTTTGCTATTTTCGATATTAAGTTTATTAAGTCCGTCTATACCAGCTATACTATTGAAGGCCTACGACGAGGCTGACTTCGAGAAGATATTTGAGATAATGTCCAGAAATGTCGCTTTCATTAGTAAATACCAAAGTGGTATTGGCGGCAACTGGGCCAGCGCTGTACACAAGGTTGTAACCTTAGAGAATAACAGTGGACTAGCGTAGTACAGTGTTTCCTGAAAGTAAGAGACTAGCATACACTAGTTTTACAGTATGGATGTTTTAGTGATTTCATCTCCTTAGTTGAACCAGTCACCCTTCCCGTTCCTGTACTAATTGTGATATTAACCTACGATGTGTTTTGGATCGTCAGCTGACCATTTATAGTATAAAATATTACTTTTGTTAAAAAATCCGTGTATTTTGCATTTTTACCGACTTCCGAAATAGAGGTGGTACTACATATTTAGATTAAGTTTGTAATTTCGATTGGGTATTTGACACTGTTTACCAATAATTCCAAAACAGAATTTCTCTAATAATACACTTTATTTTAAGGCCGAAAAGCAGGTTAACTTTCAGAAGATTGCTTTTTTTTAGCGTGGTAAAATGATCAAATGAGTCCTCCCACCCCGGGCAGGGCGGGAGGGACTGTCAGACTTGTACTGACTAAAATCCACGGTGTCCTTCAATAGCCCTTTATGTGCCGGGGTCACGGTAATGAGATAAGTCCCGCGACCAAATAAAAAAATAGTAAAATCATTGTTTACTAGTTAGTGACGTCACATATTGACCACCCATGAAATGTATGTCAATTGATTGGTGATTCAAATACCCTATTGATTCTCGTACAAAATATTGCGACACTCTATTTTTGCGACTGATAGTACGTACATATACCTACTTTCTGACATTTACTTTGCTAATAAACTTTTTATTAGTGATTAAGAAAATTATCTATATTTTTATTATTTATTAAGCTTGTAACATGTATTTTATATTTATGAATTAAATATCTAAGTTGTTAAATATTGTATTCAATCAATCGTCTAGTGTTACAAATAGATTTCATCATCATCATCATTAGCCTATAATGTTCCCACTGCTGGGACTCAGGCCTCCTCTCTGTGAGAGAGGGCACAATTAAATTTGGTTTTTCCATTCGTTGTTTAGAAAGAGATAGGTAATCGGTTACTTTATGGTGGGTTCATATCTGACGGAACATCCGTCGCGTATTGTCATTGTTGTCGGTCGCGGAACGCCAGAGCAGACAAATGTAATAGAAAAACAATTGTCCGTTCACACTCACTCAACGGATGATCCGTTTATGCGTCAAGTGTGAACGGTCAAGTGTTTTTCTATACATTTGTCTGTTTTGGCGTTCCGCGACGGATGTTCCGTCAGATATGAACCCACCTTGTTTTGTAAGGCGTTATGTCTCTTTCTCACGAAGCACTAACCACAATAAACGTTGAACCAGTGGCAACTGTCATAAGGTAGTGTATGACAGGAATAACGCTCTACAAAACCGAAGCTACCGATTGTCTCTTTCCAAAGAGCGATGTGTATTCTTTTCTTGCTGGTACATACTTACACTTTTTTCCATAAATTACAGAAAACTTCCTTTTACACTTATTTTGTTTATATTAGAAATTGTTCATAAAAAAACAGGATAATAGCAACAATATTAAAAGTAGAATGTGTTCGTAATTTTTTATTACGTCTTACAGTTTGTACGTTACAATCTGAGTATATTTCATTTATACATAAATTATTATAGCATAATCACTTACAACTAAATACTCTATGACCTAAAGTTAGAGGTAAGGTCATACAACGTGGTCTCTTGTGTTTACTAAGCTTTCAGCCCCGGTTACACCTGAAAAATGTAAAATGTACGTTATAGTTACACAGATAAGGTTATATTTTCCTTGACATACTTATTGAGTGATGGGAGCCATATTTGTACGCGCCTGAAATAAATATTTAATATTGAATTATTTTCGGTTCTGTGAAGTTACTTAGATGAAATGCTTTTATGATGGCATATCGTTGGCAATTTCTATTATCAGGCTGTTTAGAAGGTATTAATACTCATGAGTGCTCACAAATTAAATGTACTAAAAATAATCCTTTGGCTTTCAAAGTTAGTTATTATACTTATTTTTAGTAAATACGTATTTATTAATAAAATGTATGTTAAAACGGATACTAAATGAGTGGCTGTGCCAGATAAGATCACAATTAGCAGCAGTTTGCGATCTAAAATACTCAATCATTGATAAAGATTTACATGTTTAATCTTTTTGTGAACAAAAGGCCTGTTGTTTTATCATCCATATCTTGCTACCTATGCTAAAATGTCGCAATTAGCATGTGACTCATTACTGCGCATTTATTTATGTGCGTAGTTACGACGCCGACCGGTAGCTTAAATTCAGCCGGCTCACAGTCAGCTACTAACTGCGAATAATATCTGAACGAACGATCTCAGCGTTAATTGTAATTAGTCAAGCCACTAGCAAGCTGTTATCTAGTGCAAAGTAATCGATTAGGCTATTTTAGTAATGAAACTTGATTAAAGTGAATTTTGATGAGAAAATTAGCGTTACCACCTACTTTCAAACGACGCTGAGTTCGGGGACCTTAATCATAGTTATAGTTATTTAGAGCTAGTGAAATAAGTAAGTAAAACCGACCCAGTTAATGGGTAAGTGTTACCAGTCATAGGAATGCCCTCGTTATTTGCCCGATATCGTGATAGGTATGTCTTAGTGGCGACCACCACGTCGTGGTTCGTGAAGCAGAATAGTATCGCCACGCACAGACCCTGCACACAAACAATACATGTTATTTTTACCTCTGAAAGAAGCGCAAAACATCCAACTAGCTATTAGCAACCTTGTCATCACGAGAATAAAGTATATTTTGATTTTGACAGTGATGGAAAATTAGGAAATTCTGGTGACAGTAGATAGGGTTTTAATGTTAAGGCAGTGCGGGAAAGAGATAGAGTGAGACTCTTGTATAGCTCCTTCTCTTTCCCTAAAATTACATAGTTATTATTATGTTACTTCAGTGAGGAATGAGAGGAGCTGTATATGAGGTTGCCCTACATCTAAGGGCCTATGCTCACCACGTTTTTTAAACGCGCTGTTGACGCATGTTTGTAGCGTCTTAAGATTGAGAACCTATGCAAGAAGTATAAGCAAACTAATAAAATAGGTATCCTAAAGAAGACCATCATAGAGAACCATTTAAGTCTACTGAATTTGATTCAAAAATAATTTGAATTTAAATTTTTATTTTTGTTTTATCTCATACTTATACTGATAGTTTTACTACAGAAAAGATAAGTGTTTAACAAATATTTAACTTTTTGTAGTAAGTACATGTTTAAAAATCTCTGGATTCGTGCTCATCGTGCCTCATATGTAAAAGTAATATAAGATGTAGCTAAGGGAGCATACACACCATAGTCGCCGTGAATGTCGGTCAGACTACGAGCGTATATAAAAATCGACTTGTCCTGTGGCTTTAGCGTGTGGACTAGATGAGCGGTACGATTTTCTTACCTGTAAACTAGTAAGAAGTGCCGACACAATCTGGTAAGTCTTCTCCCAAGGTGAATCAGGCAGTGGCCGAAATGGGAGCAATACGAAATGAAGTCCGAATAGAGGTACCTGAGGACAAACGAACGATACAAAATAAATATTAGAATGTCTTACGCCTTACACAGTTGTTCGGGTCGGCAAGATACGGCACAGCAGAGCGGCAAAATCGAAAATGTGTCATTATTAGAGAAAATTCGGCCTTTTCTATACATTAGGGCAGGGGTTCCCAAACTTTTTGAGCTCGCGGCGCACATTTAGGTTTAGAATTTTTTCGCGACGCCCTAGTTAGTTGATACCAGGTTAATAATAAAACAATAATACATGGTCCCAAAATCAGAACACGTGAATCTGGGTTTGTTGCTGCAAATGGATCAATGAGACTATCCTCTTCTTTCTGGAAGATATTTTATGCATTTAGAATCTTGGTTCCACGCAATATCAATCCGGAGAATGGTCGACCCTCGCGTCTCACGTACTCTCTGCGACGCACCAGGGCGTCGCGACGCACAGTTTGGGAACCCCTGCATTAGGGAACACCCTACGGTTAGTCTATAGACAGGACACAGTAAGTTCGTCAATTGGCCTAAGTCAGATATGTGCCTAATAATTGTGTCATGGCGTCTTTTCAGAATGAGCCAAGTGTGTAACACCCATTAGGCCTTCAAGTACCTTAAAACTATATTGTAATAACAACGGCCAATCAAATCGTTACGGTATCCTCAATAATAATTATAATGACTAATGGTAGCCATACACCATACTGTCTATCGTCCAATCGGTATGACGCTGCCGATTGGATCAAATTGGCAGTTCGTCCATATACACCATACTGCCTATCGTCCAAACGGCATGACGATCGATTTGATCAAACTTCAAATCAGCAGCAGTGATGCCAACTTAGCAACTTTTATAGCTAGATTTAGCATCACTGCTGCCGATTTGAAGTTTGATCATGCCGATTTGATTCAATCGGAAGGATCAAATCGGCATGATCAAGCCTATCTAATTTAACTGTCATGCCAATATGATAGATTCCACGCCCACACACGGTCAATTCTAACTGATCCAATCGGCAGCGTCATGCCGATTGGACGATAGGCAGTATGGTGTATGGCTAACTTAAGATGATCAGGTGCTCTACCATAACGTCTTAAAGTGCTCTCGCTTTAAGACGGAACGGACTGGAATTACTCTTAATTCCAGTGTGGGAACGAGGTGGCGCTAGACGACTTGTATAGCTCTGTCTCTTTCAAACACTGAAATTACTCTCGCGACGTCATGGTAGGCCACCTGATCACAAATGGCGGGTACTAGTCTCTACTACACCGGGCTCATTTAGGTCAAACCTCGGGGAATAGATTAGTAAGTACAATTAAAAAGATTTATGTTGATGCTCATTCACGTGAGGCGACAACACATTTGACGAAACGTCTTTTATTGCGGTTTGTTCTTTTTTTGACAGCTGCAATGCTTTTCAAATGCTCGTGTTTTCACGCATCAAAAATAGTGAAGAGTTACGAAAAAGTCTTACTTAAATTACATCAGTCAACAATCACGAATAATTCGTAGGTAACGAATTGAGACACATCCGTGAAAATGCAAGATTACGAATGCTATCTGAGCGTTCTTCCGCCATGACGTGCATATCGTGCTTTTTGAGGAAACGTTAATAACGAGTCCCTTGTGAATGAGCCCTAACGCTAAGTTCACAATCTCTCCTTGGTACCTACACCACGTGGCAGTAATAGTAGCATTTTCCTACGAAATTCTCATACGTCACCGCTCATCGGTGCGATTGTGTGGAGGCGCTGAAGCAAGTCCTCAATCAATGCTACTACATTGCGATGCGCGGAAAGACGGTGAGCTTGGCTCGACCAGTCCAGTGAGTGGTGTAAGGCGAAGGAGTATACACCGTGACTTTTTAGTCGTCTTACAACGGCAGCCCAGTTCATGTATCCAATGACTAGAACACGTTTATAATAAAAAAATAGGTATTTAAGAGATTTGAAAAATTTATAAATAAAATTTTAATTCATTATTATGACGCAAGGAGTAGTTAAAAACACCCTTGTCTCATAGAAAATGGAGATGGAATGATCTGCCCGACTATTGCGGTGGGTAGGTATACACTACAGCTTGATACGTAAACATTTTCATATTTCTAATGTACCTATTTATTAATAATAAAAATTATTTTTAACTATTAAAAAAAAAAACTAAACTCGCCTAGATGTATTTTAGGTCGGGTACATTAAGTGGACTACTTTTGTAAGACGACTAAAAAGTCACGGTGTATAATAGCTAAGCGGAGCTGATGTCGTTTTAATGAAATATGTTTGCGTTTCCACCAACAAAGAGATCCGTCCTTTGATTCCCAGAGCGTCTTTTGGTGGAAACGGGGCTTTAAGCCTTATCGGATATCATACGCTTCTTTTGGCGACGGCGACGTGACGACACGGACAGTGTCGTGTGAGAATTCCCCTAGCAGATTATTTCATTGTTTCTTCCGCAGTCGGTGCCGCTTAAGCTCGACTTTATGGAGTATTTTAGCATTTGGCAGTCTCTTTGCCTAGTGCTAAAATATTCCATGGAGAGTTTCCAAGTCAGTAATAAGAACCGCTCACGGAGTTCTTAAATAACGAGTGGCAGTTCAGCGTAATGGTTCCCGTTTGGAACCTAAATGTTCTTATCTGAAATGAAGTTTTAAAGTAAAATCACGAAGTCATAACTCGCAAGTATCGAATCGCTTTAGAAAGTTTCGTTCGCAGTAGCAATGTTTCTTCGCTTCACGCATTGTAGGTACAAAGAATAAGTTGTAAAAACGATCGCAAAGCGTCGGCGTCGCTTTATTGTAAAAAAATGAGAAATAGTACAATAGCAATTACGCACGATTCAACAATTGCTCATTAATATTACAGATTGCTCACTACAGTATACTCCCTTAAAGAATACGAATTTTGCCTTCTTCTTATTAGAAAGAAAACTGCACGAAATGGAGTTACTTTATGAATTACAAATGTTAATTTTATCCCTCTCATCTACGCAAAAAATAACTCAGTTCATCTTGTACAATCTTAAATAACCTTAGGATTTAAAAGAAAGTTGTAAAACAAAATAAATCTTTTTGTACAAAACACACTGTACCATTTACCTTAAATTAAGGATAAAATTTAAGTAAAGGACAAAGGTAGAACATGGTACCTAAGTGGGTATAGTATGATAGCACATTCAGGGTTAATAACATTAGTGGGGTAGTCTATTAGAGTGATTTTACTATATAATGTTAATACCTCGTTTTATTACATAAAAAGCCCGGTATCTGTAGGACGATACTTTTTAGCATGTGTATTGCCTTAAGGTGCTGATAAACTTGAGCTTGAACTTCACTTGTAATGAGCATTCTTGCGAATGTTACATTACAGAAATACAAACGAGAGCGTTTAAACGATCATTCTATGGCGAGCTTTTTACTGGGCCGACTGTCATGTCTGACATCTAAATGAAGAAAAATGTTTTGATGACCATCGACTGGACCGTTCGCTAGAAAGATCATGAACATGTTCGTGGCTCTGTTCGTTGTTCAGTTTGACAAAATTAAAAACAACGAATGCTCGATGTGAATGTTCAAATCTATCCGACCTTTATATTCAATTCTTCATCAAATTTACTGCTAAAGCTGTAGTTATCAATAGAAGTTTGAAGCTTATGTTACTGTTTATAAATGTTTCTTCTGAATGTTTATACAGTTGCATAATTTTGATAGCTTGGATATTACTTGTTAGATAGATTCGATAAATATATATAATGCCTCTTTTGGCATACATTTCCTCAATTTGGTTACCTGATTTACGAGAAAGGGTTTGTAATTCTTTGCCTGACATTGAAAAATTCAATAAATTAATTTCAGAGAGGAAGACATCAACATTGTTCTAATAATTTCAGGGCAGACATTTATAAAATAGATTATATTGGTTCTTCAAAGTCAGAAACAAGGTTAAAGTCACCATTGCATGGTACGCGACATGCCAGCACATCATCCTACCTTTTTCCTTTCTATATTGTGATTTATTTGAAAATCGATTTAAGCGAATTGACAGATTGGGATAGCTTGATGTGCTGGTATCTGTACGCATTGTCTAGATTTATTGTTGACCATCTTTAACTAGCACTGGAGTTAAAAAAACAAATTATTTTCACAACTAAAAAACAAAGAAGAGCGGCTAAAATAGATCGGAACAAAGTGTGGTTTTCCCTTATCTGTTACCTTATAACAATAACATCAGATTTTCAGGGGTTTGCAAGAAGTATCGTTAAAAGAATGGCCGCATTCCGTATTTACAATAACAATTACAGACTTTCTGCTGTACTTTATTCTTGGTTACGTGTTAGAAGGATATGGGAAATGCGTCGTTGAATGGCGGATTTACACGTATTAAGGGTTCTTTGGTAGAAGACCTACCTATTGGAGAACCTGTTTTCTCCAAAAGTAAATAAAAAAGCTATTACAGTACGATTTCTTTCGATTTCAGTTTTAGCCGACTGTACTGTATGTCATCATCATCAGTTTATAAATGTTCCCACTGCTGGGACACAGGCCTCCTCTCTGTGAGAGGGAGTGGGCCGTAATCTACCACGCGGGCCCAGTGCGGATTGGTAGATGTCACATGTCTTCGAATTTTTGGTTCTAGGACATGCCGGTTTCCTCACGATGTTTTCCTTCACCGTTTTGAGAGCAGTGGTGTTGAAATAAATTACACAAAGTAATACGCCTGACGGGGTTCGAACCCACGACCTACTACTCGTAAGTCGAGGCCGATACCACTGGGCCACCACTGCTCATCACTGCTCACTGCTGATTTTTACAAATTTAACGGTACTGTATGTACCTACATACTATTACCATCTCATTATAAGGAACAATATGCAGCTTAGCAGTTTACGAGTATCAAAGATGATGAGCTGTCCCACCATCTCTTTTAGCAGAGCTATTTTATGCAAAAAGATGAGGCTGTACAAAACGTCTAATTTCATCAGATTCCCACAAAATGCCTTATAATGAGATCGCGGCATCGGCAAGATGGACAGACGACCTTATAACGGTCGCCGGAAGACGCTGGATGCAGGTCGCTTCCAACCGGTATATGTGGAGATCAAAAGGGGACATATGCCTATATGTTCAGCAGTGGACGTCCTATGGCTGAGATGATGATGATGATCGGCAGTCTTTCATGGAACCATGTGAAGTAGCCAGATAATACTGACGAAAAAATCATTGTGACACACATTTTTGCATCACGACACCGCTGCACCGTAGAAACGAACGTTGTCGCCGGAATAATAGACGAAATAACAGAATGTAAAAAACATCCCTAGACCTGAACATCAGGCGAAAAAAATATGGTTCTTTTTTGCAGTCATCTATGGTCGATGCCATGCTCGGGCAAAACAATGTTGAATTGTAGTCTATTCTTGGTAGAATAGAGATAGATTTGATGTTAGGCGAAATTATCACAGTCCACATCCCATGAGTAAAGATATGTCAGATTTTTACAAACATAAACGGGTCTTAGATTATAGAATGATTCCTAGGCCTAGGCTGGGCCACTGAAAATTAAAGTTCAAAAAGGAAGAAAAGTGAACCCCAAACAAGTGAACATGTCCGAGGAAAAAGTTCTAAACAAAACGTACATATTATTTAAATATGTACGTTTTGTTTAGAACACGGAATTTTTATAATTTAAAGCAAGTCTCCGAATGGAGAAGTTGCGCTGTTCGTTGTTCGTGTTCAATGGCGGCAGACAAAATATGATTTTTTTTTTTGGGACAAACCCACCACACTATTCCCAAACCACTGCAACTCCTGAGAGCCAGAATCAACAGTGGCAACCACCAGAAAAGCGCCAAGACAATGAAGCTCGACGTGTCCCGGAGAATGAATTTACCTGTCTTGGATCCTGCACGAAATGAATCAGAAAATAATAGTGGAGGAGTAGGAAAAATATGTTTCCACTTCCCTCCATGCAAGCAAGAGACAGAACAAAGCAAGGCCAATAGGCACAAAGGGATATTACAACTGGGAGAAGCCCAGTTGCCTTGCACCACGGGTAAAAATGACTACTAATATTAATGGGTCCTAAATTGTGAGCTGCTATATTTGATTCCAATAATAGGTATGGCAAAAACGCTTGAACGCACGGAAGTTTGTTCGAGTTTCCACAAGGTCCGTATAATAAATGACTCCAGATGTAGTCTGAACAGTATCCAACATAATATGAACTTACCAATATTAGAGCAGCTCGTGCGGCCTTTCTCACGGCCACAGAAGCGTGCTGGGTGGCAGCTGGGTGCAGCTTCGTCAGGAGCACCCGCACTACGTTCACCAGGAATACTGCAAGAACACACGTATTTTGAAATCATAAGATTTAGTTTTGTATTACGTAATCAATTTAGTGTATATATTTTAGTGGAAGACCGAACCTGGGGTCTACAGGCTTCTTCTGCTAAAGTGGAGTTTTTAAACCAAATACCAAGAAAAGATAAAATTATTACGATGCCACAATAGGAAATTGTTTTGCATCGTGGGTGCGTTTTCAAACATTGGTAAGGTTCATATCTGACGGAACATCCGTCGCGTATTATCGGTCGCGGAACGCCACGCCAAAGCAGACAAATGTATAGAAAAAGAATTGAACGTTCACACTCAACCGATAATACGTTAGTGCGTCAAAGAACATTCGATGATACGCTCGACGGATGTTCCGTCAGATATGAACCTTCCCATACACATGCACGAACATCCAGGTCCGGAAAGCCTACATGTAGATCATACAAATATTTGTTCCGTGCGGGAATCGAACCCGCGACACGTAGCGTAGCATTCAATTAGTCAATCGCTGTGTCAATCGTGCCGTTTAATTAAAATACACAAACAGGTTTAAACGACAGTAACTACAGTTTCACACTTTATATACATATTCGTTTTTCCGCAAATTGGATCGATGCGAAAGGTAAGCGGGAATTATAAGTCCAAGTTCAGAGTTTTCCGTACTTTTATTATTTCTACAATACGTGGGAGGTTGAATATTATCCGAATTAAATCCCACGTAAGCTGCCAATTTATATGGGCTAATACATCATGTCTAAATTTTCCATAGGTACTTCTCATAAGTATTTATCATATAATGTACCTACTTACAAACAAATCTTTATGCGACTTCAACTGAAATGTAACAAAATTTTTGGGTAGGTAATTGCGTAGAACCCTCGTAATTCTTTTCTTGTTTTCGAAATAGTACTCGTTAATTAGTAAAACAATATCCTTTGTAGTTCAGGACTGGTTGTCAGATTTTCCAACCACTGGCTTACTATTACGACTTGAAAGCCTCATTTACGATGCAAGCAATTGCTTGAGAGTTGCCTGCAAGTTTGGCCACAATGCCGTATTTGCTTGATCAACAGACCTCATTGTCCGTAATGTAATTAAACGTTCCTTCTCCGTTCGTCCTACGGTACTTTTACAGTTTTATTGGAGCACCATATTATCTATTTTTGAACTGTTTTATTTTAATTTTTTTGTCTTTTGACCTACTTGAAATAAATGCTTTGATTTTGTTTATGCAACTCGTATGTTATTTCTTGCAGTGTGTCTTTTATAACGTACAAATTTTCCTATTAGTCCTAACTAACGAAATTCTAAAAAAAGAAATAGTTTGACATTATATTTCTTCACTATTTCTCCATAAATGCTTTAAGTTCTAGTTTCATACTTCTCCATTCGGGTAATTTTCGTAAAAAAGGCGTGCATAACTTCAAGTATAGATAGATGGCCATCCATCTACAGACTGACCTAGGCACGCGCGGCTTAATCTAGATAATCTAGAATGTTCCTTCTACAAGATTAACTCTTGTTGCTGTTATTATTTTAGCCACAAGCTTCCAATGTAAAACCATCCTCCCATGAAACTGTGGTCAATACAATATTATTTGTATAAAGGCGTATCAATAAATTAATCTGACGAATGAATATGAATGTAGGAATATAAAATGTATTTCAATCACGAATAAACAACAGACGGATTTGAATACAGAAATAGATATGAATTCACATCAAATCATCATTCATATCTAAAGAGAATATATATCTGGGGCCACGGTAGTGGCTCCGCCAAGACGAGCCAAGCGAAGCGCAAGGGCACTACCTACCTTTTCTCGAAGTGTTTCGTGGTTTTTTTGAACGCTCATAGAGTTGTTTTCCGATGTAGAAGATAGTTCATACTTATTAAACATACAAAGTTTTAATTGAATAGCTCTAATACTTTAGATTTTATTGATATCTAAAATACACCGATTTCGTCAGTGACACACTGATGATCATCAAAATATTTGGCTACTTCCTGAAGTGCTAGAAATCTGAAATTTGGTATGTAATGTCAGTTTAGTATGCAACCAACGGAAAAATTCATAAACATATAACTTTCGCCATACTAAAATGGGGGGGGGGGGGTGGAAGTTTGAATGAGATTTTCACCAATTTTATGAATCAGGAAATGAAAGTTTACACGGTACTGTAGACAGTGTACTAGACAGTGACTAAAAAACCTATTAATAAGTACTGTCAATCTTTCGTAAACGCCACTGGGAAGTTTTCTTTCCAAAACATTAATTTAATAAAAAGAAAAAAATAAAAGTCTGCCTAGCAACTTACAAAAAGAACTGAAATCCCACCAAAAACATTTCATGTAAAATGTTGTCAAGACGACCACATAATGTTTGGCCTGTGGAAAAGATATCAGATCTCATGTTAAGCCAAACTTCTGAATCTACACGGCCTAACTCTACCGACCCTAACTTCACAAATTCTACATAATTATCAGTAAAAATGTATGGCTTGGCTGATTCGTTGCTTCAGAAACTAAATATTCGCATCACCTTCACGACGGTAGCGAAACGGCGAAGCCATACATTTTTACTGATATGTAGAATTTGTGAAGTTAGGGTAGGTAGAATTAGAATAGGCCGAGTAGATTCAGAAGTTAACACTATTTCTATTAAGACTAAACCAGAGATAAATTGAATATTGGGAATGGCCGTTACACTAGGGCCACACTAATACACGAATATTTAAAGACTATTATGGCGAAAATCAACGGGAAATGACGTTACTGTGGCCCGGCTATTGGTCGCACTAATATAGGTATGTACTAAGTTATATTGCCGGAACAATAACTGAAGATTTCAGCAATTAAACTATGTAAATTGCTTCAGAAAGTCCGTCAACTCTTGTTGGGCTATAATGACTTCTTAAAATAGCCTGTGCAAACTCATCTCCTCTTTAGATTATATTCCCTGGGAACAACCCAGTTCACCTGAGATATGTGACCGATATTATTTTGTAATTGGTTATCAGTGACGTTGATTACTGCAGGTAAAGTAGGTAAGTAGACGCCAGCACATCAACCTACTACAACCTATATTTCCCAATCGAAAATGAACCTTCTCATATTTTAATAAAGTTGAAAATATATTAAGGTTAGTCTAGTACTTTTGTTAGTTACTGTTGCCTCAGTGGCAAATAATACGAAACAATTTTTTCTGAATGTTCAAAAAAGTAGGTTTAATCAGCTATTAAAAAAATGGGCCGTACAAGGAATAAGCGTTTCCAAACGTCTTTTATAATGCGGACAGCGAAGGAGTGTAACTCTCTACCTGCGTCTGTGTTTCCGAATACATACAACCCAAATCTCTTCAAAGTTAGAGTGAACAGGCTTCTCCTGGGTAAGCTCGCTCCATCGTCGACCTTGTCTTATTCTCTCCTGACCTAGACTAAGGTCAAGAGCAAACCCATCAAACATAAAAAAAATATATATATAAACAATTAAATATATAATAAACAATTGCAATTACATTGGTGTGGAATGTGGGCCGAAAGTTCGGTTCGAAGTCCGAACCGAGAACAAATCGGATATCGCACACCGAATCACACACACTTCATCGTCCCCCTACCCCTCCCGACGCAGTTCCCACGGTGCGCACTTCAACTCATGTCCGGGTTCTAGACGCTAAAATCCGGGGTTTTCACGCGTCTTGGCCTGGTTTCCAAATTTTTGAAATGGCAACCCTAACTAAAAGTATAAATGGAAACATTTAGGTTATACCTCTGCCTGAAACTTCAGAGATTACAGGCGTGATGTTACGTCTTAGATGCCAATAAAGTTGAGAAAGTAAACATAATATACACACTCCGTATTACAAGGCTCTCCGAGTAAATTGGTGTACATTAATTGATATTAAGAAAAACGGCGCCATTTTAAGGTAGCGTAATGGTTTGCACGATGTTACTAAGAGTAAATGAGTTTGTTCCACGGCATTTTTATTTAGCCCCGTGTTCATTATAGGAATTCGGGCTAGCAATAAAGCGTAAGTACAAATCTGTTTCGGAGATTAAATGTATATATGTAGTATGTTTTACATGAGAACATCAAATTGAATTGCACTCAGTTTGTGCTCTAGTTAAGCAATAGGCATATACTGACGGTATCAATAAATTGCAAAACTTTTAATTTAGTTCATCAGAGTATTGAAAATAATGGATACGTATTTTTTTACACGAATAAATATTGACAAAGATCAACTGCTGGAGTGACGGGTCTCGACAGAACGCATCAATGTTATACCTACCAATACGTGAATTACAGTTAATCTTAATTTAAAAAGCAATTATAGTTTACCAAAACAAATGGATCAAATATATTTTGATAGTCCAACTGACTAATTAGATTTTTTTTGTGGACTACTCCATTCATTTTATTTTATTAGGTAGTTCTCTAAACACGAATTTTAAGGGATCATTCTCAAGTCGACAGAAACGCAACTCGTCAGATTCGCAACTCGTCAGAAAACGCAACTCGTCAAATTCGCAACTCGTCAGATTCGCATCTCGTCAAATTCGCAACTCGTCAGATTTTGCATCTCGTCAAAAACGCAACTCGTCAGATTCGCAACTCGTCAGATTTTTATCTAGTAGGTAGTTTCCTTAGCAACTAATTATGGTTGTTTTTTCCGGAAGTGCATTTTTCTATCGCCGACCTTGTCTTAGTCATTTCTGACCCAGACTAAGGTCAAGAGCAAACCCATCTTACATAAAAAAAGTGCGTATCAGAATCTGATGGAATTTTTGAAGTAACCTAACATAAATTTTGTGTGAAGAAAAAAAATAATTCTTTGCCAAAAACATTTTTTGGCCGCCCCAGTCTCGGGGTTCATTTGGTTGATTCGAGATTGATCTACACCACTACCATCATGTACTACAGGGTGATTTGTTATTCGATGCGGTCCTTGAAATGTGTGATACTAGACCTTATTTGCAACAATTTTAATCCCGACAACATGGGGTCTAAACTGACTGGTTTTGGAGATATCGAACTTTAAAGGTTTTTCGAAAAATTTCTACCTCTCCATCATTAAGTGCTTATTGTTTGAAAGTAACGATAGTCACCACTTAGAATTTATACTTTTCTGATAGAATATGAATGACTGAATCTAGTGAATACAAGTTTGTTATAAAACTAATCATATCTTGGGAAATAAAGTGTCATAAAGTTTCTGTTTTGAAGTTTTCTGAAAACTTCCCTTGTCTTTCAAAGCATATTTAAAAAAATAAATGTATGACACTTGGTTTACAAATTACAGGAAAAACTTTCTTGTCTCATTACCTTTCTAAAATGGTGCCACAGTACGCAATTTTAGTTAGTGTCTGACCAGAAAATTAGGGTTGTTACTGACAAGGTAGTAAATCAACGAAAATTGGTTGTAAAGTTTTTTCGATCCAACATATTTTTTTCTGTGGTTTTTGTCCAAACTGTTATCTGATATTAGCTTTTTGAGTCAATGCACTAAATCCTGGTCGATGACATCAGGCAAAATCGCGCTTTATCTGGAGTATTTTTTCCTGTCCTACCAGCAGGGTGACCTAACTTTTATGCACGCCAGTTTAGTTTTTTTTTAATGTAACCAGAGTTTACAAACATTCCGTCATTATACTTATGTTTCAAGTAGCTGTTTTAAATGGAAGAGAATTGATGGTTTGACTATCTGGTCCATAGGTAAAATACTCCAAATAAAAACCGACTTTGCCTGATATGATTATGTGATTACGGTCAAAATTAAGCGCATTGACTCAAAAAGCTAATATCAGATAACAGTTTGGACAAAAACCACAGAAAAAAATATGTTGGATCGAAAAAACTTTACAACCAATTTTCGTTGATTTACTACCTTGTCAGTAACAACCCTAATTTTCTGGTCAGACACTAACTAAAAGTGGGTACAGTGGCACCATTTTAGAAAGGTAATGAGACAAGAAAGTTTTTTCCGTAATTTGTAAACAAAGTGTCATACATTTATTTTTTTAAATATGCTTTGAAAGACAAGGGAAGTTTTCAGAAAACTTCTAAACAGAAACTTTATGACACTTTATTTCCCAAGATATGATTAGTTTTATAACAAACTTATATTCACTAGATTCAGTCGTTCATATTCTATCAGAAAAGTATAAATTCAAAGTGGTGACCGTCGTTACTTTCTGACAATAAGCACTTAATGATGGAAAGGTAGAAATTTTTCGCTAAACCTTTAAAGTTCGATATGTCCAAAACCAGTCAGTTTAGACCCCATGTTGTCGGGGTTAAAATTGTTGCAAATAAGGTCTAGTATCACCCATTTCAAGGACCGCATCGAATTACAAATCACCCTGTATATTATTGCTACTTATTGCTTTGACTATCGTGACCTATTAAAATGTGGGAAGGTATCCGAGACAGTACCTACATTGTTAAATATAGGTAATTCTATGCGTAAAAAGCGGCCTCGGGCACGCCGCAATCGCGGCGGTAAGACCCCTCTTTGAGGAGTGCCTGGATAGGCGTCACGGCGTCCTATCCTTCCGCGTGACGCAGGTCCTCACCGGACACGAATGTTTCGGGAGGTCCCGTGTCTGATGAGGAAGGAAGAAGCATGCGGGCAGAGCACCGCCACACGGCGGTGCTCTGCCCGCATGCCCGCGCGTGCTACACAGTCTCGCCTGCCTACGCTGCGTCTTCCGGTCGTGAGGACACCCTCACGACCGGAAGACGCAGCGTAGGCAGGCCTTCCACTAGGTGGACCGAAGACATCGTGAGGGTCGCGGGCAACCGATGGATGCAAGTGGCGAATTGTCGTTCGGGTGGCGTAGTGGTCTAAGGAAGACTTCCACTGCTGAACATTAAGGCCTCCCGCCTATGTTCAGCAGTGGACGTCTTCCGGCTGATGATGATGATACCTATTAATATGTTAATTGTTTTTTTTTTTATTTGACTAGTTCTAAATCACACACAACTGGTCAGAACCGCAACTCGTCAGATAAAAATATCTGACGAGTTGCGAATTTGACGAGTTGCGTTTCTGACAAAGTGCGTTTCTGTCGAGTTACGTTTTTGACAAGTTGCGACTCCATCCTGAGAGATGACGAGTTGCGAATCTGACGAGTTGCGTTTCTGTCGACTTGAGAATGATCCATTTTAAGGTACCAATTTTTTCCCGTATCATGATTTGAGAATCCATTATTGTCAAGTAGGTGTAGTATAGACGAGTTGTTAACAGACAAGTTATGTTAGGCTAGACTGAGCCCTTATCACGAGTTTTCACTATTTTACTTTATAGCGTCTTTCCAGTATTTACAGCGTTTCTTGTATGGAAAAATGGAACAGCGCCTCTGGTGTACGACGAAAGAACTAATTTTTTCCTTGAAATTTGTCAATTGAAAATGTCAAAGTTCCAGTTTACTTTATGTCACAATAACTGAAAACTCATGATAAGGCCTCAGATGACTGCGAAAGTATAATTTAGTTGGTAGTTATAATAATCTAATCGATTCAAGTCTAGCTTAAGGACTGTCACACACAGTGAATTATTGTAACGATACGCAGCAAGTTACAAATTATTTTCGTACGGGTCCGCATCTTCGTTGACGGACTAAGAGAGTAGATCCCGAGAAAAGATATAACACGGGACTGAAGACCGCAGCATCTCTACAGTAGCATTCAACTAACAGAAATGCCATCGCAATGAACTCGCTGTCGGTTTGCTTTTGCATCACTGTCAAAATTAAAAATGGACAAGGGCTCTAAGAAAAGGCTAAGGCTAAGGCTAGGCTAAGGGCTTGAGACATACTGTTTGAAAAGTAGGTCACAATTAGATTTGTTTTAAATTAAATCACGTTATTTTTGAAAAGCGAGTGTTTAGCCAACGAGGTGGACAGACGACCTTGTAAAGGTCGCCGGAAGACGCTGGATGCAGGTCGCTTCCAACCGGTATATGTGGAGATCTAAAGGGGAGGCCTATGTTCAGCAGTGGACGTCCTATGGCTGAGATGATGATGATGATGATGAGTGTTTAGGGTTTATTTTACAATGAACAGGAAATAAATAGTTATTCTTTATTACATTTCGAGATATATTATTACAACCTAGCCCGAGACATAAGTACCATTATTTATTGAAGATAAACAGTTTATGGATTTATTGGATTTATCTGATAACATGTTGTAAGATAAATGGATTGCCCAATTTGTTAGGGATGAGATTCAATATAACGTAAACCCTGTCTTGCGGTTTTCCTCCGTTAACCACACAAACAATGGGCTGCAAGACGGTTGTAACAGGACCTTTTATTCCGGACCCTTCAGTTACGGTCAAATTACCGAAACAGGTGACATTGTATAGCTAATTTGGACAATTTGTGACAGTTTTTCTGAACATAATTATGTAATATGAAGCACTCTCTAAATGAAGCTTGTCGTTAGCAGAAAAAGAACTGATCTTACGAAGATTATGAACTAAATTCATATAAGAAAATGTTTTAATTAAAGGTGCGTTTTAACGCGCAATGTTTTTACTGCAATGTATGGCTGCAATACAATTTCAGTCAATATTGCCAGCAATTGCAGCCAGACTATGCAATGACAATATTTTTGATCGGGCAGTAAGACAAAAGTATAAGCCATGCTGGTTCCGACATAATTTGCCGAGATATACCTACTACATTAAAATGTTTTTGATGGCCGGAAATATTGAAAATGTTTTTAAGATGGCCGGAAATGTTGTATATATTGCAGTAAATATTGCCCTTTCAGACGCACCTTATTTTGTGAGCAGCAAAGTTCTATTCTAAAGCTATTGTCAAACAGACAGGCGAAGCGAATGCGATCCGAAGCGTTTTTGTTTGTAATGTATGGAATTGTTTGAAGCCTGTCACATAGACTATCGGACCGCTTTCGCTTTGAAAGGATTCGGATCGCATTTGCTTCGCCTGTCTGTTTGACAATAGCTTAAAATATTTATACACAGGAATTTTACATTAATTTGGATACTATGAACAGACTCGGATCATATTTCACACTTAAAATACGCAAAATTCAAAAGCGATTTTCAGCGTCAAATATCGATTACAATTCTGAGATGAGATTTGAAATCTCTGCTTGTTTCAGAATAGGTACACACGGCTATACATCAAACTATTCATATATAACTAGTATAAGCTGACCGTTCATTGTGCGGCAAAATTATATATATAAAGCGAGGCCAAGACATACTGGTTTTGTATAGCTTGATGTGTAGTCGTGTGTACTATGCTCCAATTAACATTAAATTATAAATCAATACAGTATATAATAGAAAACTTTCTTTTAAATGTTGCTACGTGTATACATTTAGTTTTCGTTTTCGTGTTCTACTGAATACATTGTTGAATTAAAGGCAGGACTTTAATTTAAAAAAATATCATAAAATATGCTAGATCTCACCGAATGAAGCCAACAAAGAAAGTCCAACCGGAACAATGATTATCCAGAATGCATCACTTTGGTCCATCCAGCACCTAAAACGATATTATGTATGATTGAGAAAGTTTATGAACATGAAAACCTTAAAAGCCTACCTTCCTGGAAGGATCTGGGAACTTGGAGAGAGGAATCCTCTTGTCATATTACAAACTTATAAGATGTAAATAAAACTTAGTCGTCCATTTTTCTTATTGTCCGAAACAATAAATCGTAACCCCTCGTTTTAACCAAGAAACGTTAAATACTAGTTTGATACAAAACTTTTTGAATACTTGTCAAAACATAATTATTTTGTTTTACATGTATTGAGACTGTTTCAAATATAATGGTGATGTGATCGCTCTTGTATCCTAAGTAAATTTATCATTTCCACATATCAAGTTAAGACGGAACCCCAAAAGTAAGCTGTAGGTAATTATAAATAAAAACCGGTTAAAGTAAATAATTCATTACTTTTACCTTCAATTTTGGTTATTAATAATAATTTTCAATTAACCACACATACCGTAACATATACACCATGTTTTATACCTGTTCGACCACACCTTTTATTGTGATAGGGGACTGATTTTATTGAATTTTATACTATATTTATAACTTTATTAAAATTGGTTAGGTATTTGTTTAATTGGGTTGCGGGAATTAATTGAATCAATAAAATAGAGGCTTTATTCCCAGTCCGGTCGATAAGACATTAAGGCTACGGTGCAACTGAGGCGGAGTGGAGCGGTGCGGAGTAGAGCTGTGCCTCTATTCACCAATCACGGCTTGAAATCCACATGTGCCATCAGTCATTGTGATTGGTGAATCGCGGCACAGCTCGTCTTTGCTCAGCTCCGCTTCGCCTCAGTGGAACCGAGACGACGACACTAGGCCCTGTAGCCATGTAACAAACGATAAACGCAAACGCTGAGTAGGCTTTAATAGATTTTCAACTTTATGTGCTTGGGTATAACGTTGAAGATCTAGTGAAGATTGCTTATCGTATTCAATCTTTCCTGTCGCTAATGCTAAGAAATTTTAAATATATTTTCAACTTTAGGCTGTAGGCTATAAAGTTGAAAATCTATTGGGGAGTACCGAGCGTTTACGATTATCGTTTGTGACTTGTTGTGACTTGGCTAGGGGGGTAGGTTACACACTACACAATTATATGTATAAACGATGTCATTATTTGTCTCTTGGGGTCTTATTTTTCTTTTCTGGGGTTTAAAAACATCAAATAACCTGTCGCCTGGAGTGGAGCGGAAGGAACAGTAACGATTTTTAATGACTAAAACAATCCTGTTTCTTAACATGCCCTTTACGTTCTAGGGCCATAGTGCCCTGTTAAGACAGTCCCGCAACCAATGTTTGAATCTGGAATCTTTTTTGCCGCAATTTGTCGCAAGTCTTGAAGAATAATTGACTTACACTTTTTCGGATCACAAACATACGTTGGCCGAGTAAACACAACTGAACTTTACTTTTAATTTAGAATCAAATACAATTTAGTAAAGTAGTTTTGTTGGTATAATTTCTGATTTCAAAATGTAGGTATTGTTGCCATTCCAGACCAGTTTTTTGCTAAATGTCCATGGACCGTGATACGAGTAGTAGACGATATTGCGTTTTCCATTTTCAGTTTATGAACGAAATAGTTCCACGGTTGTTACAACTGCCATTACACTGGCTTGTGCCAGTTACACCGGCTGTTCGTTTTTATATTCGTCTGTTTTGAGGCCCTAGCACAAGTTTTAGGTTTTAGGTTAGGTCACAAAAATATGAACATGATTTTACGTTTCATTTATTCCTTCTCAATTATTTTATAATTAATTTTAAGATATAATTGAATGATTAACGTCTGTTTCATGTCACTTTTTAGGTTTTTGTAATAACTTTGGTAGGATTTATAGGGATTTATTGATGTCAAAAATTGACATACACAATGCGACCCAAGCAACTTTTTCCAACAATTTTTCCGCTTGGTGGAAACTTACCCTAATTATATTGGTTCAATTTCAAGCGCAAACAAAAAAAAAGTATATCATCATGACATGTATCAACTTTGCAACTACCGTCATCAAAATTCTGGAAAAAATCATAGACGTGTAAAACGTAAAGTTTAATAAAAAGTGAAAGTTACAGCTATTTCAATGATTGCAGCGTTCTTAGGTCATAAGTTCCATACCATCAACATTACATTAAAAAATATACAATAGTAAATCACACGAACCTCTCAGTAGCTCCAGGAGTAAGGAACCTAACGGTAGCGTAGATCACGATGATGACCAGCGAGCCGCCCCAGCCGAGGATCACGAACCATCGCATGGCCACCTCATCTTTCACGAACACCTGCATTACCATCAGCCATTCATAACGCTCATAATTATAAATAATGGTAAACACACACTGCGGAAAGTTTTATAGGTTTATAGGTTTTACACTCACGAGCAAAAGTATGGAGTCGCTTGGTCAGATTCTGCGCGATCTTGAATGCTTTTGTTTTTAGAGTGGTAATATCATCAAATGAGTCCTCCCACCCAGGGCAGGGCGGGAGGGACTGTCAGACTTGTATATCCACGGTGTCCTTCATTAGCCTTTTACGTTCCAGGGTCACGGTAATGGAATAAATCCCGCGACCCCGGCATACTTTGGCCCTCTAGAGGGGCCCCCGTCATTTTGCTGACGCTCTTTGAGGCGCGCGTGGAACACAACGCGCTGTCGCCCGGGCATGGTCCATGGTCGGGCGGCGAGTTGCCCATTACTCGCCGCCCGCATGCCCGCGCCTACGGTGGCCGGAGATCGTCTTGCGACGTCCGTCGCCGTGGGCGCCTACCCCTGTGGCTGGGGCGGAGGGAGGAAGCTGTCCTCTCCCTCTCGCATCCCGCCTCCTCCGTACGATCTTGAATACTTAGGTAATAACTAGTTAAGAATAATAAAAATGATACCATTTAAAAGGTTTAACTTTTAACTTTAAATTGATACTAAATTCATTCAAATCATGCCATTATTTAAAGAGATTTTCAGGAGTGTTGGTATCTGATAAATTATTTCATACGGTAACATTTGTTTATGGTAAATTGTGAATTTAACGTGTCACCGTTTTGTATTTAGTTGTGTTTGTGTAATTAGTCTGTCTTTTAGGTTATTCAAAAATAATTTTAATTTTTCGCGCGGGGTGACGTCACACGTAACTTTAATGGGCTATATCTTTGTTATTTTTTGTTTACTTAATCGAAAAAAGAAAAAATACGTGTCCAATATTTTTTTTTATAATCTAAAATACGGACTAAATAGAATGTAATTATTTTGACCCTGGAAACTACCCTATTGGGACAAACCCACTACACTACTCCCAAACCTCTGCAACTCCTGAAAGCCAGAATCAACAGTTGCAACCAACAGAAAAGCGCCGAGACAATGAAGCTCTCAACGTGTCCCGGTTAACGAGTTTACCTATTTTGGATCCTGCAACGATAATATCGTTCATCGGAAAAGAATAGTGGAGGAGTAGGAAAAATATGAATTCCAAGTAAGTGATTCCATACTTTTGATCGGGAGTGTATTTATAATGTGGGATGATAAATCGCTTGGATTTGAATTTTCAGAAGCGTCAGGTAGGTAAACAAACGTTTAGAAAATGTTCTCGCCTTATCACAAGATTTCTGAAGCACTCGAATGACTTTTCACGTTTTTATAAAGTAAACGGGAACTTTGACGTTAATTTGTTAAAATAATTGCCCGTTCATACCCTAGAGACGCTTTTTCAATTTGCCATTTAAAGTAAATACTTCAAGTACGCTGTAAATAAAATACTGAGGCCTTATTATTATTTACAGTTTACTACGATTGTAGTAAACTGTAAATATTTGCTGCGTTTATTGTAAAATTGAAAAAGCGTTGCTAGAGTCGTGGAGCCCCAGGTTGTGGAATGTGGCCTTTGTCATTTGTTTGTGTATGACGTATTATCTCTGGTAGGCTTTTATTATTATAACGATGCTATTGAATAAAGCGTTGACAATGGTACAGAATACCAGCGCACAGTGTGCCGAAAACATTTTTAGCGAAGCTTAGACGGGTACTGGAGCAAGCAATTTCTGGGTAACCGACAACAAGACGATATATGTACACAACTCGAAAGAGCTAGTTCATCAATGAGAGCATTTGCTACTAAAAAGCACTGTGGTAGAATTAATTAATTCCGTTGATGGATGTCTATTCTAAAATTGTATGCTGAACCGCAAAGTAAGACTGAGTATGTAAGGCAGTCTAAGGCGGCCCCTAGACCTAAAATAACATTGTTCAATACTTTTTATTGTACAATAAAATTGAAAGGCGCTCTGAATCCAAACGAGCAATCATATTGCACAATAATACGAAATGCACAATATTTTCGTGTTCAGTCGGATAATAGTATTGATCCCGATATTGCACAATACTGATCCTACGCTATGCAATGAAAAAATATGGTGCAATAAAAATTAAATTCGCTCAAACTTTCGGTCAATCACTGCGCAATCTTCAATGTCTACTCTAAACGGTCAATAATATTGCACAATTTGTAATATTGCGCAATATTATTTTTTTCACTTATTTTTTAAAGTTTAAACATTTTTACAACAACAGTTGTAAAAATGTTTAAACTTTAAAAAATAAGTGAAAAAAATGAATAAAGATCATACAAATGGTAACTTTTAAAGGTTTAACTGTTAACTTTAAATTGATACCAAATTCATTCAAATCACGCCATTATTATTCAGTTTGGAGAGATATTTTCACAAAATTCAAACTTTAACTGTTACGCAATAGTTACGGAACGAGTATTATCAAATGGTGCAAATACGTATTCCAGAAATGTCGTTCAGGTTAACTTACGGTAGTTGGTCACAGGACAAAGTTATGGAGTACAACTTTACCGGCTTCCACCGTGTTTATTGATATGTGACTAGTGACGTAATTAAACGGTCACTGATAGCGAGACGATTAAGTCCATTCGTACACAACGCGACGGAAGTCTCCGATACTTAACGACTTTGGTATCATGTGACTGTAGCAATACAAAAATACATAGAGGTTTGTACCTACACAGGCACGCGTCAATGGATATCAAAGTCGTTACGTGTCGGAGACTTGCGTCGCTTTGTGTACGAACTTCGAACGGCCTTAGAATACCACTTGGGTTGGTTTGAAGCAGCCCGGGAAAAGAGTTCATGGACGAAATGTACGACATAATTTGTTTTTACGCGCAATAAAAGCCATAATATTCATTACAAAGTGAGTTTATAACTTTAAAACCAAAGTGCTATGCCTACATTATTTAGGTATAACTCGCGTTCGTGCAAAAGCCTATAGGTTCACGCGGTGTCCCGCGTGAGCGACGAATACGACGCGACGCGACGCAATTAGCCCTATTTCAACTCCCATTATAATATTTACTTCGTGTTATAGGTAATATTTATTTGTCGCTCACGCAGGACCCCGCGGTTTACATCGAGACGCGACGCGAGGTGGCGCGGCGTGACGCGACGATAGTGGAAATGTGCATCTTTTCGTTTAGTTAATAAAGTTAGACTTTGAGTCGCTCTATTGAAATGTGTCGCATATTGGTGCGAATTGACGTTATCCTAAAAAAATAGCACTATGTACAAAAATAAATTACATCTTCAACACATAAAAAATATCCCGCCTAAGCACACAATGGATTTATATTACCCGTGTTTGCAGAAACCCGTGCGTATTCTTCACTACGTGACTATTTCACGGCGGAACTTTGAAATTTTGTTTGCACCAGTCAGTATGTTTACCTAACCGGATATTAAACAGTTTCAACGCGTCTAGAAGTTGTTAGGGTCACATTTCCGCAGGAGACGTGAACCTAGCGTCTGTGTCATAGTTTATTGAGGATTGAATAATGTTCAGGGAGGTACATATTAGTGTTAACTATTAGTACCTAAATTCAGTAAGTCTAAAATACTTTGAATCTCTCGCTCTTTTCAACGTAATATCAAAATGAATTGAGTAAAAATTAAGGCAATACCAAAAAACTAACGAATTGAATGTAATAAGCTGGCTTGGGGTGTCCCATGACCAGGAAAGGTGGCAGATAGAGACTGAAAACTATACTGGAAGGCGACGGGCAGGTTTCTAAATTTACTAGGAGACTACGACTGTTATATTTGATTATGACATAGTCTAAAAGTGATCAAAATTTGCGACACATGATTTTACTTCATTTTCTTATTTAAACGAAAGTATTAAAGGTGACCGCGGAGTAGGTGCACGTGTGAGGATCTGATCACAAATTGCCCAAAACGAAGAGATTTAGAAGGAGAAAGGGGAAGCCTTTGCCCAGCCTGCCAGCCACAGATTGCCATTAAAAAGTTACGAGTTGATATTATTAAGCGAAGGAAGATAACAGAAATAATTCTAATTCGTAACAATAGTTTACATTCGTGATAAAATATTCTACTACATATTTCGAATAAACCGGTATATTTGTTAACTTACCACCACCAGGGCTATGTGCAGGTGAAGTCCTTCGCAAAACATCCAGACGTAACTGGTGAGCATGAAGTAGTTTGTGACCACGTGCAGCACTTGACACCATACCTGCATCAATATTAGATATCAATTACCTACTTCAGAATTTAGTACGAGTACATAATAGTCAGTATCATGAATTTCGATAAACTATAGGCAATAACAAAACCGAATTTAATAAATTCAATTAAGATTTTGTCGTTTGTTAAACAACACTGAAATTGCTTGGCTAATGTTTTTATAAACGACCAAAGAATGAAATATAAATTGGGAGTCTGTTTGGTTAGGTAATTCGTTTGAATTTTTATTTAAATTAAAAAATAAGACGAATTCAAAACCGAGAAGGGTGTAAATGCTTCCCATTTAACTTCTTTTGACGACATTTGTATTTTGTGCTCGTGTAATATTTGAGTTCGGAATCTGAACGTTGGTACTTCAATTGGAGTATTTGCACCAAAGCTCGCGTTATTTGGCTGAGGTATACGTTTATTTATTTAAAAAAAATTATATATATTTATAACATTTATATTATTTGTTGTGCTATGTTGGTCTGTAGCGTTCGTTTGTAGGTTAGGGGTGTAATAGGTGTACTCACCACCTGCACCGGCGTGCATATAGGTATTAGAACGTAGAAGAAACAAAAGAAGAATGTAATATTGCAGGATTTCATAAATGCAGATGGCAACACTTAAGCCACCAAAATCTGTCCTTTCATGGATTTTCTACTTTATCACAGTAGTAGAAGGATCCAATTCTGTGGGAAGTATTGACAGATTGGGCTAGGTTGATGTGCTGGCGTGTACCTATAAAGTTGTACGAATTAACACTTACCGTATTATTTTGGACGACGCTTACTCTGTTGACGACGGCTCTGTACCAGACGATCCAAAGGACGTTGTTGATTGCGAAGGCCATGAAGAGGTGGACGTGGATGCGTATTCGAATGCATTGGAGGACCCTAAGTGAAGAAAATATGGGATAAGGCGCCGCGCATACCTTAGTTAAGGCGGAGCTCAACGTAGAAATCGCACAGCAATAAATTAAATTATTGTCGCAAGCGCTACAGCTGAGCATAAAATTCTTTCTTATATCAAGCAGAGCCACGGGTTTTTTTCCATCAGCATCACTTCATCATTCTCCTGCCCTCATTCCAGTTTGATTCAGGTTGAAGCAGCATACCTTCTCCTTCATCATCATCATCATCATCAGCCTATAAATGTTCCCACTGCTGGGACACAGACCTCCTCTCTGTGAGAGGGAGTGGGCCGTAATCTACCACGCGGGCCCAGTGCGGATTGATAGATGTCACATGTCTTCGAATTTTTGGTTCTAGGATATGCCGGTTTCCTCACGATGTTTTCCTTCACCGTTTTAAGAGCAGTGGTGTTGAAATAAATTACACAAAGTAATGCACCTGACGGGGTTGGAACCCACGACCTACAACTCGTAAGTCGAGGCCGATACCACTGGGCCACCACTGCTCACTAAACTCTCCTTCATAATTCTCTATTACTTGTAATTTTATCATTCGCAGTCACACAATCCATCCATCCATTCTTTGATCTTCCTCTACACTTATAACGTCATTTATTCTTAAATCTTTCTTCACCACATTTTCCTCATTCCTAAGCACGGCATGACTTTACCGTACCGTGAAGGACTGCTGCCATAGAGGAAAACTAGGTAATACGCCCTAGTTGACGATTGTGACCACTGTGGGCGTTTACATAACATGGCCGAGGCCGAGGGCCATGTTGTACGTCAACAGCGGCTACCCTCGCATGTTCTTCCGAGTAGTAAGTTTGAATGCTAGAATGACGGGGCGTTTTGTCAACTAGGGCGTATTACCTAGTTTTACCCTAGATATAGGCTCGTCACCTTATCCAGTAATATGTGAGTTTCTTATGTATTTTATGTTTATATCATAAGTAATTAAGTGAGATTCGCAATTTAGGCTCGCAGTGCGATTATGAGACTGAACTTTATTGAAGTATGTAAAAAACGGTGTAACTAATATGACGAAACTTGTAGGTATGTAATGTTACAAGGTATACTACCTCGATTTGAAAAACATTAACAATCTTTCATTTGCTGAAGTTTTCCGTTGACAATGTATGAAACAATGTATGATTATTTTTTGATCTCTCTGGTTTCATAGTAAAAGTTGTTTATAACCATAAGTACTTTCAGCCCATGAAAGGTTGTTAATGTTTTACAAATAACCCTGTATATGTTTTTGAGCGTTATTCTTTCCTCTTCTTCTACAATTCCAGCACTGAAGGCTAAGACGAATGTACCAAGATCTATAAAATAGTAAAGTACATTAGAAGATGTAGCACTCCAAGACGCAAGTCTTGCAATTGTAATATGTTAGTGCTGTAGCGTCCACATTGTAAATTGTAAAAAGAGTATAAAGATGAATAATGAAACAAATTGAGCGTTAAAGTGGGAGTTTTTTCCATCTGCAATTCAGTTTCTAGAATTTTTGCTCAGCGACAGTTTTGCAGTGCTACTAAAAGTTTCAAAAACAAGTGGCGCCTCGCTTCCGACTATAAAGGACTAAGAAAACTCGATTCATTCAAGTTTTGTAGTGCACAAGTGGCTGTTTCCAGTGTAGAGCTGAAAATTCTCGCTATCCCACTGGTTTTACTGCATAGTGTTCATTGTTTTTCCCGGTGCTATTCCGCATCGGTGGACAATCGTGTGTACGGGTTACAAAGCAGATGTGACGCAGTACAGGAATGTGTAAGTTCACGTAGTATATACCCATTTGTATGTGATTCGATGGACGTAACTATTTCAAACGCTGCAATTAGAATCCATCATGAACGTCCGTTTGAGCAGTTTAACCTTCAATTTATAATTCAAAATAACCTTTAGTTCGGACACTCAAAAATACTTTAACATTTACAGAACGAGTCCATATAATGATGAATAATGCATTAAATTGGTTTGGTTTAAAGTCGGTTTGATATTTCGTGATTTTAAATTGACAGCATGTTTGAACTTATTACTATTCATCTAAATAAATGATTTGACTTTTTCTGTCTTGTTGTATTTTGTGAACTAGCTGGGAGTCGTGGTTTCAATTCCCGCATGGGACAAATATGGTATGATCCACAGGTAATTGTTCCATGTCTGGCAGTTTGTGTAATAATATGAGAATTTTAATTCTCTAAACGCACCCATAGGATAGGCAATGTCTCTAACTACGGGCCTTATTAAAAAAAACCCAAATTAAATTGTGATAAAACGAGGCCTTATTTTTTTTTTGTCGGTAGATAATGGAACAAATTTCATTTTTATTTTTTTCAACAGCCCTTTACGTTCCAACGTTGTTAAACAATTTAATTTGTAGATTTAAAATCATTTTCACTTTATGTCATATGGACATTTTGTCACTTGATCTTTACCTATAACAAAATTTTTGACTTTTTTACATAATGACATGTGGACAATATAGCACTTGGACGAATGTTACCATAATTCATCATTTGTACTTTATGTCATATGGACATTTTGTCACTTGGTCTTTATAACAAAACTTGTGACTTATTTAAATAATGACATGTGGACAATAGGCTATTTGACTAAAAAATTCTAATTAGTCCGTCAGTTAGATTATCAAATAATATTTGACCCGTATTTTTTCTTTTTTTACGCAAACCAAAATTGACGGAGATATGATGCTTTTAAAATTGCCAATACGTCACAATTCAGTACATTTTTTACTGAATGCTGACGTCACGACCCCCACTCTCGAGTCTTGATGTGTTATATCTTGGTAAATATTCATTGATTTTACATAAGAAAAAATATGTGTCCGTTATTTTTCAAAACTGTAAATTACGGACTAATTAGATTTATAATTTATTGATACTGTCAAATAGCCTATTTAACACTTGGACGAATGTTACCATAAACCAAATAAAACCTGCAAGTAGGTACATATTACGTACTGATAAAGTCCCTAATTTAAACGATAAAATTGTTCCAAAAAAATTATGCAGCGAAAATACTGTCAATAGATAGTATTTTATATATGACACAAAATTGCAGTTTTACGACTAAGCATAAAACGGCAAAATGAAAACTGCACGTGTTTTGAACATGTTCACAATGCAACACGTTACGATACAAGTTGCGGAACATGGCATATCAATCATAAACTATTTTCGTACCAGCAAAAGAGTGCTAAGGAATGGAAAAATAGAGTTTCCAATAAACATGTAAGTATTCGAAACTCTGTATTTACTAGGATAGGAAAAAAAAAACCTTACTACATATTATTTGTACTCTCATAAAAAAAAAAACGATACTAAACATCTATAAGTAACTTCTTTTTTGTATTACGTCTATTTATCTAAAAAAATAGTTATTCTTTAGAAGAAATGGTAGGTAAGTACAAAAACATTCTGCACTAGGCTAGCCTGTTTATTTTGATGAATTGTAATAAAATTGTTGTAAGACATTGTTTTTTCATGGAACATAATTAATTAATAACAATATTCAGTACAATAGCACAGAATCAAACAATATAATATAGCTTCAGCGTTTTTGGAGACTGTCCTATGTGAATTTTGACACTCAAAAAAATTAATTATCAGCCTAATTCAAATTATGATTATAATTTTAAGGAAGGAGCTATCAAAGTTGTATACACCAAGACTAAGTAAAAAGTAATGTTGTATATTTTAACTAAAACAACTCGATTTCGTGGTATGACAGTGAAAGTTTCTGGAACAATGTTTAGATAATTAATTTTAAAGCTCCATTCACCATTTGTTTACACTTTTGTTAATGAAAATGAAACAATAAGTACTCTTCATAACAGTTTTGAACTTGGAACAGATATTTGCATGGTATATTACTAGAGATGTTGGTACCAAGTAGTCAAGAACACCGACCTGGTGGCCTACCATGAACACTTAACGCGATCCAGTTTAGGCTGTGGGAAAGAGATGGCGCTAGACGACTTGTATAGCTCTGTCTCTTTCCCACATCCTAAACTGGATCGCATTAAGAGCTCGTGGTAAGGCCTCTGGCGGCCATATTTTTGTGGTTGTCCGTGAATCTGAATAGTTGAGTCTATGGTTCTTGCCGACTAATCAACACAAATTAAAATCTCGAATTAAAACTTCCTGGATTACCAAACAATCCATAATCGAACATGAATAAAGAGAAAATAATAATTATTAAACTTTAAACCTTTAGTTAGATTATTTGTGAGCACACGGCGGGTGCTAGCGAGTGCTCTGTTTAGGTAATGTACTCTGCGAGGGACTCAGTTGTACAAAAAAAGCCACGTACACTGGCGTTGCTCCTAGAATTCTACCAAAAGGAGTGATCGTTTCATCAATAGTCTGTTAAACTATTGTAAAATACCGATTCATTTTTTTTATCAAAAGGTTAAAAATTGTAAATGATTTAACAAATAGGTTAAAGCTACTGAGGCCTCGCCCTAATTCGGCCTTTTTGAAATCGACTATTATGCCAAAGTCATAGTCGGCTCATCTCTAAATATTACTCGAAGGCATCTCGAAGTATGGCTCACAAAAGCTTTATATACTTTTTATTGTTAATATATATGCATAAAACAGCCGCTTTATTCCGTGCTTGGCTCGTTTATGGCTTAGCTTTGATATATATAGCGTATTTGCGATTTGTTATTTTGTATCTCGCTCTTTTATGTCTTCCAACGGAGGCAATCTGGTAAAACCGTCTAATGGGATTGATGAAAGATATATGAAAGATACATACACTTGTAAGTCTCCGTCTAGAAACGCTACAAAATTAAGAAAAATATCATCAACAGCCTATAAATTTTCCCACTGCTGGGACACAGGCCTCTCTGTGAGAGGGAGTGGGCCATAATCTACCACGCGGGCCCAATGCGGATTGGTAGATGTCACATGTCTTCGAATTTTTGGTTCTAGGACATGCCGGTTTCCTCACGATGTTTTCCTTCACCGTTTTGAGAGCAGTGGTGTTGAAATAAATTACACAAAGTAATGCGCCTGACGGGGTTCGAACCCACGACCTACAACTCGTAAGTCGAGGCCGATACCACTGGGCCGCCACTGCTCAGAAGAAAAATATACCACATCAAAATAAGGGCAGCACCCAAATATTCCAAAATATTTTATTCCGACTTTTGATGTTCCGATTTTCAAAACTCCGAATACCATAATAGGTACCTAAGAATTATAACATCTATTATTAAGAATAATGAAATTTATATTACCGAAATTCCTTTATCCGATTCGTTCGTTTTTCGATTTTGACATTTTTGAAAAATGTAATGCTCGATGGGTTCTCGTTCCGAAAAACGATATTCCGATTTTCAATACTCCGAATAAACTGATCCCATTCTACAAAGTCAGTGACAGAAACGAATCGCTGCAAAACCGGCTCCACGTAGTTTTGTCTACCCTTCTCCTAGAGTGTTATTTAAGCCTGCGTAGGCGCGGCGTGGCGAGGTGTATCCTCTGAACTTTGATTGTTTGCTTGCAGGATTGTTATTATTATTAGGAGAACTTAGGATCCAAGAGCGAGCGAAGCGATCTCGGGACTTGGGGCACCTCTACTCGGACAGGTTAAGTTCGAATCAGATGGCGGGGTCTGAAAAACCCCGCCACCCCTTCGTGTTAGGTTACTTACGAGTAAAACCTTGCAAACAGAAACAGGAGCCCCGCTTAGGTGGCAATCAGCAATTTGACTAAGGATGCAAGAGCAACCGAATTAAAATTTTCGGAATTCTAATTAATCGGTACTTTAATAATCTGAATTCGTGTTTTTGATGTTTCGAAAAATCATTAACTCGGAATTTTTATTATTCGATCTATTGAAACTCGGTATTTTGAGAAATGTAATCTTAAACGGTAGGAATAGGAATATTGAAATTTAGGAATTATGAAAATAGGAATACTTAATGATCAATCGGAGTTGGTATACCTATTAGGAATTTTGACCCAATCGGTATTTTTAACTTCGTATTTGTGAATTTCAGAATAAGGTTTTTCGTAATATCGTAGTGTACCCCAAAATAAGTCGACGGAGGAATGCCGATAAAAAATGGAGTTTTGAATGCTTTGAGTGCTTTAAAGTGCATTTTCACATTGTATTACCTACGGTCGCTTAATTCATATTAATGTTAACGCCATTTGTTCTCACATTTTCCGCGTCATATAGTGTTGCTTGTACAACCCTATTTAGCATTTACATTAAAAATTCAATTCATAACCACATCACTAATTCAGTTTATGGTCAAATTAGGTTGGCGCGTAGATGACACAATGCGAACGTGTTACATAATATGTAGGTACATTCGTGTGTACATAACACCAGTCATGTAGTTTAATTTTAAATAAAATAATGATCATTTGGTGTAAGCCTGTCGTTTATTGATGCACTTATTAATGTACACCGTGTACTTTTTATTAAATTTTTACGTGTAAACAATTTTAGGCTAACCTTACTAAATAAATAATATTGTATGCAGCCGCCAATAATAACATTACTTTCAAACAGCTTGTATGAGCTTGCTTGAATATTTAAATAGTAAATTTTAAATTAGGTGTTAGGGGAAGTCAGCTCAAAGCGGCCACCTTAACTTTGAGCTTAAAAAAAAGCCATTAAACGAAAGATTTTTTAAGAGAATTTTATACCAGCTAGTAGAGAATTTATCGAGTTTTTGCAATGGCCAATTCAAATTTGCGCAAGTTGAAAAATAAGCATATGATTTGCAAACTACGAAAACTTGTCATAAAACCGCTTTGCCCGAGAGGCAGCCCAATGCGGCCATGGGGGTAAGGGCAACGTGGCCACCCCAAAAGTTTTCAAGAAATGAATAGTTTTTTTGTTTAAATATACTGCGGTAAATGTGCCAAGCATCTTCATAGCAGATCCTGTTTATAAGTGTCTTCTCAGGATTACCATATTTAATTGCGAAGGATTTAATTGAGTCACGCTCTTCTTTTATCTCTTTAATTGTTCAAGCCATCGTAGCTGCGTCTTATGATGCCTGGGTATATAATTGTGGTTCTTTTGTAGTTATTGACCATCTAAACAAAATAATTGAACATTATCTATGGAGCCATTATATTACAGTAAGCGGTCAGGTGGCCGCTTTGCCCGAACCGCTTTGCCTTTGTCGCCCATTTTTATTAAAAAAATAATTTCAGTCACATTATTTATTATATTTTGGAGCAAATATCACACAAAAAAGGCCAAATAGATAAATAACATTAAACGTGTAATGAAAGCATTTAAATATAAACAGTTTTGACCAAAACAGGTTGAACTTTCATTGTATTGTTTTAATAAAACACACAAAAAAACATTTGTCGTCACTAGAGCCACACTTTCAGAGCCACACTAGTGAATGACTGGCGCTGGGCGGGAGGGAGGTTTGGTTATGCGTACAGAACGACAACGTAACGCTATCATTTCAAATAGCCGAAAAATGAAGCATGGCCGCTTTGCCTCCTATGGCCGCTTTGAGCTGACTTCCCCTACATGTTATATAAAATAATTTTATTACGTTTAGAATTGACTAAGTGGTCAAATAAAAGCCCTCTTCCTCTCTCCTACTTCTTACTGTGTCCGACCATGATCATAAAGTTCATATTTGGAAGCAAAAAATATTTTGAATATTTAAATGTTTTTTTTAACGGATATAAGTAATTAGTGCACTTGAACTATTCTCCAATTTTAATGGAAACATGAACGAACTGCTTATCATCGGTAGATAAAATTCAACATAAATAATGTATTGAAAATATACGAATGGAAATCATGATATTAATGTGTATCCGGATAACTTACCGAAAGTAGAGAAAAATGAAGACTGAGATCAGCAAAGCGGCCACAGACAAGGAGTACCCAATTACGTAGATATTGTTCACGATATTCCGGAACTAGAACAAAAAAAAATGTTCAGGAGAAAAGTATATTGAAAACCAGTACCCGGATATAAACCGGATGTTATGAGACATTTTAAATTACCTTAGTTTTACTCTTCCCAATCTAGCCCAGACTTAAAACGCAGCAGGCTCACCTAGAAGGAACTGGAAACTCCTGCGCATCGACAGAACATAGAAAAAATTGTCAGGATGGTGATGGCGATACGGCCCGAGTGAGGCATAATACCACTAGTGGGATCGCTCAGAAGTCATTGCAGACCAGGGGGGGTATTACAAGGTCTTAAAACCAGGCTTATTCCGTATTGGAGTGAAAGTGACAGAGCTATACAAGTCGTCTAGCGCCATCTCGTTCACTCACAGGAATAAGCCTTATTCCGACGAGTAAAAGTGACAGAGCTATACAAGTCGTATAGCACCATCTCGTTCACTCACAGGAATAAGCCTTATTCCGACGAGTAAAAGTGACAGAGCTATACAAGTCGTATAGCACCATCTCGTTCACTCACAGGAATAAGCCTTATTCCGACGAGTAAAAGTGACAGAGCTATACAAGTCGTATAGCACCATCTCGTTCACTCGCAGGTATAAGCCTAGTTTTAAGACGTTGAAATACCCCCCTGGTGGCCTTCCATGATATCAAAACAACTAAAAACCTAATTTATAATAAACTAATTGTTACCCGTGGTTTTACCTCGCTGCTCTACTATTAGAAGTAGCGTGATGTTATATAGCATACTGGGTGTAAGGGACAGCCCTCCTCAAACTTTCAGGGCTTGCTCAGAAGATGAAACTGAACAATCTTCCACAATTTTTTTTTTCAGGATAATAAAAAAAATCAGCCTCTCCATACAAACTGTCCAATCAAGTTTATAATTTTCTTTTGTGAGGCTGATATTTTTTTTCATTTTCTAAAAAAAAAATTGTGGAAGACTGTTCAGTTTCGTCTACTGAGCAAGCCCTGAAAGTTTGCGGATGGCTGTCCCTTACACCCAGTATAGCCTTCCTCGATAAATGGACTATCCAACACAAAATTTATTTTTCAATTCGGACCTTAACTGTTCTGCTATTGAGAATTAATAGTCAAAAAATATGTTTTTTTTATTACAAAATTGTGTCGTTAAATTAATCGCTAACGTTATTAGGTAGTTCTTAGTAGTAGTATTCGGTAATTACAGTTAAATGTGATACCAACTTGCTTGTGAAGAATGCAAAAAAATTGAATGAGTACAGAACACGCGTTTAAAGTCTCCATGTGTATAAGCAATGGCAAACGTTAACAAACACGGGTGAGTTTGTGTGTTTGTTTAAAAATATTGTGTGTACATTTTCTGACATTTGTGTGGTGTACCGGCGGCGCTTAATGGCTGACGAGCTTCGTCGTGTAGTTGCGTGTGTAAATGCCTTTCCACACGAGATCTCTACTGAGAAACTCTTCTACTGATGTTAAGCTTTGTAGCGGTGCCAGTAAGATGTGCTATGACGATGCGACGTCGGGTGCGAGCAAGAGGCGCAGCTCGATCTATGCAACGTATGAGCAATCCTACTTAGCTACTCTTAACACACTCGTGACCATCCATAGCACGCACGCAGCCACAGCAAGCATCTTTAATAAAAAACTTAAAAAAAAAAATGTAACCGCCTTCAAAAACAACCATAAAAAAAACGGTAAAAAAACCTACAAAATAACTTCTTTCGGAAGTCGGTGTCTTTGTTTTCTTTATTTCATTGTCTTTTTTTTTGCCACCGACTTCCGAAAGAAAAGTTATTTTGTAGGTTTTTTTACCGTTTTTATGGTTGTTTTTGAAGGCGGTTACATTTTTTTTTTGAAAAAGTTTTTATTTTACTCTTTTTAGTTTAAATATTCAACCCGAATTCTTGTCAAATACAGCATGTGCACTAGAATTTTGTAATCCATAACACCGGTAATAACATCGCTCATGTACACAATAAGCTAATAAAATTCCCTATCTCAAAAACTACTGAACTGATTTTGATGAAACTTGCAATATTCCCTAAGTTAAATGATACCTAGTACAACAAAAAAAGAATTACTTAAATCGGACTTGTAGTTCCAGAGATATGCGAACTCAAACTAAATCAGTCGATGCCTACTCCTTACTATTAAGGAGTTCTACCTTCCATCATCAGCTCAGCCACATGAAATTATGATTACCATACGCAAGTACTTAAATTACATCATAAAATTTGCGAAAAACGGTGTGTCGGACTATAAAATTCGAGGGTTGCCCTCGATTTCTCCAGGATCCAATCATCAGATCCCAACTTGGTGACTATGGGACCACCTCAAAAGTACCTCCTTTCGAACAAAAAAAGAATTTTAAAAATCGGTCCATAATTGGCGGAATAATCGCGTAACAAATATACAAAAAAAAAAACATACCGTCGAATTGATAACCTCCTCCTTTTTGAAGTCGGTTAATAAAAATGTAGCTTAGTTGAATCTGTTTTCTAGAGTACCATGCTACGCGATACAAGGTGGAAAACCACCCTAACATTAGGGTTTATTTAAGACGACAGACGCTACTGAAAACGATTCACAAGTCACGATCCGACCGACTTTCTGAATGAGAAAGGAAAAGTGTGAAAGTTTGTGAGGAGGGTATGGATTTTTGTTGTTCTTTTACGCAAAAAAATCTGAACAGTTTTATATGAAATTTCGGTCATTTTCGCTGTGTAGTCTGGTAGACCGCAGTCTTAACTCGTCCAGTCGTCATCTATCACGGCCGTTACTCAGATACTCTGTTTACACGCCGCGATGACTCATGCGTGTATTGGATTATTTATACAGTATGTAATCGACATATGTATTTGTATTTATAGCGGAATATCTGATTGTATTTCTCGCATCGTCAGAGGAACTGTTTTTATTTTTTATTATAAATCGTTGCCACACTTTAGGAATTTCTTCTGCATCGTGGGCGGGGTGAATTTACAAACATTGTTTCAACACAAACACTCAATTATAATATGCAACTGTAATAGGGCGAGAGATAGGAGCGGGAACCTCACGTCATTATAGTGAGTTAATCATATAAGTTATCATCATCAGTCTATAATGTTTCCACTTCTGGGACACAAGCCTCTGCTCTGTGCGTGGCCCATAACTACGGGCGCAGTGCGATTGGTAGATGTCACAACCATGTCTTCAATTTTTTCGTTCTAGGACATTACTTTGTTCTAAGATACACGGTTATGGAAATAAATTACATATTCCTGCCTGTTCCAGCTCACCACCTTACAACTCGTAAGTCGGGGCCGATTCGAGGTCGTTGACAGACTGACGGACAACGGAGGCATACTAATAGAGGTCCGTTGGTTACCCTTCTGGTAAGAAACACTAAATAAATATTCTTGTCCAACTATTGGTAGTTATGTATGTCAAACTACTATGATTCTATGTCCGTTTCGCGACCCAAGAGAACTCAGAACATGCCTGGGAGCAATTACTCACCTTCCCTTTACAGGATTCTGCATGTGCAAAAAAATTTGGCAACAAAAAAGTCTCTGACTAACCAAATTAAAGAAAACTGCAACAATTCGGCCTATGTTTTAGATTCTAAATTACCTACATTCAATAATTTTATTCAGAAAGGCATTTGTGCACATGTGGAATCTAAATTAGGTGAGGGGGATATTAGGGGGGCTGCCAGACTACTGTTCAGCAGTGATGTGGTGGCGCCATACTCTCCAGAGACTCTTTCAGCCCTGGAGAGTAAACATCCAGCGCCTGCGGATGGCCTCACCTTCCCAGACCCGCCTGTTAACCCGGATCCCCTTGTTCAGGACAATCGAATGAAAATTACAGCCCCACAGTTGATCGCAGCCGTGAGCTCTTTCCGAAGTGGTTCCGCCGGCGGGCTCGACGGCCTGACTCCACAACATCTGAAAGATTTGTTGAGTTCAGGCGCCGGGGATGCTGGCGAATCGCTTCTGAAAGAGCTTGCGGCTCTGGTCAACCTAATGCTCTCCGGCGGCGTGAACGATGCCGTCGTCGATGTTTTGTACGGGGCCAACTTATGTGCCCTACGCAAGAAGGACGGCGGTATTCGTCCCATCGCCGTCGGGTGTACCTACAGGCGTATGGCAGCCAAAATATGCTGCAAGCTTTACAGCGATCCACTTGCAAAAAAGTTCCAGCCCCTACAACTTGGCTTTGGCTCCAAAGGGGGCTGTGAGGCTGCCGTACATGCCCTATCCTCTTTTTTAAATTCTGGTAAAGGTGATGTCATCCTCAAGGTTGACGTTAAGAACGCATTTAACTCTGTTAACAGGGACACTTTGTTGGCTGAGGCAAAAAAGGAATTACCTGAGATTTTCGGTTTTTTGTGGCAGTGCTACCGGCACCCTTCTAAATTATTGTATAAAAATAATGTTTTGGAGTCAGCAGTTGGATGCCAACAAGGTGACCCTCTCGGGCCTGTCATTTTCAGCCTAGCCATACATCCCATCATCCAAAAACTAAATTCTAAATTTAATGTTTGGTATTTAGATGATGGAACTCTAGGAGGTGATGTAGACACCGTTATCAATGATCTCATATTTCTCAAACAAGAATTTAAATCCGTCGGTCTAGATCTTAACCCTTCCAAATGTGAAATTTTTCTTTCTGACACGACTGACAGACAATCTACTCTTGATAAATTTAATACAATAGCTCCCCAGATCAAAATTTTAGAAAAAAATTCTCTGCACCTCCTAGGTTCCCCTATTTTTGAAGATAGTTTTTCATCATTCATCGACGAAAAAATTAATCATTTTAACGACATTTCAGATCGACTTTCCCAAATTAATTTACATTCGGCTTTCACCATTATTAGGTATTGTTGTTTTGGTCCAAATTTTATGTACTTTCTTCGGTGTGCTCCTCTGTGGAAGCACACACATATTTTGGGCAAAATTGACCAAATTATTCGTGAAACTTTAACATCCATTCTTAATGTGGCCCTGGACGACCGAGCGTGGCTGCAAGCCACCCTCCCTATCCGATTTGGTGGACTCGGCGTCCGCAAAATTTCTAGTGTGAGTTTACCGGCGTTCCTGTCCTCTGTCCACAGCACTGAAACCTTAACCAGGAAGATTTTAAGTCTCTCCCTGGTTGACTCCGAAGTGCCGTGCTTGACAGATGCGGAGAACGCCTGGAAAATGACTTGCCCGGATTCAGATCGACCCGTGAACCCATCTTCCCAGAGGCAGTGGGATGAGCCGCTCTGCAGGTTGGTACGGTATAATCTTATTAATACGTCAACCAATTCTGTAGAGCGTGCCCGCCTGCTGGCTGTGGGCGAGTGGGAGTCGGGTCTATGGCTTCAGGCACTACCGTCACCCAACATAGGTACCATGCTGGGTGACGAAACCTTCCGGATCGCTACATGCCTGCGTCTGGGCGCTCCTTGCGGGGCTCCACATCGTTGTCAGTGTGGCGAAGGCGTCGACTGCCTCGGGCACCATGGCCTTTCCTGCAGCAAGAGTGCAGGTCGGCTAGCACGGCACGCTAGTATAAATGACATTATCCGTCGTGCTCTTGTCACCGCCGGGGTGCCAGCCGTTTTAGAACCCAGTGGCTTGGCACGCGACGATGGGAAGAGACCAGATGGGATGACTATAATGCCTTGGAAGTTGGGTAGACCTTTGGTGTGGGATGCAACATGTGTCGACACCCTTGCGCCATCCCATCTTCCTGGTACTACATGCTGCGCTGGTGCGGCTGCTGCAAGTGCCGAAAACCTCAAACGGCGCAAATACAATGGCTTGACTTCTAGCTATGTGTTTGAGCCGTTTGGGGTTGAAACACTTGGGCCATGGGGTCCGAGTGCCCACCGAGTCTTCAAAGACATCGCCAAGCGTATAGTCGACGCCTCTCGTGACCAGAGGGCTGGCCTATTTCTCGGCCAAAGAATCAGCATTGCCATTCAACGTGGCAATGCTGCCAGCGTTCTGGGCACTTGCCCCATTGACAGCGAAGTGGATGAATTTTTTGACGCCATGTAAATTTTTAATTTTAGTTTTAATTTAGTTATTTATGTAAATATTTTAGTTTTATGTCAATATTTGTGTTAATAGTTGTCACAACTTACAATAAACTACTATGATTAGATTTAAAAAGTTAATAAAAATGCCGACCAAAATCAGACCCGTTATTCTGATCTTGGTATTTATCCTTACCCAAATAAATTCCTTGCCCGTCGTAGTAAAGACTGTTTTAGTACCCGCCATTTATTACCCGACTACAGTTTTTTTTTTTTTTTTGCGTGGTAAAATCATCAAATGAGTCCTCCCACCCCGGGCAGGGCGGGAGGGACTGTCAGACTTGTACTGACTAAAATCCACGGTGTCCTTCAATAGCCCGTTATGTCCCGGGGTCACGGTAATGAGATAAGTCCCGCGACTAAACCCGACTACGGTAGGGTTATTTTAACAGGACATTTCGTTAAAATGAATACTTCTGCATAAAAATGTAATCAAATCAAATTATAATGAAAGAACATAATATAATTTGTCCCAGAAACTTGACTTTTAGTTTAAAGTTAGGTAGGGGAGCACTAAGAAAGAAGGGTACCTATACTAGCGATAATCAATCTTAAAGGGGGTGTAAAGGGGTGAAAATTCTTGCATAAAAATCTGATACCTGGGATTTAGAAACTAGAAACTTAACAGGAATACCTACGTTCATTCCGACACGCTCCATCGTGACTAAGATTAGTATTGCAGTTTACAGGGGATAATCGAAACGCACCTACGCGTACGGTCTGATTTTAAAACTCAAAGTAAAACAAAAAATCGTATTCTTCTAAACATCAATACAAGCTTAAAAATATATATATCACAATAATGAAATAAACCAAAACAATTAAACTAAACGTTTTAGCTGTAAATGAGGTTGAACAGAAGATACGAGAAAGTGGCCTCTTGCCGTCATCGTAGCCAAAGGGACATTCTCCACCCACGGCGACGGACGTCGCAAGACGATCTCCGGCCACCGTAGGCGCGGGCATGCGGGCGGCGAGTAAAGGGCAACTCGCTGTCCGACCTTGGACCATGCCCGGGTCGACGGCGACGGCGCGTTGTGTTCCACGCGCGCCTCAAAGAGCGTCAGCATAATTATGGGGCCCCCTCTCTGAAGGGCCAAAGCATGCCGGGGTCGCGGGACTTATCTCATTACCGTGACCCCGGAACATAAAGGGCTATTGAAGGACACCGTGGATTTTAGTCAGTACAAGTCTGACAGTCCCTCCCGCCCTGCCCGGGGTGGGAGGATAATAGAGCATAAGATGATTTTACCACGCTAAAAAAAAAGGGACATTGTCCAGTGTTGAGGATAATGATAAATGATAAAAAAATATGATAAAATTAAGGATGATGAAAAACAAATAATGAAATTACTTTAATTACATTTTAACTTAAATTTAATTAAATATTATTTGTTTTTATCCTTAATTTTTTTATCATTTATTATTATCCTCAACATTGGACTCAACACTGGAGAATGTCCCCAAAGAGCATAGAAAAAAAAGAGTAATAAATAATTTTATACTATGGTTCATGAACGAGGATAGACCCAGTACGATGTCTCATGCCTATATACGCTAGAACCTAATTGAAATGAATTTCAAGTCTGCTTTTCCCGTGATTTTCCTTATATAAATAACTCTTTTCCCACACGCCATATTTATGAGAATTTTTACCCACAGTGAATAACAAGTAACCATCATGACAAAGCTTAGTAATGATAGTTTTATATCAACTTTCTAACATTTGCAATGTCTCATCTTGCTCGGTTAAGTTAGCGGTGGAGATGATATTTTACATCAGATGAGATGTCCGTTTATTATTGCGATAAAAGAAAAAATAAATCTATACATATAATAAATCTGTAGAAGGGTCAATTCTGTACATTGAAAATATTGAAAAAATAAATAGCGGGGGGTGTTGCTGGATCGATACCAAACCCAAATATGTGAATAAAAAAAATTTTGTCTGTCTGTCTGTATATGGAGGCATCAGGGGAAAAATAACGGTTCGATTTCGATGAAACTTGGTATAATTATACCTTATTATCCTGGGCATAAAATGGGATACCTTTTATCCTGGAAAAATACGAAGAAAAAAAATCTTGTTTTTCAGTTTTATTAATAGACGTTGTTCTGTAGAACCGCGAACACACGTTGCATTACCCGCAGTGGATTCAGCGCCGTAACCTGTAGCGCCGAAAGTCGGATTTGGCTTGAACCGTTTGCGGCACACGCGGGCCACGCTTCCCCGACTCCTATATAAGGAGCCGCGCGATGCATATAAATTCTGAATTTTGATGCGAGCGGACGTGTCCAGTGTGGCGAGCGGTCGTCCGTGGAATTAATATTGTATGCGTGTAATTTTAAACCGTGCTTTTGAGCGCGACCTTTTTGATTACAGTTCCGATCAGTTATTTGTAAATACAAGGTCGGAATTACTATGAAAAAAATACTTACTACAGAACGCGAGCTCAACAGCAGTAGCTCAATAGAGAGGTCTCCTTAATTATTATAGGCTTAGCCGTATTTGGGTCCAATAGATATTTATAAGATGTCATTGTCAGAGTTACTCAAAATGGAGAAATAAACCATCCACGCGAAGACCGACATCCGCGCGGACGGAGTCGCGGGCGGAAGCTAGTACAAAATATAATAGTTTATTTCTAATTCTCCTTGGTAGCCGGTGCGAGACTGGGATCACAGCCCCTAGGTAGGTGGCAAACCTACCACACGCCCATAACGCAATTCGCGACGTCAGTTGTGTTATGCTATAACATTTCGATTATGTATTATTTCAATTAGATGATTATATTATTTCAATTATGTATTATTTCAATTAGGTATTATTTGTTTTTAATTAATTAATTATGTATGGTTTCACATAATTTATATGTGGATGCAAATCTGGTAAATAAACAACTTCATTTCATTTCACACCATTCATAGCAACAACAGTTACATTTTATTTGGTGACTTAATTTTAAGTAGGTACACTAATGGCACTATACAGTTGGTAAAGAAATGTTAAGATAGAATTTTGACTGTATCTTTTTGACTGTATCTTCTGAAATAGGAGATTTTTGACATTGGCGAATGCGAATGCGGATGCGAATATTCAATTTCAATATTCGCGAATGCGAATGCGAATATTCAGCTTAAAACAATCACGTTTGATAATTTAGAAAATACAATAAAAAGGAGAAGAAAACAAAAGATAAGAGCGAATGGAGCGGGTGGAAGAAGGAGTACCAAATATTGGTGTTTTTTCAGTTGTTCGTATTCACAAAATATTCACATGATTTTTGCGGATGCGTATATTCGTTACATCTCTAATGCGTATACAGAACAAAATAAACAGCATTTCTTTTGTGTATTATCATAGAGGATGATAATGACTGTAAGATATAAAATAAAATATGTAAATCTATTCAAGTGGCAGACAAGTAAAAGCGCGATCTATATTCAGAATTTCACAAATAAGACCGCTGAATAAAAAAGACCTACTTTAGGTCTTTTTTATTGTTTCTGCTGAATATGAAATGCTGAAACTGACTATGATTACGCAACAAGGGAGTAAAGCATTGCCTTACGTCACGGGCGTATTGAATCCCGAAGCGACACTAAGGATTCTGGGGGTGAACCTCCGTAGCGCAGCGAGGAGGTTCAAGTGTTGATTCCCGAGTGAAACGAGGGAATAAAGTTAAGAATCCTTAGTGTAGTGAGGGATTCAAGTTAGCCCAAGACAAGGCAGCTTTACTCCCGAGCGAGGAGCGTACTCTGCTTTTCACACCTACTGCGAGGAAATAAATTCGATTTTTGAAATTTGATGTGGTACGACAACCTTCGAACGTGAAGTTGGCACCACTGCAAGCGATCAGCTGTTGCGGTCACCGGCCGCCATTACTGCTACAACTCCTCGGTAAAAGTTTTCATAGGTACTGTTTTATTTGAGGTTCCAAATTCAAATCACATTATTATTTCTTTATTCATATTTTTAGGGTTCCGTACGTCCGAATACAAAAACGGAACCCTTATAGGATCACTCGTGTGTCCGTCTGTCTGTCGCTTACAGTCAATTATCTCCGAATCTACTAGACCGATTGGGTTGTAATTTGGTACACATATCAATTCCTGTGACCCAAGCACAGAGGTGTGACGTGAATAGATGAAATCTGTATGTGGGAGGTAATTTTTGGGGGGGAAGGGGAAAATGAAAAAAAAAGTTTTGAAAACTGCATCGTGTGACATATCATATGAAATGTCTTGTTGAGACAATCTTAAATGTATTTTTTTTGTAATTTTAAAATAAATAGTTTCCAAGTTATTCAAGAAAATAGACGAAATTTGACCATTCCCCCTCCCCTCTTATCTCCGAAACTACTGAACCTAAAATTTTGAAAAAAATACAGGAATTAGTTTTCTACTTATAGATTATAGGATAACCTATAAGAAGTCCATATCTGTATATGGGAGGTAATTTTTGGGGGGGAAGGGGAAAATTAAAAAAAAAATATTTGAAAAGTGCATCGTGTGACATATCAAATGAAAGGTATTGTTGAGACGAACTTAAAAGTATTTTTTTTGTAATTTTAAAATAAATGGTTTCCAAGTTATTCAAAAAAAATAGACGAAGCTTGACCATTCCCCCCCCTTATCTCCGAAACTACAGAACCTAAAATTTTGAAAAAAATACAGGAATTATTTTTCTACTTATAGATTATAGGATAACCTATAAGAAGTCCATATCTGTATATGGGAGGTAATTTTTGAGGGGGGAAGGGGAAAATTAAAAAAAAAGTTTGAAAACTGCATTGTGTGACATATCAAATGAAAGGTCTTGTTGAGACAATCTTAAATATATTTTTTTTGTAATTTTAAAATAAATGGTTTCCAAGTTATTCAAGAAAATAGACGAAATTTGACCTTCCCCCCTTATCTCCGAAACTACTGAACCTATTTTTTTTTTAAATACAGAAATTAGTTTTCTACTTATAGATTATAGGAAAACCTATAAGAAGTCCATGACATTAAAATAACATGGTAAATCACTCAATATTGTGCGTACCAATTTAGGTCAGATTTTAAAAAAAAAGTGATAGTTAACATCATACGGAACCCTCTTCACGCGAGTCCAACTCGCACTTGGCCGGTTTTTTACTTATAAATTACATTTTTAAATATTTTTACAAAAAAGAAATAAAAAACATTTAAAAATATAAAAATAGCAGTTCACCAGCACCGGGAACAGGGTCCGGGCCGCCGGTGGTCAGGGCTCTTGAGAGAGGAACCTCCTAACAATACGCGCTGTGTCCAGAAGTACTGCCTTCTGAATCAGGCGCCTGATCCAGCTGCCAAGCGAGAGCCTCCTCAGATGTTGTTCGAGGCTCTTGGCAATTAAGCCATTGGCAGACATGACTATCGGCACAATGACTGCTGTATTCACGTCCCACATGTCAACAACCTCGCGGGCCAGATCAAGATACTTGAATTGTTTATCCTTTTCTGCCTTCACGAGATCGATCTATCACCACAATGTCAGGCTTATTGGCAACAATAGTCCTGTTAGTGATGATAGGTCGATCCCAATACAACGAGATATTGCCATTTTCGAGAACTGGGTCGGGCGCATACCTATAGTACGGCACTTCCGATTCCACAAGATTGTACTTCAAAGCAAGTTGCTGGTGGATAATCCTGGCGACGAGGTTGTGTCTATGCAAATATTCTCCGTTAGCCAGACGAGAACACCCAGAAATAATGTGTCGGATCGATTCTCCCGGACGGTGGCATGCCCGACATATGTCAACCGTGCCATCCTTTACAATGCATTTCCGGTAGTTATTCGTCATCATAACTTCGTCCATAATTGCATAGACAAAACCTTCGGTTTCCCCAAACAGGTCACCAAAGCGCAGCCAGGATACGGACGCTAAAAAGTCTACATCGGGACCATGTAATGCCCGGTAAAAGCGTCCGTGAAGCTCCTTGCTCTGCCATACCTCCTTTCGATCATTAGTGTCTAATACTTTAGGTTTGCGCCAGTTCTCGTTAGCCAAGGAGAGCGGAGTAAGACCCTTGTCCACTGTGACCACATCTCGGTGCATCCCCACGTCGGTTTCTAGGAAATATTCCCTGAGACTGCATACCTCACGGTTGTGCAGGGTCTTAGCAACTTGTTCCGACTGTCAACCTTCGCCTTCGGCTGCGCCTCGGCTCGGGTAGACATTTGTCGGAACTCTTTGCAATGACAGCCTTTCAGCACTTGTAATGAAATATACTATTTCATACCTCATACTCTGAAAGTAGGTCATTACGTCATTACTTGCCCGATTAGCCGAATTTAATTTTGAAAGTTTCAAAAAAGTTTAAAAAAAATCGCTTTCAACTGACAGCTGCCAATTTTAAGAGAAAAAAACTAGTTCTAATTTGACATTTCTATTGAACCATGTTCAAACTTTTAATACAGCCACTAAATTACAGAGCGATTAAAAATTAAAATAACAAAAAGTTAAATATTAAGAATATCAATAATGACTTTAAAATAATTAATTTTCAACTATTTCTCTAAAATAACATAGATTTTGACAAAATCTTTGCCATTTTTTAAAATAATGAACATGAAAAATGGCTGGCTGTATAGCTGGACGAACACAGCACAAAAAAAACGTGGGAAAAATTAAAAATAAACAAAATAAGCGACAATCCGATCTTCAATCATTTTTTTTCTTTAGCTAATAATTTATGTTATAGGCTCGATCGGTCGGTTACGATCAATTTAGCCAATAGCCCTGCAGGTCGGGCAAAATGAGGCAGTGATTCAGTCAATTTTGCAGGACCGTCTGCAAATGTAACACAACGCAAAGGAACAGAATGGATTATTTATCCGTCAGTAAGCCCTTCACGACTTTGGTCTAAGCGGTGAGCGGAGCGACAGGCGGCGCGAATAAGACATTAGTAACTTTGTAAGTTCGTGAATTTATCACAGGCGACGACCACCTAAAAAACAAACCGCAATATGAAATTAAATCTATTTTCCGGGAACAAAAGACTGCCAACACCCTTTGTTTAAACATTTTTTGCATTTTCATGATTCCATTAGATAAAATCGTCTGTTTAAATATTGTTAGAAAAAAAAAATGTAAATTGCGTCTCTTCTTTTTCTTTTTGCAATAGGCTTTTCTTTTTAGAGCAATTGAATCTTATTATTATCATAACTTAAACGAAACTTCTAATACAATGTTTGACGGCACGGCTGGCGCCAGTGGTACAGCGATTGACTGTTGCATTGCAAATTTTTGTATGATTCACAAGTAGTTGTTCCAGGTTTAGTAGCTGTTTGTATATGTCAGTTTAAATGCTATTGAATTATTACTACAATGATACAATGTTTTAAAAAAATGTTAGTAATTAATTGTCTAAACAAAACAACTAGAAGGATTGCTTTTGCTCGAAAGTGTATTTCTTTCTTTCTTGTTCTTAGTACACTCTACAGGTTATGATGAACATCTTCAATCATCATCATCAGCTGCCCAGCACATCTTCTATTATGAAGCGGCCGGCGGCGGCGTTCTGGTTTAAAAGGGCGCAGCAGGAAACCAGTATCTTCTATAGAGCAACTGCCTGGGTATCTGACCTTCACAACTCGTTTAGTACTGGGTAATACAATAGCTCTGGCATACCTCGTTGTAAAACTTGTCAAACGGTTGACATCGTCCTAGCCTCAATAAGGGTCAGATGTTTGATCAATTGTTAATGTTAAACTAGTGTTAAAATCCCAATTAAAATCCTACATTTTTAATGAAAGAGTAAAACATAACCATCTTGTTTATGATGTTATTTTTCGACTCAATCACACTAACGCCATGCATCCCTTGGTAAGACTGGTATGGTTGTTAAACTTGAAATTCTTTTATTTAATAAAATAGAGTGACATTTGAATCACGGTAGAAAAACAAACATTTAACCCTGCTTCTTGACTAACAAAGGTGCGATAAAATAGTAATTAAGACCGAGCTGGCCTACATTCTTCTTGCAGAGGCCGGCTGCTAACGGGTTATGTGAGCTAAATTAAGTGAAGTTTAGCATAAAGTTTTGTTTTAATCTTATTTAATGAATCTGCTCAGTGTTTCTTCCATTTTTTACCGGTTTACTTGGTTGCATATGCAAAATTAGCTCATAATGTATACGTTAGTTGACGGCTTCATGAAGCGTATCTGTTCAAATTGTATTTATTTACTTTATTTCTTTGATCAAGTTGTAACAAGTGCGATTGCTGATCATAAGCGTTTTCCAGAATAGGAAGAAGAAGAGTTAAAACTCCAAAAAGCAAACAGCACTGAATTTCGGTTGAAGTATCTTTTCTAAGTAAGGGATTAACGCAAAGCTTCGGTTGAAGCGAGAGAGCTGTTTGATCATACTGTCAGGCGAGAATTAAGTACATCTTCCTACTTACTTTCCTTCCCTGAAAGTGATTGATGGGGAAGAGCTACTAAAACAAATAAAATTTGGTTGGTAAATATTTGCAGAAACAATTTAACGATGGAATAAATGAGAAGAAGTTTCCACAGTGTCTTTTGCTTGTTTTTTGGGATTGGATACGTTTTTATTAAAATTGACGGATAGCGTAAATCGGTGCCAGATTGCGTGCCTTGAAAAAAGAATGGGCAGTGCGAAATGGTGCGGGTGGGTCCGGTCACGGCCTTACCAACAATTTCCGTTACTCCATCCATTTACTACGGCAAGTTTTTCATTATAAGTAACAGCTAAAATAACATGTTCTATTGTTTACAAAAAAAATCATTTTTGGAGAAAAATGTTAGCTGAAGTGTTGTGGCTTAGTTACATGAAGAAACACATTTGCTCTAACAGTATTGGTCTACAGTTTATTATTTAATACTTTTACTAATGAAATCTGTTAATAAAGAAACTGGTTGGAAGTAAACTAAAATAAAAATTACTCTATCGCTCTAAGGTTTGCTGTAAGAAAACCCAGTTCTGGGTTAAGCTCGCCTTTGTACATTACTTACCCTATGTTAAATGTTTTCTTTTATAATTATGTGTACAATAAAGAATAATAATAATAATAATAATAAACTGCTCGTAATTATATAAACTAACATTTTTGATACTAGACTAACAAAAAAAAAAAAAAAACAACTGTGAATTTTATTGAGAAATCTGTTACTATAACATGCAAGAGTTGTCTAAACTTTGCGCATTGGCGAATCGGTGTCGAGTGGCTATGTTTTTGTGTGCTACTTTGTTGTTTAATCCGTAATATGTTGTTATGTTGTTTTTGAAAACGGGCATAGCTCCAGAAGTCTGGCCGGAAAGAGCAGTGATGGCCCATTGGTACTTACGAGTTGTCTTAGTTGTTCTCAAATCGATAAAATAAAACAATACGAGGAAATTCACAAATGTCCTAGATCAAAAAATAATGTTTATAGTTTGATTATTAATTCGAGTCAGTAAAATGACAAGTGCAACTGTCACTGATACATACAAAATGAAACAAACCCTGAACACTGGAAATGTCATTTTACTGACTGGAATTAATAATCGTATTTTAGATGACTTGGTTAGGGTGGCGAATTATAGCCCATTTCCTTTTATCGAGAGGAGGGTTAAGTCTCAGCAGGAACATTAATGCTATTGTCAAACAGACAGGCGAACCGAACGCGAAGCGAAGCGTTTTTTTTGTTATGTATGGAATTGTTTGAAGCCTGTTACATAGACTATCGGACCGCTTTCGCTTTTCCATAGGACAGGATTCGCTTCGCGTTCGCTTCGCCTGTCTGTTTGACAATAGCATAAAGAAGAAGATGTTCAACAGACCGCGTGAACGAAGTGGAAACGTATTTTTTCCTACTCCTCCACTATTCTTTTCTGATTAATTTCGTTATAGGATTCAAGACAGGTAAATTCGTTCTCCGGGACACGTCGAGCTTCATTGTCTCGGCGCTTTTCTGGTGGTTGCCACTGTTAATTCTGCCTTCAAGGGTTGCAGTGGTTTGGGAGTCGTGTGGTGGGTTTGTCCCAAAAAAAAAGACCGCGTGTACGAGTAATGTTGTGTGATAATCGTCTAAAACAGCGCAAGATCACCCTCTGTTTGGAGGAAACTCGAAAGAATTTGCCAAATGAGCAGCGTGATGTGATAATCGCCTTTTCCTATTGTTGGTTTTATGGCCCTGGCTGGAGGGGATTCACCAACTAGCGGTTGACTTCGGGTAACGTCACCACAGGCTACCTGTAGTTTATGGTAACGCTTTAGTGATCTCATTGGCAGTGGTAGGCCTCACTAGAGACGCCTGACACGCGACCATTGTGTCGGAGTTCGGCGCCAAACGGCTTTTACTGTTTTCCATCGATGCGCAAGAGTTTCAGGCCCTGTAGCCATGTAACAAACGATAAACGCACACGCTGTGTAGGCTTCAATAGATTTTCAATTTTATGTGCTAGGGTATAACGTTGAAGATCTAGTGAAGATTGCTTATCGTTTTAGATCTTTCCTGTCGCTAACGCTCAGAAATCTTAAATAGATTTTCAACTTTAGGCTCTAAGGCTATAAAGTTGAAAATCTATTGGGGAGTACCGAGCGTTTACGATTATCGTTTGCGACTTGTTTTGACTTGGCTAGGGGGGCAGTTCCTTTTTGGTGAGCTCGCTCCGTCTTTTGTCTCATCTTTGCTTCTGTACCCACTGCTACACATCAAGCTATATCAAACCAGTTTAAGCAGACCATTGAATGTGCGAAAAGATCATACAAAGCGAGACCACCTTAAACTGATTTTGTATAGCTTGATGTGTAGGATTGATGTCATTAGCAAAATCCATTGTAAAAATTATTTTTAGTAATTAGTACCTACTTACATCTAGGTCGTCGACGTCGACGCAGGTTGTGTAGTTTGTCCAGGGTTTGTTGGCGTGGGGGTGGACAAACCAGGTGCCGTTGTCTGTGCATCTATAATAGAAAAGCGAAGTTAAAGTAAAGTAATAGAGGCTAATCGGTAACGATGCTCTGGTCGATTCAAAGCTCCAGCGCCTTGAACATGGACACCGTGTTGCCAGCCTGTCGGTTTTTTATTGATTACATTTCGGAGAGTGTACGATTGAACTGCATAACTTGATTCCGCCTGGCCCTTTCCATCATCGAACTACAAGACGTACGGCAATGCGCCATCGGCATAATTATGGTGGACATCCCTCCGGTACGTACAAACCGTTTTGCCGAAACCTTTGTTGTACGCACAGCTAAGGAGTGGAATTCCCTGCCGGTATCTGTATTTCCAGATAGCTATACCTTGGGGTCTTCAAGTCAATTTAAGAGTGAACAGGTTACTTCTAAGCAAGCGCTTCACCGTCGACCACATCTTCGCTTACCATCAGGCAATATAGTGGTAAACGCGAACCTATCTATAAATAAAAAAATGACGATATTTATGTCGAAGGGATATGACAAAAACAGAGATTTGATCAAATCCCTATTTTATCATTTTCCTAAGCAAATCTGGTGATTTGATTAAATCCCTAAATTGCTTCAGCGAAATAACCACCCAGAAGTAGGAGCACCGCAAAGCGGTGCTCCATCGACGTTTTCTGACATTTTACTAGATTTAGTTTAGTAAAATACCACAGAAAAGTTATTTTTGTCATTTCACTGAACCAATTTAGGGATTTGTTCAAATCACTAGATTTGCTTAGGGAAATGATGAAATCCCAGTTTTTATCATATCCCTGCGACATTTATAAGATGTAGAGAAAACTAACCTACTAGTAATATTATCTGTGCCGTAACTAGCCTTATATGAGCCCAGTGCGAGCTTCTTTAGTAGCTATTAGTAGTTATTATTATTATGTTCTTTAGTAGAGATCGTCCAATTGCAAAGCGCGAGCGTTCATCGTTCGCGCAGCAGGATTGGTTATTGTCGCTGTCTGTAGCTTAGAACATAGCAAACTTTAGTTACAGCGAGCCTGGCGTGAGTTAATAAAGAATACTGCGGGTCTGGCCAATTGTCTTACATTTATGTGCCCCTCCATGGTCTGCGCCATGTGCCTGGTGCCTGCCCCTATTTTCAGCACTCCACATAATCAGCGATAACAATAACGGAAAAAATAAAAAAGGAATTCAATTGACCTGATAATGTTCACTACGTTCAAGATTGATCTTTTCTTTAAAGACATACATTGACCCCCTTACTTATAAAAACTTGTGTTGCTTAGCTACCGATTAAATATCACCTGTCCTTGTCATTTCTATTTTAATGAATAGAGATGTCAAGTGACTTAAGAGCTATTTAAGATAAGTAACGTCTAATCAATGTTTATAAGTAAGGCCCTTATAGTATTATACATATTATTTATATACATACATTTTATAGTATTTTACCATTTTACAAATAATTCCTTTGGACTACAGTCATGGAGGAAAAGCCTTCATCAATTGCTTTAGAAACGTAATGAAAGTTTTGCTATTGTCACGGATTCGCCCGCGTGGAAGTCGGAACTTATAACATGGGACAGTTGATCACGGTGTTAATAATAGACTTAGTATAAAAATCACGTATCACGTTAGTACACACTAACCCTCAAACCAAAGACAGTTTTTTTATGTACTTACGGTCTGAATTTCATTTGGGTGGGTAATATAAATCTTTTTAATTTTCCTTGTTATTATGGTTTATTTCGGTATGTTTTCCTTATGTTAAAGCTTGCACGAATAGAGTTTTATAAGATTGTTTTTTGTTTCTCGGTTTCTCCTACTTGAAAGAAAAGAAAGAAAGAAGAAAGCGGTTCCTAACTGTATTTTTTTTTAAATTGAAGGACTTTCTTACCTAACAACATAGACTTTAAATTGGCTTGCGCGACTTTAAGTTGTAGTTACGTAGCTATTAAGTTATTTGTAGCCGTTGTACGAGCAGATTCAAATGGCGGATTCAATAATAAATGAGACTGCGAGGGTTAACCACTGTAATCAAGGAGTTCCTATTACGACTAAATAGCAGAGTAGTAGAATGGCACTCTTAGGGTCACTTCACAAGGCGCGGGTTGCAGTGTCAGATTTTTATAACTCGGACGGCGTACACGCGGGGAGAACGTGGTTAGGCGCGGTTATACCACACGCCGCCGTGAGAAGCCAGTCTGATTACAAAGTTTGTGGCGCACAGACAGATAAACGTTTAGTTGTTAAATTGCACAAGTTGGTCGTCGACGATTAGCAAAGTTTTATTAACAACTACCTAGGACTTCCCCCGCGACTTCCTATGAGCATAATTCTTACCGTGGCAAACGGCCCGTTCGCAACTTTTGTCCAAGCGGTCAACAGAGCGACGGACGGGCGGATAAGAAATTAGTTACTTTGTAAGTACGCAAATTCGCACTGGCGCAGCGTGGTGGTGGATCGTGGTGTATTTCAAACATTTGATCTTATACCGCTCGCCGCCCCGCGCTAAGTCACCACACAGAGCGGCAAGATGCTGAACGGGCCCTTAGAACTTTCACAAAAAAAAAACAGAAAAAGGGAGTTAAAGACTCCCTTAAAAGTTAGGAACAGCTTTGGAAAAATAAAAACGATCTCTAATATAATATTAAAGAGCTGTTTTCAGTGACTTTGCCCGTGTATAGTAATTGACCCAGGGGATTAATATCCAGCAACCGTTATCCTAAGATCGATTCATCATTGGACTGTTCGTTCACAGGGCAATTCATAATATAATTATGTCCGTAGCTTTAGTTTCATAAAAATCCATTCAGCTGGTCCGACGTACGTGATCGAGTAACATACACATATAAAAAAATACGTGTGGCACTTGGGGACTGCCGCGGGAAAGCTATTGCATAGCATTTTTTATCAACTTATGCAATTATAATTATTTATTAATTATCTCTTTATTCATTTTTTTACCTCATTATGTACATTTTTAAATATTTTCACAAAATTAAAAGAAATATAATAAAAAACATTTAAAAATATAAATAATAGTGGCCCACCGGTATCGGGAACAGGGTCCAAGCTACCGACGGTCAGGGCTCCAGAGAAAGGAACCTCCTGACAATGCGCGCCGTGTCCAGAAGAACTGCTCTCTGAATCAGGCCCTTGATCCAGCTGCCTAAAGAGAGCCTCCTTAGATGTTGGTCGAGGCTCTTGGCAATTAAGCCATGGGCCGACACGACTATCGGTGCAATGATCGCTGAATCCACATCCCACATATCGACAACCTCGCGAGCCAAATCAAGATACTTGATTTGCTTATCTTTTTCAGCTTTCACGAGGTTCTCATCATGCGGGACGGTTATGTCAACAATCATTGTGCGCCGCTCTGATCGATCCACCACCACTATATCAGGTCTATTGGCTACAATAGTCCTGTCAGTGATGATGGATTGATCCCAGTACAGTGTGATATCGCCACTTTCAAGAACTGGGTCGGGCTCACTGTACTAATTAGGCTGAGGTCAGCCACGTCAATCAAGTGAAACGTCAAGAAACGTTCTCCTCCTCTCCCTCTCCCTCTCCCTCTCCCTCTCCCTCTCCCTCTCCCTCTTCCTCTCCCTCTCCCTCTCCCTCTCCCTCTCCCTCTCACTCTCCCTCTCCCTCTCACTCTCCCTCTCCCTCTCCCACTCCCTCTCCCTCTCCCTCTTCCTTTCCCTCTCCACAGATGTTTATCTTTTTGTGGTAAGACGGTAAGAATCTAAGAAGTTCTTATGCACCGCAAGAATGAGATCTTCACGAAAAGACTAGTATTTTAGTTATTTACCTTAAACAGATCTAGATATCTTTGTAGATCCCCAGTAAAAAACAGATGAATCAAATAAAATTGTGTGGTAGTTATGTTTATTTCGGTGATTTAATGGTAGCATTAAAATTGTATAAATTGTCCGTTATTTCATGAATCATCAGCTTAATCCCTTGAATGTCCGTATCTAAACCTTTTCACGCTTGGTTTGGTCATACCGGCAATCCAGTGTAGATTTTAATCAAATCGGATTAGTAAATGAAATAGTTGATCCAATTAGTACGGAAAATCTCCAATCCCAATCTTCATCAATCATCAATATAGGTATCAATCAATCTACTAATTTTAATAATGTGTCATGAGTTTTCAGTTATTCTGCTGTAAAGTAAACTGGAACTTTGACATTGTCAATTGCCAAACAAGAGAAAAATTAGTTCCTTCTTCGCACACCAGAGTCGCTTTTCCATTTTTCCATACAAGAAACGCTGTAAATACTGGGAAGACGCTGTAAAGTAAACTAGTGAAAACTCGTGATAAGGGCTTTAATCAACGCTCAGTTGAAATCGGATACGGTGGATAACATAATAATAATGTTAAAATATAAAAGTTTGAACAATTTTAGTATGGAGCCTTTTTTTTTGTTTCTGGACGCTCTGGACCCCCTTGTACAAAAACAAAAAAAAACAGGGGGGAGGAACTGACAGACTCGTACTGACTGAAATTCACGGTGTTCTTTCAACAGCCTTCTTTACTTTCCAGTGTCACAGTTACCTGAAAAGACAGTCCCTCGACCACGGCAGGCATTGGTCCTCTATGGGGGCTACGTCAGATTGCTGATGGCGCTTTTTGAGACGCGTCGTCGACCGGGGCATGGTCACTCATAACACGCCGTACTCGTACATTTAGACACAATGTGTTTTGTGAAATCGAAATAAAATTACTTGACGTTTAACACTCGTGCTACCGTCTCAGATCAAATCAATAATTAAATTGTTTCCAAGATGTTCCGATCAAACATTCCATGTTTGAAGCGATGGCCTCTTTTATTTAACATTGTTGTACATATTTATTTCTTAATCAGTATTATTCAATACATTCAAATACGAGTAAGTTTAATCTTTTGTTACTAAACAGAAGACCTCACTATAAAAAAATGATATAATACAAATAATCATACAAAAAAATATGTAAATCAAGTTAATTAAAATATGAGTATAGTCCGCGTCATGGATGATGAGGTTACCCCCTTGAAAGCACCTAGCTTTGTAACGAGGGCCCGATGTGCCCCTTCACCTTCAAAGGTGAAGGGGCAACGAGTTACGAGTAGAAGGTCGTGGGTTCGAACCCCGTCAGGCGCATTACTTTGTGTAATTTATTTCAACACCACTGCTCTCAAAACGGTGAAGGAAAACATCGTGACGAAACCGGCATGTCTTAGAACCAAAAATTCGAAGACATGTGACATCTACCAATCCGCACTGGGCCCGCGTGGTAGATTACGGCCCACTCCCTCTCGCAGAGAGGAGGCCTGTGTCCCAGCTGTGGGAACATTTATCTGATGATGATGGAATAATATAAACATTGTACGTTTTTCCTCGCAATGCATTATTATACTTCCTTACATTAAGAATTTTATTTCGTTTTGTAACCAAACCGTTCGGATGAATTAAATTTATCTCTAAGTTAAAGACCTTGCGTATTTTATAAACATCGTTTGTTCCGTAGAGCAATTTCGTACTCTGTTTTTTCTTCTGTAATTCTTTGTAATGCTGGTAATGCCCTATTCGCGTAATTTTACGGTATAATTAAAAAGAAATGTTAAGCAATTATTTTTTTCGTTGTTGTCCTGGTCGCGTTTTTTGCACAAATATGACACCATTCATACACTATTGAAGAAAAGAACGTTTATTTTCTATATTTTTTAGATTCTCATGCTTAAAACGCTAAAAATGTTTCTACGTTCTGTCATTTTGTCTTTTCTTCCGTCGACAAAACCCCTTTCTACGGCGCCATGCTACGCCTGCTGGGTTCGATAAGGCGGTGTGATTGGATTTTTCCATTAGGATTTGGCAAAAAGCTTGAGATCTGCCCAGTTTGATGGCAATAAGCTCGCCCCTTATTATACATACGTACATACATAAAATCACGCTTTCTTCCCATGGGGGTAGTAGTAGGCAGAAACTACACAGCGCCACCTGCTATGATCCTTCCATACCTACTCTTTTCGCCTCATCCACGTTCATACATCTGCAGGGCTAGTGGTTGTCCACTGAACTTGGATGGCTCGATAACTGTTATGAGGCTAAGTTGAGGAGCGAAGTGCCTCAAGAGCGTTAGAATAGTTGATTTTAGGGAACATTTACATTTAGCAGTTTCACTGCAAATGCAAAAACCAATACGAAATTGAGTGTAATTGTGTAATTGGCCTTTTATGCTGATCAGCTGATGTCGCGAAGATCTTCTTTAGCGCCTACACTGCTTGCGCGAGGCCCCATGTTGCAATATAATTTGGGTACGTTTTATTGGTAACTGGGAACTGAAAGGCCTCGCAAAGCTGATATTGCTGTCAATCACATTTGGTACTGGGGGATCTAAGTTATCAAGGGGGCCTCGCGTGAGCATCGGGGGCAAGTCATATTTTCGTCCTGAAAGAAAAGGGCCAGATGCGCCTTGCCCCCTCCTAGATTCGGTCTTGCTACCCTGCTGGAACTTTGGAACCCTTCGGGTATTACAGACGCTATGTTATGTTTATGACGTTTTCTTTATAGCTTGGAAATTCATTTCAAACCTGATCAAACGGCGAGAAATTTTACGACGAATTAAATGTTTACACGTAACGGAACGTTTAGTACTTTGGAAGAAGCGTATTTCTTCATTGAATATCATCTTCGTTGCTGTACAATAAACTGTAAGTTAGTGGTAACAGTTTGACTTTTAGAAAGCGTCCTTATTTCGTAAGCAGTAAGGTCGGTTTTCGTGATGCAAGTGTTACTATTAACGCACCGGTGACCGTTCTTTTAGTGGCAGTAATGGCGGCCGTCGGAGTAAAGCCAGGCGCGCTAAACAAATACATTGAGCCACTGGCTAGCCGAGTGCCTAATAAATCTGTTTTTTAAACAAACTCACAGTACTATAGACAGTTATTTTTGCTTCATTTGGGTATTAAATAATGCGGACGCTACTCTATGTTTTTAGCTGCCGAATTTCCTCCATGGGATTTCATGGAAGTATGGTGGGTGCGACTGTCGCAACTGAGTTACGGGTCCACCGCAATTTCGGTGGTAAGACCACTCTTTGAGGAGTGGCTAGAGAGGCGCCACGGCGTCTTCACTTTTCGCCTGACGCAGACCCTCACCTTACACGGGTGTTTCGCGAGGACCTATATTTCCGATACGTTGCTAGTGTGCCCCGCTTAGGCAAAACACCGTCATGTCCTCGCGGAGGCTATAGGCGGCTGTGACCTCTTGCGTCCGGCATTGGTCGAGTGCGAAGAAATCATTGTAGCGAAGGAAGACGCGGGCGTCATGAGGGACAGGACAGCCCTGACCTCACGTCACGATCCAGCCGCCGCGGAAGACGTCTACAGCAACAGAAGCCGCGAGACGATTTCCGGCCACCGTGAGAGCAGGCATGCGGACGGCGAGTAATGTTAACTTGTCGTCTGATCATGGACCATGCTCGGGTCGACGGCGCGTTGTGTTCTAACCGCGCCACAAAGAGTAGTCAGCAATCTGACGGGGCCAAGAGGGCTGCCCGGGTGTCGAACCGTCTTGTCAGGTAACACTGTAGATTTCAGTCAGTACGAGTCTGCAGTCCATTCTGCGTCACCCAGGGTGGAAGGACTTTTTGTATGATTTTACCACGTAAATAAAAGGGGGTATGGAAAAATTCTCCCCGTACTGCACTGGACAAAAGTTATATCCTTGCTGTGTGGTACGATTACGAAAGTTATTTTGCCGTGTAGAATAAATTTAAAGCAACAATATCGAAGAGATAACTGTCTCTTTTTTACACCTACGAGAACATATTTAAATCACCTCCCCCACCGAGCGCGAGCGTAAAACAAGGACAACGAGCTGACGCACTGGCAGTAATTCAAATACGGCAAAATAAGTACTTGCCGTTGCGCAGCGAATGTGTTAATTAAATTTTCCCTTGTACCATCAATATTTATTGAGTAAACCTACAGCTCAGTCAGGCATGCGATGAGAATATTATTGTATTGATTGTTCTACATATTCAATTGGAGCATGAAATTTAGATACATACGAGTAGAGCACCTACTTACTATATCAGTCTAGCAGTCGCAAGTACTGTTGCGCAGGAGGTCCTGGGATAATGGCACTAATTCCTAGGTGTGGACAAATCTTATTGTAGTTTTTAGCAATAATTTCTGAGTAGGAATCAAGAAGTGTGCCCGGTTGATGGCAATTTGCTCGCCATCCATAAACATAACTGGGGGATTGGGGGGTTACAACCAGGCCTCACTTTTACATCGTTGCCTATCTCTTCAGGGATTACAGGCATGGTGTTTGTGGAGCGATAATTGCATATTTAAAGAGTGCTAAAGTTGGCCTGGCAAGGTGTGGATTCCGACTATCTCGTAATGCCACAAGAACCTTTTTGGGACCAAAAAATCTTGGTTCAAACCGATTACTTCTCAGCTAGGTCTGCATTTCTGTGTTTAGGAATGTTTGAAGAAGTATTGAACAAGTTTACAGCGTGACTGAAACACTTTCGAAAATTGCATGTTCTCTCCAGGTACTGGAAAGAGCTTTGTAAACAAACCATAATCCTTGTAAACATTCAATTGAAACTTTCTATAAGATTTGTCGCGGCACATTGCCAAAGTTTAATTTAGATTAGAGACCATTCAAGAAAATATCATTTATTTTTGTTACAGAAATAAGCATAAAGTTTCGCCTTTAAAATTTATTTCATTTATCAAACTTTGCACAAAGCCAATCATTTGCAAATATTTCCTGATCACATCGTTTTGTAATAATAACTTTACTTTCATGTTTTCACGAAGCATTTAGATTATCTACTATTGAGTTAGTTTAACTGAGCTATAAAATTTTAGGTAGTGAGGAGGGTTCATTATTTTATGATGCCCAACTGTACATCATCATCATCATCATCAGCCGGAAGACGTCCACTGCTGAACATAGGCCTCACCCTTAGACCGCCACGCCGAACGACAATTCGCCACTTGCATCCATCGGTTGCCCGCGACCCTCACAATGTCGTCGGTCCATCTAGTGGGAGGCCTGCCTACGCTGCGTCTTCCGGTCCGTGGTCGCCACTAGAGAACTTTTCTTCCCCATCGGTTGTCAGTTCTACGAGCGGTGTGGCCTGCCCATTGCCACTTCAACTTGCAAATTTTACGAGCTATGTCGGCAACCAACTGTACGCTAGGCCGAAATGCCACTGTGGCTACTTTCTTTCGTAAGTATTAAACATCTTGCTGATTTAACTATTGAAAATCAACGTGGATTTTAGTCGGTACAAGTCAGACAGTCCCTCCCTTCCTGGGTGGGAGGACTCATTTGATGATTTTACCAAGTAAAAAAAATCTAATATAGCCTAAGAGCCCTGAGGCCTTATCATGATAAGGGCTCTGATGGCCAGGCCTTTGTTGGCCGTTCTTACCTGCGTAGGAGACATGCATAGCAAAACTTTCAGCTTTTATAAAATAACGAAGGTCTGGGCATCATTGGCTCTTGGTTTATAAATGTGATGGATGGATGTTTGTTACTCTATCACACAAAGATGTTTACAGATTAACAGATAGGATACTTTTTATCCCGATCACACGCGGGCGAAGCCGCTGGCAACATAGTTTACAATAATACCCTAGGCATTATATATCGAGATACTAGGAAAGCCACTTTCAAAACCACATAAAAACCTATTCTATTTTGTCCGGGTTTCACAAAATTGAATAAGGATATTAAAGTTCATAGAAAATCAATAACACCGTTTTTGCCCCAGAATTGGCAGGTAACAATGATTGAGCAATATAGCTTGGAGAACAGATAAAACGCCATGCCTTTGACAAGAAAACCAGCATAAACTGACCTCTCGTTCTTTTGATTTCCGTACTACTACTAGGCCAGCTAGTACTGTGTAGGCTTCACTTCACACACCAAAGCTACCGTGCCAATATATACACCCCCTTATGCACGCGCTCAATCGGTTGTCGTGTTCGTGTCATTGTTCAAAAGTGCCGCTCAAGGTGATTTTTTTATTAGTTTAATGTTAATTTCTAGTGGTCAGAGTAGTGGTTGTTAGAATTAATATATTGTAAAATCGAGTCAGTATCTTCCACATAGAAACAGATCTTTAGTGACACAAAAAGTTGCATAAGTCATGGCGCGGACAAAAATTATCGGGGGCGGACTCGTACTCCAACCATTTTCTCCAAGTGGGTGGAGCACGGAACCTACCCGAACGTAATGTTTTAAAATCTCCTAGCCTTTTTTTTTGGGTGGAGCGAAAGTCATTCACCGTATTCCTATTTCCCTTTACGTTCCAGAATCACAGATATATCTGTTTAGACAGTCTTGCGACTTCGGCAGCTGCGTACCACGCCAGTAACAATGTTACCGATACATGGTGGCGAGACGGCTATTGTGTGTAGAATCCTTACAGTACATCTATGTTGTAGGTGTAAAGGGGGTCGTTGAAGCCAAGTGGTCGCATCGTACGTTATGGGAAGTAACGAGGTTTCCCTTGTCCGGTAGAGGGCGTAAAATAAAGACCGTAAAATGTGGGTGGTTCCTTAACGATGCTTGGCCCTGAATCCTTGGAACTATGCGGTTTGCCAGTAAAATGATATGATCTATGAAAGGTGTTCAAGTGGGCGTGCATAGCTGACGATGTGCAATCGACTTTGAATCATGACCCACTGTGACAATAAATCATGTAAATAATAAAGATCAAGGTCGTTACCATGGATATGCATGTTTACGCGAATGTCGACCTAATTGTATTTGAATGTCTTTAGCCATTATTCTTTGTCGATGGGACGTTGATATCGCTGGAGATTTATGATTATGTTATGTGTTGTCACGATGATTCTTAGCTTAGATTTAAATGCGAAAACTCGTTGCAAAATGTTGCGTAAAATTCTACAAAGATTATAATTTTCAGTCTCAAATTCTCAATGTTTCAGTCAGGATTGACATGGAGTCTCGAATAATTAAGAATGTTACTTTCTTGTTGTCGCTGATATAATCCTATCCCTTTAATTGAGTATACTTTTACCAAAATGTGCTAACTTACATCAAAACTTCTGCCATTTCCCGAAGTGTTAATAATCATTTTCAATAAAGTTTGTGGGAACAGATTTACGTAATTGGGTTATGAAATACCATAAAGCTGACACTAACCCAAAAATAATAAGGAATAAGTTTGGAGAATTTATTCAACTTTATAAAAAGTGATTGTGGGTTGGTCCATGACATAACTGTCTTCAATTAAAAACTAAGTACCTACCTCTTTAGTAATTTGCGGTCAAATTAGTCCACCCACCCTGCGTCGAACGGAATGGACTGTAAGACTTGACAGACTTAAAACCAACCGCTTCAATTGCTCTTGCGTTCCGTGTTGCCTTTTATTTAGGGTGCTCCCACATTTATCGAAACGGAATCGGCTTAAGCCGGCCGAAAAAACTTTTATGTCAACGTAATAAAGGTTTTTTCGACCGGCTTAAGCCGATTCCGCGTCGACAAATGTGGGAGCACCCTTAGACTTCTACCTCGAATTCTGCGGTGAGCGGGACGGCGGCGGTGGCGGCGCGGCAGCGGGGCGGTCGTGAAAGAATCTTCGTAGCACGCGCCGCCCCGCAGCTGGCGCTCACCGCAAAATTAGAGACTGAGGGCTTATAAAAGTAGTCCCCTGACTAAGAATTAAGTACCTTAGATATAGGAATAGTACGTACGTTTTATAAGCGTATCGCTTGGGGTCGAAGCCGACGATGAACTGTGGACACGGCTGGTATGCTGTGGTTGCAGCTGGCGTCTCGTCCCAGCATGAGAACCCATCGAATGTCCGCGGGCACCATATGTCACCTTCTGTTCAAACATCAAAATATTTAGTAAAAATCAAGTCTTTTGTGGCAGTAATCTATTGAAATAATCCTCCCTCCGTTATGACTATAAAACACTTTCAGTTAGGTGTGGCTTCATCTCTGTAGTTTTGCCTTTTGATCTTTCTTTATATATCATGTGTGTGCATTGTGGTGTGCATTTTTAATGACATACGATTCATATAAGAAAAACTCCGTAGTTAAACAAAATGTGTAGTTTGCTGTGTAACTTTCTTCCTTTTACAAAATATTTGGTATTTACTTATTTAATAAAGGATAATGTACAGCGTGACGGTAATGGTGTGCTCTTTTTTTCTTTTGTAATCACTCATTTGTAGATTAAAACGTATAAGTGATAACAACATTGAATTGTATAAATAAGGGAGCTACATCTGCCAATAAACTGCCTTAAAGTTTGGCAAAAGTAAATATTATACAATAACATCATCGCGAACGATGGAAGGAGTGGAGAAAAGCCTTTGCCCAGGAGTGGGGATTGGGACAGAGCAGGCTATTAAAAAAAGAACATTAATATCATTAGTGCTTCATCTAGGTGGATAAACTAGGTGAAGCACAGGTCTGCACTTCTGAAAATAATTTAAACATATTACACTTCTGGACACATCTATTGGCCCACCTTGTATTTTCAGTTTCGTTTGGTCCTAGCTAAAATTTTATATTAGGTCGAGCAAAAAGTTTTTATGCAGTTTTGAACCTGGCACATTCACAATTTCATTCAATAGTCTTTTTTTTGAATTCGAACACAGAATTTAAAGAAATAAAAGACAATTTGGAGCCTGTTTGTTGATATCAAACAATCGAATACTAAGAAAACTTGGTTTTATTGGTTTACTTGGATTTAATTCTTGAAAAAGTGATTGATATCTTTGGTTTTGCAACAAACATTACTTATTCTTAACATTAAGGTGAGGTTCTATCAATAATCTATGGATACTTCACCTGAAGTCGCCGCCCAAGCTGTGGCACTTATTCAGGCCGGACACAGCCAAAGAAACGTGAGTGCTCAACTTAATTTAAGTCGATCTGCGGTCCGAAATGTTTATCGGAGGTACCTAAAGACTGGCGGCTTTGTTCGTCGCCAAGGAAGGCCACGATTTCGGGTCACAACTGAAAGGCAGGATCGATTCATCGTGACGACCAGCTTGAGAAATCATCACCTTACCTCCATTGAGATACAAAACCAACTTCGCGACTTCCACGGAGTATCTGTGAGCGCTCGAACTGTTCGGAGAAGGTTAAAAGAACGCGATATGGTACCATACAAGCCAGCTAATGGGCCCAAACTAACGCGAGCCCACCGAATAGCGCGCCTACATTTCGCACGCAGTCTTTTAAATTGGACACAGTAAGATTGGAGCCGTGTACTCTTTTCTGATGAGTCTAAAATTGTGTTACATGGCAATGATGGAAGGAAGAAGGTCTACCAACGTAAGGGAGAGCGTTTCGCACAATGCTGCTTTGAAGAGAGGGTTGCTTATGGCGGTGGCTCATGGACTGTCTGGGGCGGTATATCCGCGAGCGGCAAAACTCAACTTGAGGTTGTTACAGGACCACGGCTGCCAACATTAAATGCAGAAAGGTACATTCGTGAGTGCTTAGAACCTCACGTGATACCATACGCGGACTATGTGGGCCCAAATTTCCTTTTTATGCATGATAATGCAAGAGCCCATGCGGCCGGCATCGTCAGGGAATATCTTCGGGATGTGAACATCACAGTTATGGACTGGCCAGCCAGAAGCCCAGACTTGAACCCCATTGAGCACATGTGGGACGAGCTAAAAAGACGTGTTAGGGCTCGTCAGCCAGTTGCCCAGACGATGCAGGAGTTGAAAACTGCCATAGAAGAGGAATGGGAGATGATCCCTCAAAATTTCATAGAGCGGTTGATAAACTCTATGCCTAATCGTATGAGAGCTGTGGTAGATGCCCATGGAGGCAACACGCGTTATTAAATTAAACCTTTATTTGATAAAATATGTTTATTATTCAAAAATCAATTGCCTTTAACAAGGCGCATATCCGACTTGTTAGGCGTAGCTCCATGTCGTATGGTGTTCTGAATTCAAATTTAAAACAATACGATCGAAAAAAATGGTAAAATGTATCAGGTTTAAAACTGCATCAACAGTTTTTGTTCAATCTAGCAATCATATTTCGGTAGGGGCCATCGAAACCTAAACTCTAAGGTGGGCCAATAGATGTGTCCAGAAGTGTATTATACTGTAAAAGCATGTAGGTAAACGACACATCAAGTCAAACGTGCCACAAATAGACAATCTTTTATTGTTACAACTATAAAGAAAATAGATATCTCTGTTTATATAGATAGCTACTTCATTAAATCAATAAAGAATCTCAGAAAAAATAAATAATATTAAAGTAATAGCGGACAGAGACATGATCTTTTGTAATCTCAGCGCGTGTTTGTGCATAACTTAACTAACTTCGCCGGCAAAAGATAATTCGCCTCAATTAAAAATGGAGATTTCATAAACGAGTGGTCAGAACAGAACAGCGGGTTTAAAACGACCACTTAGCGATATTCCTAATGAATGACTTACTACGTGAATGAATAATAGACGCCAATGAGTGCGTCCGTCCACACAGAGCAAGCAGCCTCGCAAGGCATTTGCTTCGCGCGGCCAATGCCTCGCGAAGCTGCTTGCTCTGTGTGGATGAGTCTATTATTTCTCGACAGAGGCACGAAACTTACAATAGATACGTCACGCCGAGGTGTCATTTTTCGTGCGTCCTGACGTCACAAGCGGACTCTCGAGTTTTGATGCGTTTTATCTTAGTGAATATTCACTAATTTATCAAAAGAATTCTTGACCGAGGCACGAAACAATATACGCTAGCAAAAGCCGACACTGGATGGCTCGGGCGCTCGGTCGATCGCCCGCGGCAGCGCGCGCGCTCTCCTCGGCCGAGACACGTCCACACTCACCGAGCTGCTTCGCGTGGCAAATGCCTTGCGAGGCTGCTCGATGCTGCTAGATATATAATATGTCGCAGTGAAATGAGGATATCAGGGATTTCACGAAATCCCTAGGGATATCACGAAATCCCAGCAGATTTCCAATATTCTTGCTCATTACGTCTTTTTACTAAAAGCATCTAGTGATATGACAAAATACTCATAATTATAAAGTCAGAGATATGTCATTTCACTAAACTAAATGTAGTACGAAGACGTAATAAATAAGAATATTCGACATCTACCGAAATTTCGTGATAGGTATCCCTAGGATTTCGTGAAATCCCTGAATCCTAATTTCACTGCGACATAATTATGTAGACCTCTGTCAGTCATCAATGACCAGAACATCAAGATTCGTTTAGCCGTTCTGACGTGAAGATTTTATTGGAGAGAAAGATTTGACTGCGAGTAGGAGTAGGACTCGAAACTGGGTCTTCTTGGATCAGCACACCTGAACCTGAAGCTTTAACGAATAAGTTATCGCAGCTCCACAAGCGACGTCGAATCTTCATTAACGACGAACGACGACGAACACGACGAACTTTCGCATTTATAATATTAGTAGTCATCTTTTACGGACATTCGCTTTATTGTATTTTCAAAGTTATTATTTCTCTAACAATAGCAACGTTAATAAACTTGAACAAAGATAATTTTGATTTTTGAAAGTTATGCGAAATGAAAGAGCAATTAAACTGTCAAAGGACTGATTATGTCTCTCATCTCTGTTAGTGTCATCGGGAAAAGGATTAAGTATAGTCCTTTTAAAGTAATTATTTGCCACAGTGAAAAAACGGTAAGCGATAAACGAAAACGTTCAGGAGTCCTTAATAGATATTCAACATAATATTCAAGCAGTTAAAGTAGAAAATCGCTTGGCGTTTGGCTACAGGGACAGGGCCTGTAGCCATGTAACAAACTATAAACGTAAACATCAACAGTAGTTTTAATAGATTTTCAACTTTCAGTTCTTGAATAAAGTTGAAAATCTATTAAAGATTACATAGCGTTTTCGTTTTTTCTGGTCGCTAACGCTGGGAAGTTTTAGTTTTAGGGTTTAAAGCTGAAAATTTATTGGAGAGTACCGAGCATTTACGTTTATCGTTTGCGACTAGGCTAGGTTGTACACATTTAATGTTTCTCCCGTTTAGCCAACATAACGTAAAAATAAACTATATTCTTCTTAGCGTGTCGATGGCAATCTAGATTCAGTCTGAACTAGGACACGAGTTTAGCGCCCTCAGAAACGTCAGTTTAACTGATAATAAATAATAAGCTATGAGAGAAAAATATAAAAGAATGAGGGTTTTTTTTTTCAGTCACTTACCATTGTATTTTTCATTGAGTATCGTACTATGGGTGATGTTCTCTCGGAAGCACTGTCTTCTTAAATTAGCAAACCATTGATATTTGGGGTCACTCCGGTAATCAACAACACGAGTGTCATTCGGCATTGTTTTGATATATCACTGTCCGACACCCATTTTAAAACTGTCTTTTAATATTTGCCCGCGTTTTATAGATGTTTCACAATGTAGACACACATTTTTATGTTCCCATCAACGGCGGCATCTGAAACCAAAGATAAGTTAAATCGTTTATCTTAGTTCACAGCCTTTACACTGATCGCTATTGATATATGTGTAAAGATAAAATCTTTGTTTTTGGGGTTCCCTGGTGGTATTTACAACTTGTATGAGAAGGAGTCTGGAAACTTCCACTTCCAACTTGTATGAGAAAAAGTCTGGAAACTTCAACTTCCAACTTGTATGAACGGAAGTTTGGAAACTTCCACTTCCTCTCATACAAGGTGGGAACAAAGATTACTGACAGTGGGAAATAATACCAGCCAATAGGCTTATGTACTGATCAAAATCTTAATTAGTCCGTCTGTTAGGTTATCAAAAATATATATGACTTTTTGTAACGTTTTATCTTAGTGAATGTTCACTGATTTCACAAAAGAAGAAATACGAGTCCACTATTTATCAAAAATCTAACTGAGGGCGGAGATTTGCATTTTAATGATCCCAGAAACTAGCCTATTGTTCCACTGCAGTGCAAAGGATTCTTATCTTTTACTTGTAGATAAGGCACTATCGCTGATACTCAATTTAGGTACGATTTATAGTGATGTTCAAGATGAAACTCGAAAAACATGTACTAATACAAGAATAAATGTCCCATCTAAATAAACTGTAGCTTAATATTTTTTATAGCACGGAACCTTGCATCGGTCTGGGCACAGTCTTATCAGCTGTTTATCTCCAAACGACTCAAGTGTCGAGATAAAACATCTAACGTTAATGGTATTGTTCTAAACATGTTATTTTGACAAATAACATTGCTAATTATTAACTTTGAAATTTAAAACGTTATTGCGGAAGTAGGGCCGAAACGCGCGGTTTGATTCAAATAAGCACACGCGGGACCCCGCGACGGAGCATTTTTGTATAGAACCGCGCGGACATCGGCCCTTATGCTGTGTCATTTCTTTGTCGAGGGCGGTATGGGAAAACTCAATCAATTAAGGTGAGGTTACACCAAATGGTGGAAGATCAAACTTTGACAGATTAAAATACTTGGCAAAGTCGTCTGTGTGTGTTTTAACTTTCCCTTCCAGTGCGTTTTTCGCTAAGGGTATTTTACAACGCATTGATAAAGCCACTGGTTTTCTAATTATCATCATCATCATTGGCAGCCCAGTTCCATCCATTGCTGAAGAAAGACCTCCTATGTTATTGTATATTGGTATGTATTTTGAGCCATGCTTCCCGGAGCCCATGCTTTTCTGAATATCTTCCACCTACCATGCCGTAGGCCTGCCAGCAATTGTTTTACTGCCTCTCGGTAACAATACAGTGAGCGCTCTACTCCAAATGCCATCACCTTGTCTTGCCAAACATCTTCCCTACTTCCACTTCAAGTCCCGCACTCCGATATCTTGGACTTTAGTCCTACGTCGGATTTCTGAATTGCGGAGTCTGTTTTTCAGCAATAGACTTAACTTGGTGCGCTATACATATTGCCTTTTGTGCAACCTATATCTTATATACAGTCTCGTAAGTGAGCGTCTATGTTTTGGTCCCACATACGAATATCGTGGTAGGCAAAACACATAGTACGTAAACTCTACGCATTATGGACATTATGGGTCTTCAAGCCTTGTAATATTTTCATTAGTTTCCTAGTATAATTCTCAAACTTTTTACAAGCACACAGTCTCTTAGAATTTTAAAAAGTTCTTGTTCATCTTACAATGTTCCAATTTAAAGTTTTCTTTCAATTAGTAGGATACTTGAAGCGAGTGATTCATCCCAGAGGCAGTAGAGACGGCGAACTTGGGTTAATAATAAATACAACGCGTTGTACGCGTAATGATAGTTTTATTGCCCAGGTGCTGTTTTATAGTATGTTCAAAAATAATGGTAAAGGTACGGACAGTAATAATTTAAAACTATAGTGATGGAACTAAGGTAAAAACTAGTAAACACGTTACAGGGAAATGAAAACTAATCTGTCTGACTGACAGCACGCTGTTTCTCCACCCTACCAATGGGACGTAATATTAAAAAATGCGCCTTTAGAAAATACCTACTTGCAAAATTTTGGTCGCATACCTCTCGGCGAATTCAGAACTTATTTGAATATCGTCATCCCCCCAGTTACAAACCTAACTCTTCATCACGATCTCTCGATATAGACCTGGAAATCTTGGAACATACCGGTCTCAAGTTGGTTGTTGTAGATCCAATCTAGCTAGATGGGGTATCTATAATCGCCTTATGTCGAACACAATGCGACTATGGAGCCCCGAGACTGGATAAGCCACACCTTGTCTCGTGTGCGTCGAAAATAATTAACAGCAGATCTGAATTAAGCAAAGCCTGCAGCTGTACGATTCTCTAAAAGATTCTACGACGTGGTTTTAAAAAAGACAGACCGTATATGCGCTGTCGCAGCGCTGAGTCCATAAAGAATAGCGCTTAGCTACTTACTAAAAAAAAAACTAAACTAAAAATAAATTTTAAACGTTAAGTTGATTTCAGAGGCGTCTCTAGCCCTTGTGGCGCCCGTGTGCAACTAGTACCCTGGCGCCCTCTAGTCTAGTAGGAGCGGGGTCAAAATGGAATACTAGCAGTTATATTTTCAAACGGAAATTCGGATGCAAATGGTGCAATTTTAAGTAGCCTTTAAATGGCGCAGACCTCAAATGTATATGCGACGTGTCCCCACAGACAATGGCTCACCTTCTCTCCTGTACCGCAAGTCCTGTCACCTGTACACTTGACGACCTTATGACTGCATCAGTGAGCGGGGTTCGCGTAGCTGAATTTTGGGCTAAACAAAATATATAAAATAATTTGCCATCGACACGCTAATAAGATGGCGCAAAATGTCGCTTTCGCAAAATGTCTCCTGGTAGTAAAACCTCTTTTTCGCAAAATGTCGCTTTCTCATAATGTCGCATTCACAGAATGACTCCTTAAAAGGTCGCTTTCTCATAATGTCGCTTTCACAGAATGACTCCTTAAAAGGTCGCTTTCTCAAAATGCCTCTTTGGTAGAATATCTCTTTCGCAAAATGTCGCTTTAGTACAGCTTGGCAAAAAACAGTAGAAAACCGGAAGTCGCCACTGTCTTCTCGCTACCAGCACTTTGAATGATTTTATTTTATTTATTTTCACTTATTACGTTAGTTTTATGGCACAATAATAAATCTTACAAACCTGCGTCTTTGTTTACATCAAATATCAAATATTTTAAAACGTTGTCAGCAAATAAAAATATTAGTTCCGTTTCAAGACGTTCTGGCCAAGCTGTAACTTAGAAAAAAGTTAGCCAGGGTTAAAAGAAAGGTCGTTTTTTTTACCGACTTCAAAAAAAAGGAGGTTATCAATTCGACCCGTATGTATGTAATATTATCAGAACTGCCCAGTTTTAATTCATGTTAGTCTATATCAGCGTCTGAACAAATGTGCCAAATTTCATAAGTGTATGTATGTATGTAAGTATGTATGTATGTATGTTTTTATGTTTGTGCACGCATATCTCCGGAACTACAAGTTCGATTTAAGTATTTTTTTTGTTGTACTAGGTATTGTTCAACTTAGGGTACACTGCAAGTTTCATCAAAATCGGTTCAGTAGTTTTTGAGATAGGGAGTTTTTTGCCTAGTTGGGTTGTAGATTTTTAAAGTCGATTGTAAGTTTGGTCTTTGGCTGAACCGATTTTGATGCACGTCACAAAAGTATTTGTTACATTCTAGGGAAGGTTTTAGTATATAACAATCATGGATATCTCGTGACGTTGACCGCATAGATCCGTTTTTGTTGCTGACTAGGATTAAAGATTTCTAAAGACGCCGATTATACGAAGATTTTTGTGGAATATCTGAACTAAAAAGGGTAAAATAAAAAAAGAACCGACTTCAAATCAACCACAAAAAAGTTTAAAATAACTTTTCTTTCGGAAGTCGGTGGCAATAGTCAATGAATTAAAAAACAAAGCCACCGACTTCCGAAAAAAAAACAACCTTTCTTTTAAACCTGGCTAAGTTTTTTCTAAGTTACTAGCGCTATATATTTTGCGAGAGAGATTTCCTGTGACAAAAGCGACTTTTTGATAAGGAGTCATTCTTTGATAAGGAGTCATTCTGCGAAAGCGATGTTATGAGGAAGCGACATTTTGCGAAAGAGACATTTTACTACCAGGAGACATTTTCCGAAAGCGACATTTTGCGCCTGAGCCATTAGAGGGCGCTTGGCGCCCCCTTAGATTCGGCGCCCGCGTGCGCCGCACACCCTGCACTATAGGTAAAGACGCCTCTGGTTGATTTACTTGAAGCGTTGCTTTGTTAATGTGCTACTTCAACAAAATTCAAAACTTGTAGTAAAAATGATTTAGTAAAAAAAACTAGTCAGCTAGTCACGTACTGCCGACTTATTTTGTGAACGTGGAAGAGGAAAAAGGAGTATGTAACGATCATAACAGATAGGGTAGCAAGACTGTCTCAAAATAGCACCACGGCCCTGGAACGAAAGGCAACTGAAGGAACAGGTTGGATGTTGGTCGGTCAAGTCTGAGAGTCATTTCCACTCCATCCAAGGCGAAGAGGACTCATTTGATGAATTTACAAACTTAAAAATAATTCTGTAAATTCTGCCTACCCCAGAAAAAGGCATGCGTTTATGTAAGTAAGATTGTGAAATCCATTTTGTCAGTCTCTGGTAGATAACAAAAGCGAGAAAAAGAGTTCTAAATGAATTTATTAGGAATTCACTGTTAAGCCTCCTACAGACACACGCGATTAATCGCGCTGCGACAACGAGCCAAGCTAATTTCCACTCTAAAAATACTGCGAATGGACCGCGACATGTCGCCCCGCGCGATTAATCGCGTGTGTCTACAGGAGGCTTTACTTTTTCAGTAGTTTCCTTTTATATAATATCGACCCACTTTTTTCCCATGGGGTAAGCAGCCAGTACACCTACAATACACTTAAACATAATATACTCGTAATCCCACCCAAACTAAAAGAGTATCTTTGTCGAGATTGCGTGAGGGGGAGGACAGCCTCCAACCTCACGAACCAGCCGCCGCGAGAGACGCCCACGGCAACTGACATCGCGAGGCGATGTCCGGCATGTGGGCGGCGAGTAATAATAATCATGGCCAGTCTTGGTCGACGGCGCGTTGTGTCCCACGCCTGCCTCAAGGAGCTTTCAGCAATCTGACGGCTATTGGAAGAACACGGTGGGTTTTAATCAGTACGGTCTGACTCCACCCACAGCGGGAGGACTCATTTGACGGTTTCACCTTCTAAAAAAGAAGGTATCTTTGACTTAGTTTTACGTTTGTACTCACACGTCGGTTGCAGGTATTACACAGTTGACCTTTTAAAATAACATTACTAACAAGGTCAGTGTGTGTCCTTCTAGGGCAATCTAGGGCGTCCTCTCCCTGCGTTGTTGCACACGACTTTATAATAAAGTAAAGTCTTTAGTGATATGTATTAAGTTCAAAGTAACAATAGTAAGTTCATCATCATCATCATCTCAGCCATAGGACGTCCACTGCTGAACATAGGCCTCCCCTTTAGATCTCCACATATACCGGTTGGAAGCGACCTGCATCCAGCGTCTTCCGGCGACCTTTACAAGGTCGTCTGTCCACCTCGTTGGTGGACGTCCTACGCTGCGCTTGCTAGTCCGCGGTCTCCACTCTAGCACTTTTCGACCCCATCGGCCATCTGCTCTGCGAGCAATATGGCCTGCCCATTGCTACTTCAGCTTGCTAATCCGGTGGGCTATATCGGTGACTTTAGTTCGTCTACGGATCTCCTCATTTCGGATTTGATCACGTAGAGAAACACCGAGCATAGCCCTCTCCATAGCTCGCTGAGCGACTTTGAGCTTTGACATGAGGCCGATAGTGAAAGACCACGTTTCGGTGCCGTAAGTCATCACTGGTAACACACATTGGTTGAAGACTTTCGTCTTGAGGCACTGAGGTTAGGAACAATAGTTTAGCTTTTTGAAAATATTGATTTTATCAAACGCCTACCGGATGCGAGAGAGATTTGTTTGAGGAGATTTATCCGTGTTTGAGGAGATTTATGTGGCCGCAAAACTCCTAATTGTTCTAGTGATCGTAAGTATCAGGTCACCCACCAGATTCAACACATGTCCCAGGCCAGGCAAAGTTATCGGGTTACTCAGAAGAATTTTTTCCTTACGTTTTTTTCAAAAGGTTTGATATAGTTACAAGCTTCAGAATTCTTTTTGGAATCACATTTATTGGCTTGGAATAGAAAATTAGGGTAAATAAGTCATCCATTATCAAATTGGGTCAAAACAGCCAAAGGTAAATTCCGATATACCATGGATGTACCATGATATAGATAGATAGAATACACTTTATTATGCACACCACATTAATTAAACATCTGTGACACAATGAGAGGTCTTATCGCTAAAAGCGACAGACAACCTTTGCATGGATTTGAAGAAGAGGGAGAAACAATACTGGTAGTCTATGGTGTATAATTTGCATATAAAATATGTACAAACATAATACAAACATTATACGTATAAAATAATGTCTATCTATAAAATAAGAAAGAATGGATGTGCATATTTCAGAGCTAATCCCAGTAATTAACTATTTGGCTCGGGTAAGGATAACAAAAGGGATGATGCTGGTCTGAGATAACAAAGATACGTCTGTTAATAACGAAATTAGACCGTTTGTCTTGTAAAAAGTAAAAGTTTATTTGAACCAGCTTCTGTCTAAACGAAGAGCACGATTTGAGGTCATTGAACAGTTAGAAGCGCTCCACAGGATCTGAGGCCTTATCACGATTTTTCACGTTTATGTGTAAATTGAACGGGGACTTTGATGTTAATTTTATGGATAAAATTACACTAGAGCCGCTTTTTCATTTTCTATACAATTTACGGCTAAATACTTCAACTACGCTCTACGGCCAAATACGTAAAATTCATGCTAAGGCCTCTGAATCAGAAAAATCTGGAACCGTTTCGTCTCACCGTATATGTACAAGTTCTTCAATGGTGGTAATGAATCGATGAACATTGGGTAGCATGTTTGCAGGATAGGAGGAGCGAGGAGCTTCCCCAAAGTTGTCATAGCTGGACGAGAGACGAGAGGGGATTATGTCCAGCAGTGAGTTTATAGTCTGTTATTATATTTCATACTTTTCAAACAACACGAATATTAATAGCAAAGCCATTAAATCTCTGGTAGCGCAAAAAAATTAAACACCTTTGAAGTTATATGACAGTTATACTGCGCAGAATTCTACTATGTATAAGAATAGTTTACTACAAGTGGAATGCTGGAATAATGTGGGATGCCCATTAGACATCACGTGTAAATTATGGCATTTTTTTCGCAAGGTGGGCAGCGTTATTTTATCTAAATGCTTCGATACATTCACTTCTTATTAAAGTTTGCTCCTCAATATATAGACGCCACGGCTAGTGGATCTTTATCAAAGGATAATGTCGTCGGTAATAAATCAATTTACTTAATTGAACATCCTTAATTGTCGCGATCTCCGTCAGCGACAGAGGGGCTGGCACAATCTCAGTTATGTCAGAGAGTGACAAATTCTCGTCACCTGTCGAAGAAGTAACGACGCGAAATAGGAGAGCATCTGTCTATATTTGAACCAGCCATAAATCTTTGACAAGGCCGCGTCAAGATATGCTTTTGCTCGTATTGATTCTTACTAAGGTTCCTCCTACAGCACATACATATGTCGATAAATATGACGAATTGCGGGATGCTTCACATTAAATTATGCGTAACATGAGTGGAAGAAAACTGGCATAATATAAATTTATATGCGAACAGCTGCTATCTAGCAAACTACTGAAAGAGATGAAAATAGATTAGTTTACTGATACGATAAAGTACGAAGAGAGATAACTGTAAAACACAAATTATTTGTGCGTTAACCACTCAACGCGGCGTTTTAGGAGGCGCTGTTCAATTTGTGTCATTGCCAATACTACGGGAATACGGGTTTAAGCGTCAATATCTTCAGGATAAACGCAGATTTCATATAGTAGAGGCGGGAATGCCACATCAAGTGAATATTTGTATAATTTCTCGCAATCGTTTACATACTACGGTAGACCAGAACTGTTATTTTTTAAAATGATTAGTGTACTTACCTGAACAGGTTTATCACAAAAACGGATTACATTAAAAATGAAAAATAAGTCTAGGTTTTGGATAATCTTAACAAGGCCACGATACGATAGTGTACTGAGGAGACGTTATCTTAAAAATGCATAAACAGCAACAAATACAGAGTCTTATCTTATTCATTCTTTTATCTGTACATTCGTATACTGTATTCTGTTTGCGTGGGTGTGTTTCCTATGTACCTCATCAGCCTGTTCCCAAGGGCCGGCTTCCATTCTAACTAGTGATGTGCTGACTATGAAATTGGCCGACTAGTCGGTCAAGCCCATCATTCTTGTCAGTGGATTTGGTACTATCGTTTGTTATCGGGCTAGTATCTATTGCCGTACTTGCAATGATGAACGAAAAACAATAGGGTAATAGACTGAAAAAAAATAGTCCGTCAGTTAGATTTTCGAATTATATTTGACCAGTATTTTTACCGACTTCAAAATAAAGGAGGTTATCAATTCGACCTGTATGTATGAAATATTTCCAGAACTGCCCCGTTTTCGTAAATCTATACCAGCGTTTGAACAAATGTGTATGTTTGTGTTCGCATATATCCGGAACCAGACCATACATCAACTGGACCATAGCCTAATTAGTACAGTAATAAATATAATAAATAAATAAATATATTTGCATAAGTTGATAAAAAATGCTATGCATATTGCTTTACCGCGGCAGTCCTCGAGTGCCACACGTTTTTTTTTTATTTTAAAAGAATAAAATCGCCTCCCGCCTACCTAACAATAACGATTAATAATAATCAACATAACAATCAACCCAGCTGACTAGTCGGCTCTTTTAAGCGAATAGTGACACAATGGTGTCTGACTACTCACTACATCTCTAATGCTGGTGACTATTTTACTTGAGCAACTATCTGCGTGACCTTCACATCCCAGTTACCTCTTGGTGTGGCTGCCATTTTAACGAGATTGTCGTGAACGTAGGTACCCATTTTACTAGGAGCGGTTACATACTGCGTAAATACCTACATGTGGTAAGACTGGTGGACTTTCTTATCTTGTCAGACTGCAAAAGATCTACCAGTGACAGCCGAGTCTTGAGTTTAGCTTAATTTAGCTTACATTATGTTTTAGACAAGGAGGAGATTAAATATTGTTTAATGCTGGGGCCACACCAACGCGAGAAAAGTTAAACATCTACGATGTTGTGGTATTATGTCGGTTAAAGTCCATTATTGCCAAAATGAACGGCATTTTTCTTTAGTGCGGCCCCCGCAAGAGAAATGGTCACTTATTCACGGACGACGAACCGTGCGCGCTGTTATTTATTTTTGAGACCTTGATTCCTTTGTACCTATTTGGAAAAATAAACACAAATGAGTACGTCGTGTTTCCTTGTCTAAGGTTGAGATAAAAAGTCGTTGCTAAGCATCTGTCAAAAGTATTACTTCGGAAAGTACTACTTTGGCTTACCTAAACCTTGGCTGTTGCTTAGGTACGACTTTTTATCTCGGCCTACGTGTAGGTAAGCTTGCTTATTTGTTTCAAAGTGATTTGAGAATGCAGCTAATTAGCAGTATTAGATAGCTTCTTACGAGTCCGCGTTACCACTCTTGACCTGTGGAAATATGTGGTACTACATTTTTTATTTGCAATTTCATGTGATGACATACACACTAGCGTACCGTCAAAATGACTTCAGTAGTGGCGGTATTATCCGTCCGCAATTTGATTTTTAGACGTTACTTACGTTCATACATCTTCTTTTGTTTTATTGACGGACTTAGAAAGAACCTTAAAGGTAGGGACAAACTGAACCCACGTACGCAACGTATGCAACGCGTTATTAAATCTAAACGGTTGAATTTCTATGCCTAGAAACACACTTATCAGTTACAGTATTTCGTATGATAAGTGATAAGGAGAGCAGTGGTGGCCCAGCGGTATCGGCCTCGACTTACGAGTAGTAGGTCGTGGGTTCGAACCCCGTCAGGTGCATTACTTTGTGTAATTTATTTCAACACCACTGCTCTCAAAACGTTGAAGGAAAACATCGTGAGGAAACCGGCATGTCCTAGAACCAAAAAATTCGAAGACATGTGACATCTACCAATCCGCACTGGGCCCGCGTGGTAGATTACGGCCCACTCCCTCTCACAGAGAGGAGGCCTGTGTCCTAGCAGTGGGAACATTTATAGGCTGATGATGATGATGTATGATAAGTGTGTTTCTAGGCATAAAAATTCAACCGTATAGATTTAATAACGCGTTGCATACGTTGCGTACGTGGGTTCAGTTTGTCCCTACCTTTACCGTAGTAGCGTTTACAAAAAATAAATTTACATTATGAAAACGTAGCAGCAGTATAGAGAAAAGCCTGGGCACTGGGTACTGTAGGGATCGGCGTGTGATAGATTAAATAAAAAGGAATATTTGCGAATTAAAATTATATTCAATGACAAGCGCACATTACAACTGTTTTCTCATTCTGGAACGTACTAGACAATTCTTCTACAGTACTGAGAAAGCAAACTTCTGAAGAAAAGAGAGGGCCTTAATTATAAATTGTGTTTCATTGTGTTATGTTAGACGTTACATTACACGCTGTTATAATTGGTGGTTTCCTGCTCTCTAAAAAGGTTGCGGTTTCATACAAAGCGGGAAGGAATGAACGCGTTTGTTAAGTTTTGTTGCATGTACGTACAGACGCCAGCAAATCAACCATATCACAATTAAATAGGGGAAGCTTAATGTTCGATTAGTAAAATGTGACAAATTGGGGTAGTTTGACCTATTGGCGTCAGAAACAGTTTGTCGTGCTGACTATGAACAGGTCAAACTTAATTGTGCCTGCATAAAAAATTTGACGCCTAAGTGTAATTTTATTGTGAACTAGGTGACCTTTTTTTTGCGTGGTAAAATCATCGAATGAGTCCTCCCAACCAGGGCAGGGCGGTAGGGACTGTCAGACTCGTACTGACTAAAATCCACGGTGTCCTTCAATAGCCCTTTGTGTTCCGGGGTCACGGTAATGAGATACGTCCCGCGACCCCGGCAGGCTTTGGCCCTCTAGAGGGGGGCCCCGTCATTATGCTGACGCTCTTTGAGGCGCGCGTGGAACACAACGCGCCGTCGACCTGGGCATGGTCCATGGTCGAACGGCGAGTTGCCCATCTAGAGGGCCAACCAACCTGCCGGGATCGCGGGACTTATCTCATTACCGTGACCCCGGAACATAAATGGTTATTGAAGAACACCGTGGATTTTAGTCAGTACAAGTCTGACAGTCCCTCCCGCCCTGCCCGGGGTGGGAGCACTCAGTTGATGATTTTACCACGCTAAAAAAAAAAGTATGTTCCACAACGAAGACAAAAATTGTGCCTCTGCTTAGTTTTTTTGTTACAAGATGGATTGTGTTCATTTCGTAACCCGCTGTCGCTCCGCTTATAGCAAGTCGCAACCTTTAGTCAATTGCGCAATAAAAACTCCCGCCTAAATGTAGCCAGAGTTGTCCTTCATCCCAGTTTGTATATTATTGTTGACTAAGCCGTAAAGTTCGTGACGTATGACAGTGGAAAACAAGGAGAAAATACTTGCTTGTTGTGTTAAGACTAGAAAGGTAGGAAAAAGTAATTAATTTCCTATTTTAATATGAATTGAATATTGACTGCAGGCTGCGCTGCCAGTCGCGAGTTCGATCCCGGCACTGAAAAAATATTTGTAACACCTACAAGTAGTTGATCCGGGTCTCAGTATTTGTGTATACACCGTGTTCCGGACGATATACATAAACTTCGACCAGATGTTCAAACCACGGAAGTAAGCATTTTTCATTATGGACACATTATTAAATTCTTATTTTTTATTTTTTGTTAATTTTCATACAAACTAAATACCTAGACGTAAATAACCCGATATGCATGCCTCTTTATCCGAATTGGCAACGTCATTCATAACATTTGGCGGGCTGAAACAAATGAAATGCAAATAGTATTTGATAGATTTCAAATTAAGATACTTTCTCACTGCATAGCTCAATTAAATTTCATTAAATGAAATTACAAATATCTTTGTAACGAAGCCTTTTTAAGTACTACTTCCTTTGTTGGATTTGATTTGTAAAAGCCATAGAAGTATTTGCTAAAGTTTATGGATAACGTGAAGAACACGGTGTATATGAGTTCTATGTTGGTAAATGTATCCCCGACATAGAAGAAAATACTAGTTTGGGGATAGTTTTTAGGGTTCCGTAGCCAAATGGCAAAAACGGAACCCTTATAGATTTGTCATGTCTGTCTGTCTGTTTGTCCGTCCGTATGTCACAGCCACTTTTTGTCGAAAGTATAAAAGCTATCTTGTTGAAACTTGGTAGGTAGATGTATTATGTGAGCCGCGTTAGGATTTTCTCACAAAAATAAAAACAAAACAAAGTTTGGTAGTGCCCTCCATACTTAGAATTGTAACTCAAAAATTTTTTTTTTCACCAAACCCATACGTGTGGGGTATCTATGGATAGGTCTTTAAAAATTATATTGAGGTTACTAATATTTTTTTTTTCTAAACTGAACAGTTTGCACGAGAGACACTTCCAAAGTGGTAAAATGTGTGTGTCCCCCCCCTGTAACGTCTAAAATAAGAGAATGATAAAACTAAAAAAAATATATATTGTAGACCTCAAAGAAAACTTCCAACGAAATTGGTTTGGATGAGATACAGTTAGCAGTTTTTGTGATATAGTACATTTTCAAAAACCGCAAATATAACTTTGCCATTCATACAAACACTATGAAAAACATTTTTTTTTATTGTTTGTGTATATTACTTACTCATCTCAATATAATTATATCCCTAATCTATGCTTGCTACTACGGAATCCTTCATGGGCAAGTATAACTCGCACTTGGCCGGTTTTTTAAATGATGAAAAACAATGAAAGAATAAAATAATTCTTTCTTAATCACAAAATAAATATGTTCAAAAAATTTAATAAAACGAAAATTAAATACAATTAATTTTATTTCCATTTCCTATCCTGGCATACTTATCCACTTGTAATTTTTAACTGAAGAAAAAAATCTTTTTCAAAAAAATGTATTTTTTTTAGAAAAAGTTTTTTTTTTCATCAGTTTGGGAAGTCGGTGGCTTTGCTTTTTAATTTCATTAAGTTTTTTGCCACCGACTTCCGAAAGCAAAGTTATTTGGTAGGTTATTTTACCCTTTTTCGTGGTCGTTTTTGAAGTCGGTTACATTTTTTTTAAAAAGGTTTTTATTTTACCCTTTTGAGTTTAAATATTCAACCCAAATTCTTGTCTTATACATAACTTTCTTACATATGCACTAGAATTTTATTATCCGTAGCACCGATTATAACATCGCCCGTGCACATAATAAGCTAAATATGTTCATAAAATAAAAACTACTGAACGAAACTAATCGATTTTTTTATGGGACCAAATGTCAGGTATTCTGCATCGAACAATAACCCATATGGGTGCAAAGTTCTCATCAATTTAAATAAATTAAGTCCAAATATAAGGTAGCTGCTGTAAACCGTTGAGGAGTTCCCTGGACAGTTCTTCGTCTTCATTATCAGACCCCTAATGATAGTTACAACCCATCTTGGTGGAATGTTCTCATCAATATAAAAGAATGAAGTCCAAATATATGGTAGCTGCTGTAAACCGTTGAGGAGTTCCCTGAACAGTTCTTCGTCTTCATTATCAGACCCCTAATGATAGTTACAACCCATCTTGGTGGAATGTTCTCATCAATATAAAAGAATGAAGTCCAAATATATGGTAGCTGCTGTAAACCATTGAGGAGTTCCCTGAACAGTTCTTCGTCTTCATCATCAGACCCCTTATGACAGTTACAACCAATCATGGTGTAAAGTGCTCATCAATATAAATGAATAAAGTCCAAAAAAAGGGAACTTCTGTAAACCATTGAGCAGTTCCCTGAACTGTCCTTCGATTCCATCACCCCTAATGACAGTTACAACCCATCTAGGTGCAAAGTTGTTGTGGATCGAATCGTTGAGGCGTTCTCTCGACTGTCTCTCGACTCCATCATCAGATCAACTCCAAACCTTTATTAAATTGTAGTGCTTTAAACTTAATGATAAAACTTACAAACGCACTAGTCGCCCCTACGATTTTTGAAAGTTCGCCTCGATTTCTCTGGTCTTCCATCATCAGACCTTGATTTCCTTATCATGGGACCACCTCTGAAATGTCTTCTTTTCAACAAAAAAAGAATTATTAAAATCGGTTCATAAACGACGAAGTTCTGCGCGAACACACACAAAAAAGCATATATACGGTCGAATAGAGTAAACCTTTTTTAGAAGTCGGTTAAAAAATACGGTACTTCAGGAAATACCAGGCAAAAAACAAAAGTTAGGCTCCGTTAGTAACTAGTTTAGTCGCATTCAATTACGTAAATCCACGTTGACTGATGGAACACGGACTCCAGTTTAACTGAAAAAGGCTGTGTCGATTCAATTAGATTACCCTGTTGTGACAAAAATTCTAAGATATTTTTGTCTCGTTTTTGGTCGAAATCGGGTCGCCTTCTTTTCCAGTAATTTCGCCACCCTCTGTTCCAATTCCAATTCTTCCACTTTGGAAATCTGTGAGGAGACTTCCTGTATTTTTTTCTTAAGGATAACAAACAGCTGCGCAATAATACTGAATATTTACTTCAGAAGGTACATTTTTACTTGAGTAAGCTTCAAACAAACTCAGGCAAACTTAGTTTGGCCTACTTTTTACGACTGATGATGAATTTAATCAGCTTTCGATATGTTACAGTACATTTCATAAGTATGATTAAATGTCGTAAAACGTAGCATATGTATATACTCGTCAAAACAAAATAAGGACCACTTTTTAAATTGCACTTTAAACAAGTACTGCTCTTATTCTGGGTACATAATAAATACTAAATATTTTGTTATGGTTTCTTTCAAGTATTAATATTGTTTCTACTGCATAATTGGAAATTCATAACTTTTTTTAAATTAGATATTTGAGATTACTTAGAATTACCGGTATGGTTTTTTTTAATTTTCAAACTTCTAACGGAGTTTTCTTCGACTAATACAGCAAGCAGGCTATAATGATCTTTCAATCTCATAATGTCATGTATTCGGAGACATGTGGACGCAAAAACAGGCACTTGGGGTGTCACCCTAATCCAGGGGGCCCGTAGCCAGAAGAGGTAGGTTTAATGGTGGAATATTCCCAACGAGTGGTTCAAAATGCTTGAAACTGGTCTTAAAAGACGGGTAATATCACCAGACGCCGTAATCAAGGAAGAAAGTAAGTAAGTAAAGCCCAAGAAGACCATTAAGTTTGTTTAACCGCGCAAATAGAGCGAAAATCTACTGCGCGGACCGTACAAACTCCATTGCGTCGAGCTACAGGCACCCCTATAATTGACTACACTATTTCGAATCGACTCCATAAAGACTAACAATACTCTAGAAGATGCTTGGTTCGCCTCCAGTTACCTGCAGCGTATGGTGCAAATCGTGAAACATTTGCGAAAGAGAAAATTTATTGAACTGTTTTGACTGGGCTTCATTGCTTTTTACTGATGACTGGTGGGTTATTTTTTTCAATAAAAACTGATTCATAAGAATGTAGAGAAGATCTAAACAACAGGTTTCAGATCCTTGTTCTGGCGAGTTCTGAGTTATGCTCTGGGGCGGTTATCTCTATCACGCAAAACTGAGCTCGCACTTCTTAACGAGGGTGCTGTAACTCCTCAAAATTGCGTAGAGAATATGGTGCAACTCCACATTATCCCATTCGCACAGCAAGGAATACCTGAGTTCTTCTTGAAGCAGGATAATGCTCGAGCGAACACGACGTGACTAACAGTGCACACATTCCCTTACGCTCGAATTACGATGTTACAGTGGACACTCAGGATTTTTACCTGAGTTCTATTGAGCATTTAAGAGATGAGTTAAAGAAGAGTGGAAAAGAAAGTAAAATTCCCATCCACACGCAGCTGGATCTCATAAATTGTCTGAAAACTTGCTGGTAGCTATCCCAAAAGAAAATGTTCGGTATTTTAATCCAGACCATTCCACCTCCCATAAAATGAGCAGAACAGAGAGAACAGAGTTAAAGAGAAGCTTAAAAGAACACTTTGGAACATTAGAGACGTAATTTTTTCGATTTTTTTATGTTTTACGTAACTTGATACATTCCTGCAATTCCTCACTTTTCATTCAATTTGGTTTATTTTAACGATTTATTGAAATACATATTTAGTTTTTGTGTATTTCCATCTAAAACCATTAATATTAATCAGATTCAGTCATTGTAACTAGTAATATTTAAACATTATTTAATAAATCGATAAAAACCAGGTGGCCCTTATTTTGTTTTGAGGCCCTTATTTTTGTGAATTCAAGTCAAACCTGTAATTTTTTAAAAAATACTTTGCCCACATCAGAATTTTTTCCTGAGTCGTAGGTGCGTTTACAAACATAGAAACACACAAACACTTAAACCCGACACAACCAGTTGTAGATCATAAATAAATTGCTACGTGGGGGAATCGAACCCGCAACACACTGCGCCAATCGTGCCGCTATTGACGCTGAGGTTTTTTTATGGGTACACTTCGGAGACTACGGTATTTTGACCGAACGCGTTAATTTTCTTAACCACATTGTACTATAGATCAGGCAACATACCTACAACAGGCAAATGCTCCGTGAAAATAGGCGTAATATACACATAATTTTGGTTCTTTCATGGTTTCCTGGACAAAAACTCATCTTGTCGCCTTATAGCCCTGTGGGTTAAGCGTTAATTTAATACTTGGGTCAAGTGTATCGTAAATGGAGATTATGTTACAAGACCAAGATTGATATTGTGTTGTTACAATAGATGCGTAGGAGTAGATCATGAGCGCAGGGAGCACATAGTTTAGGTAGGTAGTTAGCGGTTTTTTAGCAAACTAAGTTGAGTTTCTAGTCCGTCAACTTTAGTCTCGAATCAGAGAAAAGCAAATCGTTTGCTTGAATTCCAGCAAATAGTTTGTTTGTTATTTATAGTAGCAATTGTGCTGTTTTTAGGGTTATGTACCTAAAAACAAGATACGGAAACCTTGTATGATCACTTTGTTGTCAGTCTGTCTGCCTGCTGATATTTATTATTATGTGGGATATATTTTTAGTTTTAGCGGGCGAAACCACTGGGACATGGCCCGCGCCCTACGCGGGCCACATAGAAATGACGTAAGACGCAGACGGGGTGGAGACATATGTCTCTTCGGCGTCTCTTTCATACAAAATGTATAGAAGCGTCGCGAACGTGAACACACAGAAGAGACGCGTCGCGGGCGCGACTCTCATACATTTTCGCCCGCCCGCGACGCGTCCTCGTCTTACGTCGTTTCTATGTGACCCGCGCCTAGGACATTGCTAAGTTTTCGTATGGGATAAAAATTTTCAACTATGGAACCCTTCATTGTGCGTGGTCCGATACGCATTTTTTTTAGCGTGGTAAAATAATCAAATGAGTCCTCCCACCCAGGGCAGGGCGGGAGGGACTGTCAGACTTGTACTGACTAAAATCCGCGGTGTCCTTCATTAGCCCTTTACGTTCCAGGGTCACGGTAATGGAATAAGTCCCGCGACCCCGGCAGGCTTTGGCCCGATATGCATTGGCCATTTTTTTTTAATTTTCCATACCCGAATTAGTAGTATATACTTTTAAAAAAGAAGATTGGTTCAAATTGAATAATTCATTAGAACTATTCTTGATATAGTTATGTGTATTAGATAAAAGTTTAAACTTGTGTATTGTGTAAATAATAGTGTTTTTGGTGTAGCAAATGAATTCCTGATTTCAGTGAATAAGAATACCTACGTGACGTGACTGGTAAGCGCCGCGTTCTCGCTTACAGCCCCTTCACGACCTTGCCCCTGTGAGCCGTGGTTTAGCATGGGGCGGCGAGCGATAAGATCAAATGTATAGAAATGTTTGAAGAGGCGTTTGCCCAAAGCGAAAACGCACGCGGTTTTCTCGATCAAATCGGTGAGCGGCGAGTGTTGTTCGAAGCGGCAGGGTATAGCGATGACGACACGGTTATCGCGATGGCTGAGTGAATAATTTTGAGAGAGGTTTGATTCCGCAAGAAACAAATGTTTGCATGGTAGTTGATTTTTTTGTAGAACAATCATGATAACAGGCGAAAGACACAGTGTTTAAAAAAATACAAAAACCTTCGGACCATGAGGAATTTTAGTTCGCTTATTTCGACTGTGGGAGTGGCTCTTACGAATAAAGTTTATTCGGCAAATACAGAAGCAAATTCATTAATTGTTTTCATAACGTCCATATTAGGTACTTCTATGGAAATTAATTTAGTTGCATATGGTTTTAATCCATGACAAGAACCTAAGTAAAAAAGAGAATTTTATGTATTTTTTTTTTTAAATGTGGTGATTGATTATTGTGTTGTATTACAATTCTTTGACCTAGTAAACATTTTTATTTTTAATTGAATCTGCCTAAAAGTGCGGGTGGCTCCCAAAAACAAAGTCGTGCTCTAGTGTAGGCGTCCCTTTTACCTGTTGCTCTGAGTACTACCATGTCATTAAGTACCAATTTCCCAACAGTTGAATACCAGTATTTTATATGGGCTTTTGGTACAGATTGGTTGTTACTGGTTCAGTGCCGACGTATTTGTACCGGCAACAGATACTGTATACCTACCTTACAAGGGAGTACCGTACAGCGTACCGTACAACTATAATACGAGTATCTTCATCTTTTAAAAGTATAAAAAATAATAGGTATCAAAGTACTCCTCCGCAACGCTGTCATGCCCCGAAACGTGCCCAGAAGACATGGAAGCATTGCTACGTTGAAAGGCAATGCTTATTCTTTGACCAAAGAAAGAGCCCGTCTTATACCAACATAAAAAAAATAGGATGGAATAACAGGAGACGCCATCATTAAAGGGTGTACTTATTTACGGACCTAACAAAGCCATGTAAGCAGATACTTAATTATCACTAAGATCTTCGAGACGTGTCAGGGATCAGTGAATTCTGAGGCGACTTACTCGTTTTATTAAGCTATTGCATAGCTTTTATCGCAGGCTCTGATTCTAAACGGCCAGCTACAAAAGGAGTTTTCACAATGAAACCTACTTATATAATTCTCGTAGGCAACAACAACATTTTAAATAGATTTAATATTCTCGTTAAATATACGCGGTGGGAGATTTTATTATTAAAAAAAAAAATGTTATGCAATAGCTTCATCGCGGCAGTCACCGAGTGCCACATGTATTTTTTTTATCTAAAGATAGGTTCGCGTTTGACCACTATCTCTCCTCATAGTAAGCGAAGATGTGGCCGACGCGACGGTGAGGTACGCTTGCCTAGAAGTAACTGACTTACTCGTTGTATTAACTGTTTTGTTTTGCACATCTATACTAATATGTAAAGTTTGTTTATTTGTTTGGTTGAACGCGCTAATCTTAAGAAATATTGGTTCGAAACTTCGAATTCAAAAAGTATTTTTGTTTTGCATAGTCTATTTAGCGAGGAAGGCTATAGGCTATAAAATATCACGCTACGACTGATAGGAGCCGAGCAGCGGGGTGAAACCACGGGGAACATACTGTAACGTTGACGGGCTCATTTTACCCAAATCAGCGCATAATCGATTTTTTTTTAATTTGTCTGTTTCTCAACGAAACACCGAGTTCGAATTTCGGAAGTGCAGGGGCCTTACCACAAGCTCTTAACGCGATCCAGTTTATGACCTAAACTGAACAATTCTTCTAATTCGTACCATGACGTCAGTTTAACGATCAATCTAGTAGACCATGCCATCTGACAGCGATTGTGCCAAACTGAGTCGCAAGTTTAGGTTTCATTCATTCAATTTTGTACTGGTTTGGTATCATGATGTCTTATAGCAGCTCAACTAAAACGCTCAAACTGTCAAAATAAGCAATCCAATGAAAGTTACTATTTCTTTAACATAAACTGAAACGTTTGGTGAATTATTGATGAATATAAAGGTTTTTAGTGGATTTTTTACAAAAACCAACGTAAGTGTACTTTAATATTTCTTTTAAAGTTTAAAATACCTATCCTACATACATTTTTTCAACCGCATTTGGTTTTCTCTAACAGTCTGATGATCTATTTTATTGAGTTTTTGAACGTAAGAGGCTCCAGTTTAGCGGTCAGTTGGACCCCTTCAATAATGATAATGCCGAATTCATTAGGCGCTACAGGCTCTCTAAAAAAACAAAGTCATTTGAAAAGTTTTTGGTGAAAAAGAGACAACGCTATTTAATAATAGCGTTGTCTCTTTATCACCAAAAACGTTTCAGTTACAAATTGCGATGTTTCATTCACTGTTAACGATCCAAATGACGCTGAGCGCATTGGTCGTCATGGTACGACTTTATGCGATGCAGTATATGGACCTAGATTGAAAAGTCTTGCTTTTGAATCGTTTTTAATTAGTTTATGGTAGGCTTTCTGTTCAATAAACTGTGCTTTTCTAAATCGATGCTGAAACTATTATTATAATACGTGGGCGAAGGAACACAGTGGGAACTCGCGCTTGTATCGCGGCTGTTCAAAGTTTGCATCGCTGCAGCAACTTTGAGTGGGCGTGGCTCTAGTAATACTCGCTACAATACAATAGTAGCGTGACCCAGCATGCAGATGATGATGAAGATGACGTGATCCGACCGATTTCAGCCAGGGTAACTAACTACCTCAGCTTGGCTGTAGTTGTTGGTAATGTGATCGCATTTGGCTTAATCATGTATCTAATATTTTTTGTGTAGATCCGCATGGCATCAGCATGTGACCATGCAGAGACCTTCCGTGTATTGCATGTCCAGCGTGTTTAGCGTTGACAGCGTGGGGTTAGGTGAGCGACATATTAGAGCAAGCGTGTACCGATGACATCTGATGATGCTTAGCGTGTCCATGGGTTGTAGTGGACACAATCACATATACATTTTTTTAAAGCGAACCTTGACACAAGTGTGGCCTGATCATGTGCCCCAGTGAGATAGCGCCTTTATTGAAATGTGCTAGCGTGATTTGACTGCTAGACAAAGCTTTTTGTTTTATCTGTGCAGTCCCCGAAATCAACTTGATTGTTTTCCACACTTATTTTGTTTACCTAGTGGTTAAATAGTAAATTGATTGTTCGTGTTTGTTCTGCGTTACCTTGTAAACAAAGGGGAAAACAATCATGAATGAAAGGGGTTTTATTATTCAGCTAAAAGGTTAATGAGTAGGCGACTTCTGTTGTTGATCTTTAACTTTCAAGTGCCCAGGTAAAGCGTTGGATCTTACTACCTAATTCTAAACTAATATTATAAGGGAAATAATAAGACGAGTCAGAAAATTACCAACTTAGCCACGAATATTACAATTCGGCAACAATTTTTGTTTTGGGGGTACCCCGAGGTTCGGTTTGGTTAGATTCCTTTAAACACTGCAGACAGAAATAGGAGCTCCGCAGCGGGGCTCCGTCGACTACTTATTGGCTACATTGACCTATTGGCTCAGCCTATTTTTTGTTCATTTTCTGAACAATCAATTTATTTGATTCGTGGCTAGGTAGGATCGTGGTAGGCTATTAAACATCACACAACTCCCAATAGGAGCCGAGCAGGGATGGGTGGGGGTGAAACGACGAAGAACAGCTAGTAATAATATATAAGTTGAACTTTTATTTCAAGAAGAAAATACCTTCCAAGACATCGAAAACTTTTCCACAAAACAGTAGGTACCCAGTTTACAAGATTCCTAAAAATACTTGCGTTCTCAAACACCTTAATGATACACATCGACGTCGAATTGAGAGTAATTCTTTTTGAAGTCGATTAATAAAACGCGCAGTAACAATCACATTCCAACATTCATTACATTCGCTAACACATTCTGAATTGTTCGCTTTCGTTCAGATTCATGGCAAAAGCTTCATTCTTTCATTCATTCAATTTTTTATCGTTTTTTCCGAGTAATTGGGTCGGATAGGTCGGATGGCAAATCGGTCCATTAGCCAATATTTAGCCACATTTGGTTAGAATGACAGCCGCAAATATGATTGATTCACTTCTTAACGATGTGAATCCAGAAGCACTTTAGTACCTTTTGTGGGACTCATAGAGTTGTGGGTTGAATAACATTTTGTATCTGTTGGGTTATTTATCATTCTGAAAGAATAGTGACTCATCTTTCAAAAAAGTTCTTATTTTTTAAGTAAAGTAGCAACAGATGCAAACTAGGGCCATTAAACAGTCACTAGCAGAATTCTATTTGTGTAATAATACTATGAATCACGTTATAATGCTTAAAACGTAAAATTGTCTCAAATTGTACTATTTCCTAAACACAAAATCCATCATCAATAAAACCCTATGTAAGCTTAAGTGGGCTTTTTACGCCCACTGCTTCCAACTGAGAAAACCTGTTAAGGAATACCTATCAAGCTATGTTCTACGGTAAACCATTGTTTTAACATGTTACACAGAAGTCGTCAACACAATGACGAAGTGTATAAGATTTGGAATGTTTTGTTTCATGTCATTTTCCTTTTTGGTGTGTGTAAAAATTAAAAAAAGCGTCAGAATGGAGGCTTGTGGAATTCCTCAAGAATTCCTGTTTGATGACTTGTTCGCGTTCCCTACGAGCCACACGTCTACCCTTTTACCATAATTAATTGTATTACATTCATGGTGGTAATTGCCGATATGCGACTTCCCAAAGTGAGGGTTCCGGGTTAGATTTTTCAATCGGTCGGCTCTCGATTTTGCTATTAGTCAGTAACGCCGGAATTATACGCTTCACTTATATTTTTCGTTTGGATAAAGCAAATAATTGAAAAGCAACCATTTGTGTGGACAATAATTATTTGATGTAAGTTGCCTATACAGTTTGTATCCGTATATTTCGACTAATTAAATAGGTGGAACCGTGTAATTTTGACATTTTAAAATATTCAATTAATTGCTAAGTCATGTCAAGTTAGTGGCAACTTTCTTCTAAAATCACTTTTGGAGTAAGTTTTCGATGGAATGCTGATATTGTACAGCTGTCTATTATAAATCCTAAGTGTCGGTACCGTAAGTATCAATATTGCGAGTGCCCATTTATCTTGCTGGTAAATGTTTATAGTGAGGCACGCGTTCATAACACAGCTTTGCTACTAATTTGTAAATCTATTTATAGATTACAATGTGCGGTTCTTTGTTACCGACTGCGACAGAAGGAGGGTTACTTTTTTATAATAAATGTTGAACATGATAACTGAAATAATTATCATTGTGACTACGAGTAAGAACTTTGATACGGCAATATTTTTTTATTTACTTCAGCATAATCGACATTTGTAATTTAATTAATTTGTATTTCAAGTTTTGGAATAACTAGCAATCGTTATTTCATTTGTATAATTGTGAACGTTGTCGAGAAGAAAACATCGGGCACTTGATTGAACGAAATAAAAGAATAATGAACGTCAAAGCCTTCGCCTTAAAGAATAGATAAACTAGCTCACTGAGGGCGATAAAAATCGTATAAAAATGCTTCAGCTTTCTGCGCAAAGATGAAGACCGTTTTATTTTCAAGCTCAGATTTCCCTTAGTTTATGGTCTGACATGCCATAGTATTTCTATTTTTACACTTCACTATTTATTATTACAATTCCCTTCCGAGTTTTTTTCCCATGAGCTAGGTACAGACGCCAGCAGGTCAACGGGTAGGTTGACCTGCTGGCGTCTGTCTAAACTGTCAGATTTTACCAATCGAACATTAACCTTGCACTATTGTGATTAGGTTGTAAATCTATTGAAGAAATTTGGCAGATTGTGGTAGGTTGATGTGCTGGCGTCTGTACAACAAAACTTTTCCAAGTGATACCTCTGGTGTTGCCAGCCTCTATAAACTACAGTGACAGCTTTGCATCAGGCGGGCTTGTTTGTTACGTTACCAACATAGCTTAAAAAGAAATCTTTCCTGAGCATGACAGAATGTATCTACGGATAACAACTTCAATTAAATCCTTCCACAATCTTTAATTAAAAATCTTTTGTCTAGAACTCTGCAGCTAGATTACGAGCAAGTTTCAGGTTCGATTGCAAGTCATGTCCTAGATTTTCAGTTTATGAAAAATTCCGAGGAACCATTTACAACCAAGTCAGCAAATTCCCTAACAAAGTTTATTTGGAAAAAGGGTTCGCAGGAGATTAACTTAATATTTTTTTTTGTTCTCCTTCCGGTGGCATAAAACAGAGCTCATCTTAATCCTTATTTTAGTAAGGTTTTATGAATAAAACATCAGGGAACTAGAGGTATTATGCAGTGACCTCGGAAAGAAATTACGTGATTGTCAGTTTTAGGAAGAATTATTCGTCTTTTGTCCTTTTCAAATACGGAACTACGTTATAATAAAATTACTTACTTAAACGTTGTTCTACACTAGAAAATTCTTCTGTATCGTGGGTGCGTGCGTCTACAAACATAAAACCACCGAACCAGAACAACTAGCAGGTCAAACAAATACAAAAAAACCCACTTTAAAAAAAAGATCAGCTTTTAATGTTTTCAAATGAACAAAAGTTATTAGTTACGTACTGTTTGCACTATTTCAGGGTTTCTCAAACTTTCGGCTCCACGAACCTCTGTTAAAATTTCCAGGTGACAGCGAACCCCTAACAAACTAATTAACCCCCCCCCCTCCAAAGAAAATAATAAAATTGTTTGGTTTTAATTTGAGTAAAAGGTAACAAATAAATTGCCAAAAGAAAAATCTTTTTAATGTTAATGTGATGGGTGTGCTTGTTTCTTGTCGCAAATAGATTCAATTTTAGGAGTTATTTTGGACACCATTATTTAAATCTTGTCGCGAACCCCCTGCCGTCGAATGGCGAACCCCTAGGGGTTCGCGTACCCCACTTTGAGAAACGCTGCACTATTTGAACGTCAATTTAAAAAAAATATAGCATTTTTTATCAACTTATGCAATTATAATTATTTATTATATTTATTACTGTACTATAATTAGTACGCTACTTGATTGACGTGGCTGACCATAGCCTAATAGCGGCCATACACCATACTGCCTATCGTACAATCGGCATGACGCTGCCGATTTGATCAGTTAGATTTGACCGTGTGTGGGCGTGGAATCCATCAAATTGGCTTGATCATGCCGATTTGATCATGCCGATTTGATCATGCCAATTTGATCAAATCGATTTGATCAAATCGGAATGATCAAACTTCAAATCGGCAGCAGTGATACCAACTTAGCAACTTTATAGCTAGATCTAGCTAATATTCGGTAGCTACTTTTTAACCGACGTAAAAAAAGGAGGAGGTTCTCAATTCGAAACGTATATTTTTTTGGAACGAAGTTCCTTATGGCGCGTTGCGAAAGGGGGCTAGGCGGAAAAAATTGTAACGACACTTTTTACAGACTGCGCGACGCAAAGGAGGGTAATGTGTGTATTACCATGGAATGGGATGGAATGGACTGAACTGTAATGGAGTGGAGTGGAGTGGAGTGGAGTGGAGTGGAGTGCAGTGGAGTGGAGTGGAGTGGAGTGGAGTGGAGTGGAGTGGAGTGGAGTGGAGTGGAGTGGAGTGGAGTGGAGTGGAGTGGAGTGGAGTGGAGTGGAGTGGAGTGGAGTGGAGTGAAGGGTCGAAAATCGCTTGACCTTTTTTTAACTTGCTATCGTTAAGCAAGTTAAAAAACAGGTTCAAGCGATTTTCGACCTTATTGACATTTAAAATTTAGTTTGTTTTTTCTCACATTCTCGTTAGCTAACATTGCTCCTTCATTAAAATTCGGTGTTTGCATAAATGTCAATAAGGTCGAAAATCGCTTGAAGGTCGGATAACATTTGCTTAACGATAAGCAAATGTTTTCCGACCTTCACTTGTATTACCAACTGATTCCCACTAGTGGGATAAATCGGTAAAAAAACAAGTCGGTAAAAAAGTAGCTAAAAAGTTAAGCCACAAGTTTTATAAAATTGTAGCTGTCGGTCACCGAATAATAGCTAGATCTAGCTATAAAGTTGCTAAGTAAGTTGGCATCACTGCTGCTGATTTGAAGTTTGATCAAATCGATCGTCATGCCGATTGGACGATAGGCAGTATGGTGTATGGTGTATATGGACGAACTGCCAATTTGATCAAATCGATCGTCATGCCGATTGTACGATAGGCAGTATGGTGTATGGCCGCTATAATGGCTATGGTCAGCCACGTCAATCAAGTGAAACGTCAAGAAACGTTATCCTCCCTCTCCCTCTCCCTCTCCCTCTCCCTCTCCCTCTCCCTCTCCCTCTCCCTCTCCCTCTCCCTCTCCCTCTCCCTCTCACTCTCCCTCTCCCTCTCCCTCTCCCTCTCCCTCTCCCTCTCCCTCTCCCTCTCCCTCTCCCTCTCCCTCTCCCTCTCCCTCTCCCTCTCCCTCTCCCTCTCCCTCTCCCTCTCCCTCTCCCTCTCCCACTCCCTCTCCCTCTCCCTCTCCCTCTCCCTCTCCCTCTCCCTCTCCCTCTCCCTCTCCCTCTCCCTCTCCCTCTCCCTCTCCCTCTCCCTCTCCCTCTCCCTCTCCCTCTCCCTCTCCCTCTCCCTCTCCCTCTCCCTCTCCCTCTCCCTCACCCTCTCCCTGTCCCTCTCCCTCTCCCTCCTTTCTCCCTTTTCCTTAGGCTTTTTCGTTAAGATTTTTGCGCCGTGGCGCGCTCAGAGCCTGCGATAAAAGCTATGCAATAGCTTAAAATTGAAACTTGTTCTTTCTATTTTAGTGCTGAGAAGAAACGATGGAACCATCTCTCCAGCGACACATCTGTCTGGGTGAACTGAGGTCAAGTTTTAAACAATAACGTGAGATATTGAACCAAACTTTATCTCCAGACTTTGTTACATTGAGCTATGCTTCATTGTTATTGGATGCAACCAACTGCATAGTTACCCCAAATGCTATTACGGTACCATGATAATGAATTTGGGTATGTCTTGGTCTAAAGGTGCTGATAGATAGACTTCAGCCTTCGATCATTTATAACAACTAGATACACAATCCCGTACAAAAACGAACTAAAAACTGTCCTCACGTAGGTCGTAAAATAGAAAGAGAAAGAAAATAGAAAGAAACATAACTGGCCAACATATTATACCAAAAGAAATTAAACCTTATTCAAATGAGTTAAAGTTGGATTTAGAACGGTCTTAAAAACTTATTAAATTTTACGACCGCGACTCGAATCAACACATGTTACCCGACTAAATCAAGTAGCCATGCGACACTACGAACTGTACGTTTAGTAAAAGTCTTTTCAATTTAGGTGCTTTATAAACCCGGCTGATAATTTCGTCAATTTTAAAATAAATGTTTTACGGCGATTTCTTAACGAAATATCAGTATTTATAGTACAGTGATAGTTATTATATATTGGTAATGTTAGTACTTACTGAAAAAATGAAATTACATCCTTTTTTTCGGTCCTGGAAGAGTGATTTTTGCACTTTTTAAACGAGCACAGAGGCATGTTTACGTTCCGAGCGTTAGAACAGTACTAAACCAAAAGAATGACCGATCTCTGATTTGGTCATTCTTTTGGTGAGGACGTTTTTTGTCGCTGATTGTGTATCTAGTTGTTTTATATGATCGAAGACTTCAGCATTCACTTGTAACTCAACATCGAGCATTCGAAAAACGAGCATAGCCGAGCATAGAGCCAAACATCGCTACGAATATTTTTACGATCTTTCTAGCGAACGCTCTTATCTACTCGATGGTCGTCAAGACTTTATTCTTCGTGAAGGTGTCAGACTTGACAGTTGGCTCGACACAAGAATGCTCATTACAAAGTGACCACTATAGTTTACTAGCACCTTTATACCATGGATAATGATTTTGGATATGTCTAAGGGGTAAGTTGAGGTTAAAGTTGCGTAGCCTAAAAAAAATTTAACAACACAAATGGCATGACCAATTCTATCCCATTCCCACCAATAATAGACTAAGTTATTTCTATCCAATTCGACGACGCGTACAGACGATTGAAAATTAGAAATATTACGTCATGCTTTTTGCATTCTGTCATTTTGTTTATTCTTCCATCGAAAGGGACTCATGCAACTCGTACGAGTATGTTGTGCTTGGTGTCTTTAAGTGTGTATAGGCTTCACACTTCACTGTCGACTACATCATCACTTACCGTCAGAAAATATTATAACATGGGGGGGGGGACACATTTTACCACTTTGGAAGTGTCTCTCGCGCAAACTGTTCAGCTTAGAAAAAAATGATCTTAGTAACCTCAATATAATTTTTAAAGACCTATCCATAGTTATCCCACACGTATGGTATGGGTCAGGCGAAAAAAAATTTTTGAGTTTCAATTCTAAGTATGGAGGGTACCCACAAAATTTGTTTTTGTTTTATTTTTGTGTGAAAATCCTAATGCGGTTTACGGTGCATCCACACCGCCGGTAACATTTGTAGCTCAACGTTTCCAAGTGTTGCTCGGTAACATCCACCAACAAAATGTTACTAAGTGTTGACGTGTTACTGTAAGTCGAGTAACGTTGCTCAACATTCGGTAACATCCGCCAACAAAATGTTATTTAATGTTACTAAGTGTTGACGTGTTACTGTAAGTCGAGTAACGTTGCTCAACATTCGGTAACAATGTTACCCCCATTATCTAACAATGTTGCCGATTGTCGAGCAACGTTACTCGACATACAGTAACACGGCAACATTTGTTGTCGGATGTTACTGCGGTGTGGATGAGTAACAATCAACAAATAGTAACAAGGAGCCACAAAAGTTACTGAATGTTACCATGTTGCCTTTTGTTGCTCCACAAATGTTACCGGCGGTGTGGATGCACCGTTACATAATACATCGACTTACCAAGTTTCAATAGGATAGCTCTTATACTTTCGAAGAAAGGTGCTGTGACATACGGACGGACAGACAGACAGACAGACATGAGGAATCTATAAGGGTTCCGTTTTTTGCCATTAGGCTACGGAACCCTAAAAAGTGTGTAAAAGTAGATAATATTCAATATTTTATGGCTTCTAGTGATTCAAAAGCTTATTAAAATGTGTCCATGTTATTTTTTTTTGAAATGTAATTACTTCCTAATACTAACTGGCTTTTACATACAGTTTCGCTCTCGTTAATTTATAATTTGACAATTAATGCTTTATAAAACTCTGATAATGTTTTACTCGGTAACAGTAGGTACATTTCTCGGGATGAAATATGTGTGACTCTGTGCACATGACAACGTATACGAGTGTGCAACATTTTAGGATGATCGGTTCAGTGGTTTGGGTGTGAAAAGAACACAAAACTAACACACACAAACTTGAGTATTTATAATATTAGGTAGGATTTAGGATATCTACATATTATTTTAGAACAGCTGACGTTTTGCGGGTGTTGTCAAGTTAGTTTCAAGATGTTACCCGAGGGTCTAGACAAGTCGCAAGCGTTTCGAAGCATAATAACATAACATTACGCTTATATTTCTCCGAAAGGTTAAGTAAGGGTGTATATTTTGGTACGTTGTCAATGAGGTGAAGCGTTTCACATACATAATACCTACGTCTTTCATTAATTTTAACATACATTTATAGGTTGCTTATGAGTACATAAATATCTTTTCTGTATTAATGATTTTTTGGACGCATTAACGCATGCGACGCGCATCTTAAAGGTGATTTTTGAGGAAAGAAAAATTCATTTGCAAGTGGGATTCGAACCCGCGTTGGTAAGGCGTCTGGAGTACCTACTTATCCAGAAGACGCGGGTTCGATTCCCACTTGCTGTAGCTTATCAATCCTACTTTATACTAATTAGTTATGTAATAAACGTGACAGTACGTAAGGATGGATGGATGAATAGAAGTTTGTTACTCTTTCAAGCACAAAAAAATGACGGATTTGGATGTGGTATACCGATAGTTTACAACCTAGATTAACACAGGATTCATAGGACATACGAATTCACACAGAATGTTTATATATATTCTCGCGGGATATAATTCGAGCTGTAGCGGGCAAAGCCGCTACCTATATTTTATAATTTCGAATTATCGGGTAGTGGCAGAATGTTCAGGAGACCTACCCATAATATGACATCCACATTCATCCAATTATGTAAGTAGTCACAGGATTTTTCCAACAGTTAAAGAATGTCAGGCCTCTTCTCCGTTAAAACTTCCCTACGAACTACTGCCACTAGATAGCATTATTAGTCCGGTCACCCGGACTAACAACCGAATTAGTAACACTATACCAGTTTTTCTTGGCCCTCAGAAGTATCCTTACAAGTCTTGTTATATCAAAAATATTTTCTATGGATAACTCAGCTTAAGATAGAGCATGTCAACTAGATGCAAAGTTTGTTTGTGACGCTTTGAGGCTTACTAACCATAAAGTTCTACTAAACTAAGATCACTATGGATTTATACTATAACTAACTGTAGCCGGCGGCTTCGCCCGCAACGACCAAGATTATCCCACGGGAACATAAAGTCGGGATTAATCATGTGTTAATCTAGGTCAGGGGTCACCAATTAGTTTCGTTCGGGGTCCGTTTTAAGACATGAAATGACTATCGCGACCCGCAGAACATTTTAGAGGAAATAAAATTGTTAAAAAGCTTTAATTACGGAATATATACAATTATAACAAAGGTACTTTTTCACATTTCTATGAGAAAGTGTCATGTTTTTTGGAAACTTCCGCATGTTTGTGTTTTAAAAGGAAATCGATCATAATATTGTACCTAACTCTGTAGTGCAAGTCGCTGTGTTCTGTCTGTCTGTGCCATTTGGCGACCCCTGATCTAGGTTATAAACTATCTCCGTTGACCTGTACAACACCTGTCTAAAAAAAGTGTGACTGCAAAACGGCCTTTATGTCAACGTCAAAAGCCGACCCTTTTTTTAGACAACTGTTCAACAGACGTTTAATTTTTGTAGTTCAGCTGTTAGTGTACTAAAAACATTGAGTGAAAGCGTCCCCACCCTCCAACAGATTCGACACAGTGTCATTCGAAGCGTCTGGAAAAGACAGGTTTCCTTTTTGTAGTAAGGCTGTTAGTGTACTCTTCTAAATCCATAGTTTTTTGTGAAAGATCAACAAGTATATCCATATTATATCCTTACAAACTTTCACGTTTGTGTTAGTAGGAGTAGGAAGTAAGATAGGATAAGTAAGATAAGTTTATAAGTCTTTGGGTTCACTGTGCTGTTTCCACTGCATATTCATCCCCAAAGTGAGACAGTTTGAGCCACAATCCCCTGGCATTTTTGTGATGAAAAATCATCGTATAAGTCCTCCCGACCTGGGACAGAAAGACTTGAATTACTAAAAACTAACCAGTTCCTTCAGTTGCCGTTTACATTCCAGGGCAGCGGTAATCTCCTTGGATAGTCCCGCGACCCTGCAGGGTGATATAGGACTTGATGTCTTTAGTTCTTATTCGTATTACACGCTAAAGTATTTTAAAGATTATGCACTTTATATCAGTACAAATTAGGTTTAAGTGTCTGAGCTAAATCTAGGTTCGCTTTAAAGACTCCAGTATTCTTGGATTTAATTAATTGCCATTTTTAAAATTGAATTAGTCTATTGTTACGTTACACGCGTAACTTCTCATTTGCTGGCGATTAAATTAAGTTACTCAAGTACTAAAAAAACATGATAGATTACCCTTTCGCCGTTGATTAGAAGAGTTCTTTTATTTTTAATTAATGAAAGTATTATGTGTTTCTTGATAACGTTCAACTTTTAACATTTAATGAAATTATTATTTTGATCTACAGCTTACACTGAACTATATATTTATATATTTTTTTTATTAATTCATAGATTATTTACAAATCCGAAATGACTTATGTAATTGCACGGCAATTACACTCTTTTAAACTTAGACAATTAGCACACTTCACAACACTTTGATATTTTTAATTACCTGTAAATTTTCGAAGAAAAATCCAACAAAAAATTCAGAATTCCTTAATACATCCAATTATCACTTTCTAGAAATTTATATTTTTTAAATATATTTTTATTAACAAAAACTGTTTAACACGAAGTTGCACAGCGCGATCGTAGGCGGCGCTTAGGGCGGGCGGCCGCTGCTCTCTTGGGCGGCTACAAGAGAACTGAAAGCCCGAGATCATCGGAAGCTACCACTGATACTGAAAGTACTGAAAATTAAGATGCGCGCTACACTAGACACTGACATTTTATCAGGAAGTATATTCGTTAGCTTTGTATCATTTGTCAAGGTTGTGTGGATTCAATATTTTTGCCCATCTTAATAACGACTCATTTTCGTTGGATCCCAGTTTATTGACAACATATAACCTTTTACAAATAAGTACAAGACAATAATTTCGTTTGCCGTAAAATAAAAAAATAAAACTATTTTCTACCCTGGAACCCGGTTTTTAGCCGAAATCGAACATTTTTAAACACACTTTACTTTCCGCAACAACGCGACGATGCGGAAAGTCGGTTTTCACGCAAGTCTGCTCTTATTTTGGACATTAGTCTTATGAAAACTGAAGTAGAGCGAGCGATTTTCATGCAAGATGAAGCTCAAATTCCCTCTGATAGCGACTGCATTCTCCTATCTCAGATTTACGATGTAAATTTTTAACATCAATTTTAAATTCGCATATTTTAATTTAGTTTTGAATAGTTTTCATCCGTTTAATATTTGGCTGAGGAATGACGGCCTCGGATCAAGAGAAGTATGTTTACAGAAACTTAAAATTTATTTAGTCGTTTATTGATAACTTCTTGAAATATTCTTTCAGTCTATTGCGAAACTAGAATATCGATTGGAATTGTAATGGCTTTTTATTAGTTATGTCTACATAGATACTGTGAGGTTCCTAGAAGAGGAAAGGTCACCGACTCTGACACAACTAGTGACGTACTCGTATGAAGCGAATTAGAAATCGTTGAGAGAATGGCTAGTTAGTCTATAGCTAGGCGGGTTCCACTAGTGCTTTTTTTTTTGGGGTGGCCAAATCATCAAATGAGTCCTCCCACCCTGGGTGGGGCTGAAGGGACTGTAAGACTCTTACTGACTAAAATCCACCCGTGTTCCTTCGGATGCCTTTTACGTTCCGGGGCCACGGGATCCTGGATTAAGAAAAAATCCGCGACCCCAGCAGGCATTTGGCCCCATAAAGGGCCCCGTCGGTGACGCGTGAAACACGACGCGCCACCGACCCGGGCTTGGTCCCCGGTCGGACGGCGAGCACACCCACCACTCACCGTCCGCAAGCCCGCTCCGCCGCCGCGCCCCCTGCCATTCGGAGAGTCCACCCGACAGGCCATTCGCATACGGGCAAAGAGACCCCTTAGGCACACAGTGCCCAAGGAAGAGCCCCCGCCCGCATCCCAGGGTGCATCGGCCCGAAAAACCGGTCCTCCCCCCGGACGCATCCGAGAGGGAACTCCAGTCCACGGGCGCACGCGGAGGTTTCCCGTCTTAGCACCCCTTCCTCTAGTGCTTTCGAAAAATAATGATTTGAATTTTATTACATTGAACTCGGTGTTTCGATAATTCAGTTGTACGATGCTTTGATCTATCGATACTTTATTGATGTGAGTAACGTTTGTGCAGAGCACTGGTGGCCCAGTGGTATCGGCCCCGACTTACGAGTTTAAGGTCGTGGGTTCGAATTCACCCAGGCACATTACTTTGTGAGACAGAGGAAAACATCGTGAGGAAACCGGCATGTCCTAGATCCAAAAAATTCGAAGACATGTGACATCCGCCAACCCGCACTGGGCCCGCGTGGTTGATTATGGCCCACTCCCTCTCTCAGAGAGAAGGCCTGTGTCCCAACTGTGGGAACATTTATAGGCTGATGACGAAGATTGATAAAAGTCTTTTTCTTCTTTGTAAGCGTAGTCAGTTATGTTACTTTGGATCTAAATCTTGAAGTTGTAAGTCGGATCAATGTTAGAGAAACGTGCCTCCAAGCGAAGCTTCTATGTTAAAGGTCCACTCAAAGTTTAAGATACTCTCAAACTGAAATTATGCGTATGAATATGTTAGCCAAACCCACGTTTTAATATTTCACCAAACTTCTCTATTCAGTGAAAATAAAAATTTAAACGAGTACAAAAACAAATTATGTTTCAAGTTTTTTTTCGCCCTTTCAGTTCAAATATTCAACCCAAATTGTTGTCATGTACATAATTTACACGCGCACTCGAATTTAGTAACCTGTGATAACATTTTCCAAACTGAACACAATAAGCGAAAAATAAAAACTAACTTGAGCCAAGCTTGATGTTTTTACGAGACCTAATGGCAAGTATACTTGCAAGGAATAAAAAAGAATCACACAAATTGGACCAGAAATCTCGGAGTAATTGGTGTTCATACAATTAAAAAAATACCAACCGAATTGAGCAAGCTGAAGTGGCAGTGGGCTGGTCATGTCTGCCGCAGAACCGACGATAGGTGGAGTAGGAAGATTCTCGAATGGAGAGCGCGTGTATGTAAGCGTAGGGTGGGACGCCCCCCGGCAAGATGGACCGATGACCTGAAGAAGGTGGCTGACAGTGGCTGGATGAAAAAAGCTGGAGATCATGCGCTGTGGCGCTCTCTGGGAGAGGCCTATGTCCAGCAGTGGACTGCAATAGGCTGAAATGATGATGAATGATTATGAACCGCATTGAGAACGTCCTTCTTTTTGAAGTATTTAAAAAAATATTTTAGTAAATCTTTTGAGTTACTAAAAGAGATTGAAGTTATGAATTCCACAGGCGTAAGGACTTAAAGCTATTGTGGTCACATTGACACCTTGTCCGTGTCCACAATATTTTCCAAACAAACTATACTTGAATAAAGGTATAGAGACGAAGCTTTTAAAATATCTAGTTACAGTTTTCAACAGGTACTTACATGTTTACTTTGTTTGTTAGTAAATGTTGAAAATATTCCATGGGTAATGTGTCCTTCAATTCAATTGACACCACGTCATATGGGGTTTCATGAAATCCATCATGTTATCATGTAAATTTCTTTCATGCTGTTTTAAATAGGTTTAAAGTTGTTACATTGATGCATCTGATTTAGAAAAGAAATTATCTTTTACATTTTCAAGACGATAGCAGTTATAATGATGCCTTTCACAAAACAGAGACGCTAACACTCAATCAATTTCGATTTTAAAATTGAAAATATTTGTTTCTCAAATAAATTATTTACTCAATTTTTTATAATAATCTTTGAGTAAATAATAGGCAGAAACTAAAGAGCGCCACCTGCTACGATCCTTACAGTCATACTCCTTTCGCCTCATTCACATTTATACATTCTGGTGGCCTACCATAAACTCTTAACGCGATCCAGTTTAGGCTGTGGGAAAGGGATGGCGCTAGACGACTTGCATAGCTCTGTCTCTTTCCCAAAGCCTAAACTGGATCGCGTAAAGAGGTCGTGGTAAGGCCTCTGGTCATACAAACACACCGATTGCGAGTACTATGCACCCGGCCTTTCTGAAGCAGTTCATCGATATGGTCAGTGTAGGTCTTCCTAGAGCGATAGCTTCTTAAATCTATAAGTGATACCAATTTTTTTTATATAATTTAGACCAGCATGCCAAAGGATACTTGTATTTTTTTTAAAAAGCGTATTGACTTACAATTACGTTACATCACTCACTCATACAAGCGCCGTGCGTTAGGACGAGCTAAAAATGTCATCATTACGATAATGTTAAATTCTACAGCTTCAGAAAAATGAGATAAGTATTTTGTAAACGTTCCTCGTAATGGCAGTCCAATTCCTTTCAGCCTTCCCAGCAAATTCATATACGGTATATTAAATCCACATATATTATTTTTTTACGGTCTGTCGTCAAATTATAGCTTTATGTCAGTATCTTTTAGAGAGGCGTTCAACTAAATTACTTAATATCCACCAAATATATGAAGAAAAATTTCAAAATTTATTACGTTATTTATATGTACAGGGTTATTGGAAAAACACCGACCTACTCAACATTAAGTATGAAAAACTTTTACTATGGAACCACATCTTTAATCGCGAAAAAAAAAAACAGCTGTTTCATACATTTTGACGAGTCATACCTACTAACAAAAATGTTTGGAATAAGCGATTTTTTTTCGCTATTTCCAGTGTGGTCCCATAGTAATTTTTTTCATAATGATGGGTACAATGACCTCTCAAGAGGTTGTCGGTGTTTTTCCAATAACCCTGTATAAGTATGTAGGTACCTATTGGCGCGGCGCGGTTCGCGTAGTGGTCGAGCGATCGACTGAGCTGCTCTGCGTGCTGCGGGTGCGATGATTCCCGCACTTAATAAACATTTTTATGGACTACAGTAGTTGTTCCAGAGGCCTTAGTGTCTAAACACACTATGCCGAAGTTACGCGACCGAAGTTCGGCGCAATTACGCTTGCAATGCTATTTGAATTACTGACGACACACTATGCCGAAATTACGTCGCGTCATAGTGTACAGCGTAACTTCAGTCGGGCGTAAGTTCAGCGGCAACTTATTCTGTGACCACACATTATACGCGACCGAAGTTCGGTTCGATTACCGACCAAGATCCGGGGGCGGGGAGCAGCAGGGAGCCGCCGCGCCCGCGCCACCCGCGCCGAATTTCTGCCGCGTAAGTTCGGCACTTATAGTGTGTCATATCAGCCAAATACGTCGGAACGTGAAATCAGCCGCCGAACTTCGGTCGCGTAACTTCGGCATAGTGTGTTTAGACACTTACAGCGAGCTCTTTACGCGATCCAGTTTAGGCGGAGTAGGTATGGGACAGCTAGTAGGTACGGACGACAGCACATCAAGCCTCCCCATTCTGTCATAAAAGCTGGTGTCTGTAGGTATATAAAATAAAGTAAATAATTTTTAATCATACAGCAGCATACACAGAACCGTGAGAGAGAGAGGACAGCGTCCTCCCTCCGCCCCACCCGCAATGGTAGACGCCCACGGCGTCGGACGTCGCAAGACGATCTCCGGCCACCGTAGGCGCGGGCATGCGGGCGGCGAGTAAAGGGCAACTCGCCGCCCGACCATCGACCATGCCCGGGTCGACGGCGCGTTGTGTTCCACGCGCGCCTCAAAGAGCGTCAGCACGTTGACGGGGCCCCGCCCAAGAGGGCCAAAGCCTGCCGGGGTCGCGGGACTTATCTCATTACCGTGACCCCGGAACACAAAGGGCTATTGAAGGACACCGTGGATTTTAGTCAGTACAAGTCTGACAGTCCCTCCCGCCCTGCCCGGGGTGGGAGGACTCATTTGATGATTTTACCACGCTAAAAAAAAAAAAAAAAAAGCATACACAGAATAGGTACGGATTTGTGCCCAAATGCTCCGTTATACGCCAATAAGCTTACCCTATATTATGTGATACTAAACATAAATACCTAATAATAATAAATGCCAGAATGTGGATGTACTACAATAAGGTACCTGCCGAAGTCATGATATTAGGGATTACATGTTATATAAACTATACAAACAATTACCTAGTTTGATGTCTTGCGTAACTTATCATGTCTTTGACTAGTACTTATGTATGCATGACTTCCATTACATAAGTATCTGTACTAATATTTAGAGTTGATTTAGAGGTTAAGTTTCTAAGTCGTTTGTAGGAAGTAATCTCTGGAACTACTGAACAGATTTTGAAGATTCTTTGACCAGTAGAAAAATACATTACTTTCTGAAGCAATCAGACACAGGAGCCTCCCGAAACATGCGTATCCGGTGAGTCCTGGAGTGGAGATCACTCGTCGGCAAGAGTGTGTCGGAGGCCCCCGAGCTAGATGTACCGATGACCTTAAGAAAGTGTCTGTGACAGAGTAAGGGTGGGTTCATATTTGATGAAACATCCGTCGCGTATTCTCGGTCGCGGAACGCCAGAGGCCTTATCATGAGTTTTCACTTATTGTGACGTAAAGTAAACTGGAACTTTGACATTTGATTTCAAGGATGGAGGAAAAAATTAGTTCCTTCTTTGTATACCAGAGGCGCTGTTCTATTTTTCCATACAAGAAAGACTGGAAAGACGCTGTAAAGTAAAATAGTGAAAACTCGTGATAAGGGCTCAAGCAGACAAATTATAGAAAAACAATTGACCGTTCACACTCAACGGATGATCCGTTTTTGCGTCAAGTGTGAACGGTCAAGTGTTTTTCTATCTGTTCTGGCGTTCCGCGACCGATGATCCGCAACGGATGTTCCGTCAGATATGAACCCACCCTAAATGCAATGGACAGGGTGATGTGGCGCAATCCGGTAGGGGCCTATGTCCAGCAGTTGATTGCCAGCTGAATTGATTGATTGACATCATTTATAGAGTACTCTACTATAGGTAAAGGCAGATATTATTAAGTTATGTAACATGTAGACGTAATATATTCATACCTATAGAAATACACATCACATAAATGTTATCTATAAGGTTCTCTCTGCCTCAGGCTTGTTTAAAGTTTCAGTATGAGAGAACATGTTTCTTAACTTTATGAGTTATACCTTTTTTTCTTTTTCGTCTTGCTCGCTCGTAGGCATTACAGATTTTATGAGAACCAGATTTTGTTACTTAAAATTCAAAGGCGCTCTCAGTAGCACTGTAGAGACGGATATTTTGGTCAGTATCAGGTAGGAGCCTTTGTAATTTACGAGTATTTCATCACGTTCAACTCTCAAAAAGGTAAAGGAAAACCATCGTGAGGGAACTATCAAAGGTCTTCAAACATAAAATTGAAGACATATGTCAATGTGAGCAGTGGTGGCCCAGTGGTATCGGCCTCGACTTACGAGTAGTAGGTCGTGGGTTCGAACCCCGTCAAGCGCATTACTTTGTGTAATTTATTTCAAGACCACTGCTCTCAAAACGGTGAAGGAAAACATCGTGAAGAAACCGGCATGTCCTAGAACCAAAAATTCGAAGACATGTGAAAACTACCAATCCGCACTGGGCCCGCGTGGTAGATTACGGCCCACTCCCTCTCACAGAGAGGAGGCCTGTGTCCCAGCAGTGGGAACATTTATAGGCTGATGATGATGATGATGTCAACCTCCCACCCACATGGGGTCTGCGTAGATGACAGCCCCCTTCCTGTCATTATGGTGGACGTTTGCGTCCCATAAGTGGGATAATAGGTAATAGGCCGTGGATTGTGTTTTCATAAATACGTATACATTATTACCTTTTTCCTCTCATTACTTTGCACTTACGTGAACTTTGTCAGTATCTAATTGGCTCATAATTCAAACGGAACTACCTACTCCAGTCGTTTCGTAAACATATTTTCGTACGTAAAAGCACCTACATTTATGAATTAACTTATTCGCTAAAAATACTCTTTTTTTCCTTCATTAGTGGAACTTTTGGACATCGTATGACGTCAATATAATTATTATTTTCGTGTTTATAAGTTCTGATTCTGTTGTTGATCGCATTCCCCGAGGAGCTCTCATTAATACCTGATATAAACTACTCGTATTTATAACAAATCATAATTGGTTTATTTTTGTAGTCAATATGATATTACCACCTATGTTTTCCTGCAATAAAGGCGATGTTCCACCGCGGCGCATGGAGAGCCACCTACGTGTTTAAAGCTTTGCCTTACAAGAAAATAAACATGATTGTGTCCACTGCATCATTCAGTGGACATAATCCCAGAGACACGCTATGCATCAATTGACGTCATCGAAACATGCATGTCTTGCTCAAATACATTCACATAGCTCCACGCTGTCAAATCTATGCACGATGGGTAATGGCATGCTGTACACGGCTTGTCACATCGGCGTATAAGCGCGGGGGCCACGCTACAGTTGTAAATTCTTTTTCTTGTTCAATCAGTCCCTACAATCGTCAATTCATCGTCAATTCGTCATAGCATAATGAGCTAGTAAGACTGGATAACCCAAAAGTATCGACACATGTTGCTTTCCACACTAAAGGCGTACCCATCTTTAATGGAAACAAAAACAACCGGTCCGGGATTTTTCCATATTCTGTTAAAGACTCTTACATACATGCTGGATTATTGACGGTAAACTCATTACAAGTTATACTTGTGTACCGAGTAATAAAATGGCTCACACTTTAGCATTACACCAGGACCACAGTAACGGGAAATGCCGTTAATTATCGCGCTAGCAGACGTTTAGCCCCTTCGTACACTAGACGACGCAAGTGTCTGATATCTTAAGACTATGGTATCCAGGTGACCATCGCAATAATAATCTATAGAGGTCAGTATACAGGCACGTGTCAATGGATACTAAAGTCGTAAGTTATCGGAGACTTGCGTCGCCTATTAGCGCCCGGATTTCATGGGGAGTTGTGTCCGAATTGTGTTCATCACGGCAGCGATGAGGAGAATGACATAGAAATGAAGCTGTTAGATTTATGGAAGCAGCGAGGTGGAAAGTTGTGTCATGGAACATAACGTCGGGACTCGATGACGGTATTAGGTGAAGATCTTGCCTAGCAGCAGTAGTAAATTGCGTTGCGGTCATTCCGCACAGCGTCCTCTCCCATCAGCACTGTCAGGTAGGTACATATATAATAAAAGTACTCTGTGGGTAGGTATCTGTCATTACACTGTTTAAGTCATTGTTCTTTTTTTGTTTTAGCGTGGTAAAATCATCAAATGAGTCCTCCCACCCAGGGCAGGGCGGGGTAATCTGCAGCACAATTTCCCAAGATGCAAGTAAAATGGGGACGACCGATCAAAGTTATTGTATTCATTTATACCTATTTATACAAAACAACAACAACGTGATCTAAAAATTAGTTTATTTTGTATTCGTTGCAAAAAAAACCTAAAAATCATTACTTGGTGTGTTATCTTTAGTCTTAAGCCCTTGGGCCCTTGAGCCCTTGGGTTATAATAAATCACTTGAAATGAAAGCACGAATACAAACACAAACCCAAAACATATTAGTTTGTTCGACAAACATTTTGATAGTCGGACCCGCGATTTTTCCCACGTTTTTACATTATAATGTAAACTTTTATGAGCTGCACTAACTGTATATAAATGTAAAGTAAATTTAAATCTCAATCATAGCTATTTTTCTTCTTTTTATAATAAGTAGGTATTGAATTTTGTTACTTTTTTAACAAATATATACAACTTATAGTGGAATATTTTTTTCTATGTTTAATAAGTTTGAAGCTTTTATTGTATGCACTAAGCTACTATTAAATGTTGCAGTCTCAGTATTAAAACGTACCTTCATACTCGTTAGGGCCGTTCACGACCTTCACGGTGACTTAGCGTGTGGCGGCGGTGAGCGATAAGTTCAAAATTATTTATAGAAATGTTTGAAAAACGACACGAAGAGCCGCTGGTAAAGAATTCGCGTACTTACCAAGTAAATAATGTCTTATGGGTTGTTAGGTTACGTTACGAATTTCATAAATTGTATCGAAACTAAAGAAAAAAGAGAGGAATGATTACTTGCAAATTAAATGTAAAAAAATATTTTACAAGAAATCAAAGGATAATAAAAACCGCCTCAGTGCGAGACGGACCCGCACGCAACGGGTTATTAACGAATAATACCCTTATAATTATGTAAAAATTACGCCTCCTTATGAACTTAAGTAGACATACTTAAGTACGGAGGCGTAATTTTTAAGATAAGTTGGGCTAAGGTTCTATTGGAAATCTATTGGGGAGGCCTATGTTCAGCATTGGACGTCCATCGGCTGATATGATTTCTAATTAAAAAGGATACAAGTAATCATCCTAAATCGAAAATCAAACGAGCGTAATTTTTGAGTCGTGAGTCGCAGAATTTCGGTCGCTTTCATAGAAAAAAATTGCGTCGTGAGAGAGTCGCCTTTTGTTTTGTATGAAAGCGAACGAAATTCTGCGATTCACAAATCAAAAATTACGCTCGTTTGGCCTCACCCTTTAAAAGTAAAGAAAAAAAAATGTGGTGCCATTCATATTGAAAGAAATAAAATCATAAACGCCTTAAAATTAAATGTCAAACGCATGAAGCCACTCACAATGTAGCGAGCAACTTGGCGAGTTTTCCATAAAAGAAGTTTCTATTTTCGGAATCCCACCCGAAACGGGAAAAATTACGTTTAAATATTGGACTACGATAACTCAATAAACAGACAATGCTGAGAAATAAGCGAAAAATATATTTACGCCTATTCAGAGACAAAAGCAACTTGTGTCTTTGCAATAATAAATTATTTAGGTCAGTGCTCTTGTGTTTCCCACAGTTTTCTCACTGAGTTGCTACAAATAGATGAAACAATTCAATATAGACATAGTGATAAAAGATAAAAAAGGCAAAAACGTGAGATATTGTCGTATGGAGCTGCCGGGATTCTATGGGTAACATTGGGAAAGGGCAGGGTCCTATTATCTACGTTGCGGATCTAACCAGTTACTGGGTTGTGGAGTTCAGATATGAAGTTCATCATCATCATCAGCCGGAAAACGTCCACTGCTGAACATAGGCCTCCCCCTTAGACCGCCACGCCGAACGACAATTCGCCACTGGCATCCATCGGTTGCCCGCGACCCTCACGATGTCGTCGGTCCACCTAGTGGGAGGCCTACCTACGCTGCGTCTTCCGGTCCGTGGTCGCCACTCGAGAACTTTTCTTCCCCATCGGTTGTCAGTTCTACGAGCGATGTGGCCTGCCCATTGACACTTCAACTTGCAAATTTTATGAGCTATGTCGGTGACTTTGGTTCATATGAACCATATGGTGGTTTGGTAGATATGAAGTTGCTCCATGTAAAATATAGTTTTTCAGCTGAATCCAGTTTAACATTGAGCCGAAACTAACATAGCTAGGAAATAAGTAGGCTTATAATTACTTGAAAGTAAACAGTGCAAATAACTGAATCTCATATCTCTACTATTGCTGGTTTAATATTAATTGACATGTTATTTGTTTTTAGCTAATATTCAACAAACTCTACTCACACACTGGCAATCAGTTGGTATCAATATCAATAGAATTTTTCTACCCACATACTAGCTCGAGTCGTGTAACCTAACCTTAACTGGAACTTTAGTTTCTAATAAAAAACTTTTTGGGACATTATTTTATTGACAGACATAGTTTTCATATTACACTATGGTTTAAAATTGTTTAATCTGTGCGCAACATCAAATATTGTCAAACAGTCCAAACTAATATACAAAACCCGTCTCAATTTTAATAATAAAACCATATTTTCTTAGTATTGTATCAAAAATCAAATTGAGCAGCAAAAATGTCGGCGTCTCTGGACAGCACTTTGGATCCTATGGAAGAAATCCGATTTCGGAAGAAACACGGGCAGACTTGGGTGGAAATACAAAAAGATACTCATTTTACTTTCGACGAACTTGAACGTAAGTATAAAATCTATCACAGTCCACTTGTGGACATGTCAAACCTGTCCCATGCTGTGCCATATCACTGTGTCCTCCATCTTCCGCATCAGTCTGAGTGGGGCTTATTAAATGGAAAGCCATCTAGCTGCAGTGCTGTTGTCTAAAGACTCAGAGCCGCGGCAGCGTCGATACTACGCCCATATGACGACCCACTGACCACGGTTTCAACTATAAGTTCTAGGGCATAAAGTTGAAAATCTATAACAAGCTCGTCGTCGAGTCTTTTAGAGAATGGCATAGGGTGATGTTCCATGCTAGGTACACTGCCAATATGCGGTCTTTTCACCAGGAGTCATTTGCTTCATCGACCATCAGTTCTTTAACAACAATTCCATGCCCATTGCCACTATTTTTCATTATATGATATAAATTTTATCAGTGTAAGGGTTCAAATATTATGAAGCTGGATCTTGGTCTACTGATCTCAACTAGAGACAAGATAAGTCCATGGTTAATTCATGTGGTCAAAAAGATCAGTCCTTCAATTTATATAGTCGAAAATGTAACTGTCGCGTTTACGACTTTCCAGTAAGGTTTGTCTGGCTGTAACTGTGAAAAAAATCATCACTAATCTTTTTTGGAGTGATGTTTAAAACAGATTTAATTTTTTTTCAGAAATTATGGTGATTTTTTTCAAAATTCAAAAGAGGGACGATAGATGCCCTGGAACTGATCTTATAACAAGGTAAGAGAATGTTTTATAGGGAATTTACACGGGTCGATATTTGGCTAGGCCGCACGGCGAATGTCGACCGTAATGATAATTCGAATAGGCCGCAAGTCTTTAAAACCACAAACCCCAAAGTCGGGTGTCATCTGAATTTTGTCGTGCGGCCAAAAGCCGCATGCTGCAGTCGATTGTCAGTTACAAGCGATTGATCGCCGCATGAGATGTGTTTTGAGTTGTGTTTTTCCGCTAAAATGGACAAGTGTAAATGGGGTGTCGATTCCATTTTAAGAAACATGCGATAAGTGTATGCGATGATTTGTCGCAAGCCGAACATCGAACCGTGTCAACGTTGTAATTTTCAACAATACCTACGTAAATGGGGATCCTTACGTATTGTTCAAAATGACACCGTTTTCACCAAATTAATCAACGCGATTTGTTGCGGTCTAACGCTTGACATGGACCTCTTGTTAGTGCTCGGCCAGACTGGCAGCAGCTTGGTGCGGCGAATGGTGTGAACGTGACCACAGTGATAGGACACCGCGGGTTTCATTCGAGGCTTTTGTCCGCTTCTTCGCTCACTCCTACCGTCATAAGCGTCGCAAAGATCGAATCGCATCTCATAAAGTTATAAAGCAAACTGTTACAAATAAACTCACACTCATATTTATGATATTAACTAGGATGAACGAAGAGGATTTATTTCTAATGGAAACATCTTCATACCTTGGTAAATGCTAGTAAAGAAAAAAGTTTCTTTTTGCTCCATTATCGTGAAATACGACGTATTTTGAGTGGAGACCGCGAGTCAATAAACAGGGCGCCCTCGGGCAAAGTGGAGCGACGATTTTCGCAAGGTAGCCAGAAACAGCTGAATGAGAGTAGCCGGTGATCGAGTGAAATGGTGTGCGATTGGAGAAGCCTATGTCTAGGTGTGGACTGTTATAGGCTGATGATAATAATGATTGTAAAATAACTTGCTTATTAAGAGGAAATGGCGAGATTTGACTGCGTGGTGCGTACGTAATATATGTCACCCGAGTCTACCACAGATCCATAGTGTTACGTCGATCGAATTGCGAGACCTATCTATAAGCTTCTCGAAAGTTCCACAAGGTTCTCGACAGATTGGTCAGGAAGTTTCTAGAAAATTCTACCCTGTTCTAGATGTTTCGAGATGGCTCTGGAATGTTCCAGAAGGTATGAGACTATGTCGAAGTCTATGGATGTTTCCAGAACATTCGACCATCTTCTAGAAACATCTAGTGGGTCCGGCCGGGGTATAAAAAGGGCGCCGATCGGCGACTTGAGTCAGTCTGGTTTTGACTACGATCGAGGCAACTCGAAGTGAACTGGAAGCGATCTCTAAGTGACTTTTACGTGTAATTAAGTGTATGTATAAGTGTTGAGTAGTGTTAAGTGTTTGTTTTAATTAGTGATTCGTGTGTCAATAAAGTTTATTTGGTTTTAATTGGTGTTAATTAAATTATCCCAATACCCGGCTCGTAACAATAGTTTGTTGTTCATGTTTGAGAACACCGCACCCCGCCCGCTTTTGCACTCTGGGCAAGTACTAAGTTACGTCAAAACTCTTGGTTCCACTGTCAGTCCCATCTGTCCCAAATAAGGTCCTAAGTTATATGTTAATTGTTAATGAATAGTCTGCAACCTAAGAAGGAATGAAGGTCGCAGAAATCGGCGGGCTATGAGAACCACAAGACCAGTTGTTGTGGCACGGTTTAGGATTGGCTTATACGTCCATTTTTCCAGTACTGGGGGGGTATTACAACGTCTTAAAACCAGGCTTATTCCTGTGAGTGAACGAGATGGCGCTAGACGACTGGTATAGATCTGTCACTTTCACTCGCCGGAACAGGCCTGGTTTTAAGACGTTGTAATACGTGCCCTGGATTGAATAAATGTTTCTGAAACAAAAAAACAGAATGAGAAAATATTCATTTTTGTGAAATCTCGAACAACAAGCGTTTTTTGTGTGTCGTCGGTGCTTTTACAAACATTTCAGCAAAAAACTATTATAATTATCATTTAGGTATTTACTTTTTGTCTGTTTTAACACATTATACTTTCTGATGATGTTATGATTTAAAATAGATATTAATACAATTGAAACGGCAATTTATTATAAACTGGAGTCTGTACTTTGCCCTTTTAATAAGTTTATATTTAACTTTAGAAACGATTTATTACAACTTTATTGAATCAGTCTGATACAAGATAATCGTATCAGACTTAAACTGTGTGCAGACAGTAATTATGCGTATTTATTTGGGTTACCTTGGCAACAGAATACTTAAAAGTTTTGGCAGAATTTGCCATAATAAGAAGAAATAGAATGTTTTTACTTTTTTCCTGAATTCTGAAATTCATTCTGTTGGGCCTCCAACTTTGAAAAATCAAATAAATCTATCCCAATACTTCAGTTTAAAGCAATCTACTCAGAGTTCCCAATGTCTGTTGAACTGAACAAGGTTTCCGACGCCATAATAAAGGAGTCCGGTTATTGAGCCCAAGTTTACAATAAAATGGTAGATACTGTCGATACTTATGAAGACGATCAAAGCATTCATAAGATTTCGGCTGGATGGAATGTTAATAATGAAACACTAAGCATATTTTAATTAAGTGTTTCTATATTGAAGGATCTTGTGGTTAAATAATAACTGCCGCACCAGTCGATCTTCATAGTTAAGCAGCGTTTGTTATGTCGGTTCGTGGATGGGTAACCATAATCATTATATTAAACAAAGTTGTTTTGTGCTCTGGTAAGCACGTTAAGCTGTTGGTCCGGGCTGACATTTTGTAGTCGTAGATTTTTGACAGTCAGGTTTTGGTGACTGCCAAATATTATCAGCCTATTGCCGTCCACTGCTGAACGTAAGCCTCCCCCAAAGAGCGCCAACCATCCCGGTTCTGGGCAGCCATGCCGAACAATAATTTTTCAAGAACTCACGAAACGCAAGAGAGCTTCCTAACACCGGACTTATGCGATTGGGTGTGTTTCTGCTACCATCAGTGGTATTTGTTCCCGTCTTGCGTAGAGGTAGGAAGGACATATTGTATTCTGAGCCCTTATCACGAGTTTTCATTAATTTACTATACAGCGTCTTCCCAGTATTTATAGCGTTTCTTGTATGGAAAAATGGGAACAGCGCCTCTGGTGTGCGAAGAAGGAACTAATTTTTTCCTTGAAATTTGTCAATTGACAATGTTAAAGTTCCAGTTTATTTTACAGCAGAATAAGTGAAAACTCATGATAAGACCTCTGGATCGTCCCTTCAGTTGCATCCATTGCCTAAGACTGAAAGCCGACCTCAGCATAGTGTGAAAATAGCTAGGTACGCAGGTGATGAGGGTCTAAAAAGACAGTGGTACTTATTGGAGTTGGTTCTGGAATTACGAACTAATGATACCTACTCGTACTAAGTATTCTAACAAAATAGTAAGCAGTACATTTGCTCGCGAACAATTTGTGCAGCATTTCAGCAGTGCGTGTACTAAGTTGATATCACGTTTAGCCTCTATAACTACCGGCAAGGCTATGCGTAACTTTTGTTAGCGCGCACAGTGCAGCACATTTGTGCGGTAAAATGTTCACTGCACTGAATTTAGGAATGTGCGCGCACAGATACCGAGTCATGTGCGCGCGCACAAAATTGTCCAGGTGTGCGCGAACGTTTATGAATATGCGTGCAAAAATTCTTTTGTATAGGTATGCTTGAGTGACTTGATCAGAGCGAACATTTGTGCCGCACACCGGTGGAAACGCATGTTAAGAATAAAACAGCATGCCTTTGAAGTATAGGGCAGCTTCACCAGCTCATAAAAAACATTATCATTTGTAAAACACTTCATCCCTTACTATCAAAAGGAAAAGTAACACAATTACTATATGGCAACCAGTCTACGGGTCATGTCAATAAAGCGTGATCAGATGTCAGAATGTGGTTTTCATACGGGATTACACTTTGATAAGGGTAAGGTTAACTACCGATGAGGGAGGTCAATTACAAAGGATGCTGGGCTGAACAAATAAGTGAGGAAGTTGATCTGCAACTGTGTTACATTATGTAGCTATAATAATTAAGATGTGAGTTAAATAATAAGTTAAAAATAACTAAAACCCGAATACGAAAAAAACGCGCACTGAAAAGTATAAAACAAGATCATTATTCATTTGACCGATATTGTGCTAGCCGTGGTCGTATGCCACCTAACCAATAATGCGTGATACAACCGCAGGTGGCATACGTCCACGGCTTCTCGTTAAATATACGCGGTAGGCGATTTTATTCTTTAAAAAAAATGCAATAGCTTCACCGCGGCAGTCTCCAAGTGCCACATGTATTTTTTTATGTTTTCGTTCACTTAGTCACTTTATTATTGTCATACATGACGAAGCTGGGTTAAAGTAGTAATTTAGGAGTATTTAAGTACATATTTTGATTTCATTAATTCTGAATAATTACGCTATGCGTTTAGCCATGAGGTTAAAATAAAACTGAATGTTTTCAAGTTTAGAACTAATAAGTGTTTTCATAATTAACAAGTATTAAGTCGTTGTAAATTGTTATTCATGTTACATTTTTTTTTATAAACTTCTATCTAATTCTTTAATTTTTTTTAATTTGTTTTATATAAAACGTTAAAAAAGACGAATGGGCTGTCAAAGCAAAATTATTTATTAATTTGTTATCAGCGAAGTTTACATTCTCATTTATTTTTATCTAATTAATCACTTTTAATTTTCACTGTATTTATTTTTCCCGAGTTAAGCTCGGTCAACCAGGTACTGAATATTAAACATAGTAATAATAGGCTAGTTGCCCTAAAAAATGTAATTAGTCCGTCTTTTAGATTATTCAAAAATAAGGGACACGTATTTTTTTATTTGTAAATGAGACTAAAAATGACAAAGATATAGCCTATTAAAGTTACGTGTGACGTCACGCCGCATGGCATTTTTTCGCGCGGGGTGACGACACACGTAACTTTAATGGGCTATATCTTTGTTATTTTTTGTTTAATCGAAAAAAGAAAAAATACGTATCCAATATTTTTTTATAATCTAAAATAGGGACTAAACAGAATGTAATTATTTTGACCCTGGAAACTACCCTATTGTTACCATAATCATTCCTATAGTCTACTCTCAAAGGTACAGTGCAGTACAAATCAGAAAAAAGGAAAAACTTTTTTTTAACCAGTCACAACAATTTTAACAATTAGGTATTCAAAAACTTTTCAGGTTGAGAGGTTGAATCAGTTTTATCAAATATAGCTACTATCATAATTTTCTAATGTTCATACAGAAAAAATGCATTGAAATAAATATCTTGGCCGGAACCAGATATAACTTGTAGATACTTTGGCAGTTATTTATACCTTTCCTAAATAATATTTTATTCCCGAAAGTGTGTGTTTTTGTTTTATGATATCTGTCTGCAAAATAGGTGGATGCCTGGATGGCCTTCTAGGAATATGTCCCTGTACTGTTAAGGGCGCATATTCTGAAAGTTGGCAACGTCGCAAATAGCTGTCTTAAATTTACAAGTTTTAATTAATTTGGTAAATTTACTGTATGAGAATAATAAATATGGCTCTGTAGTGTACTAAAAAATTTATATAGGAATGCAATTAAAACACTGAATTTGATGTTATCTCCGTTTCAGGCGTAAAAAAGGCATTTGGAAGGTTTCCAAATACTTTTTTTATATCTAAAACTATGTATTCGGTCTTACGGTATTAATTATTGCATTCCCTTATCATTTTTTAGTGCACTACAGAGCCATATTTTTAATTTCCGTACAGTAACATCGCCAAATTAATTAAAACTTGTTAAATTTTTACAACTATTTGCGACGTTGCCAACTTTCAGAATACGCGCTCTTAAGTTTTTTGCCCTTCACACAAAACTTCTTAGATTCTGTAGACTTTTAACAATAAAAAGAAAAGAAATTGATAGGTAGTATTTTTTTTCCTTTTTTGTAGATACTACTCCCCTTTACAACCTATCTCAAGTGGGTATAAATGTATAACTTTGATCATACGTTCATTAGCCTATCAGTGGCAGGAAGGCTAGGTTCCTGTGGTAGGTGTCAATCAACTTTGGGGTCAAATGGTCACAAGGCCGCACCGTCCTGAACATTTGTGATAAAAACATTGTCTAGAAAAAGAATAAATGTCCAATCATTTTTGCAATTCAATGAAGTCTTTTGAATGTATTTTGTCGTCTAGGCTATCTGGATATTTTATAACACCAAACAAATGAAATTTAAAGTCGATGTAACAAATCAAAAAGGTCATGAAGTTATCACCTTATCTCAAAAGTATATTTCAGTTCTTCACGTAATGCACTGCTTTTTTTAATTGCTCTTAATATCTTTATGTCAAAATATTTAACACTTATTTGTATCGTCGCCATGTTTACATAAAATTAAGGTTATCTTCGACTTCGAGGTTAGCTTGTATTATTACTGTTGTTACTTACACTTTTAGATTTTAACAAAAAATATACGATTCCACCACAACTGTAGAGTTTCCGGAACACGATCATGGCCTAATTCTAATGAATCCAGCAAATTTGAGACATTTTCTGTCATTCTAACATAATCATTCCAGCACATTCACAGTTAATTGCTATCACAGTTTACAAATTTAACATGAAAACACTGAAATCTGAAATGTACAGCTGTATGCCCTAGACTAGAATTCACTGCGCATCCTCCATTGCACCCAATAACAGTAACGTGGAAGCAGGAAGATAAAACACTGAGAGTCGCTGCGCGTGAGCGAGACAGAAGAATGCAGCCGGCTTATCTCTTTGGTTTTATGTTTGCCTGGTACTTCGCATGCAACTGTTGCACATTACTGTGGAAAATTTGCAACCGCTGTGCATTCTACAGCGTTCAGAACTTCAGACTAGTTCCTCAAATATCATGTTACATTTTCTGTAATTGTATACAATATATATTTTTTTAATTCCATTTATGTATTTCACTTATTTTTTATTAATTGAATACAATTTTAAGTAAGTACCAACTTTATAACCAAATGAATTAAAAGTATTAAAAAAAATAATAAAGAAAATTGTAGCCTTTCGGTATCGAAAACAGATCCGATCCAAGCTTACTGGTCAAACCTCAATATGATTATTATTTATTTGAATTTTAAATTGGTCTGAAAGAAAGAAAAAGAAAGAAAAAACGTTTATTTGGGTACCCGGTACACACAACATAAACAAATATATGAAAAAATAAAATAAACAAGAATAAATTATAAGTTAAAAAAACAACAACGAAATAAAAAAATAAAATAACATTGTGTGTCTCACGGCTACGCCAAATGGGTCCAGTTCAGCAATTTGTCGAGCAGCTAAGTGCTCGACGCTGGTTTTCAACTGGACCTGGACGCTGACGTGACGGACGCAAAGCAGTCTTAAAACATCCAAACGTGTTATGTGTGTGTTTGTGAAATATATAAATACTTATATTAAAACTGTAATGTAAAACTTTACAATTTATCAAGTCATTTTATTAAATGAAATCATTGAAATTATATTGTAGCGTGGTTAAATGATAGTTTGTTTTGCCAGCCTTGTTTAAGCTTTGCCTAGCTTGATGTTTAGTTAAGGTTACCTACCCCCCCATCTTTTATTCAATAAATGTAGCTTTTTATACTATATCTCATATACTATAGATTTTCCAAAAGTTTCATGGTCCCAAGTCCCATATTAAATTCTTGGGATCATAAAACTTTTAGATGTCCTTTAAAATATAATTTAATATAGGTACCTATTAGTTTTAGAAATACTGCTGAAAACTGTGTTGCTTGCACAGCTATTTAATAGTCACAAAAGAACCCTTTATAAACAAATTAAGTTTTGCAGTTACATTAAAATTTAATAACTTTGAAAATGTAAAACACGTTATTCCCCAGTCAAGATAAGCGAATCTCTTTTAACTGTTTTTTTTAATATAAACCGTTTTGTTATAATCGGAAAAGAAAAATAAGTATCATTTTTGGAGCAACATTATAGGTAGTTTATTTTATATTATTTAGACAGATCAAACAATATAGAAACAGACGTAGGTCATTCAGATTTCGGTCCTCGTACGTTTTCATCACCACTTGGTTTGTATTTTTGTAAAACAAAATCTTTGGAAATCCAGCACACGCAATGGCGCAAAAAAGTTTTATTAGAAAATAATCATATTGTTTGGTATTTCAGAGATCAAGAATGGAAGAGAATGCCTTGTTGTATCACCACTATTTGTATATAAAGTTTACATAAATAAATAACAGTGACAGCAGTAGTAATAGTGTGCATTTTTTTTTATCGTGCTATAATCATCAAAGGAGTCCTCCCACCCATGGCGGGACAGGAGGGACTGTTAAACTTGTACTGACTAAAATCCAAGGTGATCCTTCAATAGACACAAAAAAGGGGCAATTCCACCCGGCTCCATCTTTCCGAGGTGTGACCGTACCGATAACGGACCATCTTGACCCTCTTGGGGTTACATTGACATCAACCCTCAATTTCGGTCCATTCATTGAGGCAAAGGCTGAGTTGGCCGCGAAAAAGTTGGGCATCCTCGCCAAGGTGCGAAGGTACTTCACGCCTAAACAGCTGCTTAACTTACGAGTATATAAAGCGCAAGTTTGGTTATGCATGGAGTACTGCTCTCACCACTGGTATGGATCCGCCAAATACCAACTAGACGCCCTTGAGTCAATAGATAAACGGGCCAAGAGTCTTATCGGCAACAATGCTCTGGTCGATTCAAATCTCCAGAGCCTTGAACATCGACGCCGTGTTGCCGGCCTGTCGGTTTTTTATCGGTTACATTTCGGAGAATGTGCGATGGAACTGCACAACTTGATTCCGCCTAGCCCTTTCCATCATCGGACTACAAGTAGTACGGCAATGCGCCATCGATATATGGTGGACATCCCTCCGGTACGTACAAAGCGTTTTGCCAATACCTTTATTGAGAGAAAGGAACCTCCTAACAATGCGCGCCGTGTCCAGAAGAACTGCTTATTATTATTGTGTTGTTCTCAGAAACCACTTCAGGGATGTGCTACACAACGGGCTGGGCATGACGGATGCCTACATGATGGAGCGTGTGATGGTGGCGTTGGACCGCGGGACTTCGCCCCACGTAACCATGGCCACATTCGCCAAAGCCATGTCTCTTTATCTTCGGGGCGATCTGGAGGAGCGCATCAGTTATGCTTTTACTGTGAGTACCTGTAGCACGATGATTTTGTTTTGGGTGATGAAATCGCGAGTTCTCTCGCCCTGGGTGAAGAGGAACTGTCCGACTCTTACAGACTTAAATTCACCCTATTTCTTCAGTAGCCCTTTGCGTTCAAGGTTCACGGTTAGCTTACAGATAGATGGTCCCTTGTTCTAATTTCCGATGTTTCAGCTATGAGATACCATGATACAAAACTGCTAAAAATGATAAGATTTGGAATGTTCATACACTTAGTAATGGGGATAGGGAGGCTAAAGATTAAAGAAAAAGAAGATGAATTGCAGCAGCACGTCAACCCAATAGAACATGAACCTTTTTAGGGTTCCGTACGTCCGAATACAAAAGCGGAACCCTTATAGGATCACTCGTGTGTCCGTCTGTCTGTCGCTTACAGTCAGTTATCTCCGAATCTACTAGACCGATTAAATTGACATTTGGTACACATATCAATTCCTGTAACCCAAGCACAGAGGTGTGGCGTGAATAAATGAAATCTGTATATGGGAGGTAATTTTTGGGGGGGGAAGGGGAAAATTAAAAAAAATATTTGAAAACTGCATCGTGTGACATATCAAATGAATGGTCTTGTTGAGAAGATCTTAAATGTATTTTTTTTTGTAATTTTAAAATAATAGTTTCCAAGTAATTCAAGAAAATAGACGAAAATTGACCATTCCCCCCCTTATCTCCGAAACTACTGAACCTAAAATTTTGAAAAAAATACAGAAATTAATTTTCTACTTATAGATTATAGGAAAACCTATAAGAAGTCCATGATATTAAAATGACATGGTAAATCACTCAACATTGTGCGTATCAATCTTCAATTATTCGTAAATTTCAATTCATCTATTAACTAGCTTCTGCCCGCGACTTCGTACGCGAATCTTGTTGCTTATGCCAGCGACAACGGGGTCGTCAAAGTCGAAGATCTGAAACGTCTGATGTCGAATTCTAAGAGCCCCGGGACGGGAAAACAACGGGATGCGCGAGACGATTCGAAACGTTCCAGATCTTTCATTTTTGTAAGACTAAAGAACTTTTGCTAAGACGTCATTCCTATATTTGTTATGGTGTCGCAGGGCCTTGGAGTTCCACAACAGGTGTTCCAGACCTTCATTTTCCAAAAGTCAAAAGAGAATGCTCATCAGGCTGAACAACTCTTGCTAAGACGTCATTCCTGTAAATGGTATAGTGTAGCTGAGCTCTTGGAGTTCCACATCAGGTGTTCCAGATCTTCAATATTTATACATCAACAGAGAGTGCTCATCAGACTGAACAACTGTTGCTAAGAAGTCATTCCTTTATATATTATAGTGTAGCTGGGCTCTTGGGGTTCCACATCAGGTGTTCCAGATCTTCAATTTGTATACGTCAACAGAAAGTGCTCATCAGGTTGACCAACTCTTGCTAAGACGTCATTCCTGTATATGTTATAGTGTAGCTGGGCTCTTGGACTTCCACATCAGGTGTTCCAGATCTTCAATTTGTATACGTCAACAGAAAGTGCTCATCAGGTTGACCAATTCTTGCTAAGACGTCATTCCTGTATATGTTATAGTGTAGCTGGGCTCTTGGAGTTCCACATCAGGTGTTCCAGATCTTCAATTTGTATACGTCAACAAAAAGTGCTCATCAGGTTGACCAACTCTTGCTAAGACGTCATTCTTGTATATGTTATAGTGTAGCTGGGCTCTTGGAGTTCCACATCAGGTGTTCCAGATCTTCAATTTGTATACGTCAACAGAAAGTGGTCATCAGGTTGACCAACTCTTGCTAAGACGTCATTTCTGTATATGTTATAGTGTAGCTGGGCTCTTGGAGTTCCACATCAGGTGTTCCAGATCTTCAATTTGTATACGTCAACAGAAAGTGCTCATCAGGTTGACCAACTCTTGCTAAGACGTCATTCTTGTATATGTTATAGTGTAGCTGGGCTCTTGGAGTTCCACATCAGGTGTTCCAGATCTTCAATTTGTATACGTCAATAGAAAGTGCTCATCAGGTTGACCAACTCTTGCTAAGACGTCATTCCTGTATATGTTATAGTGTAGCTGGGCTCTTGGAGTTCCACATCAGGTGTTCCAGATCTTCAATTTGTATACGTCAACAGAAAGTGCTCATCAGGTTGACCAATTCTTGCTAAGACGTCATTCCTGTATATGTTATAGTGTAGCTGGGCTCTTGGAGTTCCACATCAGGTGTTCCAGATCTTCAATTTGTATACGTCAACAGAAAGTGCTCATCAGGTTGGCCAACTCTTGCTAAGACGTCATTCCTGTATATGTTATAGTGTAGCTGGGCTCTTGGAGTTCACATCAGGTGTTCCAGATCTTCAATTTGTATACGTCAACAGAAAGTGCTCATCAGGTTGACCAACTCTTGCTAAGACGTCATTCCTGTATATGTTATAGTGTAGCTGGGCTCTTGGAGTTCCACATCAGGTGTTCCAGATCTTCAATTTGTATACGTCAACAGAAAGTGCTCATCAGGTTGGCCAACTCTTGCTAAGACGTCATTCCTGTATATGTTATAGTGTAGCTGGGCTCTTGGAGTTCCACATCAGGTGTTCCAGATCTTCAATTTGTAAACGTCAACAGAAAGTGCTCATCAGGTTGACCAACTCTTGCTGAGACGTCATTTCTGTATATGTTATAGAGTAGCTGGGCTCTTGGAGTTCCACATCAGGTGTTCCAGATCTTCAATTTGTATACGTCAACAGAAAGTGCTCATCAGGTTGACCAAATCTTGCTAAGACGTCATTCTTGTATATGTTATAGTGTGGCTGGGCTCTTTGAGTTCCACATCAGGTGAATGTCGAAAATTATCCCAAGGGAACATATTCCCGGGATAAAAAGTATCCTATGTGTTATTCCAGACTATAATCCACCTCTGTGCCAAATTTCATCAAAATCCATTCAGTAGTTTTTGCGTGAAAGAGTAACAAACATACATCCATCCTCACAAACTTTCGCATTTATAATATTAGTAGGATTTTTTGGGGTTAAAATTATAGGTAGGCAAAAAATAAATCGTACGTACGGAACCCTCTTCACGCGAGTCCAACTCGCACTTGGCCGGTTTTTCTATTGTGATAAAGCTTAAAATTTATTTAAAAAACCGGCCAAGTGCGAGTTGGACTCGCCCATGAAGGGTTCCGTAGTAGCAAGCATAGATTAGGGATATAATTGTATTGAGATTAGTAAGTAATATACACAAACAACAAAAATAACTTTGTTTTCCATAGTGTTTGTATGAATGGCAAAGTTATATTTGCGGTTTTTTAAAATGTACTATATCTCAAAAACTGCTAAATGTATCTCATCCAAACCAATTTTCGTTGGAAGTTTTTGTTGAGGTCTACATTATATATTTTTTTTTAGTTTTATCATTCTCTTATTTTAGAAGTTACGGGGCGGGGGACCAACTTTTTACCACTTTGGAAGTGTCTCTCGCGCAAACTGTTCAGTTTAGAAAAAAATGATATTAGTAACCTCAATATCATTTTTGAACCTATCCATAGATACCCCACACGTATGTGTTTGGTGAAAAAAAAATTTTTGAGTTTCAATTCCAAGTATGGGGGGCACCCCCAAAATTTGTTTTGTTTTTATTTTTGTGCGAAAATCCTAATGCGGTTCACATAATACATCTACTTACCAAGTTTCAACAGGATAGCTCATATACTTTGGACAAAAAGTGGCTGTGACATACACGGACAGACAGACAGACAGACAGACATGACGAATCTATAAGGGTTCCGTTTTTGCCGTTTGGCTACGGAACCCTAAAAAAGTGACAGATTGTTCTAGGTAGATGTGCTATACTATAAAAAACATACCTAAACCCAGATTTTTAGTTAAACCGTAGTACTATTAAGTGTTCTGTGGTTAAACTCTGTCTTTAATGATACTTAAGGACTAGCCTTTCTTCTAGCCGCATTTTCAACCGGACAAAAATCCAGACTCCGTTGATGCTACCTACTAAGATATTCCTGATTGGAAAACCCAATTAATAGTTGACCGTTCTGCGTAACTTCTAACATGTATGATAACTCTCTAAGTTGTCATAATTCTCGCTTCTCTAGCAATTTGAGTCGAAACCTACTGATACAGTAAAGAACGACACGACCGCGACGCGGTAAAATTGACGAAGATACGACACTATTGCCAAAACGTCACACGCAAGTGCAGTTTTCGCTTATTTCTGACGTCACGACCGACAGTCTTTCGAATTTTAATGCGTTTATTTATAAATAATTATTATGTATTAATTAAAAAAATAATTCAACAAGTAAAAATACGGACTAATTTTTGCAATTTAATTAGCCCGAATCAGCTTCAGTCGAACTTCTCCACGAAATGTGATATTACTTTGTAAACAACGAAACAACCAGTATCAATAAACTACGATTCGAACAGTGGATAACTGTCAAATAGTGTATTCTTGATAAATTAACACTTGGACTTCTCGCCCGAACCAATGATATTACGAAATGAATTACCATTCTGCCTAATTAATTTCGAGTATTTTCTTTTTCTACCGTCCTTTTTCCTCTGTTTTTTCCTATAGCTATGTTGTGGAGGTCAGGGTAACCGGTCAGTTACTGAAAGCTGATAAATACTAGGTATGATGACTGTACCTTTTCAGAATTTCTTGTTTATGAAAAATAGTGCGAGTCGGACCCGTGCAAGAAAGGCTCTGTAACATTAAATATCTTAATATTTATTTCTGTTTTTTATTTGTTGATAAGCGGCAACAGAAATGCGCAAACAGCAAGCGAACTTACCTTTTGGCAGTTCAAAATTTTGGGGATACCTACTCGAACAATAGGTATACATCGTTTTATGAACATTTATATTTTAGCGTCATCCTTATAAGTCTCTTATAGACTACTTTACAGCAGCTAAACTTTTCATAAAAGTACTAATAAAATATTTTTTTGATGTAAAGAAGTTATATTCGTGTAAAATTCTCCTCTGTTTCTATCGATAGCGCTTCTGTACAGTGATCAGTATTAACTTCAATCAAATAAATAAAATATCAAAGAATTATAAAAAAAAGAATCATGTTCGAAAAATTTCAACTATTTACCCAAAGAACTCTTTGCACAAATAGTTGATAGATTTTTCAAATACGTCACCTTGTACTTTTATTTAATTTCATTTAAGGCCGGTTTTACACACTTCGACACCATGTTGGGCTGAAGTATCAAGGAGACTGCGGTCACAGTCCGCATAGCCAACACCATTAAATGTTATGTGGGTATAGTGGAAGGTTCACAATGTTTGGGAAAGGAAACGGTTTTGTTTTCACGGAGATGAGGCATGTGTCCTAGTAGTGGGAACTTTTAGGCTGATTACATTTATAATTCACAATTAAAAATTTCATTTTCGAAATTTTGAAATTTCTATCAACTGAACTTACGCCACAAAAAAGTTGAATTAGTTCGGTCAATCGGACTACCATCCGAACTACTACTACTACTACATCGTTATAATGTGTCGTTAAGGATACTGCAGCTACCACTTGACCCTCTGTGCAAGGTGTCTTGTCTTGTCCTTTAAACTCGTAGACAGTGGTGTAAACCTCGGACAGTAATAGTCCTCAGACCGATTTCGGGCACGGCGGCGGCGCGGGCGGCCAATCTCAACGGAGATTAGCCAACTGCGCGGGACATATATTATAGTGCACAAGTGTGTGCGCATGCGCAGGCACAGGTGCACTCTGTTACTTTACTCTTATAGTTCCGATGGGACGGCAATCCGCCACGATCGGAGAGAGATTAGGTGCAGGACCAACGGCTTAACCTGCTTTCCGAGGCACGGGGGTATGATACTGTAAAATTCCAAACTCCGGGCAGCAACTAAGAAATAATACTTATTAGAAAAACCCTATAGTACTTTTTGCCCGACCCGGGAATCGAACCCAGGACCCCACGCTCAACAGTCGCAATTGTGACCACGAGACCAACGGGGCAGTAGCAGACCTCGGACAGAGGTGAGTCAATAAACAGTGTACACCACTCTTCCCTGATGTGATCCCTACTTGCTAGTGTCCTTGACTGAGGTAAATCGTGCATAAGACTTATAATGCTGATAGTATTTAATTAGGTCAAACCTTTAAAGGCCGATTGGCACATCCATAAGTAAATAGAAACAGCTGAGTACTTACTTGTTGGGCGGTGTTCACACGTGCTTTATACTCGTACTTACTTATTTATGGAAGTAGAAATGGCCGGGGGCCTTAACAAAGATAAACTAGACGCCTACGGCTCGACGGCGCGCGTCGTGTTGCACGCGCGCCTCAAAAAGCTGTCAACAATATGACGGGACCCTTAGAGGGCCAAAGCCTGCTGGGGTCATGGGACTGCCTTGACAGATAACCGTGGCTCCGGAACGTAAAGAGATATTGCAGGACACCGTGGATTTTAGTCAGTATAAGTCGGACAGTCCCTATTGTCCTGCCATGGGTGGGGACTCATTTGAAGATTTTACAACGTAAAAAAAAAACTAAGATACTTATTTGGCTTGCTGCACATTTGTTACAGGTCGCCGTTTCGGCAAAGTTTGGTGTAAAATTGTTATTTCATATCAGTGTTTAGTTTTTCTCGTTTGTGACACATTTTCGTGTTCTCAGTGTATTTAGCAGTAATCTATCTTATTTAACGTACTTCGCACCGATTAAAAGAGTCGAGAAAATTAAAATAAAAAAAAAAATCTTAGACAATATTTTTTTTATACATATAAGTTACAACTCGATAACGATAGTTTAAGAAGAGAGCAGTGGTGACCCAGTGGTATCGGTCTCGACTTACGTGTTTGTACCTACGTCGTGGGTTCGAACCCAGCAAGGCTTTGTGTAATTTATTTCATAACCACTGCTCTCAAAACGGTGGATGTAAACATCGTGAGGAAACCGGTATGTCCTAGAACGAAAAATTGGAAGACACGTGGCATCTACCAATCCGCATTGAGCCCGGGCCGCGTGGTGAAATGCTCCACTCCCTCTCACAGAGAGGAGGCCTTCGTCCCAGCAGTGGGAACATTTAGGAAGCTGATAATGATGATAGTTTAAGACTCGATAAATCGTTCTTCTGTCGCAAATCTCGAAGCTTTGTCATGTTTACATTGTAGTGTGAAGCAAGAGCAGAACTGTAAAAAGTTAAAAACAAAGGGAGCGTTGTGAATTCGGTATGACAGACACGTACGAATGTTTCAAGATATTGTTTTTGGAATCAGGGCCTTTGGTTTCTTTCTAAATAACTTTTCTTTCGGAATTCGGTGGCTTAGCTTTTTTATTTCATTAAGTTTTTTGCCACCTTTTATCGTGGTCGTTTTTGAAGTCGGTTACATTTTTTTTGAAAAAGTTTTTTATAAAGGTTAACCTTAATCATACTCGTAGTTGGATTTTAACACGTTAAACAATTCATCATTTATGAATAAGACTCAGTATAATTATGAAAAGGTGGTGGGGATGAAGATATCAACAGAGTTGATGAATGATATTAAAATACAGTATGACTATTTTAGACTAGTTGACTTTTAACCCTCTGATTTTATACTTCAAAAGATGTAAAGTTAAAGTAAAACCAGAGGTGTCACTTCAATTTTTTTTTTATAACAAGAATGTTTAGGGATGTCCTTTGATTTTACCTATTTATTAAAATGTTATCTGTCTAGTTATTTCATTTGAGCCCTCTGAACCCCACTCCAATAGTGTCTCTTCAATGCCTTTCATCTATTTTTATTTCCAACGGTTTCTATGCAAATTCACCGGTTCACAGCGACTAGGCACACAAAAACATATTTATCGTTTAAAACAAAGAACTACTATGCAGGTTTCATGAATTTCACGCCTACATAAATGTGTTTATGAATCTGTTGTGGTACCCGTTGTACATTGATATTGATAGGCCTCCCCAGCCTTTCATATTAATTGTGTCATTGCGTATTCCCCCTACCCTCAATTCAAGATAAACCAATGATGGTCTCCATCTTTTGTTAAAACAGTGCTACGATCTGTTGAGCGAAGGCCATCTCAGGCGGGAGACCATGTATCAGCTGATGAAGAAGAGCTTGGCCAAGTCCTCCAGAGATGATGACGTGGAAGAAGCAGTCAAGGTAAGTTATCCTATCATCATAATTACAGTCTGTGATCACCCACTGTTTGGATGGGCCTTTTTTTGGGAATATTAGCGTGGATAAATAAATAAATAAATATACTTCCCTTTTTTCTGCATTAGTTATCGGTCCTGCTCGTCCCGAATTCATCCGTTCCTTACGTTTTTGACTTTATCATGAACCGAATATCCAATAACGAAATTCATCATCATCATCATCAGCCTATAAATGTTCCCACTGCTGGGACACAGGCCTCCTCTCTGTGAGAGGGAGTGGGCCGTAATCTACCACGCGGGCCCAGTGCGGATTGGTAGATGTCACATGTCTTCGAATTTTTGGTTCTAGGACATGCCGGTTTCCTCACGATGTTTTCCTTCACCGTTTTGAGAGCAGTGGTGTTGAAATAAATTACACAAAGTAATGCGCCTGACGGGGTTCGAACCCACGACCTACAACTCGTAAGTCGAGGCCGATACCACTGAACCACCACTGCTCACAATAACCAAATTAAAATTATTTATTTGTTAGAATAATTATGTACAGTACAAAGAGTGAATTTTATACATACGATACAATTATTCTTGTTACGTTTTTTATATGGTGTTATTTAAATGTATGATGATTCTACGCCGTTGCTATTTTGGGATAAAACAAAATTACGGAAGATATACAGGCCTCACTTCAATCAAATAACCTTCTTTATCTACCATCACAAAGGTGTCGACTGTTCTATTATGTTTTCTTTCGGTAATTTAAACCCCCTTATTAGCGCGTCTGTCGTCAAAAATATACCGTGAAAACGACCAGGGGCTTCACTTTTCATAAATGCGTGTATTTCATTTGAGATGAGACGTCTAAACAATAACATAAAAGAAATGTATCGATAGAACGAAGATCGATGATCGAAATTTTGAATAAAAGGGGTAGGTAATATATTTTTCATACTTGTGTAATTTCTTGGCGTCGCATTTTTTTATATAATATTAATTGACGAACAAGTATACGATCCGCTTGATGGTGCGCGGTCACCGTAGCCTGGACCTGGACTCCTGGTACACCAGAGGTATCGCCTGTGCGTAGTCGACCCTGCAGGAATTTAAGAGTACCTACATGTGGGTTTAATGTAAATGGTTTGATTTCCTACCGTTTTTTTTCATCCTTTCGGGTGACTACTGAAAATCTGCAGCTGATGCGCTTGTGGATGTGTTTACAAACATATCAACTTACATACCCGAAGCCGTACAACTACTTGTAGATCATACATATATTTGCTCCGTGCGGGAATCAAACCCGCGCACGCAGTGCAGCAGTCCAATCACTGAGCCAGTGCGCCAACCGTGCCATCATATTCAATATGTAAGTTCAGAGGCCTGTGAGGTTTTTAGAGACGGCTCAATTAATGCCACCAGAGGGTGGCCATCCGTGTCCTCACGGAGGCGATAGGCGCCGACCTGTTGCGCCCAACTTTGGTCGAGGTCATGCTGCGGGGCGGGACGGAATGGGAAGCGGTCGCCTCCTTCTGCGAAACAGTCATGCTATCGAAGAAGGAGGCGGGATTGTGAGGGAGAGGACAGCGTCCACTTTTCGACCCAGCCGCTGCGAGAGACTCCGACGCCAACGGACGTCGCGAGGCGATATCCGGCCACCATAGGCGCGGGTATGCGGACGGTGAGTAATGAATGGGTGACTCGCCGTCTGATCATGAACCATGCCCGCGTCGACGGCGTGTCTTGTTTCACGCGCGCCTCAAAGAGCTGTCAGCAATCTGACGGCCCCTTTTAGAGGGCCAAAGCCTGCCGGGGTCGCGGGGCTCTCTCAACAGGTAAATGTGACCCTGGAACATAAAGAGCTATTGAAGGATCACCGTGGATTTTTGTCAGTACAAGTCTCACAGCCTGCCCCGCCCTGGGTAGGAGGGTTTATTTGTTGAATTTACAAAGACAAAAAAGAGGGTAGCCACATATTCACACAAAAATAAAACAAAAACAATAAATTAACTGATGAATTGAAGCACGAACTCAGCATACTAAAATTAAATTAGCAGAATATGGGTCAGAGCCCATTCGTCCACTAAAATTCGTACCCCAGCATAAAATTTACAAAGTGAACAAAAGCAAACAAAGGAAACTTATATTACGAGAAATAATTAAAGAACATTGGCACACACTCGACCATGACTAATAAAGGTAACGTTACTCAATACTCAAATAAAGCCTCTAGGAATAAAAGGCGTGCCCGCTTTCACGTGCAATGTTGGATTTATCCAGAGTGTTACAAAATGATTATATGAATACTAATGGGTGTGCTACTACAGAGTCTGTCTCAAGAGGGTACGTTGAAGGAATAGGTTGGATTTTAGTCAGTAAAGATTGACACTCACTTCTGTTCCCCCCCCTCCCCCCTGTGGGTAAGGGGAGGACGCAATTTTGATGATTTTTCATACTGATACAAAGGGTGTGTTACAGGTAATCAGTATAAATATAGATCGTAATCACGAAAATGTGGCCTGAATATCCATTTTAAAAATATGAATCCACATTTAATTTTTGCAGATAAGTAGTATTTTGTGCAAAGCCGCAAATTTTTGATCGGATTTGACTATTTATTTTTTAGTTTTGTATAGAGACAGGGCATTAACCCAATACCGCGAGATAATTTGTTTTTATATTCACCTCGACTGGAATATAGTTGCTTATCAACTATCTGTGTCGCCTTCATTCATACAATAATTATGATAATTATTCATTTTATTGATAAAAGGGTCTAATTTTTTTTAACAAGTCTTAAGCTCCCTAGATCCTACTTTATATTCTTACCATTTAATTCACCTATCATAATCTAACAAAATTAAGATAACGAAAAATACAGTGGAAAAATAGACGCAAACTCTGGGTACAATTAATATCTGTATAAATCCACCCTGAAAACAGCCATTCTGTTATGTCCCACATACATTGACGCCCTCTGTGTTAATCTAAAGGAACCGAGAAGCCTTTGCAGGACGCTGGCACTCCTACGGTCAGCCCAGACCGAGACGCGCTGCGCGTACATATCAATAGAGCTTTTCAAAATCTAACTCTATTTCCTACACGAAAAGATACACCTGTCACAACCCAGCGGGGCGCAGCGCTGCTCTGCGCGGCGCCGCGCTGCATTTTATTGGCGACTCAAAATCTAATTTTATTCAGTACGTGATAAGATACAAATTTGCAGTATCGTTGCGTCACGTCGCTTCGCTTGCACTGCTCTCAAAACGGTGGATGAAAACATCGTGAGGAAACCGGTATGTCCTAGAACGAAAAATTGGAAGACACGTGGCATCTGCCAATCCGCATTGAGCCCGGGCCGCGTGGTGAAATGCTCCACTCCCTCTCACCGAGAGGAGGCCTTCGTCCCAGCAGTGGGAACATTTAGGAAGCTGATAATGATGATAGTTTAAGACTCGATAAATGGTTCTTCTGTCGCAAATTAATCTCGAAGCTTTGTCATGTTTACATTGTAGTGCGAAGCAAGAGCAGAACTGTAAAAAGTTAAAAACAAAGGGAGCGTTGTGAATTCGGTATGACAGACACGTACGAATGTTTCAAGATATTGTTTTTGGAATCAGGGCCTTTGGTTTCTTTCTAAATAACTTTTCTTTCGGAATTCGGTGGCTTAGCTATAATATATATTACCAAAAATAATTAAAGAACATTGGCATACACTCGACCATGTCTAATAAAGGAAACGTAACTCAATCCTCAAATAAAGCCTCCAGGAATAAAAGGCGTGCCCGCTTTCACGTGCAATGTTGGATTTATCCAGAGTGTTACAAAATGATAATATGAATACTAATGGGTGTGCTACTACAGAGTCTGTCTCAAGAGGGTACGTTGAAGGAATAGGTTGGATTTTAGTCAGTAAAGATTGACACTCACTTCTGTTCCCCCCCCTCCCCCCTGTGGGTAAGGGGAGGACGCAATTTTGATGATTTTTCATACTGATACAAAGGGTGTGTTACAGGTAATCAGTACACTGAAAAACCGAATAGGTTGAATTTCATAATGTTGATTTCATGTAAGTTGCGTTAACCTAATATTATGTTTTAAACAACTATTATATGACATTTATTTCTACAAAAATAAAATTGTTAAAAATTAATAGGTTAAACCAACCACTAAAAGAGGTTAAAACGACACAATATTCGAATCTAAGTAAGTCTAACTGATAATATAGTAAACTCAACATATTAACGAAGTAGAGTCAACAAAATAATTAAGTTAAATATATATAATCAGTTTAACTATTTATCATAGATTTGAAATTACTGCACATAAAAGTTGAGGTAACTAAACACATTTGTAAATCCATCAAATTATAGAACTTCGTACCAGTTACTTTAAACAGCTATACAATAAAGTTTTTTTTTTAACTGCATGATGACGAAACAACTAAACATCTCATTAGAAACGATTAAGTATCAAGAATATTAATTGTACTATTCAATACATGTTTGAAATAATAAAACGAAACAATTGAGGTAACCAACCGTATAAGTTAAATTTACTAAACATGTAAGTTATATCAACCACTGAAACATCATTATTTTAACTACTTACTAGATGTGCCAGTTAGTTATTTATTAAATAGTTGATTTTAAAAACTGATAACGTCAAGAAAATCAAATACTTGAGTTAAAATTACAAAACACAAAAAATATGTATCAACAACTAGACGAAATAGTTAAGTTTACAAAAATTTACAGCCGTATCAACCGATCATTTATGCTATCACAACAAATTGTAGTGTCGGCGACGAGACCCACGTAGGGACGCGAGGTGCAAGTAGTGGAAGAAGCGCCTCCATAGTGACAGTGTTGTGAAAGTGAAATTATGTGTGTCGGCGGCGAGACCCACGCAGGGACAAAGGGTGCAAGTAGTGGGAGGACTTTTGCCGTTGTACAGTGTAGTTTGTAAGGAATTTTGTAAGGTGATTTTCTAATTGGAATTAATTATGTTTATGTTTATTGTACATTTATAATTCTTATTAGATTATCTTAGTTAGTCATATTAGATTCTAGTTAGATAAGTTTCTTTTATGAAAATTGGAAAAAGTTTGAAATTTCTTAGATAATTACGTAACTTGAAAACTCACTTTTTTGTTTATGCATGTACGTTAATTAAAGTGTTAAAAAGGGTTGTATTTCATTGTAAAAATAGGTTTACAAGTTGTTTCATGAAGATCGGTCCAGTAGTTTTCAAGTTATTGCGATTTTTGTAAAGTGAAAATTTTGTTCCTAAGTAAGTTTTAGTATTTTTGTTCTAGGAAATTTTTTTGTATATTCATATATGTAAAATATGTTTGTTTTATGATAAAATAGAAGTAAGGACAAATCTAAATATGTATAATACATAGCTGTAAGGTTGAAATTTGAAGTAAATAAAGGCTACGAAAGTTTCGGTCTTAGCGAAAATGTAAGGAAAAACAGGCTCAAAATACGAGGGCCTCTATAAGGTAACAACGGCCGGTATAAAAGCCGGAACGAACGCCGGCACTGCGTCAGTCGCAGCCGAGCCACCGAAGAGGAAACAACACTAGAAAAAAGAAGACCGAAGCCTTCAAGATTTGAACTCTAGTGCAGTGTTTCATTCCGTTGCCCGTGGTCCCAGCTCCAGTATTATTTCTGAAGTCGTCAAACGTTACGCATTCAGGGGTGCGTGGGTACGTGCGTCACTAGCAACGCAAGGCACGTGCGTACAAAGGGACACAGGGGGCACGTCGAAAAAGTTTTCCGTTCCTCCCCTCTCCCTCATCGGCGGAGCACCGTTGGTCATCCCGGTCCGTCCGCCACAAGTTTTTGGTCCTTCGTGAACCGGATCCCTGTTGGAAGGTGGTGCCAGAAGAGGTACCCAGAAGAGTACCAGAAGAGTACAGAAGATAAGAAGATTGCAAGATGCCCGTCACCAGGTCTCAGAAGGATGCTCCCTCACGTCCCTCGTCACGTCCTTCCGTTAAGGACGCGGCTGAAGAAGGTTCAGGGACAGAAGGGGTCACGTCTGCGTCAGCGTCATCGGGTACAGCAACCACGTCGGGTACAGCGACTACGTCGGGCACGAACACTTCTTCAGGCACAACGACTACAGAGGGGACCACGGCTACGGAAGCAACGAAGACAACGGTTGCGACCACCACCACAGCGGCTTCAGAGAGCAAGAAGGGAACAGAAGCCACCCGTAAGGAGACGACAAAGAAGACCCCAGATCAGGCCCCGGCTGAGGAGGTGTATGGGTCAAGAACCACTCTTAAGCCGATGGGGGTCAGTCGTCGCACCAGGTCAGTGAAGACAACGAGCACCTCGGCCAGAAGACGCGAGCTGGAAGCCAGAGAAGAGTTAGCACGTCTGGAGCTGAAGCAAGCACAGGCTGCGGCCAAGCTAGCGCGCGTCTGGCACAGTATGAAGATGAGGACTCCGTTGATGAAGACCAGGAAGATCGAACAGCACAGGTCCAGAACTGGATCGAAACGTCGGTACTAAATGAAGACGTACCAGAACAAACCGAGCTACGAGGTCAACGCCCCCCCGAGGACCCGAAGAAAGTCAAAGCCGAAGAGAACTCGGCAACCAAGGGAGCTACGATCGAGATTCAAGCGCTAGCGTCGGTGTTGAAAGAAGCTCTTACCACAAGGGAAGGACCAGCGTCGCAGCCGAAGTACATCCATGAGTTACCGTTCTTCGACGGCAGCAGCAGCGAGTGGCTGGCCTTCAAAGTAGTCTATGAAGATACGGCGCCAATGTTTAACGACGTTCAAAACATGGCAAGACTAAGAAGAGCATTGAAAGGAAACGCAAGGGAAGCCATCAAGAGCTTATTATATTCGGAAGCATCTCCGCTGGAAGTGATGCAAGCTCTACGAAGAAGATACGGGAGGCCGGACGCACTAGTGTTGGCGGAACTGGAAAAAATCAAGACGTTGCCGAAGATATCAGAGAATCCCAAGGACATATGCATCTTCGCAAGTCAAATCAACAATAGTGTGGCGGCCATCAGAGGATTGAAGAAACCCCAGTATCTACATTCGCCGGAAATGGTGAAACAAATTATCGAGAAGATGCCAACGGTCCTGAAGTTCCGCTGGTACGACTTCACTGCAGCATCAGAAGAAGGTGAGTTCTCCAACCTGACGCTGGTGTCCAAGTTCCTGAACATAGAAGCAGACAAGTGTGGAGCCTTCGCTACAATAGAAGAGAAGAGCGGGTTCAAGAGGACTCATCGACAGGCGGCGCATTCTACGAAAGAAAAGGAAAGGAGCTCGAACTCGAAACAACAAGAGAAGACTTGCCCTATGTGTGAGGGCGAACACTTCCTCGTCGAGTGTCAGAAGTTCAAGAACGCGTCGGTCCAAGATCGGTGGGCAACAGTGAAGAAGAGTCGCGTCTGTTTCAAGTGTCTACAGGGGAAACATAGGAAGGAGAGCTGCAAGAAGCCATCGTGCAAGGAGTGCAAGCGGTGGCATCATCATCTGCTGCACGTCGAGTCAGAAGAAAGGAAACCCGAAGACAAGAAAGAAGATAAGGAACCACAAGAAGGAACAAGTGTCGCCGCATCAGTGAACGCGGTCAACAGTACGAGGGCGTACTTGAAGATAGTTCCTGTGGAAGTCTTCGGGTCAAAAGGATCCAAGAAGATACTGGCCCTCATGGACGAAGGGTCAACAGTGTCACTGCTGGACGAGAAAATAGCGAAGGAGGTCGGCGCTCAAGGAAACACGGAAGAACTGGTCATCGAGACAGTGGGAGGCAAGCTACTGAGGAAGAAGGACTCTCAGACATTGGACCTGATAGTGAAAGGTGCTCAGGGAAGCAAGAAGACATTGAAGAGGGTCCGAACCATCGACGAGTTGAAGCTTGCACCGCAGTTCTTAGACAAGAAGAGGATTGAAGATTGTAAACACTTGAAGAAGATCGCCGACTCTCTCTATTATACAGGGGAGTCACCACAGCTACTCATCGGGCAAGATAATTGGGAGCTGATCGTGACTCGAGAAATAAGAAGAGGCAAACCAGGGGAACCAGTCGCATCAAGAACGGGACTCGGCTGGGTGCTACACGGGTCGGACAACAGCGGAGGCACGAAGCCAGTACACTTCCTGAATACGTGTCTTCACATCAACACGGCTGAAGAAGAGATGCATCAAGCCATCAAGGAACACTTCGCCATTGAAGCACTAGGGGTGTTGCCCAGAAGACCCACAACCGACTCGGAGGGAAGAGCACTCGCCATCCTGGAGAAGACCTGCAGAAGACTGGAAGATGGTCGATTCGAAGCTGGGCTCCTGTGGAAGAATGAAGAGGAGCAGATGCCGGAGAGCTACACTTCTGCACGGAACCGATTGATAAACATCGAGAGGAAGATTGATAAGGATCCTCAGCTGAAGGCAGAGTATAGCAAGCAGATCCAGCACCTAATCGACAGCAAGTATGCAGAAGAAGCCCCTGATGGACCAGAAGATAACAAGAAGACATGGTACCTGCCTCATTTCGCCGTGGTACATCCATTGAAGAAGAAGATCAGGATCGTCTTCGACGCGGCAGCCAAGTCAAAAGGAAGAAGCCTCAACGACGCTCTGCTACCTGGGCCAGACCTACTGCAGTCTCTGTTCGGCGTGCTACTGCGGTTTCGACAAGGACCACTCGCGGTGGCGGCCGACATCAAAGAAATGTTTCTTCAAGTTCGCATCAGGCCAGAAGATAGAGACAGCCTACGGTTCCTGTGGCGAGGAGAAGATCGCAACGTGCTACCAAAGAAGTATAGGATGACATCCGTTATCTTCGGTGCAACATCGTCACCAAGCACAGCGATCTACATCAAGAACCGGAACGCGGCGGACTACAAGGAACAATATCCAGAGGCTACAAGGGCGATCGAGCTGAACCATTACATGGACGACTATCTCCATAGTTTCCATTCAGAAGAGGACTTCAGAAGAGTCACAGCTCAAGTGGACTTCATACACAAGAAGGCGGGCTTCGAACTCAGAGGTTGGGCATCAAACCAGCCTAAGCTGCTGCAGGAAGTGAAGACTGACACCACAGAAAAGACAGAAGTAGACCTCGGCGAGAAAGAAGAGAAGACTTTGGGCCTGCGTTGGTTCACAGAAAGGGACTCCATCGGCTTCAGGGCAAACCTACGTAACACACCAGAAGAGATCATCAAAGGGTTCCAGGTGCCCACGAAGAGAGAAGTCACCAGCGCAGTGATGTCGACCTTCGACCCATTGGGGTTGGCGTCACCAATTCTCGTCCAAGGGAAGAAGCTGCTTCAGAACGTGTGGAGAAGCGGCGTCAGTTGGGACGACGAGATAGAAGAAAGGGACTACGAAACATGGAAAGGTTACCTGGAGAAGATGAAGTTGCTCCGAGATCTTCACATACCAAGGTGTCTGGCGCCACATCGCACCGAGGGGGAGCTGCATACGTTCACCGATGCAAGCGAGACAGCGTACGCAGCTACAGTCTACTGGAGGACAGAAGAACCAAGCGGCACCTATCACGTCAGCTTGGTGGCAGCGAAGGTCAGAGTCACACCTCTGAAGCCAGTGTCAATTCCGAGACTCGAGCTGCAGGCGGCACTCCTGGGAAGCAGACTAGCGCACTCCGTGGAAGAAGAGATGGACCTGAAGGTGGTGAAGAAGACTTATTGGACAGACTCCAGCATCGTGCTCTCGTGGATCAAGACGGACCCGAGAACTTTCAAGACGTTCGTGGCTCATCGCTTAGCGGAAATTGAAGACCTGACCAAACCTCAAGAGTGGAGATGGGTACCTACGGCGAAGAACCCAGCAGACGACGCGACGCGCGACGTACCAGAAGATTTTGACTGTAATCACCGATGGTTCACCGGGCCTGACTTCCTACGAAGAGATGAGGTTCACTGGCCGGCACCGAGGACCTTTAAGAAGGAAACCACCGGTGAAGAAAGGTTAACGGACGTCGTAGCGGCTGCAAGCGTCACGTATCCCGTACCAGACCCTGAAAGGTTTTCTTCATGGAAGAGACTATGGCGTGCTACAGCGAGAGTACTGCAGTTCATCCAACTCTGCAGAACAAAGGAAAAGGTCAACGTCAGCAAGGAAGATCCAACATGGAGAGCGACAGAAAGGAAGAAGACGACAACAGCAGAGAAGCGACATCAGTCTTCGAAGAACGCCGAGAAGAAGTACCTGCCATTGGACGCCGGACTACTAGAGCAAGCCGAAATTCTATTGCTAAAAAGAAGCCAAGAGAAAAGCTTCAGAGAAGACATCAGGTGTCTACAGCAAGGAAAGCAACTAGAAGGCAGTAGCAAGTTGAAGAAGCTCGACGTAGTGCTGGAAGAGGGTCTTCTACGGCTGAAAGGGAGAATCGACGCGATACAGGGTGTGAGCAGAGACTACAAGCGACCCATCGTGCTCGACAGCAAGGAAAGGACAACACGACTCGTCATAGAAGAATACCACTGCCGCTTCAATCACGGCAATCACGCGACGGTCATGAACGAAATAAGGCAACGCTTCTGGGTGCTGGGACTGAGGTCAGCGATCAAGACAGTTCAGCATCAATGCCAATGGTGCAAGACGAAGAGGGCAACGCCACAAGAACTCCCGATGGGCAACTTACCGGTAGAAAGGCTAATGCACGGCAGCTTTCCATTCACGTGCACCGGCGTAGATTACTTCGGCCCGCTGACAGTCACCGTGGGAAGACGTCACGAGAAAAGGTGGGGCGCTCTATTTACATGCCTAACCACAAGGGCTGTACACATAGAGCTCGCTCCCTCACTCTCCACGGACAGCATGATCATGGCGCTACGAAGATTCGCTGCGAGAAGAGGAATGCCGAAGACAATCTATAGTGATAACGGGACCAACTTCGTCGGCGCTAACCACGAACTGAAAGAAGCGCTAGAGAACATGAAGCAAGAAGACCTCACCTCAGAAGCAGAAAAGATCGGCGTGCAGTGGAAATTCATCCCTCCTGGTGCGCCAAACATGGGCGGCGCATGGGAGCGTCTGGTGCGATCAATCAAAACCGCACTAGGCGCCACACTCAACGAGCAATATCCACGAGAGGAGGTCCTACATACCCTCCTCCTGGAGGCCGAGCACATAGTCAACTCTCGGCCTCTCACCCACCTCTCCGAGAATCCTGAAGAAGAAGCACTCACGCCCAACCATTTCCTCATTGGGCGTTCCTGCGGCGCGGCGAGGATCGGCAGCTTCACCGACAACGAGCTCGTGGGCAGACACATCTGGAAGGCTGCGCAGCGACTTGCCGATCACTTCTGGCAACGCTGGCTGCGCGAGTACCTGCCCACTCTGCTGCCAAGGAAGACGTCGGGAAGGAGCGACGCTGCTGATCTACGCGTCGGGGACGTCGTGCTCATCGTCGACCGCAGCCTACCGAGATGCACCTGGCCACGCGGCAGAATCCAGCGGGTGTATCCGGGACCAGACGGGCGGACAAGAGTCGTCGACGTCGAGACCAGAGGAGGAGTGCTACGGAGACCGAGTTCGAGAGTGGTGCTGCTTGTGCCGGGAGTGTCGCCGAGCCAGGAAGATGGTGCGACGCACGAGGGGGAGACTGTCGGCGACGAGACCCACGTAGGGACGCGAGGTGCAAGTAGTGGAAGAAGCGCCTCCATAGTGACAGTGTTGTGAAAGTGAAATTATGTGTGTCGGCGGCGAGACCCACGCAGGGACAAAGGGTGCAAGTAGTGGGAGGACTTTTGCCGTTGTACAGTGTAGTTTGTAAGGAATTTTGTAAGGTGATTTTCTAATTGGAATTAATTATGTTTATGTTTATTGTACATTTATAATTCTTATTAGATTATCTTAGTTAGTCATATTAGATTCTAGTTAGATAAGTTTCTTTTATGAAAATTGGAAAAAGTTTGAAATTTCTTAGATAATTACGTAACTTGAAAACTCACTTTTTTGTTTATGCATGTACGTTAATTAAAGTGTTAAAAAGGGTTGTATTTCATTGTAAAAATAGGTTTACAAGTTGTTTCATGAAGATCGGTCCAGTAGTTTTCAAGTTATTGCGATTTTTGTAAAGTGAAAATTTTGTTCCTAAGTAAGTTTTAGTATTTTTGTTCTAGGAAATTTTTTTGTATATTCATATATGTAAAATATGTTTGTTTTATGATAAAATAGAAGTAAGGACAAATCTAAATATGTATAATACATAGCTGTAAGGTTGAAATTTGAAGTAAATAAAGGCTACGAAAGTTTCGGTCTTAGCGAAAATGTAAGGAAAAACAGGCTCAAAATACGAGGGCCTCTATAAGGTAACAACGGCCGGTATAAAAGCCGGAACGAACGCCGGCACTGCGTCAGTCGCAGCCGAGCCACCGAAGAGGAAACAACACTAGAAAAAAGAAGACCGAAGCCTTCAAGATTTGAACTCTAGTGCAGTGTTTCATTCCGTTGCCCGTGGTCCCAGCTCCAGTATTATTTCTGAAGTCGTCAAACGTTACGCATTCAGGGGTGCGTGGGTACGTGCGTCACCAGCAACGCAAGGCACGTGCGTACAAAGGGACACAGGGGGCACGTCGAAAAAGTTTTCCGTTCCTCCCCTCTCCCTCATCGGCGGAGCACCGTTGGTTATCCCGGTCCGTCCGCCACATGTAGGTACAACTTTTTACCAGCACTTTGAAATACCTATACGAAAAAATTAACTAACTGCATAACGTTGAAACAACTAAACATCTGATTAAAAACAATTTAGTTTCAAGAATATTAATTGTACTAAAAAGAAGCAATTGAGGTAATAATCTGTGTAAATTAAATTAACTAAACATTTAAGTTAAACCAACCCATTTAAACAACTTTACTTTAACACATTACTTGATGTGTTAGATCAGTTACATTAAATAGTTGAGTTTAAAAACTGATAAAGTCAAGCCAACCAAATACTTGAGCTATAATTAATTACAAAACAAAAATGTGTACTCAACAACTAGACAAAATAGTACAAGTACTTTACAAAAGTTTAAAGTCGAATCAACCGATCATTTATGCTATCACAACAAATTGTAGGTAGGTACTCACAACACTTTACCAGCACTTTAAAATACCTATACGAAAAAATTAACTTAACTGCATAATGTCGAAACAACTAAACATTTAAGTTAAACCAACTCATTCGAACAACTAGATGTGTCATTACCCGTGCGATTTATTCCGACTTGCTCGATAGATGGCGTTGATCATTTACGTCAAAATCCTGAATCGCGATGTTAAGATTCTCCGCCGCCGAACGACCCTCGCGCGCTACAGTAGATAATTTATACTTTCCTGGCACATTATGGGATACCGTGATCAAGAAGGCGGTTCCCTCAGGGCGAGGCCTTTCCATTGCACTGCGGTTAGGTTGACCCCTGCAATAATCCCTAATGTGGATAACTCGGATGCGTAATTTTTGGTAGTGAGTGGGGACTGGGAACTGCGTGCGCTAGACTAGGCGAGGTTAATTTTACTACAAGATTTGGTACATCTAACATTACGCTGTTACGCCATAAGTTGATACTACATAATAGGTAGGTCGAGGATACTAACTATTGCAGGTTAATTTTACTGCAAGATTTAGGTACATCTAACATTACGACATAAGTTGATTCTGCATAATAGTTAGGTCAAGAATACTAATTAATGTAGGTTAATTTTACTGAAATGCGTAGGTACATCTAAAAATACGCCTAGAGTTGATTCTACATAATAGCTATATCAAGAATAGTAATGAATGTAGGTTGATTTTACTGCAAGACTCAGGTGTTTTTAACAAAGTAACACTGGTAGATCCAACATACAAAATTTGTAAGTGTAACTTATATGTTAGGCAGTAAAACAAACTATATTCTTAGGTAGGTTCTAGATTAACTTAATCATACAATGTTGAATTTACTATTTTTTAAATATGTTCAAACAACCAAACTGAACACAGGTTAAATTTACCTTTATAGTTCAACTATTTTTATTTTGTTAATTCAACAAATCATGTCGGTAGGTGCTATATTAACCTTAAAATAAAGGTTGAAGAAAGGTTAAAACAACCTATTCGGTTTTTCAGTGTATAAATATAGATCGTAATCACGAAAATGTGGCCTGAATATCCATTTTAAAAATATGAATCCACATTTAATTTTTGCAGATAAGTAGTATTTTGTGCAAAGCCGCAAATTTTTGATCGGATTTGACTATTTATTTTTTAGTTTTGTATAGAGACAGGGCATTAACCCAATACCGCGAGATAATTTGTTTTTATATTCACCTCGACTGGAATATAGTTGCTTATCAACTATCTGTGTCGCCTTCATTCATACAATAATTATGATAATTATTCATTTTATTGATAAAAGGGTCTAATTTTTTTTAACAAGTCTGAAGCTCCCTAGATCCTACTTTATATTCTTACCATTTAATTCACCTATCATAATCTAACAAAATTAAGATAACGAAAAATACAGTGGAAAAATAGACGCAAACTCTGGGTACAATTAATATCTGTATAAATCCACCCTGAAAACAGCCATTCTGTTATGTCCCACATACATTGACGCCCTCTGTGTTAATCTAAAGGAACCGAGAAGCCTTTGCAGGACGCTGGCACTCCTACGGTCAGCCCAGTCCGAGACGCGCTGCGCGTACATATCAATAGAGCTATTCAAAATCTAACTCTATTTCCTACACGAAAAGATACACCTGTCACAACCCAGCGCGGCGCAGCGCTGCTCTGCGCGGCGCCGCGCTGCATTTTATTGGCGACTCAAAATCTAACTTTATTCAGTACGTGATAAGATACAAATTTGCAGTATCGTTGCGTCACGTCGCGTCGCTTCGCTTCTCGGTCTGAACTGACCCCTAGCAGGAAAAGCTAGAACCAATTGGTATTTTTGTTTGAACTGAAAGCTGATGCTTCAGTGAATTGTCGAATTACCAAGATAGATGGCATTACTGGTTTCTGAAGGAGGATTATTTAAAATAGAAAGTAAACAGGGTTCTTGCTACCCTTGTAGTTTTAATTCGAGTTTTTAATGACTCAGCCAAAGCATGATCTTATCTGTTCTGTCAGTAAAGCATGGAAACATTCATTGGTGGGTACTAATAACTAGGTTATCCCTAACGGTCAGTTCAGACCGAGACGCGACGCGAAGCGACACGACGCGACGCGGCGCGACGTGACGCATCGATACTGCAAATGTGTATCTTATCGTGTAGTAAATAAAGTTAGATTTTGAGTCGCCAATAAAATAAAGCGCGGGGCGCCGCGCTGATCCGCGCTGGGTTGTGACAGGTGTATCTTTTCGTCTAGGAAATAGAGTTAGATTTTGAATAGCTCTATTGATATGTGCGCGCAGCGTCACGTCTCGGTCTGAGCTGACCGTTAGATCAAAAGATAGAACTATAAATAAAATAGCGGTGCAATTACCTTCGCCTGCTTTACTTTGATTCTATAATGCTACTATCACTCTGCTGTAGCGTTTCTCTTTCACGCGTTGGCATTAATTTGGGTAAAATACAAAAGATTTCAAGGTGTGATCAAATTGAACGCAACGGACAGCTACTGGTTGCGGAGACTGAAGTTTTACAGATAGCAATTGAGCTGCCTAACGCAGTTGTTCATTTTCCACTCCGCTCGGTTTGACCGCAGCTCTATAATTGACGGACACTACAGATAGTCACGTGCATTTTAATATGCTTAATGGCTTTGACGGGGCGACCATGCTTTTGGCCAACTAGTCGATACCATCCGACAAATCGGAAGTAAAAAGGCCGACTAAAAATGATTAAAGCCCACACGCTCTAGCTTGACGACACGGTTACCGCAGTCGCTGAGCGATTGGACAGCTGTGCAGCGGGTTCGATTCCCGCACGGAACAAATATTTGTATGAACTACAAGAAGTTGTTTCGGGTTTGGATGTTTGTGTATGTATGTACGTTTGTAAACGCACCCCACGACACAAGAGAAATTCCTAGTGTGGGGCTACGTTTTAATTTTTTAAAACAACAAAATATTATAAAAGCGTTTCTTATATTATCTATTCTGCATTGTAACAATCTCCGAGGCTGCCGCAGATAGTCCGATTCAAATCCGTTTAGTCTCGTAGCATTGAACACTGTTGAGCATTTTTATTACATTTTCTGTGACGATGGTAATGTCGTAGCTAGGTTATAAACGGCATTAAGGTCTAGAGTGACTTCATGAAGGTATTTCTTTATCCATTTATCCATTTTTCCCGAGGCTGATGCTGTCAGGATAACATTCGGGGTCGCAATTTGCCCGCTAAGTCGGCAGGTGCTACGCGATTTGAAATATTTATGAGGGTGCATTAAATTTTTCTCCGTCCAAGTGGTGATATTATATTATGTACTTTACAGTCGGGCTGAAAAAACCTTCGTCAGTATTTGATAATTTTCATGACAAGAATCTATGGCACTGAGGTGAAACGGTTTTTATTGTGATCATGACGCTGGTATATTGATAGTCAATAAATTAGTGAATATATTAATGTATTTTAAATACCAACGATCCCTACGTACAAACGGACATGTCAAAAACCGAGGTTTTGAGGAGAGCGATTTTGTAGAAATAATTCTATGTAAAATTATGAACATTTTTGAAGTGAAAACTTCTTTAGTGGCGTTGTACACTTTTTTGTAATGGGTAAAAAAGTAAAACTCGCGTCAGGGTCACGTGACACTGATAGAGAAAGCGTAAGACGTAATATAAATAAGCGCCATCTGTCGCTCTTAGCGTGAACCACGTAGTATGAAAATTCGTAATCCTCGCTTAGCTGCATTCGATAGACTGGAAACCGACATCGTTCAACTTGGACACGCTGATTTTGAAATTAAAATTAACATCAACTAATTTGGCCGAGGTCTGGGCCTGTATAATATAATAAATCATTTAAAAAGCAGTTTTAGCGCAGGACATTCAGTTTGCGTTCTAAGTTTTTAGAATTATCACCAATGCTTTCAAAAGAGAAGGAAAACTTCTTTAAGAAGAAAAATTTGAAATATTTTTTAACCGACGAAAAAAAAAGGAGGAGGTTCTCAATTCGACATGTATATTTTTTTTTATAATAATAAAGTTGTTCACATGACCTTTAAATATAATTCAGCATACTATTAGTGGCAACATATTATTAGTTCTAGTAGCATCGCTCCTATTCACCCCTTTCGTCTCTATTCACCCCATTCCACCGAATAGTGTAGGTATTAAAGCCCACTTTCTAACACAGAGAGGAGCTTTATTTCCCAGAAGGAAACATATCTATTATTTGATTATATAGGTCAAGTGGTTAGTAGGTCTAGGTAATATCGCACAGAGTACACAACAGGCATTCAAGTTAGAAATTGATCTGCATGCAGCAGAATCAGTCTCAGCACTCGTTTGGAATCGGCTAAGATCTTCAAGAAGACTTAAGTAAGTTATTGCCCCCAAGTTCCCCGGTATAGGTACGATGCAAATTCTCTGTGAAGTTCCTCTCAGTACTAATTGAAACAGGTGCTTCAAGTAGCAACAGGAACACAGTTTACCAACATTTAATTTTGTCCTTAAAGAAATTCATTGTAATTTAATCAAGCTGTGAAGGACAAACCATTTTCTAAATAAAACAAACGTCGTCGTTCTAAATCTATAAATAACAACTGTTTCAAATATGGCGTCGCTTTCAGGTAGGTATTTTGGAGAATAAAGTTTTCAATTATTTTTCGCCCACGGGAGAGTTGCGATGAGACGGACCTCGGATAGAAATGAAAAGGCAGTTGTGGAATTCTTATTCAGGGTAAATTGTTATAATAAGGCTTAGAGTAAAATATCAAAGAATAAAATTATTTGATTGTGTAATACATTTGATACTGTTCTTCTTAGTACTTATTTACCTAGTATTTGTAATACATTCAAATATTTTTCATAGATAAAGTACAATATTATAATTATTATTTAATGGTAAAATCAACCTTTAAGAAGTAAACTAGCACTTAGTAACTTTTATATTACGCTTAGCTCAGTCACATAAAGTCACATTTCATTCAAAAATAAACCTTATCTATACTGACACTATAAAAAAAGTTTTTTTTTAAATGTAACCGTCTTCTAAAAACAACAACCACTAAAAAGGGTAAAATAACCTACCTACCTGCTTTTTTATTTCATTGATTTTTTTTTGTCACCGACTTCCGAAAGAAAAGTCATCCACAAATATCACACATCGCCATCTAGTCCCAATCTAAGCAGAGCTTGTGTTATGGGTACTAGACAACTGATAATCGGTTGACATTTGGTAGGTTATTTTACCCTTTTTAGTGGTTATTTTCTTTAGAACTCGGTTACATAAAAAAAAAACTGTTATTTTACCCTTTTTAGTTTAAATATTCAACCCAAATTCTTGTCAAATACATAATTTTCTTACATATGCACTAGAATTTTATTATCCTTAGCACCGGTTATAACATCGCCCATGTACACAATAAGCAAGAACACCAAAATAAATGATTTTTTATGGGACCAAATTGCAGGTATACTGCATCGAACAATAACCCATATGGGTCATTAGTATAAATGAATTAAGTCCAAATACAAGGTAGCTGCTATAAACCGTTGAGGAGTTCCCTGAACTGTTCTTCGTCTTCATCATCAGAACCCTAATGACAGTTACAACCCATCTAGGTGTAAAGTTCTCATCTATATAAATGAATTACAGACAGCGAGTCGCCCATTACTCGCGGCCCGCATGCCCGGGGGCCCCGTAGAGGGCCATGGACCGCACGACACCGGCGTACAGCCTACGGCAGAAGGCGTGTGGCCCGCTGAGATTGGGCAGGAGTCGCCTGAGGGCGGCTGCTGCCCGGTTCAGCCTTGGGGCCAAACTCAGGAAATGCTCCCTGAAGTCAAGGTCTAAATCAAGGTCTAAGTCCACTGGCTGTCGAGGACGAGTCCCAGGTACTTCATCGTCCTCCCGACGCCGATGCGAACCCCCTCCACCGTTATGTGGGACTTAGACCTTGGCGCGTTAACGCGGCCATGAAAACACATGGCCTCCGTTTTGTGCAGCGCCACTTCGAGTCCCAGCTGCCGGATCCTTTCGACGACTGTCGCAACCGCTTGCGTCGCCTAGTCGGCTGCCGCCTGATGCGACTCTCCCTTCGCCAGGACGAGCGTGTCGTCAGCGTAACATATTACGCTGACGCCGTCGCAGCACCCAGTCGTATCCGATGTTCCACAGGGGCGGCCCCAAGACCGATCCCTGTGGAACACCGCACGACATCTCTCGCCGGTTCCACTCTCCCCGGTGACCGGGGTAGATGTCGGCTCTGTCCGTCAGGTAGTCCTCGACTATACGACAGAGGTAGGTCGGCACCCGGTGATACCGGAGTGCCTCCCTGATGCAACTCCAGGGCAGGGTGTTGAAGGCATTGGAGATGTCCAAAGACACCGCCAAGACGACCCTGGCCCGGGCGCCGGTGAGGGCTCTCACGTGCATGATGGCGTTCACCGTCGAGCGCCCCCTGCGGAAGCCAAACTGGCTCTCCGCAAGATCCGGACCCACCCTTTTCAGGTGCCCGACGAGGCGGTCTGCAATTACTCTTTCAAAGAGCTTGCCCACCTCGTCGAGCAGCACGATGGGCCGGAATGCGGACGGAGAGTCCGCAGGGCGCCCGGGCTTCTGGATCAGGACCAGTTTCCCCGTCTTCCAACGAAGCGAGAACTGGTCCCTCTCCAGGCATGCGCTAAAGAGCCCCCCCAGTCGAGGCCCGAGAGTCCCCGAGGCCAGGACCCAGGCTTTCCCGGGCAGGCCGTGGGGTCCTGGGGCGGTATTTTTGGCCTTGAGCCTTAGTACCGCCACCAGTAGGAAATGGTGACAATGGGACCACACGAGAAGCACCAGCTTTCAAATAAAAAAAGAATCATGAAAATCGGTTCACCCAGTCGCAAGTTATGAGGTAACAAACATAAAAAAAATACAGTCGAATATTGATAACCTCCTCCTTTTTTTAACCGACTTCAAAAAAAGGAGGAGGTTCTCAATTCGTCGGAATCTTTTTTTTTGTTTTTTTATGTATGTTCCCCGATTTCTCGAAGACGCCTGGACCGATTTGGAAAATTTTTCTTTTGTTTGAAAGGGTATACTTTCCAATTGGTCCCATGATCATCAGGTCAGGATCTGATGATGGAATCCCAGGGAAATCGAGGGCAACCTTCAAATTTTATAGGCACATAGTACCATTTTCATATATTCTCTAAAGCTGTTCAAGTATTTGCATCTGATAATCATCATCTCAGGTGGATGAGCTGATGATGGAAGGTACAACTCCTCAACGGCTTGGAGTAGGCATCGACTGATTTAGTTTGTGTTCGCATATCTCTGGAACTACAAGTCCGATTTAAGTAATTATTTTTTGTTGTACTAAGTATTGTTCAACTTATGGAATACTGCAAGTTTCATCAAAATCGGTTCAGTAGTTTTTGAGATAGGGAATTTTATTAGCTTATTGTGCACTTGAGAGAGAATGATTTATTTGACAAGAATTTGAGTTGAATATTTAAACTAAAAAGAGTAAAATAAAAAACTTTTTCAAAAAAAATTTAACCGCCTTCAAAAACAACCACAAAAAAGGGTAAAATAACCTACAAAATAACTTTTCTTTCTGAAGTCGGTGGCAAAAAAACAATGAAATAAAAAAAAAACAAAGGCACCGACTTCTGAAAGAAAAGTTATTTTGTAGGTTATTTTACCCTTTTTGTGGTTGTTTTTGAAGGAGGTTACATTTTTTTTTAAAAAGTTTTTTGAACGGTTAAAAAGGTAAAGTTTGTGAATTTGTTTGTAGGAATTGATCTCTGGAATTAGTGAACCAATTTTGAACATTCTTTTACCTGTACAAAGCTACATTATTCTTTTGCATGACTAAATAAAAACATCTTTAATCATCACCACTGAGCTTCGAAATAGAGACGATTTAGGTACTTTTAAAAATGATGTCGTATGTTCTGTGGATTCACTTGGGTGAAGTGAGTTCTTAAACGTTTCAAAATAGCACTACTGGTCATAAAGGCGTACTAGAGCTTGTGTCAAACTTTTATTTATTAATCAGGAGATAAAACATTCTAGACTCGAGCGTGGGCCGTCTTTTTATACGCTTTTTCATCATTTTAGTAAATGTAGTAAATGTCTTTAACAAAATGAGTTGTCTGAGTAAGATATCTTCATATTTATTTAAGAGATTCCAATACTTTCCAAAGTTTTCTTTGAAAATATTCTTGTTTGGAGGAAAATATTTTGTTTACTAGTTTCTTTAAAAAATACGTAGATTCAGTTAACGATATCGTTAGTACTTAGGTGTAGTCAAGACGTACTTATAGTTGTCAAAATTCCTTCAAATATAATATTTGACAGAAAATAAAATCTAAAATAATAAACCTCGTTCAGGTTCAAAATGTCCAATTCTCAAAATGTCCAACGGTTTCAATACGTCCATTTCTCAAAATGTCCAATTCACAAAACGTCCAATTCCGAAAATATCCAATTCTTAAAATGTCTAATTCTCAAAACGTCTAATTCCCAAAATGTCCAACTCCCAAAATGATAATGTGGTAAATGTTCAATAACTCATCGAAGCGCTTTTTAACCGACGAAAAAAAAGGAGGAGTTTCTCAATTCGACTTGGGGTACTCTATTTAAATTGAGTCTGAGTTTTTCTATGTGACCTCACGTAGAATAAAGCGTGCTCCACACGATGCGTTATATAGGCAAGGGCGCACGCTGAACGCGGCGCGACTATGATCTCCAATTTGGTGCATTCTGCACATAATACGAGTATAAATACAGGGTGATTTGTAATTCGATGCGGTCCTTGAAATGGGTGATACTAGACCTTATTTGCAACAATTTTAACCCCGACAACATGGGGTCTAAACTGACTGGTTTTGGAGATATCAAACTTTAAAGGTTTTTTGAAGATTTTCTACCTCTCCATCATTAAGTGCTTATTGTTAGAAAGTAACGATGGTCACCACTTAGAATTTATACTTTTCTGATAGAATATGAATGACTGAATCTAATGAATACAAGTTTGTTATAAAACTAATCATATCTTGGGAAATTAAGTGTCATAAAGTTTCTGTTTTGAAGTTTTCTGTAAACTTCCCTTGTCTTTTAAAGCATATTTAAAAAAATAAACGTATGACACTTGGTTTACAAATTACAGGAAAAACTTTCTTGTCTCATAGCCTTTCTAAAATGGTTCCACAGTACCCACTTTTAGTTAGTGTCTGACCAGAAAATTAGGGTTGTTACTGACAAGGTAGTAAATAAACGAAAATTGGTTGTAAAGTTTTTTCGACCCAACATTTTTTTTGTGGTTTTTGTCCAAACTGTTATCTGAAATGGCGTGCTAAGACAGGAAACCTCCACATGCGCCCGTGGACTGGAGTTCTCTCTCGGATACGTCCGTGGGGAAGACCAGTTTTTCGGGACGGTACACCCTGGTATGCGGGCAAAAACTCGCATGCGTATGCGAATAGCCTGTCGTATGGACGCTCCAACGCGTGTCCCTCTGATTAGCAGAGGGCACAGCGGCGGAGCGGGCTTGCAGACGGTGAGTAATGGGTAGCTCGCCGTCCGACCAAGGACCAAGCCCGGGTCGGTGGCGCGTCGTGTCGTGTTTCGCGCGTGCCTTCGGGGAGTTGTCAGCGAACTGACGGGGCCCTTTATAGGGCCAAATGCCTGCTGGGGTCGCGGGTTTTTCTTAACACAGGATACCGTGGCCCCGGAACGTAAAGGGCATCCGAAGGGACACGGGTGGATTTTAGTCAGTAAGAGTCTGACAGTCCCTTCCGCCCCACCTAGGGCGGGAGGACTCATTTGATGATTTTACCACCAAAAAAAAACTGTTATCTGATATTAGCTTCTTGAGTCAATGCGCTAAATCCTGGTTGATGACATCAGGCAAAATCGCGCTATATCTGGAGTATTTTACCTATGGACCAGATAGTCGTTGTATTATGCCAGATAGTCATAGTCACAAGGCGCATTGACTCATAAAGCTAATATCAGATAGCAGTTTCGACAAAAACCACAGAAAAAAAATGTTGGGATGAAAAACATTGCAACCAATTTTCGTTTATTTACTACCTTGTCAGTAACAACCCTAATTTTCTGGTCAGACACTAACTAAAAGTGGGTACTGTGGCACCATTTCAGAAAGGTAATGAGACAAGAAAGTTTTTCCTGTAATTTGTAAACCAAGTGTCATACATTTATTTTTTTAAATATGCTTTGAAAGACAAAGGAAGTTTTCAGAAAACTTCAAAACAGAAACTTTATGACACTTAATTTCCCAAGATATGATTAGTTTTATAACAAACTTGTATTCACTAGATTTAGTCGTTCATATTCTATCAGAAAAGTATAAATTATAAGTGGTGACCATCGTTACTTTCTAACAATAAGCACTTAATGATGGAGAGGTAGAAAATCTTCAAAAAACCTTTAAAGTTCGATATCTCCAAAACCAGTCAGTTTAGACCCCATGTTGTTGGGGTTAAAATTGTTGCAAATATGGTCTAGTATCACCCATTTCAAGGACCGCATCGAATTACAAATCACCCTGTATACAATGTTGAGGGTGACAGACTACAATACGAAGGACTGCAAAAATATTGACAAATAGACGCCCAGAGGAACGTAAAGGACTGTTGCAAGCACGGTTGACTTAAGTCACTATATAATGGTGGTCAGTATGTAGGGGAAGAGTGTATAAGCTGGGTACGCGATGTATAAATGGGGACATACTTTAGGCAAACTTAACACAACACTAACGTAACGCAAGCGCCAACAGGACGTCACGTGCAAGCGGCCATTAAAAATGGCGTCCTTTTGGCGCTTGCGCTACGTTAGTATTGTGTTGAATTTGCCTTAAATGTGTGATTTCACATCATTTCCCCTATTTCCAATTTTCCTATTACGAAAATCAGACAGCCCGATCTGAAAAGAAGTGTCATAGGTCCACCCTGTTAGAGCCACGCTGGCTGACTGATTCGTCGACGAACGAAAGTGATTACACTACTTTTGAAAGGTAAAAAATGAGAGGACAATTTAGTGAATGTGTGCTCAGAATAAAACGGCGTATGTGCCCAAATATATTGACGTCTTTTTATAAATTAAAATTGTTATTAATTAGGTGCGTCCCCACAGAGCGCGCAGCCTCGCGAGGCATTTTCCGTGCGAAGCAGCTCGGTTGGCGTGTCTCGGGCGAGGCAAGTGACAGCACTGCCGCGGTCGAGCGACCGAGCTCCCGAGCATTGATTCACTGCAGACGGTGTAAGGGCGCGTCCCCATGTCCACGGTGCGGCGCCGCGTCCGTGCCGCGCATGGTTCATTATAGAAAGGTATGGATTTATCCAATATTTTCTTTGATTTTTTTTTTCCTTCATTTCTCGTCGTCTTAACAGTAACAGGAGCAGGATACGTCTTTCGCGGTCCATATCAAGATCAAGCCAAAACTGTAATTTTGGTATAAGTATTGTGCTGAGCGCCACGTGCCGGTACACGACGCCGTGGCGCGGCGCGCGGTGCCGCACCGTGGACATGGGGATGCGCCCTTAGGAACAATCGAACATGTATCGACTTGTAACTTTCATTTGTTGTTATCTCGCCCGCGAGGAGTCCCCGTATGCTGTATACCGAACGAGCTAACGACCAATGAAATTGCGCCATTAGAATAAGTAACAACATTTTCTTTTCAAAATGCTGCCGGATTTGATGTTGTAGTGGGATGCAAAACGAATTAGTTTCTCTTAAAGCAACCTTATAACATCCTTAATTAAGCGCAATTCTGCATATTTAGAACAGTATGTTAAATAGTAATAATGTAATATCAGACACACTCAATGTTCTTTGGCTTTTTGGTCTAGTAGGTACTTATACTGTTAATAATATAAGTTTTTTTATTCCAGTTCCAACAACTACTGAAAATTTGTGCAGGATGAGATTAGCATAGTACTTCTGCATATCCGTTTCTAAGACTTGTATTCTTATTACGTTGATACGCGTCGCGTACCTACGTCTGTCGCGCATGCGCTTAAATTGTCAAAACACAAAAAAAAAACAGTTCAAAAATAGTTATGGTGCTACAGTCCCAGTCACAAGACATTATAACTGTTAAAGTAATGTAGGTGCGCATTCCAATGCGTCTCGCGGAAAGTGTTTGAAGGTAGCTAAATGAACCGACACACGCGCCACCATAAGCGAGAGATTCGAGTGAGCATGACATACTCCTAACCGCGAGGGTAGGTACATTCAAGTCAAAAAAAGAAGACATAGGTTTCTGGTGAATGATAGCTTTGTAGCACATAGAACTCACACAATATAGGCTAACCAGCTATATAATTCAAAGAAATATGAATTTCTGTGTAAATTTTTGTGTAAATGGTATATTGTGTGGATGGTATATTTACCATCATACTGCGACACTGACGTCAGCGGTTCTTACTACGTTGCTTTTTTCACTCAATGAATGATGAATACTTTACTGTTTATTTAATTTTATTTTAATGATTGAGATAGGTAGGTACGCTAAAAAGATGTTCCCGCGCAGATTTACATGTTGTGTAGCAAGCGCGTTATGTTATCGTGTTATTTAACATGGGATGAACCTACTGTTCTACTGTGAATTGTAACTGTTTCTAATTGATAAAACCACCGAAATTTGGTTCAGCCTCAGAATTGAACCCAGGAGGCCAAAGTCGGCAGTTGGGCTAGACTTGATTAGAACATAGAACAAACAACCAGAGAGTTAATCATTGTTAGTTGTTAATCGTAACATCGAGCCTGAAATCCCTGAAGCGAGTGGTGTACTAAATTTCCACCAGTAATCTTTAAGGTCCATGTAGGTATAACGGCCTATATCATAAAATCCAAAAAAAAATTTGAAAGACTTTGAGTCTTCAAGTCTCACTTCGCCAATATGTTGTTAACTAGTGAAAGTTAGTAAGTTTTCATTCATTAATCTCTTTGGAAACTTCGAATAGTGTTAACCTACTTTCGCAGTAGAGACAGGTGGGTTTCCGAGGCATGATTGGGAAGTCGTAAGTGCACTAGTACTCTTAGGTCAGTCATCATTTATCAGTGCCTAGAACAATTTAATCCTTAATGCAGTGACAGATAAGGAGAGATTAATATAAACATAAATAGCATTATAAACCTGAATAGTTTGTAGTTTATTTAGTAATCTCGTGAACTACTGGTTCGAATAAATTTTTTAAAATGTTTTATATATTAATTAATTATCAACCATTCTACATGATTCTAGTCAAATACAGTAAAAATAATTTAAATATTTACAAATACCTCTTACATAGTATTTTAGTGCATGTCCTGATACTAGATGGCGCTGACTATTAGACCGAAATGGTTTGATACTCCTGCCATCCGCCCGTTATATCTGTTGTTGCCTAGCAACGTCTAGGCTCGCAAAATCGCTTGTAGCCATCGCGCTAGGCGCCCGCCTTAGGCCTCTTTTACACGTCACGGTTTTCAGTCGTGAAAATCTACGGTTAATTCGCCGTGTGTAGGCTAGGCACGGTCGTCAGTGTTGTATGGAACGCAATGGGAGCTTGTAGACGTGCACGGCGGAACCGCGGCACGGCGCCGCCGCCGTGTGCGCCTTGCCTGCCCCTCGGCGCGCCGCGTCTACGCACGGCGTGATTTTCAACAGTGTTGTATGGCAGTCTATGGGAGTGTGTAGACGGCGCCGGACCTACGCACGGTTTCGTGACGGTTTACATACGCTGATTCCCGATTTTGTTATAAAATCATTGAGCTATTAATTACGTATAGAGACGACACCGCGCATCACCACTATGTCCCATCCAGCATGAGACAACGCGCACAAATTCATTCAGTTGTTTGACAGCTCTGTGGCGTGAAAAAGGCGTTGAATATAATCGTAAAAGCGTTCAAAAGTTGCAAAAATGCCTTCGGGCAAATAATTTTTAGAAACACATCGAAGAGCAAAGGAAGTATTAGTTACTTTCCATCAGGAAAGTAACTAGATATTTATTATTTATGCATAAAATTGAAAATCGGCGCAACTGAGCCGTACTTGGTCGATGTCTCGCCCGGTGGTTTTGCCGTGTCGTGTACAAGTTCTCACGTTTTTTCAACCGTACGGCTAACACGCCGTACGGTTGAAAAACCGTGACGTGTAAAAGAGGCCTTAGGGTGCTCCCACATTTATCGACGCGGAATCGGCTTAAGCCGGTCGAAAAAACCTTTATGTCAACGTAATAAGGGTGTTACTAATACCATTCGCATCGGCTCGGCTCGGACGACGCGAGCCGAGCCGATGCTGCTAATAATTAATCTAACTACCTATACGTGGAGCCTGATAACGGTGGGCTACTATTTAAAAAAATATATACTTTTTGTTGTGTTATTCATAACATTTAAAAAATAATTAGATTATTTCAACCAATACAACTGATCTAATTCAGTACCTTCAGTCATACTGACTGACCGATCGAGCTAGCAAACAGCAACGGTGTGCAGTGTTTCCAATGACTTAAGGTGCCCCGGTTCGCGCACGAGACCGCGACAGGAGACCGCGACACGGCCCGTGACCGGAGATTGTTTACCGTATCTGTCTCCTGTCGCTGTCTCGCTCGCGAACTGCCGCTCATACATTGCCTAATGTTAAGTACTGTCGCGGTCTCCTGTCGCGGTCGCCTGTCGTTGTCTCCTGTTGCGGTCTCGCGCGCGAACCGACACCTTAAAACTCGATTCAGGATAACAAAAGGAAATCTTAATAACATTTTGATTGTACTTGCAGTTTTCCGTACAATGGTCTGAAACAAATTATGAAATTTTTCAATAGAGACTACCAGCTGCCACCGACGATTGTAGTATATTTCTATTACAGAACTGCAACTAAGAGCGTTCTAGCAGAAAATTGACAACAGAATATCACTTATTAGTTACTGATATTAAACTAGGATTACACCAGAGAGTCACGTTTCAACAATACTTTCAAAATTTGAGGAACAAGTAAATTATTTTCAACGTGAACTCTCAGGCTGAGGCTACATTAGACAGCGATTTTCGACGACTGGAAGAGTGAAACGGGTTAAACGTGGTATCGCTGATGTAAATACGGTGTAGCCATATACGTGAGTACTAATTTATTTGTTTTAATCGCTCATGTGGTACAAATCGCGTCGCGGCTTAAGCTAGCCTCAGCCTCATCGAAAGTAACATTATTGTTTTCTTAGAAAATCTAAATAATTATGTAATCTATTCTGTAAAACTTTGTTACTAGTAATCGCTTTCATAGAATTTAATGCATTTACCTCACGTTGCAAACTTGTCACAAAATTGAAGTACAATAAAGAACAAAAGCTTGACGTCAACCTCCCACGCAGTGTAAATAAATACCTGAAGCATTTTGCCACACGGGGGAATAATGATTGACCAAACCGAAGGTGGTCTTAAAAGCACTTTATTCGGTAATGCTTTGTTGCGCTTGGGACTCCATTCACTGGTATTTAATGACAAACAAAAAACTTTAAACAAAAGCCGGGCAAGTAAACATACTCTCGCGAAGTTTAAAGTTTGGTTATCTGGTGCTATAGGTAGGTACCTAGTTCAGTGACCGCGGGCCCCGTAATATGTGTCGTCTGATGACTAAGTAACAATCAATGAACTAGGTACTTTGTTTAGATTCGTGGTAATGACCAGTTCATTAAAATGGACGCGAATATTTTCTAATTAGAGTAATTAATGCCAAGTTTAGTAGTAACCGTGAGGCATCAATGACTGGGGTGGATTGAAAGGGCTTCAGTCCATTCGAAATAAGAGACAAAGAGGGCTGCCGCTCATGAACCGGGAATGCCGGGAAGAGGGGCCCGTACTTTTGCGAATGTTCACATTTTTGATAATCGAAAAACTAAAGTTTGATCACCAAAATAAGCCTGTTTGGACCCCATGTTGTCGCAGTTAAAATTATAAAAAATAAATGACTTTTTTTGTATAGTATCTCGCAGGTCAACCTCTATTAGGTTGTGTACTGCTCAACCGGACAAGGGAGTAAATCATTGCCTTACGTCACGGGCAAATTGAATCCCGAAGTGACACTAAGGATTCTGGGGGTGAACCTCCGTAGCGCAACGAGGAGGTTCACATAAAACATTTGTGGGGTTTTTATTTTCAATATTATTAGTAGTTACTGTTATATTTTTGTTCTGGTATAGTGAAGGGCTACGTTACCAGAATCCATCGATTAAACAAAGAACAAAGTCGTAACACAATTAAAAAATCTACTAGGTCCCTAAAGACCACCTTAACGAACGAAATATCAATTGATAAATGAATCTTGATTGAAATAGCTTCGGTTATAAATGTTACTAGGATAATGCTTTGCCATTGACGTCTGGCAAAGCATTACCCTAGTAACATTTATAACCAAAGCTATTTCAATCACCAGCTTTTTCAAACCTCTTCGCCTTTTTTACTAATTATCTCATTTACGGTGGTGGGTCTCCAAAGTTGAAGAGGTTTATTCCACTTTGATCTCCTGGGTGATATCTCCCAGAAAAAATAATCTCCATAGACTCCCTGAAACAAAGAATGTCTGATGATTTTGGCGCCCCTGGAAAATGGCGCCCGGGGCTCGTGCCCCGACTTAGATAACATTGTAGAAAAAACATACAAGGTATTTTTTTATCAAGTGAGGATATGTCTATAGTGTTATTTCATTACTTAATGGAACACTTTTTCATAAATTCTTTTTTTCTTTTTGGAAATATCATCAATTATATCCTCACGCACTGGGAGGAGTGGAAGAAACTTGTATTGCTAAAAAAAACTGATTTTTCAGTTGCCCTTTGCGTCTTTAATTAATGATTTTATATTAGCATTTTTTGATAACTAAGGGCCTTACTTATAAAAACTTGTGTTGCTTAGCTACCGATTAAATATCACCTGTCCTTGTCATTTCTATTTTAATGAATAGAGATGGCAAGTGACTTAAGAGCTATTTAAGATAAGTAACGTCTAATCAATGTTTATAAGTAAGGGGGTAAGTGTTTATTAATATTCGTTAAGGTATAAAATAGTAATATTTCCGCACTATCTAAATTACCCTGTGTAAAAAAAACTACTGTGTGGTCATCGGACGATTTCTGGCTAACTGTCATCAGCTTATAACTTAAAACAAGTGAACTGCTTGTAAAGTGACAGATAATATGGCACATTCGGCGAAATTCGAAACTACGATGACTTATTTCATCATCATCAGCCTAAAGCAGTCTACTGCTGGACATAGGCCCATCATGACAAATTTGATTTTAAAGAAAAATGAAATAGCCGTTTGTGTATTTAAAAAATATTGAATACCTACGTACTTATTTCATTTAGATAGCACGGAAAAGTAATGGACGAAGAGAGACACAATTATTTTTTAGATTACGAAATTACCAACGTTACGTTGTATTTTCCCAGTATTCACGTCATATGGGATTTAATCCTGATTGTCGGAGATGTGGGCTTCGGAATTACGACAGTGCACTGCCCTATGCAGGGGTCAGGTGAGGCCCATGACCTCTCATCCTCAGTTCACGAAGCTACAATGGGATAACGATTAAATGATAATAATTGATCACGACTGAGATAATTACTGGTACCATTGCATTGTTTACATGCGTGATTTTGAATTGTGTTTGTATTATATTTCAGGAATTAAATTTTAATTGGATGCGAAGTATGTTTCGTTTCGTGAGGATAGTTTACAACTTTGTTATGCTGCCTCACCAGTTTTAAAGTTTAAATGTACGAAATCCTCTCATTAACAGAAGAATTTAATTACAAATGGGAATAGACCTAACTTTAAAATTAGCAACTAACCTCGTTAAAAATAATTTCTTTGTAATTAAAATGAGACTAGCTCCTAAAAAGCAAACTAAAAAAGTTGTAATAGAAATCCCTTTACCCTCGGTTTGGAATGGCTAAGACCGGTGTCAAGGGAGCAATGGTAGGCTATAAAAAATTTCTCGGTCACTAAAATATTCACGTTTTTAACGATAATTTTATGTAGCTGCCATGGATGAAATACATAGTGTAGTTTTTTTTGCTATAATCTCGAAAAGGTTAGAATTACATAAAGGAGTATTATGTTCTTAATGCAGTTGTTCTCAAACTTTTTTGGGGGCGTAACCCTGTTTTAAAGCCAATTTTTTGCGGAGCCCCAAAATAAAAGAATAAGTATCTACGTGTATGTTAATTGTAAGTGTCTAATGAAAAAAGAAAATCACAATTTTAACAAATCGATTATTGAAGGAACACCGTGGATTTTAGTCAGTATGAGCCTGATAGTCTTTTCTGCGTCACAAAAGGCGGGAGGACTCATTAGATGATTTTACCAAGTAAACAAGGTTTGGATACAAATTATGTATCGTAAATACAAATCTAAATTTTTATAGTTCTTAAACGAAAACCACCAAGAAATTAAATATGTTTAAAATGACAATTCACTCGAAAATTATTGACATTTGTCTTGGGGTCATTTGGTTGCAAATGTCCTACTATATCCACTTACGGATTGCCGATATAATTTATTACCAATACCAATAACACTATCTAAAGTTGAGATGCGTTAGTTTCGGTTCACGTGCCAAATATCATCAAGTATCATCAGAATACTAAGAAAGAAAAAACAATGTGGAACTTTCCACATTGTTTTTTGTTTCTGCTATTGTACGCGTTCTATTGAAGGACATCGTGGATTTTTGTCAGTACAAGTCTGGCAGTCCCCGTCCTGCCCTGGGTAGGAGGACTCATTTGATGATTAGGTATACCACGTAAAAAAATACGTGTGGCACTCGGGGACTGCCGCGGTAAAGCTATTGCATAGAATTTTTTATCAACTTATGCTATTATAATTATTTATTTATTTTATTTACCTACCACGAATATTTAACGAGAATATCATCCCATCGTTGCTCTATGGGAAGTTACTTTACTAAGGCTATGGTCAGCCACGCCAATCAAGTGAAACGTCAAGAAAAAAAAAACATAAATTCTAATTTTATTTATTCACGTTGACATGACAGATGTGACAGTGTTACGTTTATTTTCGTTACGGAATTTCTTGATTCGGTCACCGCGCTCAAAGCCCGCGATCAAAGCTATGCAATAGCTTAAAAAAATAAAGCAATTGATTCATGCGTAGTATGGCCACGGGCTACTGTCGAGAGATGGCTCTAATATTATAGAGCTGTGCTTTGTTCTCCAACTTCCGAGCTTGAAAATATTGCAGCACCTGTAGTCTGGGGTGCAGTCATAAACTTCTTAAAAAAAAAACTAATTTGCCCTAGGGCATATTTTACTGGGTCACTGTTTCAGTAGATATAGCTTAACCTAAATGCTCCCATTTGAATCGTTACACAGGTTTTAAAGATAAATTGTAAAGATTTTTTCTCAGTTCTATTTATGGTTCCAATTTCGAGCTAGACCAAGATACTGCCTCTGATCTCTTTGCAGATTTCTTTAAGTTATTTCAAAGCTTGCAATTAATGACTTTTTTATTATAAAATAAGAGCAAAGTTCTATTTTTTGACCGGTGTTTTAATTTTATTAACAAAGAAGAGTCCACTTTCTAATATGGGTTGTACATCAGGTCGTTTTCTATCTATAATTTGAATCTACTGAGCGTTGAACCGATGTATGCCCCAGAGGCGTAGCGTGCCTTGGCGGGGCCCCGTATAAAAATTTATTTGGGGGCCCTAGGTAGGGTAAAGATTCATCACTCGAGAAAAAAAATGAAATTCTCTATATCTACGCCGAAAAATTGACCAAAGGTCATCTAAAAAATTCAAGATGCAACTGATCAGTCCAGAGGTCGGAAATGTTGATACCTACACACATCAAAAGTGTCTAGGGATCAACATATATTTTTGCAATAACTTTTCTCCTGATTGATATTAATTAAAATTTTCTTTAGGGAATCATCAAATAAAGTGTTTTCGTTTGTCACAGTAACGATAAACCAAGTCACCTTTGCATTAATAAAGAAATTTGCCATTTTCCTAATAAAGGGATTTTTGACATTTGAACCACTAACACAAAAGTTCGAAAAAAAGACTGAAATAACAGTTTTCTTTAAAATTTTATTGGGTAACTTAAACAATTAATAATCCGTGTTTCTACCGCGAACACTAACAACACAAGAACATCGGTTTGGCATACTCAAAATGAGTTCATCCAAATCACGCTGTGGAAGGGCCGCCCATGTTCGTTGCAACAACAAAAAAAGGATTCTTGCGACTGGATACCCTCCATATTCAGCAGAGCTCTTCTCTGTAGCATATCCCATGCATGCTCAATCGGATTCAAGTCTGGCGACTGAGCAGGCCAGGGCAGGACATTGATGTTAGCTGCGGCGAGAGTCTGTCTTACAACTCTTGCGGTGTGCGGTCGTGCATTATCATGCATTAACTGAAATTAGGGACCGATTTGCACTTGTAGAGGAACGATGACGTCTGATACAATCGTCTCAGCATAAATTTGAGCGTTGAGGTTGCCTCTGATCCAAATCAACTCAGTTCTTCCGCCGATCCAAATACCCGCCCATACCATGATGGTTCCACCACTATAAGGATGGACTTCCTGGCAGGATTTTAATCGCTGTTGGCGTCCAGGGGTTCTCCAGTGTCGTATACGTCTTGTATCCGGTCTCATACCGAAACGAGACTCATCAGAAAAGCACACGAAACGCCATTGTTCTTCTGCCCAATTTCTGTGTTCAAGAGCCCATTGATATCGAATCCTACGATTGTGCATTGCTATAGGAGGTACCCGTAGCGGTCTTCGGGAATGAAGGTTCACTTCATGCAAGCGGTTTCTGACTGTTTGGTCGCTAATTAAGTTCCCTGAAGAGTGATGAAGCCTCACGGCTAACATCATGGCGGTTATTGTTGGAGCTCTTCGAGTTAAGATTTGAATGTATCGGTCTTGTCTCCGTGTGGTGCAGCGATACCGTCCTCCATGGCGCTCAGCCACGGTACCAGTGCTTCGGTAACGTGTCCAAAGTCGACTGATAACACTCTGACTTGTATTCAGAGCTAAAGCCACAGTGCGTTGCCGGGAACCAGCTTCTATCATTCCCACGGCTCTGAGCATTTCTTTCCTGCCACAGTTTAGAACAGTTGGGTCACTTCCCAAAAACAATCAAACAAATGTAAAATCTATACTCGAGATAATAAAGTACATTTTTACTAGCATCGGCATCGCCCATGTACTTTTATAATAGCCTAAACTTCCCATGCGCAAGCAAAAATGTACTGAATGGTTACGCGCGAGAGTTTATTTTTGTTTATCTGACGCTAACAACATTACAATGTGATTACATTGTTGCTATCCGTGAATCTCAATAGGGTTGCGACTTACGAGTTTAGGAGGCACAATAAGGTAGGTAGGTGTATTTTATGCATTTGTAAAATTACACTATTAACATAAATGTTCTTCAGGGATTTTTTTTATCATCAGCCTATATCTTTTTGGTTTCGTTACTACATTCTACATACATTATCGATTGGTAGCACAGAATGTTAATACATAGTACCAACGGCACCTTACATTAGAACCTATTATTGTAATATTTTTAAACATTTCATCTTACAAAAACAAAAAAGAATATTATTTAAAAATATTTGAAATGTTAGGCTTTGTTGTTTATAGGCTTTATTAAATGTATTGGTTTACAATTACTTAGTTATTATTCTGCAAAAAACACTACATAAAAATCAGTATTTATTTTGCTTTACGACACACAGATTCTAAAACAACAAACAAATAAATTTTAATGAATGATGATGACGCAACAAGAAATGTCACAGAATACAAAAAGAAAGTCAAAGATTACAAACAAACGTTACTTTTTTTTATTAAAGAGAGGCGAAGGAATCCAAACATACAGCCATCTCGCGAGTTTTTGAATAATAAATGTAAAAACTAAAATCGAATGTCGCGTTTCAAGGGTGAAGTATCGATTCACTGAATCCATTCAGTATATATAGATTTAAAAAATCGATATTTTGGCTCAAACAATGGATTCTTCGATTAATCGATCTCAGATCTCCATCCCTACGTCACAGGCCCTGCGTTGCGAGTCTTTGTAAATGGTAAAAAAGTCGCGCAACCAATTACGATCGCTGACCTTGAACGCGTAGCTGCTATTTTCTGAATTTGAACGTGGCCTGGTCGATATTTTTACCTTTCGACGTGATGCGGTAGTTTATGAAACGTGAGGCTCTTATCACTATATTGTCGTTTAAGCAACCAAAAGTTATGCAGTATTTGCTTTTCCTTATATTTTATAACTAAAATGTATATAAAGTTATTTCACACATTACCTAATTAATAATACTACTTTTTATTTTGGTTATTTTCTCTTTCACATACGTAAACGTAACAAAAATATTAAGATACGGAACGCGTGCGAGACGGGCGGCCCGGCATACGGCACCGTGAACGGTGTGCGCGTGTGTGCGTGCCGTTTCATACCTACACCGCATAGAGACCCCTCTGTAGTACTCTGTGTTCCTGCTTAAATGACGTCGCCGCTCCATTATAACGTTGGTTTTAATCAGTAGTAGGGAAACAGTAGCACTAATAATGTCTTCAATGCGTTGTATGTTTTTATAGGGAAAATATTGACAGCTGATTTTCATCTTTTACTCGAATTTGAGTCCCTGATTCAAATTATGAAATGCACCAAAAAGGATCCATATAAATTTATAAAATCATAAGTTTATTACAAAGCCACATCTCAATCTCAAGAAATCCGCATAAAAATGCTTGATCCCTAGACACTTTTGATGTGTGTATTAATATGGATCTTCCCGGGATTTCTAAAAGACAATCTCGTGCTTAAAACAATATTACATAAAAATAATAATAATAAAAACACCAGAGATAGATTAGACAAATAAATAATGTAAAATTAATAACTGTTTTATTTAATAAATCATTATGTTTTTATTAATTTTTGTTTACGCTCGTTGGGGGCCCCGTATAATTGATACGGCAGATACGGCGGTAGCTACGCCCCTGGTATGCCCGTTGTCCCCGTTAACGGAGACAGCAACACGTCATATCATCCCTTACCGTTGTTCTTTATTGAATCTAGTTTGTTAACCTATCAAAAAATAAACAAATCGTTTTAATTCTGTTACGGTTTGTTCCTACAAGTAAGGAACCTGAAATATTTGCAAATGTTCAGTATCCGCTGGAAATCCGCGATTGAGCACAACAATCCTATTAGTTCAGTCAACGAGGCATGTATTCCGAAAAATTCGTCCGGTACTGAAATTTGGCATATGATGAAAAAAGGTGATACAGATTACAGATGCACAATAATCCAACTTTTTTTTCGAGATGACCAAAATATGAAAATTGCTTATAACTCTCTCTGTGAAAAATTCTTCTGCCTCAAATACTATTTGTATATGTTGAATGTATTAGTTAGAATAGGTAAGTATAAAAATCCAACAAATTTTCGATTTCAGTGTCACTCCAAATTGACTTTCGCGCTTTAACTTCTAGTGAAAAATTGCTCTACCGATTTTTATGTGATTTCTTATCCTTAAATACACAGGTTTGCAATTTCCATGTTTTGGTAAAAAAACTCTAACTTCTCGAAAATAAAATGGTTTATTGTGCATCTATATTTGGGGGACGAAGCAAAAAGGAGGGTTATGATTTTGACCGGTATGTATGTATGTATGTATGTATGTTCATCTGTTCCCTCATAACTTCTGAACTACTTATCACTACTTGACAAATGAGGTGTCGTTAGAAGCGTCTCAGTTGTCCGTTAGTTATAGGGTAGGTGACGTGTCACCAAATCCAATATGGCGCCCTCTAGGGGAAGAAAAGTCGTAACCGAAAAAATAAATATTTTTGCACAGTATCGACATGGGTATCAAATTAAAGGGCTTGATGAGCACATTTGAAATATATATACATTATATGGCTTTTACTAGCTACTTTGCCTGTTTCTAACAGTGTCAACATGGGTATCAAATGAAAAGGCTTAATGAGAACATTTTAAATTCACTCGCTGCTTTGCTTATTATATCAAATAACCCCAAAATAGTGTAAATAAAAAATAAGTTAAAATAACTAAAACCCGACTACGAAAAAATCGCGCACTAATAAGTACAAAACAAGAACAATCCGTGTTACAGAAATTTTTAATTAATAGCCGTGGTCGTATGCCACCTGCGGTTGTTTCACACAATCTTTATTGGCTAGGTGACATACGACCACGGCTATTAATTAAAAATTTCTGTAACACGGATTGTTCTTGTTTTGTACTTATTAGTGCGCGATTTTTTCGTAGTCGGGTTTTAGTTATTTTAACTTATTTTTTTACTTTACTTTTTTTACTTTTTAGTGTCGGGGGTTTTTTAAATTTTTAATTTAATTTTTATAACTACTATCCACTCAGTAAATAGCCCAGCTTTGTTATTCGATGTTATTAAAAGTCCGTTCAGAATATCCCGCTAATTAAACCATTATTTTTGATAAACTCATCGTGAACAATAATTATGCACAACTTTTCGCTTTATACCAGCATTTAATCTAACTCGGCTAAAATTTGAGAAGCCGTTATACCGTTTCATGCGGTCAGCGTACATTGAGTAGTTAAATGCTTAAGTAATTTTCCGTATGAACTACAACACGAATGAAATAGGGCTCAAAATTGCTTGCAGGAGTTAATTTAATGTAGCTTGTGCTCCGCTTTGCTACTTTGAACTCTATTTCACCGCTGATCTAGTTCATTATCAATGAATGTGCTTTTTGAATTTGTTGGTTCTAGGTGTGGATGCTATCTCTTGCTCATAGCAACAATTATGGTCACTGTGATTAGGATGTTAGGCACACGAGTAACGACAAATTGAGCGGTCCTGTTACACAAAGGCAATGTTTAGGCTTCTCTTTAGTTAGGTGAATAAAGTTGTATTAAGTGTTCCTATTCAGAACAGGAAGTTAGTATCTGTTTTATCAATTGCTTAACACTCTAAGCGCCAGGAACAATTTTTTTTGTTCGGACTTGTTTAAAACTTTATAATGATCAGATTTTGTTTTTTACCCCTTTTTAGGGTTTTTCCCTTGTTTTTACTCGATTTTCATCCGTGTGACATTTGGATATACGTGGCCTGTGAAATAGTTTATTTCCAGAAACTGTGTGACAAAAAGAGTGACATGGCGGCGAAGGTGTTAATAATACCTACATACGAGTATATTTTATAACTTTACAGTCGGTGAAAAAACAATGCTTTTTAGGTATATAGGAATAAAAGTTTATTTATGCACGATATACCGTTATTTTCGAACTAACTGCCTATGAAACTCCCTCGCTATATTGGGACATCCATTATCTCATTATTATTATTTTTAAATGAACGTTGCCATCACTAGGTATTTCCCCTGTATCGTAGGTGCGTCTACAAACATATAAACTCACATACACAAACGCCCAGACCCGGAAAAACTACTTGTATATCACAAAATAAATTTGCTCCGTGCGGGAACCGAACCCGCGACACGCAACACAGCTGTCCAATTAGCCACTGCGCTAATCGTGCCGCCTTTATAAAGGTGATGTGGGTTTTGTATTGTAATCCAATATAAACCAGGTGGGCCTAGTGGGGGTCGTTGGTGCCACATTATAAAGGGTGTAAGAGACATCGACGCACAAACGGATACCATGGGTCCAGGACGTGATTCTGGACCCCCCTCGTGTTGGAATTTTTCGTCCTTTTTTTTTTTTTTTATGTTTTTTTTTTTTAATCGTGAGCCGCGCTTAAAGTACTGCAAGTAATGCGGTACTGGACACAGTGTTTAGGTATGTCGATGACCTTTCATTATGAACATCTGAGAAGACACCATTATTTTCTAGTTTTATTTACATTGCTACTTTAAGTGAAAGTGATGAATTAATTACCTACTTTTTTATTAAAAATCTCATTGGGTTAGGTAAGAATAACGATTATGAACAGGCTAAAGTAAAAAAAAAACTCCAATTTTTTTTTTTTTTTATTTAGAAAATTATGAAAAATCTGACGAAAAATTCCAACATAGGGGGTCCAGAATCATGTCCTGGACCCATGGTATCCGTTTGTGCGTCGATATCTCTTACACATGTATATTTTTTTCTATAAGGTGCTGGTTTTTCCATCGTTTGTAGAGTTGCAGTCATGAATTCACTCATCATCATCATCATCAGGTCTCCTCTCTCTGAGATGGAGTGGGCCATAAACCACCACGCGGCTTGCCAAAATACACACATCAAAAGTGTCTAGGGATCAAGCATTTTTATGCGGATTTCTTGAGATTGAGATGTGGCTTTGTAATAAATTTATGATTTTATAAATTTATATGGATCCTTTTTGGTGCATTTCATAATTTGAATCAGGAACTGTGAATCAAATTCGAGTAAAAGATGAAAATCAGCTGTCAATATTTTCCCTATAAAAACATACAACGCATTGAAGACATTATTAGTGCTACTGTTTCCCTACTACTGATTAAAACCAACGTTATTATGGAGCGGCGACGTCATTTAAGCAGGGAAGAAATGCTCAGAGCCGTGGGAATGACAGAAGCTGGTTCCCGGCAACGTACTGTGGCTTTAGCTCTGAATACAAGTCAGAGTGTTATCAGTCGACTTTGGACACGTTACCGAAGCACTGGTACCGTGGCTGAGCGCCATGGAGGACGGTATCGCTGCACCACACGGAGACAAGACCGATACATTCAAATCTTAACTCGAAGAGCTCCAACAATAACCGCCATGATGTTAGCCGTGAGGCTTCATCACTCTTCAGGGAACTTAATTAGCGACCAAACAGTCAGAAACCGCTTGCATGAAGTGAACCTTCATTCCCGAAGACCGCTACGGGTACCACCTATAGCAATGCACAATCGTAGGATTCGATATCAATGGGCTCTTGAACACAGAAATTGGGCAGAAGAACAATGGCGTTTCGTGTGCTTTTCTGATGAGTCTCGTTTCGGTATGAGACCGGATACAAGACGTATACGACACTGGAGAACCCCTGGACGCCAACAGCGATTAAAATCCTGCCAGGAAGTCCATCCTTATAGTGGTGGAACCATCATGGTATGGGCGGGTATTTGGATCGGCGGAAGAACTGAGTTGATTTGGATCAGAGGCAACCTCAACGCTCAAATTTATGCTGAGACGATTGTATCAGACGTCATCGTTCCTCTACAAGTGCAAATCGGTCCCTTATTTCAGTTAATGCATGATAATGCACGACCGCACACCGCAAGAGTTGTAAGACAGACTCTCGCCGCAGCTAACATCAATGTCCTGCCCTGGCCTGCTCAGTCGCCAGACTTGAATCCGATTGAGCATGCATGGGATATGCTACAGAGAAGAGCTCTGCTGAATATGGAGGGTATCCAGTCGCAAGAAGACCTTTTTTTGTTGTTGCAACGAACATGGGCGGCCATTCCACAGCGTGATTTGGATGAACTCATTTTGAGTATGCCAAACCGATGTTCTTGTGTTATTAGTGTTCGCGGTAGAAACACGGATTATTAATTGTTTAAGTTACCCAATAAAATTTTAAAGAAAACTGTTATTTCAGTCTTTTTTTCGAACTTTTGTGTTAGTGGTTCAAATGTCAAAAATCCCTTTATTAGGAAAATGGCAAATTTCTTTATTAATGCAAAGGTGACTTGGTTTATCGTTACTGTGACAAACGAAAACACTTTATTTGATGAATCCTTAAAGAAAATTTTAATTAATATCAATCAGGAGAAAAGTTATTGCAAAAATATATGTTGATCCCTAGACACTTTTGATGTGTGTAGGTATAGGTATATTGCCTGTCTAACTTCGCCACCATTACCTAGAATTCGAGTCGTGGTCGCTACTGTACCGTCACTAATAACAGAGCAACTTACAAGCTTTTCAATGCTCGGTTACACACCTTAGTGCTCAAATGCTCGTAGCCGAATGCTCATTACGCGTGAAAGCTCCCAGTGCAGACGTACCCTATTGCTAGTTATGCTAGTCAAGAGATGAAAATCTCATCGATAAAAAGTTGAAAAAAATAAATGTATTTACATTTTTGCTCTGAATACCTACAAATGTTACAATGTAAATAATGCTGAAGCTTCACGTAAAGCTATGAATCAATTAGTTGGAAAATAAATAATTTATGAAGTACCATTATAAAGTACCATTGAAATGATGTTATATTATAACGTAGTAGGTAACGCTTTCGAGAGTAATTAACGTAGGCGAGTCGCGTGATCCTATGTAGTTGAAAAGATATGGGTCTTATGAAGAATCAATAAGGTTATAATTTGTGTGTATAGCGTTTTAAAAAAGAAAATCATTGTGTTCTGCTGGTTTAAAATGAAATTTTTCTATCTGAAACTGAAAGACGGACATTAATGTGTCGTGTCATGTCAGTAACAAATAGGTTTCATACAGTATGGTTTGAAACACATTCGTACAGTGTTACAAGTTCCCAACAAATAATTGTGTTTCTAAACGTAGTATCTACATGTATGTGATTCACGTCAGCCATTCGACACCACACGTACAGAAGTACGAAATTCCAACATGTGTAATTATAATACTTAAAACGGGATACGGGAATTTATTATCTAATTAGACAGTCCGTCACACTAGGTAGTACATACATAGTCCCAGTTATCACCATGGACTACAAAAAATCTACACACACTACCTCGTGTTTGACCGTTTGACAAAATATGAAATGTAAAAGTTAAACATTGATTAAAGATATTTTGAATATTGAACGGACAGTTGGAGCGACGAGCCGACCTCTACAAAGGCAGTCAGTGGAGACTGGATGAGGAAAGCTCAAGGATCATTGCAGTGGCGCATGCCTAGCTGTGGACGAATACAGGTTCACAATAATGATGATAAAGTAGAACCTTAAAAACATTCCAAATTAAAATTGAAAATGCTTTGTGCTCAATTAATTTTGGCCACTGGACTACGTCTGGTCATAGTCCAGTGGCCAAAATTAATTGAATACAAGTACTTGTATCTAGTAATATATTCATGCCTACCGTGTTAAGCAACGAAAATGAAAATATTGTGTGTTAATATTGCAGAAGCGGCCTCGCTAAGCACACAATAAGTAAAACACAACTTCTAGGTTGGGTTATACATCGTTCAAGGACAAGCGGCGCCACAGGCGGTACGTCGGGCGGAGCGGGCCGCTCGAAACACAAATATACGGCCATGTGCAGAGCGTTCAAGCGGATTAATACGCGTTGGTTTAATGGATGATTTGTTCGCCACGATGGATGCCGTGTTAGACGCAGCGTTTGACGCCACGTTGGACGCCGCGGTGGACGCCGCGGACACCTAATGGAGAAAACTATTGACGACGCACCGCCCGATGGGGAAGAGAGATGTGTTTTGTAACCAATCAGATTCCTATCGAAGCTAAGCGGAGAGGACATGTGGAAATCTGATTGGTTATTCAAAAAACATCTCTCGTCTCCGCTCCTCTCCGCTTTGGTGGAAACCGGGCCTAGGCTGTGGTTCGACTGAGGCGGAGCAGAGACGAGCTGTGCCGCGATTCACCAATCACAATGGCTGATGCACATGGTTGACCAGACACATGTGGAATTCAAGCTATGTTATTGGTGAATCGCAACCGAAGCCGGTTATTTTTACGTCTATTATAATATTTTGTTACATAATAATTGGGTTATGTCGGGGGTTTTGAGTTATTTTATTCTTTTTCAATTAGATTTTTACCGTCTCGTGGGTTTTTTGCAAAAAAAAATAATTTTACTTCCTTGTCTTTCCCAGACGTATGTGATCGAATTTCAGCGACATCTAAGCTTCATAAACCCGTTTTAAAAGTTTCAAACAGTGAATGGGCGAAAACTTTTCCTCTGCTTTCTCATGATTGTGTACGTAATGTTTAGTGCGAATAGGACGATTTCCACACGACACCGCTGTTCCGCGCGGCAGGCTGCTGGAGGAGTACGAGTATCAGATGTAGGTTAATGCAGGGTGGCGCCACGCGTGTGGATAGTGTAGATGTAATGTAAAGAATTTCATAGAAGCTAATGCAACAAGAGATCCGCTTCTCGCTCTACCGCGCTGATGAGCGGTGACGTGTGAGAACCACCTAGATATTTTTGAAGTGAAACTTCTTTAGCGCCGTTGTACACTTTTTTGTAATGGGTAAAAAATGTAAAACTCGCGTCAGGTTTCACGTGACCCTGATCGAAAAAGCGTAAGACGTAATTTAAATAAGCGCCATCTATCGCTCTTAGCGTAAACCACGTAGAATAATTGAATTTGTAAGACGAAGAGGGAAACTATAGTTTGCATTTTAATCGTGCAACGCCATCTATAGAGCATGTATTAAAACATTTGTGATTTGACACCTGTACGACACTAATAAGATGCAACAAAATTCGTTAATTTCATATCTGTACCACTCCAGTTTAAAAATATAACACAATAATAAAAAAGTTTTCATTTCTACCGGCACTCCCGGAGTGTAAGCCGTCGTTTTTTTTCTTTCTTTCTTTTGAAATGTCTATACACTAGTACCATTTTCCCCTCTTGTTAGCAAACTAGTAATGAGCTCAGATAACTTTCTGATGCGAAAACTTACATCTTTGAGTGTGTAAAATGTTAATTTGAAGTTAGAATTTCTTTATATTTAGTTGGATTTTTCTTTTGAAATTAAACTTTATTTGTAGTCTTTATTCGCTGCTGAGGTCGCGCGACGACCAATTAGAAGAGTCTGTGCGCGACAAATGGCGATGAGATCGCAACTTTTAAACATTATTATTTACCTGCGAGATGAAGCTGGATTTAATTTTTTAACCGAGATCAAAAAAGGAGGAGGTTTTCAATTCGGTCGGTATTTTTCTTTTTTTTTTTAATGTAAGTACACCGATTACTCCGAGGTTTCTAGTCCGATAAGTGTGATTCTTTTTTTTTATTTCCATTTGGTCCCATAAAAATTTCATCAAATTTGGTTTAGTACTTTTTATTTTGTGAGCAATTTTTGATTACCGCTATGTGGATGATGTTTTTTTTTTGTGTATTTCTTAAGCGATTACTCCGCCAATTGTAGACCGATTTTCAAAATTATTTTTTTGTTCGATAGAAGATACTTCTGTAGTGGTCCCATAGTCACCAATTCAGGATCTGATGATTGGATCCTGGAGAAATCGAGGGCAACCCTCAAATTTTATGGGCCCACCACACCACATCGTTTTTCTGAAATCTTATAAAGTAATTTAAGTACTTGCGTATGGTAATCATCATCTTATGTAGCTGAGCTGATGATGGAAGGTACAACCCGTTAACAGTAAGGAGTAGTTCTAGTTATCGATTGATTTCACAAATCTCCGGAACTACAAGTCCGATTTAAGTAATTCTTTTTTTGTTGTACTAGGGATCGTTCAACTTAGGGAATACTGTAAGTTTCACCAAAATCGGTTAAGTAGTTTAAAAAACAAAGCCACCGACTTCCGTAAGAAAAGTTATTTTGTAGCTTATTTTAAATTTTTTTAGCTTAATTCCATCAACCGGGCATGAACCTATATAATTCCTGATGGAAAACCAATAGGTAACTCTTTGCAACGCCTGGGAAGCAAACTTATTAAATACCTGATTTTTTGCGCCCCACCCTGTGATGAGGACTCATTCGATGATATTAAATCTTAAAAAAAATCTAGTGCAGGGCAATGTTAAAAAAAACTACTGGGTCAACGAGACAGTTTAGTAAACAGACTTAACTAGATGCAGTAATGTAACCAGTCGCAACAAAATGCGGGCGAATTATCAAATCCCTCACCGCGTACGGGTGTTGCGGTTTCAAATTATCAACTACTAGCTGTTGCCAGCGGTTTCACCCGCTACAACTCAAAAATCATCCCGTAGGAACATAAAATAGGGATAAAAACTATTCTATGTGTTAATCCAGGTTATAAACTATCTATGTACCGAATTTCAACCAAATCCATTCAGGAGTTTTTGCGTGAAAGAGGAACAAACATACATCCATCCAAACAAACTTTCACGTTTATAATATTATAGTAGGAAGTTTCGACTAAATTAAAAGCGGATATTCGCCGAACGGCATTTCAAAACGATCCTTAATTTCTTAATATAACTGAACCGATTTAAATTAAAAAAAAAATGTAACCGACTTCTAATAAAAAACACAACAAATGTGTAAAATAACTTTTGAATGAAAAGCTACTATTGGAAGTCGGTGACTTTATTTTAATTTTATTTCCTTAACTTTTTTAAGCTTTTTTGCCACCGACTAGTGTTTTTTAGGAGTCGGATTATTTTTTAGTGGGAACAGGCCTAATATTTTGTTTTGTGATTGCGTAATCAATACATACAGATATTTGATGGCAGCAATCGCCGTTGATATGCTATAATTTATTGAAGAGTTCCCTCGATTTCTCCAAGATCCCGTCATCAGATCCTGACCTGATTACCATGGGACCGTCTGTAAAGTATATCATTTCTCCTTTAATCCAGGCGTCATTGAGAACTCGGGGAGCATACATAAAAAACATTCAGATGAAGTGAGAACCTCCTTTTTCAAAGAAGGTTAAAAACTATATACACGTAAGCAGTATGTAAAGGTAAATATATATCTGATTTCTTGATCGAAATGTCTTGTATGGCCTACAAATTGTTGTTCAGGGTCTGGCTATTTGTAAAGGCAGTACGATACACAAGTAACTACCTTATCTATTCTGTTGGGATTAACTTTTTTATATTAGGATTAACTTTACGAACATAATACTTTGCTCAAAATGAGGTAGAGATTTAACCCATGTTACTTTTGCTTAGGCCAATAAATGAGCAAAGTATTTATACAGAATTTTACCTAAATGTAATTGTATTGGCTTGCATTCACGACATTTATTTACACCGCTTTTCCAGTCGAATGTAATTCCTCTAACGACATCTCAAACAAATGGCCAGTGAGTAACATATTATGTTATTCTGTAAAGTTTTATAGGTCTATAATATCTTAGTCAAAGTCCGGTGCCGTATGGCTCGCTAGGACCGCTACGAGCGTAGCACTGACCTAGAAGCGTAGCGCAAACCTACGTTGTAGCGCTACGGCGCGGCGTAGCACAGGATTTCCCCGCGGGATGCCTCATATGCACACAGTCCCTAGAGAATGTTCCGTGTTACTCTGTGGAAGTTTTAATTCCTAAGAGTTACTGCTGTACTATCTCGAAAGGAACATTTAGAACCTGTGTTTATATACATTTAGAGACTTGTATTTCGAGACCAGAGGTTTGAGAGAGGAAATGAGAGTGGTCTTGAAGACCACAAGCTGGTCGGCTTCTACTTATTTTTCATTATAATTGATTTTATGTTCTTTTGTTTTTCTAAATTTTAAATAATTTTGTTTATATTATGTATATTAGAAAAATATTTTATTAATTACCTGTTTTTACGAAAATTACGGAGGAGTGAAGTTTATGTGGAGAAAGCTAATATTTTTATATAAATTGCCGTAGAACTATATTTAAATCTTAATAAAACAACATTACAACATTTGTCATTTCGTTTGACGAATGTCAAATGTTGTGCTGAAGCCAAAAATAGATTTGTATCGGTTTGAAAAAGAAACCTTAAAACGTCCTTCTTCAAAAAAATATTATGTACAAATGATTACTGGATGACCACTAACTGAAGCATTTTACGAAATGAGTTTTTTTTCTGGGAAACATATTTGTATGAGCGCTCGGCCGAATTCATAAACCTGTACAAATAATATTATTTCTTAAAACATTTAATAAATAGTACCACATTACGTTTAGAATTAACTTTTTCCTCGTTTTTAGTAAGTAATCTGTTTCGCGTACTAGGAAAAAATCATTATAAGATCTTTCAAAAACATCGTCCTTGTCAGCTTTGTGTTTTGGCATTTGACATGGAGCGACTGCCCATCTGTCCGCCCAGTTATTGGAAACACGAAGAAATCCGAAAATCTGACAAAGAATATTACAATGGAGTATCCCATTGTAAGAATCTTTACCAGATTTTCGGGTTTCTGAGTACGTGTACTATACGTAGGTAATTTATGATCGGCTCATCTATGAACACACCTCGCTGTGATTTGATAAACCTCCACAATCCAACTGAGCAGTCTGCTGTTACTTAGCCACAAGACCATTCAAGAGCCAAAATCTTCTTAAAGCAGAAGTTGACGATAAATTTTTCCATTGCAGGAGTTGGTGGACATCATGTTGAAGCGTATGGACCCAGACTTGGACGGGGTGATCAACTTTCAAGACTTCCACACAACAGTTGTGAAAACCCCATCTTTACTGGAGAGCCTTGGTTATTGCCTTCCGGAGAGACCAGCCGTCTATTCCTTCATAGCAACCTGGTGTCCGACGTGGGGTAAAATGTGAAAAAAAAATAAAAGATTTTGAATTGTCTTTACTTATAGAATCCACATTACTCGTTTACTTTTGTTGGTATTGAAAATCGTACAGTTTTTAATATAATTCTTTACAACTAACAGTTTTATTATGCAATAAATAAATTCTAATACAAAGTGGATTTCGGCTTAATTTAATCGAACAATACAGCGTTGTAACAAATAAAACAAAAAAAAAGAAGTAAGAACGTGAGACCACCACGAAAAATCAAAGAATCAGTAGAGGCAAAGAAGCGGCTTAATACGGATAATAGCGAGACGAGACTCAATCAATAACAACGCTAAATAGAAATATATTTCCTGAGGGAGATAATCACAATTTTAGTTAATAGTACCTTGTATCCTATGTACCGGGTTCAAGGCTGCGAATCTTTCGTTAACAGTACAATCCATACAGTGATAGCCCCGCGGCAATTTCATCTTGATTGCTCAATCCTGAACAAAGGCAGGGCTAATGAGCGGTACAGTCAAAGACCGCTGAACGTATGTATATTTCCTTTATTCTTGAACTGGTACGGATAGCATTGTAGTAGTGACATAGACTGACATGTTTATGTTTGTGCTACATTTTTCTTCATTTTAGGGTTTTGTGCTATAAAGGGGAAAGACCAGACATCTCAAAGGTGGTCAAACACGAACCTAAGGCTAAACAAAAAAAAAACTTTTTGAAAAAAATAAGAACCGACTTCAAAAACAAACAAGAAAAAGCGAAAAACTACGACCGCGACCCGCAGCACGCTGCGCTGATCTATGAGATTACATGAAACAGCACGCCACGCGGGCGCCCGCTTAACGCAGCGCACGGCCTTAAGAACACTTTTCTGGAAATCGCAAATCAGTTCAGCCAAACGCGAGATAATCGCGGAAAAACATACAATCGACTTAGAATCCAAGTTAAGCAAAAACGGCTCTATGCGGGCAACATCACGGTATTATATCCATTAGTGTTATATTCTGAAACCTTCTCCAGAATGTTGCGAACATTTTTCTGAAAACCGCATCAAAATCGGTTGAGCCAAACGCGAGATGGTACTATAATGGATACCGCTTGTATTGAAATATTAATTTAGTCTTTTGCTTTTCAATTATGGCGCTTAGGAAGAGATTGTAAGATAATTAAACATGTTGCGTCCAATCATGTAGCAAGAGGCAGAGCATAAAATTAAATATTACGATGTCATTCAATAGCATGATCATCCACATAATATTCTACTGGAAAAGTGCTTTTAACTGAATCGAAATAAACATTTTTGTTTGCGTTCAGATCAGAATACAAAGAAAAATATTTTCTATTTCAGTTTTGAATTCCAGAATACAATATTTTTTAGTATTTTACCAGGTAAAAGGACGGGTTTTTTCTACGTTTGTACATTTATTTTCTATATAGCTTTGTATTTTTTTTCTTAATACCGATACAGCGTTTTATCGGAATATTGTTAATGCAATAATTAAATGAAATCATTTTCATTTTTGAATGGTAAACTGTATTGTATTTCATTCTCAGCAGCCCAGCGTCCAATGACAGATGTACCTGACCAATTTTCTCTCAAGCGATAATTAGTCGACTACCTACATCAGAGAGTTCAATCATAAAGATTCGTGGACGTCAGCTGCGGTTCCGTTGGCGGGTTAAGGAGCGGGGGCTTTCCAAATATGAAGGAAAAAAAAATTACATTCAGTCATTTCCTCCCAACTGAAAAGTTGTTTATATTGAATCTTCCTCATTAAGATGAAAAAATAAAACAATCGGCTGTCTATACCATAATGTGCCAGCGTATTTCAGAAGACTGGTGCCATTGCTGAGGGAGTTTAAAACGCTAGCGTAATGATCTACACGCATTTACGCAAGAGATTTGGTCGAAGAAAACTTCACAGAGGAAACACTGAAAGGTAATGGGTGAGACCTTTGCCCAGTTAGGTTAGATAGAATGATGAATAATACCATTTTGAAATCTGCATTAAGTGCATATCATTTTAAAATTATTCTCACCTGGGTTGCCATACGTTTTTTTCGTCATTGTACCTATTGAAGATAATGAATAATTGCTATTTGTGTTTGAAAGGAGGGAAATTCTCTAACCTAACCTGGGTGAAGGTGGGTGAAGGTATCCAACAGATTTGAAATAGGTGTCATTCGAAGCGTCTAGAAGATGAGACTTTTTTTTACTTCGGTGAAATTCTTAAAATGTGTGGGTTTTACCTGGTATACCTGAATATTTCAAACTTTTCTCAGCAGCAATTTTCGGGTCAGAGCCCATTCGTCCCCTAAGATTCGCACCCTGTGCCCACTCGTCTCCTGGAACTTTTGAGGGGCCCATTCGTCCCCTGAAGAATATTTATTTTTATTCATTCTTCTAATATAAGTACATATACATGTGTATACTGCAGCTTGGTAGTCCTGGTACAGTCGCGCAGAAAAGGGTAAAATAAAAAATTAATGTTAGCAAAACAGAATTAATGTTGGAACGTTCATTATTTTTGTACATTAAAAAAACTTTTTGTAAAAAAGGGAACCGACTTCAAAACCAAACACAAAAAAACTGTAAAATAACTTTTCTTTCGGAAGTCGGTGGCTTTGTTTTCTATTTCATTGAACTATGGCCACCGACTTCCGAAAGAAAAGTTATTTTACAGTTTTTTTGTGTTTGGTTTTGAAGTCGGTTCCCTTTTTTCAAAAAGTTTTTTATTTTTCCTTTTTTAGTTTAGATATTCAACAAAAATCTTTTTATAATCGTCGACTTTGAAAATCTACAATCCTAGTAAGCAATAAAAACGGATCTATGCGGGCAATTTCACGAGATATCCATTATTGTTATACACCGTGTTCTTCACGTTATCCATAAACTTTAGCAAATACTTCTATGGCTTTTACAAATCAAATCCAACAAAGGAAGTAGTACTTAAAAAGGCTTCGTTACAAAGATATTTGTAATTTCATTTAATGAAATTTAATTGAGCTATGCAGTGAGAAAGTATCTTAATTTGGCCTATGTTGCCGCTTAGTGCAATTAAAATGATAAATCTATCAAATACTATTTGCATTTCATTTGCACGTACGAGAGGAACCCGAGAGTTAGCGAAGAAATACGATCATTTGCGATAACGAATCTTTCAAAGAGATTAAACTGGTCGCTATGGATACCTAAGTTGTTATTTGTCATTGTTTGTCATGCATGATTTTAACTGTCAGGATTATTGTTTATTGTAATTTGCTTTTGGGTTTCCGACTAATTTAATCAATCATTTTGATTACAACTTTCACTATGCCGCACGAATATTCTGCTCAACACCAAGCTGATATTCACTTCGTCTACGGTTTCTGTGACGGAAATGCTACAGCAGCTGTGCGAGAGTACCAACGGCGATTCCCTGGTCGGCGCGTTCCTGATATACGAACATTTATTAACATACACAGGAGATTTTGTGAGATCGGAATTAGACCACGCCGCCCTGAACGAGCAATCAATTTGAGCGTCGCTCAAGAAAACAGAATAATGAACCTTATTATTCATGATCCTACACTCTCAACGAGACGCGTTGGGAGAATCGTGGGTGTATCTCATAAGCTAGTGTGGAAACTGTGGAAAAGATATGGTTTGCATGCCTACCACTACAGAAAATCCCAAGGCATAATACCACCTGATCACTTCTCAAGAATTGTTTTTTGCCAGAGAATGAATCAAGAACTGATAAATAATCCAATACTGCTTCAAAAAATTCTTTGGATGGATGAAGCCCAGTTTACAAGAGCGGGAGTATTCAATTCCAAAAATCAAGTGCAGTGGCATGAGAGCAACCCGAATTTACATTGGCAGGCGTCACATCAAACTGAATTCTCTGTAAACATGTGGGCTGGTGTTTTTAACAATCAGCTGATCGGCCCTATTGAGATTCCCCACCGCCTAAATGCTGACAATTACTTAGAGTTCCTAAGAAACGTCACTAGCTTCGAATTTTTCGAACAAGTGGATCTTCAAACTCTGCGAACCATGTGGCTCCAACATGATGGGGCCCCTGCACATTATGGCACACAAGTGCGTGAATATTTAAATGCAACGTTTCCTGGCCGTTGGATTGGACGAGGTAGCACAAATATCGCATGGCCAGCTAGGTCCCCAGATCTGACTCCTTTAGATTTTTATGTCTGGGGAACCGTGAACAGCTCTTAGATAGAATATCTCAGGCTGCTGAACAAATAAGACAAATGTCTGTAAATTTAAATGGCCAAATTAGGACTCGTTTGAATATTTGTGTCGAAAAAGAAGGTGGTCATTTCGAAAACTTTTTACATTAAATTTATTTTTTGCTTTTTAGAGTTTATTTTTTATTAATAAAAATATTTTTGAATGACATTACGGCTGACGTAGTTGTCTAACCTACAGTGTTTGGATCTTTGGACACTCCATTGAGGTTGACAGGAGAGCGCTCATTTGTGAAATGTATTGAAAAATAAGATGGTGGCGTTAGTTCTGATGTTGCCCACGCAACAAGTGTGCTTATAAATTATAATTATTCTACTCAAATGCATAAAAAAATATGCTGTGATTACCATTTATCTTAATTTGACCGAGACCTATCTTTTGAGAGTATTTTTACGAATGTACGTGAGCTCTAAGCGTGGTCCCCAGATTGCGTGTTGAGCTGCCCCTCTTTTAGTCAATAATTTTGAGATTGAATGTTCGTTACTTAAGCCGAAACGGCAGAATGGGAAGATAATTTTATGGTAGCCTACTCCCCTTCCCGTCGTTGGAGGTCCGGCGTTGCTTTAAGCCTAGACTAAAAATAAGGACTGCAGAAACGTTTTGCGAAGGCTGCATGTCGTGGGAAGAGATTATCATGATTTGGTTATGGAATTTTGTTTTTTTTTTATTCCTCAATTAAAAAGACAATTCGAAATACGTATCTACCTGCTTGGTAGCCTTATACGTTCTCTTTAGCTAAGTATAATCACAGAATACTTAATAGTACAACAGAAGTCCCACTCCAAAAAAAAATTAAACAAATGTAAAATCTATGTACGAGAGAATAAAGTACATTTTAACTGGCAGCCGTACCGCCCACCTACTTTTATAATAGCCTAAACTTCCCGTGCGCAAGCAAAAATGTACTGAATGATTACGCGCGAGAGTTTATTTTGGTTTATCTGACGCCAACGACATTAAAAGGTTACTATGGGTCAAGCCCAATAGGGTTGCGACTTGCGAGTTTAGGCAGAAATAGGTAGGAACCTATGCGTATTTTATGCATTTGTTAAATTACTTTTTGTCATCGATTACTACATACCTACATTATTGATTGTTAGCACAGAATGTTAATAGTAGGTACCTGCGGCACCTTACGTGAGGAATGATATTTTTAATAATATTATCTTTTCTACCTATTATTGTTATATTTTTGAACATTACGTCTTACAAAAAAAAAAAGAATAATATTTAAAAGATTTTTATCGTTAATGGCAAAATAGCCAGTCCTTATTATTTTGCACTCAACCTAGTAACCGACCAATTACTATCGCATACTGTCACAGGCCCCGCGTTGCGTGTCTTTGTAGGTAGGTAAAAAAGGCGCGCAGCGAATTACGATAGCTGACCTTGAATGCGTAGTGTGGCCATTTTCTGAGTTAGAACTTTTAAACAACAACGCAAACATCTTTCTACTTCTACCGATCTTAATTCTTAGTACTCAGCTTAAGGTGAGTGAGAGTGTCGTCTTTTTATCTTGGTCGTCTAGTAGGCTCACCCCCCCCCTCCACTTAGTATCTCGCCTCATTTCCAAACTTGTAACCTACCTAATCATGATCAATTAAACCCATACTTCACAAGCAGGGAGATAATTTTGTTCATCATTACTAAATATGTAAGTACTTTATTTTTTTTCTTCATAATAATATTGTTTTATTAATTTCCCAAAAGCACCTAAAGCAAGAAACTTGTGCGTAACTACACGTAACGTAACAAAAATATTAAGGAGACGGAGCGCGTGCACAACGGGTGGCGCGTGGCAGCCGTAGTGAATGGGCCACGACATAATGGCCCCGCAACTACTTGCAGTTTTATGCCTACACCGCGGAGTGAGACAGGCCTGGTATAATACATTGACAGTGCTATGAGGAACGAGATAAAAAATCAAAGAAACTTTTGTTTTGACAAGTTTCAGCCCGCCAAATGTTATGAATGAAAATACGACGTTGCCAATTCGGATAAAGAGGCATGCATATCGGGTTATTTACGTCTAGGTATTTAGTTTGTATGAAAATTAACAAAAAATAAAAAATAAGAATTTATTAATGTGTCCATAATGAAAAATGCTTACTTCCGTGGTTTGAACATCTGGTCGAAGTTTATGTATATCGTCCGGAACACGGTGTATATTAAAACCTTCCCCAGAATGTAACGAACACTTTTCTGAAAACCGCATCAAAATCGGTTTAGCCAAACGCGAGATAATCGCGGAAAAACATGCAATGGTCACTGAAAATCTACAATCCAAGTAAGCAAAAACGAATCCACGCGGGCAACGTCACGGGATATCTATTAGTGTTATATATTAAAAACACTTTGCTGAAAACCGCAACAAAATCCGTTCAGCCAAACAAACATACATGCATACATACAGGTCGAACTGCGAATCTACTTTTTTTTTGAAGTCGGCTAAAATGGGTGACAACGACTCCACATTGAGCTAAAACGAAACACTTAGAATACAAGAACATAATAACATCCATCAATATGATAAAATAATAATTGCGGATAAAAAATTGCTATACATTTATTTAGGAGTAAATAATTTAGTTTTGACTTTTTAGTCAAAATATGACTGTAGTATTCCACCATAAATTTTTAATAAATAGTCATTTTTGTAAATATTTTACTTCTAATTTTAGTTTTTAAATGTAATAAAGTAGTAGTATATAAATAGGTTCTTTTTTATTATAATTACGAGTATATTATATAGGTAATACAATATCGTTATTTCTGAAAAAAATATATAAAAGTGTGAACCATAAAGTGAATTACCATCAATAATAATACTAATCATATTTCAGGATTCAAATGAGATAATTCGATTCAATTAAATGTCAAAAATATTATTATTATAATATTAACAGTATTGTTTATTTCGTTAGGCGAACTTTATTTAATAAACGACCAAAGACACATTGAACAGTCTCTTATTCGCAGTCACTTTCAAGAACCAATATGTCACCACCACCACCACCAATAGGCAGCCATAACATACAAACAAAAGACCTTATCTATTATTTTTGTAACCCCTTTTTTTAACAAGGCATTCGTAGAGAGACAAGTTTACATCGTAAGCCTATCGACAGGTTATATTATTATCATGACGGATTATCATTCATCATAGCTCTTTTTTCAATGATCTGTTATGATTTATTAAATTAATTCCTTTAATAAACTGTTCACAAGTGTACTATGTTAACCGTTTCTTATGTAAAATATAGCTAATTTTATCTCAGGGGACCAATAGGTACCTGAAGAGGTGCCGAATCTTTAACTTATATTGTATATATATTAGAGGAGACGAATGGGTACCTTAAAAATAATATTTTTTATTAAAATATTAATTGGTCCCCTACCAGGAGACCAATGGGCACCTATATAGGGGCCGAATCCACAACTTTTATGCTGGGGTACGAATTTTAGGGGACGAATGGGCTCTGACCCCAATTTTCTCTCCTTTCAAACACAATTAGCAATAATTCATTATTTACATTAGGTACAATGATAAATAATACCATTTCAAAATCTGCATTAAGTGCACATTATTTTAAAATTATTGGTCACGTGTGTTGTCATACGTTTTTTTCATGCTATGGTTGGTTAAACTTTGTCATAACGAAATTTTTTCTAATTTTTTTCACTAAAGCACTAATCGGCAGAACTCGACATGCCTATCAGCACTGCACTCCATCAGGCCACTGACCGCAACAGATGGAGAAGTTTGATTGACAAATTGAAACGGAGTCACGATTCTCAGCAGTGAGAGAACGATTGAGAAGAAAGCACTAATACGAGTTAATTTTTTGAAATGTTACTATTTATTGCTCATCTATCAGCTCAGTTAATGTAAATTATTTTAACAGTAAAAAAATGTTGGAATTCATCAATTTGTGGGCGTGGTGTGCAAGAATGTAAAGTAATTTTAATGGGACCATTCGAGAAGTATACCTTTCCAACAAAAAAAAGAATTTTACAAATCGGTTCGTAAACGACCGAGTTATGCCCGAACAAACATAAAAAAAATATATAGAAACATCCGAATTGAGAACTTCCTCCTTTTGGAAGTCGGTTAAAAATGAAATGCAAATAGTGTATATACACTAGAGGCTTTTTTATAAGCCAATGCGTGCACTACAAGAGCAATTTTTGTTTGTTGGGGTGACAGTCGGGCAGAAAGACAAACATCGACAAAAGGACATCAGTCTTAATTACCTATAGCTTCCCTTTGGTTCTAACTCGAAAATCTCATGGCTGTCTTAGTTTACAACTTTTCTGTTTCAGCTTACAGTGGAGTGCCGTAATGCGTAAAAATAGTAAAATCTCGGAATCCAAGGCCAGTCAATGAAATAAATAAATATATCTATAAATTTTTGAAATGTCTTTTTAACAACATACAGAAAAATGTAAAAAAAAATCTGCCGGGATCTCAATTTTTTAAATATTTTTAAACACATTTTAAAAATTTATATGAAGATTCATTGACCGGTCCTGGATTCCAAAGTATAAACCTTACGGCACTCCACTATAAAAGTCAGGACCTGTAAAAATAGGCTAAAACGCGCAAAACAAAGAGTGAACTAAATTCCTGTGACAGGTGGTGTACCGCGGTTTAAAGCATTTCAATATGGGTCCGGTCACAAACGGAAGGTACTAACTGGGCCTCTTACAAATACGAGTACCTATAGATACCGCAAAATCTTTTCGTCCATTTCGACTCATTCGTCAACTCGCGCGCAATTAACTCGCTCGCTCGAGCGAGTTGGCACATTCCGATTTTATCTTTTTTTGTTGTCGTCAACTCGCGACTGAGCGAAAATTTACAGTCGTCTACAAAAGTGTTTTTATTTTAATATTTAATTTAATTGAACCTACTTCACATGTTTAAGACATGAAACGTATAGAGTAGGTTAACTGAGGGTCACTAGGTCGTCTTAGAGGTGAAATTCTGCTCACGGTTCGAATATTTCTTTCCAAAGAAAAGCTTTTGTTAAGTTACCATTTGGCGAAATTACTCAATGATTATGTATAATAGCATAGGGTACATATTTGAATATCGAAGATTAAAATATTTACGCTTAAAATGTCGATGTTCAAAACATTGAAAATTTAAATATCGATAAAACGTCGAAGATTGAAATGTCGAATGATTCAAAATATCGAATGACATCATGCCCAAGTTCAAAGTATCAACGTTTAATACATCGAAGTTCATAAAATATTATCTAAGTTCATAATATCTACGTTAAAAATACCTACTAGTTGAAATATCGGACAGAAACCGGATAAAAAGTCGGACTCGCTTTTCGCATCCTTAGTCAAATTGCTGATTACCACTTATCAAGGTGTAATCAGCAATTTGACTAAGGTATATCAAGGTAAGTCGACGGAGCCCCGCTTCGCGGGGCTCCTATTTCTGTTTGCAAGGTTTAAAGAAACTTAACACGAAGAGACCCCGCTATCCTCTTCGAACCTAACCTGTCCGAGTCGGGGTGCCCCAAGGACCGAGCTCGCTTTGCTCGCTCTTGCGTCCTTAGTCAAATTGCTGATTACTACCTACCAAGGTAGCTGGACGGACTTCGAATGCAAGAGCGAGCTAAGCGAGCTCAGAACTTGGGGCACCCCAACTCGGACGATATTTAGGACATTCGATAATCTGTTCTTCGATATTTAGGAAATTCGATATTCTGTATTTCGATATTTAGATCTTTCGATGTAACTTTTGTAGATATTTAGATTTATTTTGGACGTAGATCATTTTACCATTCGATATTTTAATTTTCGATTTTATGGTCGTTCGATATTTTCATCTTCCATGTTTTGAACATCGATATTTTAAGCGTAGATATTTTAATCTTCGATATTCAAATATGTACCCTAATAATTAGCCAAATGGTATACTCGTATTTTTTTGATATTGTTGATTTTACTTTGTTAAATTTGGTTAGTTTTAGTCATGTTACTCGTACATACTAGGTTATTAACCAAAATCTTGAGGATAAAAAATGTGATTTTGTTGATAATCTTCAAAATGTAGGTAACATAAATATGAGCAGTTTTTTTTATGTTTGGCATGTGTTGTAAATTATAAATACATAATATATCTATTAAAAAACTACTTTTCCTTTTTTTTCAAATTCAAATAGTACAACGCCTTATATTATAAATTAGGTTTCTATATTGAATTTATTATAACACTTTTATAGATGACTGTACCATTTTTCGCTCTAGTCGCGAGTTGACGACAACAAAAATAATTAAAATCGGAATGTGCCAACTCGCTTGAGCGAGCGAGTTAATTGCGCGCAAGTTGACGAATAAGTCTCCATTTCGACACTCTGGAACCTAATTAACCTTTTTTTTTGTTTGTCACCGGCCTTTTCGCAAACACTACTCAAATCGTTTAATGTTAAATTTCATATTTTTTTTAAATTTAAGTGTTACGCGGGACGAACTGGATGTCTTCCTTGGGACACCTTGCGCACCACTGTGAACGTTTCAAGGAACGGAAGGAGGCCACGGTGCCGGTTCGCGCGCGAGACACGCGGCAGTTCGTGAACGAGACAGCGACAGGAGACAGATACGGTAGCAATCTTCGGTCGCGGTCGCCTGTCGCGGTCTCCTGGCCCTATAGACAAACAGACGACGACAGCAGACGACAATCGTTATCGCTCAGCAGTCACTAATACATTTTCAACTTTATACCCTAGCGCATAAAGTTAAAAAATCTATTAAAGACTGCTGCGCGATAACGAACGAAACAAACGAAAACGATCTGTGAACTTCAATAGAGTTTCAACTTTACGCGCTGGGGTATAAAGCTGAAAATGTATTAGTGACTGCTGCGCGATAACGATTGTCGTCTGCTGTCGTCGTCTGTTTGTCTATAGGTCCTGTCTCGGTCTCATGTCGCGGTCTCGCGCGCGAAACGGCACTATAGGTGACCACAAAATATTTCATCCGCGGATGAAACGTCACAGCAGTGGACAACACAGGCGAGTAATAATTATTTTTTTATTAGTTTTGGAAATAGGTTCTATTTTGCGGAAAGCCATGATATTAAAAATATTTAAGCAGTTAGTAAATAGATACGCATAACGCAAACGCATACAACCCTAATCTCTTCAAAGTTAGAGTAAACAGGCTTCTTCTGGGTAAGCTCGCTCCATCGTCGACCTTGTCTTAGTCACTCTTGCCCTAGACTAAGGTCAAGAGCAAACCCATTACACATAAAAAAAAAAAAAGATATAAAATGAATGATAAGCCTTTCCCTGGCGACTGCTGAGGGATTCCACTGGTAGTGGGATTACTCAACCGTCACATCACATTACAAGTAGACTTTTTTTATCGTGGTAAAGTCATCAAATGTGTCTTCCCACCCAGGGCGGGACGGGAGGTCTGATCTAGTTTTACTGCCTAAAATCCACGGTGATCCTTCAATAGCCCTTTACGTTCCAGGGTCACAGTTACCTGATGACACAGTTCCGCGACCCCGGCACCAGTATTTAGATACAGAGTTAAACTTCACAATTAGTCCATCCACTTTTAGCTTTCTATTCGGGACTAAATCTGGCTGAAATATTTCCTTGAGACTATTTATTCTAATAAAGTCCAAAATGAAATGTAATCAAATGTCAAAAGGTCACTCCATAATCCTCTACACGTTCCGAAACCTTTAAAAAATTATCGGTATATCGATACCAGTGGCCTTTTTTAGCCGAAAACTAATTTGGGTTGCGGACGTATTCCTGGTAAATTTGCGGGGGCTTCTCTAGAAAAATGAATACCAAAAGAAACTAATGACTATCAAGTTGAATTACGATGTGAAATTTTAATTTTAATGCGGATAATAATTATTAATCTAAACTAAATATCTTTAGAAACTGAATAGATTTTTTGTTTGGTTGAACATGCTAAAGTCATGATTTTTTTTTTCAATTCGTGCAACTAAGTTTAGCATTAAAAAAAAATCTTTCTTTGTTAGATAGTCCATTTATCGGGGAAGTCTTGTAACATCATGCTGCGACCAAAAGGAGCTGAGGATCGCGTGAAACCGTAGTAGTAGTAGCTAAAATATTCGAAATATGCAAGAGTTTGACTAAGCAGATATTTGACCTCAGACAAAAAACACAATTACGAGTTAAATATTTTTCCTCATTAATTACGTTGTCCATAATTACCATAGAAAAATATATTATGTCATTAACCGTTACGTTCAGTACTTACTATTAAAAGATAGGTTTGGTTTATGCACAGTGATCTCAAAAATTGAAAATTACTAGCGGTTCGCCCCGGCTTTGCTCTGGTTTAAGTTTTCTCCCTCCTCCTCCCACCTCCCAGATACTTTTTGAAAGGATATAATTATTTGTATTTTACACATACTTTGTGTTGAATGATCCAATTTTAGCGACCTCAACACGTTAATGGAGATTATAACTCAAACTCATCATATGAAATATCTGCCGTGATTACTGGAATTTTTTGAAAACTGACAATAAATCTTAATATTTTAAAGTAAACCGATTCTGCTTCTATATCATGATAATTTCAAAACGGTTAAAGTTTACTACACTGACGAAAATATCGTGCTTTCGACTTACCATTGCAAATAAACGTTGCGTAACGCTACGAAGTTTGTGGCTACGCCGTAGACCTCGTAGCGGTTAATGCCACAAGTGCTGGGACCCATAATAATAAATTAACTTAGTTTATTGTTTGACGAAATAGTTTTAAGATTATTACGCATGAGAAAATGTATATTTGCTTGAAAATGGTGGTGTGAATGTGGAGATTATAGCTTTATGTTACCTTTTGACTGTTTAGGCTCGCGCTCAGACAAACAAAAGAAAAATCTTAACAATGGCGATCACAAGTTTGTAATCAGTGTTTTTAGCAGTGCATCTTAACTTCTATAGTTGGTGCCAGTTAAGATGTCAATAGCGGACATTGACCCCTACCTAATAAGTCCTCGTATAATGACATAAGATCAGAATTAGCATGTTTATAAAGTATCGAATAAGTAAGTAAGTATAATGTAAGGATATAAGTATCTAAGTATTCATAAGATATCAAAATGGTAAAAATATTTCACCTATAATTAAGATTTTATATTATTTTTATCTTTAAGACTCACAAGTGAACACATATCAGAGAAAAATGCTAATTCTGATCTTATGTCACTATACGAGGACTTATTAGGTAAAGGTCAGTGTCCGCTATTGACATCTTAACTGGCACCAACTATAGTAAGAAATTAACATGACCTAGAATTATACATATACTTGTGGTGTCCCATGAGTGGGAACTGAAAGAGTCCAAAAGGCCTCACAAAGCTGATGCCGTTGGCCATCAAATTTTATATAGATGACTTGGTTCCCCCAAGGTTCTTACGACAAGGAGGCCTCGAGCGAGCAGCGGAAGCAAGTCATATTAATTTTTCGTCCTGAAAGAAAAGGGCCTCGCAGATAATAATAATAATATTCCACAACTATCACACAACGCCATCTAGTCCCAAGCTAAGCAGAGCTTGTGTTATGGGTACTAGACAACTGGTAAACATACTTATATATTTCTAAATACATACATATTATAGATAAATTACACCCAGACACAGAACAAATGATCGTGCTCATCACACAAACATTTGTCCTGAGTGGGAATCGAACCCGCGACCATACATACGCATACAGTCAGGGTCACTAACCACTAGACCAACAGGCCTCTCACGATGCGTCTTTTACCCTCCTAGATTCGATCTCGCTACGCCACAGTATTGGAAGGTCACACAAAATTAAGATAAGTCAAATATAATTAACACGAAAATCTTTAAAAACTACAGAATCGGGCTGCAAAAAACATGTTTCCAATACAATCAGACTTTCCAGGGATATAATGGAATATTCCTCACCCACGATTTTTAAAATTGTTTTTGTCGACGCGGACACAAGGGTTTTTAGTTGGCACTGACATTGACCGTGAAATTTTTAGGATGAAAATCTACGTGGCTGGTATTTCCGTAAAACTTCATTGTATTATTTTGATATGTTTTGTGAAAACTGAGGCCTTATAAAAGATTTCTACACTTTGCTTACAGCATAGTTTACGAAAACGGAACTAATTTTTCTATTAAATTTATGTGAAAGTTCCATAACGTGATACAGATTACGGGGACAACGGGAATATTCGTTTTGCCTACAAAAATATCCAGTATTTGAACCTACGTCTTCAGGATAAGTACTCCAGACGCCTTACCAATTAGGCCATCGCAACCACCAATTTCGAAGCTGAATTTTTCAATTCCTTGTTTTTTGAACGCTCTACACGTTGCGCCATCTATTGGAAATATCTAAAACTATTTACGAATAAGAAATATCTTTGCGAAGACGCGACGCAGGCATTATTGCGTATAAATATATGTTTAACTTTAGTTAAGTAGTCGTTATCGCGTTAGCTTTAGCGTTAAAAAAAACAGGGCATTGAAAAATTCAGCTTCGAAATTGGTGGTTGCGATGGCCTAATTGGTAAGGCGTCTGGAGTACTTATCCAGAAGACGCAGGTTTAAACCCCGTTCGCAGCTGAATTTTTCTTTCCTCAAAATATCTTTGCGAAGACGCGACGCAGGCGTTATTGCGCATACATAAATAATTTTAAATCCAGTATGTTTATGGGATGCTGCACTTTCGAAATCCCATTCAGATATCCCTTCTCTACTCTTCACTCTCTGTAAAACATAATCAGTTTCCTACATTTTAATTATGGAACTTAAATTTTGCCATACTAGTATTTGGTTATCGTATTTAGTTTAAAATGTTGTATTTACTTAGGATACAGCCTTCTTCATCTGCATCGCTACCCCAGCATTAAAACTACTACTTGGTATTCACTAAACTTTTGGTACTTCCTCGACGCTCTGTCTAAATGATGACTTTGTCGTAGCGTAGCCTAGAAACTGTTTTTCAGGGAAAAACATAATTGGTCGAAAATTCACTCCAGTATTTTAGATAGCGTAGCTGACCTCAATAGCACTTAATACTGGTTTTTTTCCTTTAATAGGTCCAGTTGTCAGGCCCTCGGGCTTTAGACTAACCTTAACGACTGTCAAAGATATATAAAAGACCGGCTGGGGTTAACGGAGAGGCTGGCAGAATCAGTGTATTATTGCACGGGTAAGATACTCCTACTTTTGTTATAGCCTTCCTTTTGTTAGAATTCATTCCTTTACGTATCAAGCTCCATATTATTTAGAAAAAAACATTACTTTGTGACAGTGGTGTCCCAGTAGTAAAGGCCGGTTACGAGTTGTAGGTCGTGGATTGGAACCCAGCCGGGCTCTACCACTTCTCTAAAAACGTTGAAGGTTAATATCGTGAGGAAACCGGCATGTCCTTGAACCAAAAAATCGAAGATATGCGACATCTACCAACCCGCACTGAGCCCGCGTGGTGGATTACTTATGTCCCAGCAGTGGGAACATTATAGGCTGATGATGAGGTAAAGATCCTTACTTATTGAATTCCGAAGAAGGCGATAAACGTATAGGTTATATACTTAAATGGTCTGCATTACTGCTTCGGTGCTTCCTTTGTCATATCGATTTACGTTGACAATTTTGCTACGAATGAAATTCTTGATATGGTAATATTTTTCTAATATAATCCACGTTCATTTTTCAATATACGAGCGATATGAAGTACAAGAATTTATAATAAGCTGAAGAATTATTTGATTAAAACCTAGGTAGCTATATTTGTGTGGGTTCGTCTGTCGTATCAAATTTTGTTCAGATTTCAGCAAGGGATGTATGAAAATACTCGTATAAAAGAATTTTAATAGAAGTGACGTCATTTTCTTTTGATTGGTGTTAAACTTAACATGGTGGATGATTGTATTTTGTATTTTTACCTATTGCACATTTAATGTAGCTAGTAGTTATGTGTTTGAGCCGTTTGGGGTTGAAACTCTAGGGCTATGGGGTTCGAGCGCTCACAAAGATTTTAAAGATATCACGATTAGTTGACTCTTCAGGTTACCAGAAGTCTGGCCTATTCCTAGGCCAACGAATCAGCATTGCCATACAACGTGGCTTTGCTGCCAGCGTTCTGGGCACTGTTCCCGTTGACAGCGATGTGGACGAATTCTTTGACGCTCTTTGAAGCTTGACGCGAAGCGAAGCGTTTTTGTTTGTAACGTAGACTATCGTACCGCTTTCGCTTTTCTATATGACAGGATTCGGATCTCATTCGCTTCGCCTGTCTATTTGACAATGGCTTGAATGTTTTTCTTTTCTTTTTATTTTTTGTATATTTTACTAGTTAGTTTTTATTTATAGTTTTAAAATTATATTTAAATATCATAACATTGAATTTAACCAATAAAGTAAATATAAAAAAATGTGATAATATTAAATGTTTGCTATATTTCTACTTAAATAATATAAGACCAAAGTAATGAAAGCATTATTATTGTGATCATGCCTTTTACATGATCACAATAATAATTTTACTAAAGGTAAAAAAGTAAGGTGGTGTTGTGCTCAGTTTTGGCCCACTGTAAACACACGGCTACAAACTATTAGGACTCGTTCAAGGAGTCGCGACGCGTCAGTCGGAGCGTCGCCGTCGGGCGGAACGGGGCCGCCCGAAACATGAACAGCGATGTATACGTACAGACCATTCAAGAAAAAGCTGATTTACGTGGGTTTGACTACGCTACGTTCACCATAAACAGAGAAATCAATTGGCGCCGCGCGACCGCAGCGCCCGATGCGAAGCGTGGCCTTGAATGAAGCCTTTGTGTGGAGATGTACTGATTTTTGTGCTGTATTATGTACCCATAAATAATTAAGTTTTGTCGTGGCCAAGCGGTGACCAATGACAATAAACCGAGTATCATATGCAATTGGATGTGTGGTCGGGTGAAATGCGGTTAGTAGGATTCGAGGTTCCACTGTACATAATATAATTATATTAATCTAATATATGTATATAGTTTTATATGACTCACAAACACCTATTCCGTCTTTTCCCTACATAGCGACCCTGCCAGCATACACTCGCAAAGGTATGCTATTCAGATAGTGATCCTGCTTGTAATCGAATTTCTCTTTCCACAAATTAAAGGCGACAGTCATATTTGACAAATGTAATAGGCCAGACTTCTGTCTGGCCTATTCCTAGGCCAACCAATCAGCATTACCATACTACGTGGCAATGCTGCCAGCGTTCTGGGCACTGTTCTCGTTGACAGCGATGTGGACGAATTCTTTGACGCTCTTTGAAGCTGGACGCGAAGCGAAACATTTTTGTTTGTAACATATGGAATTATTTGAAGCCTGTCACGTAGACTATCGTACCGCTTTCGCTTTTCTATTTGACAGGATTCGGATCGCATTCGCTTCGCCTGTCTGTTTGACAATGGCTTGAATGTTTTTCTTTTCTTTTTATTTTTTGTATATTTTACTAATTAGTTTTTATTTATAGTTAAAAAATTATATTTAAATATCATAACATTGAATTTAACCAATAAAGTAAATAAATATAAAAAAAACGTGATAATATTAATTTTTTGCTATATTTCTACTTAAATAATATAAGACCAAAGTAATGAAAGCATTATTATTGTGATCATGCCTTTTACATGATCACAATAATAATTTTACTAAAGGTAAAAAAGTAAGGTGGTGTTGTGCTCAGTTTTGGCCCACTGTAAACACACGGCTACAAACTATTAGGACTCGTTCAAGGAGTCGCGACGCGTCAGACGGTGCGTGGGGCGGAACGGGGCCGCCCGAAACATGAACAGCGATGTATACGTACAAACCATTCAAGAAAAAGCTGATTTACATGGGTTTGACTACGCTACGTTCACCATAAACAGAGAAATCAATTGGCGCCGCGCGACCGCAGCGCCCGAGCGACGCGAAGCGTGGCCTTGAATGATGCCTTTATGTGGAGATGTACTGATTTTTGTGCTATATTATGTACCCATAAATAATTAGGTTTTGTCGTGGCCAAGCGGTGACCAATGACAATAAACCGAGTATCATATGCAATTGGATGTGTGGTCAGGTGAAATGCGGTCAGTAGGATTCGAGGTTCCACTGTACATAATATAATTATATTAATCTAATATATGTTTAAAGTTTTATATGACTCACAAACACCTATTCCGTCTTTTCCCTTCATAGCGACCCTGCCAGCATACACTCGCAAAGGTATGCTATATACGCCGAGATTCGAGATAAAATTGGGACCCGTGGTGAGTGCCGAATGTTAGTTTAGAGTTTTAGAGATACCTACAGAAATAAGGTTCTTGCTGACTACCACGGCGCAATCACAGCCGGTCATCTAGGCACGGAAATAAATATGATACCGATGTGCCGATACACTTTGTATTCAATTTACGTTGCGACTGTCCGAGCGTCGGAAAATAGTGAAATAAATTTCAGTACTAATGTGCCTATAAGCGCAATTTCCTTACTTCTTGTACAGGATTGTTCGGAACGTAAAAGCGAGGTGAGGTGGTTCCGCTCGATTTCCGTTACCCTTGTCTGCAGACTGAATGGGTTAACCTCAACTGCACATTGTGTAAACGCTATCTTCGGGTCTGTTATTCGAATTGAAGTGCGGCTGTATTTTATTATTTAAAACATAAGACATGATGATACCATCAATAATATTTAAATCTAATTAGATCGTCCGTTAGAGTTTTGAAAAATAATGAATAAGTATTTCCAAATCGTTTTTTTTTAATAGGTGCGTCCACACAGAGCGCGCAGCCTCGCGAGGCATTTTCCGCGCGAGAAAACTGACAAGCGAGGCTGCTCACTCTGTGTGGACCGTCTATTGTTTTTCGACCGAGGCACGAAACAATATACGCGAGCAAAACAAAAGCCGACACTGGATGGCTCGGGCGCTCGGTCGCTCGACCGCGGCAGCGCTGTCACTTGGTTCGTAGGTGCGTCCACACAGAGCGCGCAGCCTCGCGCGAAAAATGCTTCGCGAGGCTGCGCGCTCTGTGGGGACGTACCTACTTTGAAGTATCTGATTGAAAAACTGGCATGATATCGTATAAACAGAATCCGTTTTACCACAAAAAAGTCAAACATCTGTTGAACGCTTTTCTAAAAAAAATGTCAACGTCAAAACGACATTTATTTTCACGTTGAAATAACACTTCGTTTTGCAGTTACACTTTCTTTTAGACAAGCGTTCAACAGATGTTTATCTATTATTGTGGTAAGGCGGAAGAATCGACTAAATGACATAATATCTAAAGATTCCAATTGACATAAATAAGACGTAGAAATGTTCTACTTTTCAGTCGTCTGTTGTTCGTTCCATACTCGGACAATCGAAATATAGTCTAAGATCCCGATATAGAACGACCTTCACCGAGATGCTTATTTAATGAAACGTATTTTATATTTAATTTAATATGTCAATAAATATAATCCATATGGGTTGCCTAGCAAATTTCAGTCCAGAGTATGTTTAATTAATAATTTGAAAATAATATTTTTTTAAACATTTCACCGGTATGATTATTAGATAAATTCTATACCAATCGAAAGTATGAAGCCCATAGAATATGCAAACGTTAGGTTGCCTATTCTTTTCCGGTCACAACTATCGGGTTGCCAGGTATAAACAGGTAAATCTGTACTAGCATTTTGCAACGGTCTGTTTACAGTGGCGGTACCTTCATATAAGCCCAAAAGCCCGGCATGCCTTAATTAAAATGCTCGATAGAGATTCAATATCAAACCCGAACTATTTAAAAGTTCGCGCGCTTAATTCTTATCAAAATAACACAAAATATCTACCTAGTACCTATGCCACACGCACTGTCACGCACACTACTACACATCGCGTCGCCATCGTCTACATATAGCTATCTCGCTTACACGTACCGGCTTATACCGGGCTTTCAAATACTATCTCTGTCTCTTTCGCACCTAAAGCGATGTGCCGTATAACGAGTTAGAACCTTGTGCGTCTACAAATCGATCAGTATGGAACATTTAAGCCAGGCTTGATGCGTCTGAAGTTGGACGCGTATGCTGTTGTTGTTTATAAAATTCGCCAAAAGGCAGGCAAAGGAACAAAGCCATACAGCCTAGTCTTGTTTAAGGACGCGTATGCGTGACCTTGTGTCGCCTTTCTTTTTAATTTATTAACGGCAATGGATACAGGTCCTTATGCCTCTTGTGTCGCCTTGCCAACGCAGTGTTGCTGTTTTATAGCGACGTTGTGAGATCTTGGAAATTTTTAACGTGTTTGGAAACTTTTTTTAAGATTTAGCAACAATAAAAACTAGCGACTTTTTAAAATAACGAAATTAAATATTCAAGCAATGTAATAATCGTAATTTATCTCAAAAACATGTTTACACTTTGAACAATGAACACAGAAAATAATATTTTTGTGGGTAATTTAACATTGTTCGGGTAATATTAAAAATTGAGGAACTGTACAATACAATAAAATATCTTAAAAATAAAAAAAAATTGCGACATCTATCTAGAATTTTCATATACCTGGCGACTTTTTTTTGCCTAAATGACAACACTGCAACTCTGCGTACAAGTTACCGGCATGGATCTTGAGCGCTAACCTTCACCTGCGCAGAAGTGAGTTATTAGGTCCCTTTGGTAGATGAAGTGAGGAAGGGGGCGGGGAAAGTGTAGTGATTAGCCCGCGTAGCGTGCCGTAGCGCATCGCGTCATAGCCGCCACTCGGGATTCGTTGTTTTGTGCGTTTTATTTGTTTTATTGTGCATTTCATTTGTCGATAAGTGTACAATGCGCAAAGCGATCCCCACTCTTACGCCGAGCGCTCAAGAACCGTGCCGGTATTTGTGCAACTAACTTCAGTCTCATTTGCTTGATGGGGAAAAGTTTTGGTGTTAAAGTTTTTTAAGAGTTTTATTAGATTATCTCAGTGATACAATTGTTTTGGTGACTTACCTACAACAATGGAGGTAATTGTACCTTGTGAGGATTTAAAATGCGTTCAAGTTTTGATTGGCGAAGATAAGGTAAAATCTTTAAACTTTTCTCAGAAAAAACAGTTAATTTCTTCATTAAAACCGACGCCTAATCTATGTATTTCTCAGAATAGTAAATCGCATAAACGAAAATTTAATAGATCAGTGTATAAAACTAGCTGGATCGTTGGCTGTTCGCACACTAATAAATTGTATTGTTGGTGTTGCATATTTTTTTCTAATGAAGATTCCGTTTGGAATACATCTGGTTATAATGACTTAAATAACATATCTGGCGCCATTAAAAGGCACGCAAATTCACATAAACACCTGTGTGCAATGGTTTCTTTCGGTAATTTTGGTAAACAACGAATTGAGACATCTATATCACGCCAGTTATCTGAGGAAATTTCAAAATATAATACGCGCGTTGATAACAACCGTAGTGTATTTCAAAGATTAGTCGATATTGTTTGTCATTTAGCACAACAGGAACTTCCTTTACGAGGACATGATGAGTCCAAAACTTCATTAAATAAAGGCAATTTTTTAGAACTGGTCTCGTTAATTTCAAAATACGATGTCGTTTTAGAAAAGCATATGCAACATCAAGAAAGTGACAAACCCGGGCCGAGTTATTTATCTAACAAAATTCAAAACGATATTATCCATTCTGTAGCCGATGTGATGCAAACTTGCATCGATTACGAAGTTAGGCAAACAAAATTTGTTTCAATTATTATTGACGAAACCCCCGATGTTAGTCATAGAGAACAACTGTGCTTGATTCTCAGATATTATTATAAAAATGAAATTCATGACCGTTTTTTGGGCTTTGTTAATGTGTCGGAAAGTCGCACAGCAGACTCACTCTCTAATATTATTTTAGAATTATTGAATAGACATGATTGCATCGCAAAATTAATAGCCCAAAGCTATGACGGTGCCAGTGTAATGTCCGGTGTAAGAAATGGAGTGCAACAAAAAGTTAAAGATGTTTGTCCACAAGCAATTTACATTTGGTGTAATGCACATATTTTGGCCTTAGTGTTGTCTAAATCATGCAATAGAATTCAGGAGGTTAGTTTATTTTTTTCAGCCCTTCAGGCTTTGTGTAATTTTTTTAGTAATAGTACAAAACGAGCTGCTTTTTACGATACTCATTGCAGCAAAAAATTGCCTAATGCTCCCGCAACTCGTTGGACATACATGTCGCGAGTTGTAAACACGGTTTTTGAACAAAAAAGTAAACTTATTGAGTTGTTTTCTGATCTGTGCGACAATCCACAGAACTGGGACGGGGATACGATTTTAGCTGCGGAGAATTTTGAAAACACTTTGCGATCTTTTAATTTCAATTTTTTTCTTTTTATTTTTCATCGGATATTTGAAAAAACTGACTGCTTGTACAATATTCTACAAAAATCACAAGTAGATGTCGGTTATTGTATTAATAAAATAAAGGAATTTCAGACATGGTTACGTGCTGAATTTCATTCCGAATTTGATCAAATTTATGAGAATACGTTGCAAAATAACTCGGCTCCTCGTTTGAGACGTAACGTACGCTGTGCAAAAACGGAATACAGACGACTTTTTGTAGAAGTAATTGATAACATTAATACCGAAATTACTGACCGATATTCTGAAATTTATAAATTAAAGTTTTTCCAACTGCTCAACAACAAAAAATTTGACAATTATCACTCACATTTTCCTACAGAGGAGTTAGATTCATTATTTGACATTTATGCAAACTATTTCGACAAACAAACATTAAAAAGCCAATTGATTTGCTTGTATTCTAGTCCTGATCTGAAGGATCGTAATGTTTTCGAATTAATTGATTTCATTTATGAGAATAACCTCGAAGATGCCTTTCCCGAGCTGTTAAAGTTAGCGCATCTCGTTGTAACTATTCCGGCTACAAGTTCTTCCGCGGAACGTGCTTTTTCGTCTCTTAAACGTATCCATACCTATCTGAGAAATACACAAGGTCAAGAGCGTCTTTCCGAATTATCAATGATAGCCATTGAAAAACAGTTGTTGGTAGAATTAAAACGATCGCCAACATTTTACTCTGATGTAATTAAATCATTTCTTAAGAAAGATAGACGATTCCAATTAGAATATAAATAATTTATTTGATTTGAATTCCTTATTACATTCTAGCTATTTTTTAACTTTCGTTTTGTAACTTTCTGTTTTGTTTTTTTTTTTTGTCTGTAACCTGTTAGTCCTGTTACGAAGCAAGCAACTACTTACCATAACTTTGTTCCCTCAAGCAATGAAGCAAACCAAACGGCTTTTTTCAAAGCCACCGGAGGTATGCAATTGCTGATATGTTTATAATATTCAATCTAGCACTAGCATGCCTTCAGTGTGCTTTGGTTATCTAATTCACCGCACGACAAGCAAGAGTGAAATTGAAGAAAGAAGAAGAAAGAAGATTGATGAATTCACTTTTAATTTATTGTATAACCAGTAGTTTATGAGAAAACTGCGATGATACATGCGTAGGTACTACGTACTCAGTCGAAAAGTAAATTTTTTTTTCCTCTCTCTTTTTTTTTTTTTGAAATCGGTTGAAATTTTATTGGGCTTGCCTTATTTTGAAACTCTAGGCACGCCACTGTCTGTTTATTTAATGAAATTTAAATGAAATTAAAGATTATTTTATTCTGAATACGGTGGTATAGGGTTGCCTGCGAAAAATCAGTCCAGAATTGCGGTTGTCGAATTTTAAAAAGTAAAATATTGCTCCGAGTGACTTCCGCTTCTTCGACTCTGCCACTAGGCACCCCAACACGCTAATCGCATCGGCTGCCCGATACGATCCATCGCGTATCAGTTCTATTTTTTTTTTTTTTTACTTTTGACTTAGTTAAGTCATTTTAGTTTTATTTTATGTATATTTTGTGTTTTTTTATGTCTGTGTTTGTTTTATATTAATCTTCATTTTCTATTTTTTTTTAAACAGTTTTAGTTTATCTTTTTGTGCCTTCTAGTCACTGTTGGGATGTAATTTCGAATTGATGTATGATGTGAATGTTCTATTAAATTGTATAAAATCTTGGTTCTTCTAACCGTACAGACAGATGTGTTGCTGGGGAGTTTGTTCCGCCACTTCTTCTTCCCAGCCAAAACACTAGGAAGTGTCGAAGGGGGGGCGCTTTGGGGGACTGTCTTATGTAAAAAAAATTACCTTCAAAAAGTGCTGATAAATCAGCCTAATTTGAATAAATGAATTTTGATTTTGAATTTTGATTTTGATTCGCCGCCCCAGGCATACCCTCGTCACCCCCGATGACCCCATCACTCTCCTCCAGGAGAGCCGTAGGGAAACCAGCACGATTCATAAACACAGACACAGACTGACCACGTCATTCCGTCCTCGCCGCTGAGGTCGCCCGCCGCGACGTCCAAGTCAATGCCCCCCCCGACCCTTGCATGAGCCAGCCAGCGTCGCTGAGCCTGTAGTTTTAAATCAGCCCCTAAATAATGATATCATTGCGATCCAGCCTGTCCCTTGCGCTGTCCTCCCTCAGTGACGCCCCAAGCTGAGGTTCGTACCCCACAGGGGGTGCCCTTAGCGGGTGGTCACTTAGTTTGTAGTTTTCTTTAGTTTTAAGCTCTGGCTGGAGGCCCTAGAGTCATCTATGGCATCCACAGAAAAGTCCGGTTAAGCAGCACACAACCTCCTCTAGGTTGACCTGCGAGATGTCATTCAAAAAAAAAAGTGCTACTATTTATTGTTGGAAAAAATGGCAAAAAAGTGTTTTTTATGTGGATCGGATGATGAAATAATTGATTTTAATGATGAAACTTTTAAAAACTGTGTATTAAAGTTAGCTTTTCGTAAAAAAAAAACACTTTAAATACAATTTTGTTGAGCTACCCAGTGCGTCTCTTCAATTTGTAGGTTATCATACCACGTGCTACAAAAAAATGACCGTTTTGAATAAAAAATATAACGAAGAATTTCTTAATTTTAGTGCTGAATATACAGTAAGTACATAATAATTGAATCTTTAAAATTATCTTAGCTAATACCTACCATGCATTTACAGGTTGCGATTACACGGCAGCCTTTTACAACAAAGGGAAAGTAAAACCTTTTCAGCAATTTTCGAAAAATGAAAAATATCAAACAGTTTTTGCATCATTAACAGATGCTGCTGATATTTTCATTGATGAAAAAATGAAGACCGTTCAAGAATTTACGGCTAGTATGTACGGTATCAGGAACTGCACCAGTGTGAATGATGCGAGACATCGTATTTTTTTTATGAAAAATTACTCTGCAAAAGAAGACAGCGAGCACTTTTTAAAAAAAATAAAAGGCTCCAACTCCATACCACCATGCTGGATATCATTAACTCAGAAAATTTTACGAACTATTTTCGTAAATTCCATGTGGCTTAATGCAACGGATCCAATATGCGTTAAACTTGAGCCTGAGAACTGCGGATGGTTCTTAGATGAATATTTAAAACCAGTAGGATTCATTGGGGATCATACACCTTTAAAGATAGAAGACATTGTCGAAAAAAGTAAAACAGAGAGTGATGACGAAGAAGATTCAGAAGTTGAAGATCGTTGTTTTATGTCCGATGACTCGGGTTCTGAATAATTTAATTAATAAATAATTAAATTTTTAATTGTTGTTTTTTTATTTTGTCTTCTTATATAATAAAAATAAAATTTGCAAGATTACCCTGATTAAAAAAATTCACTTTTATGGGTTTTGATTTTTTCCAATAGTTTCAATTGATTTCAATTTCTCTGTTTACATTTATAGATTTATAATTTGCATGTAGTACATTTTTTTAATTTTTTTCAATCAACATTTTTAATTAGGGTAGTATTATATATGTATCACTATAACCTTCTTTTTTACTAAAGATGTATATATACTTTAGTGTCACATAGTAAATATACACATAAATAATTAATTGATTAAAAAAAATAACTATTTCTCTATTTAAATAATAAACTACTCCAAAATGATGCATAGTATATACGAGTCTATCGCTATCCTTTTCTTTTCCAAGCCCAAATAGCATGCGCGCTCTCTTCCTTTAAGTGGGCGGACTTTAAACAGCTGCTATGCTGTGTCCTCTTCTATCGCATGGGATGGTCAGTTGGGACCTCTCAGTCGCACACATTCACTCGGAGCAATATTTTACTTTTTAAAATTCGACAACCGCAATTCTGGACTGATTTTTCGCAGGCAACCCTATACCGCCGTATTCAGAATAAAATAATCTTTAATTTCATTTAAATTTCATTAAATAAACAGACCGTTGCAAAATGCTAGTACAGATTTACCTGTTTATACCTGGCAACCCGATAGTTGTGACCGGAAAAGAATAGGCAACCTAACGTTTGCATATTCTATGGGCTTCATACTTTCGATTGGTATAGAATTTATCTAATAATCATACCGGTGAAATGTTTAAAAAAATATTATTTTTAAATTATTAATTAAACATATTCTGGACTGAAATTTGCTAGGCAACCCATATGAATTATATTTATTGACATATTAAATTAAATATAAAATATGTTTCATTAAACAAGCATCTCGGTGAAGGTCGTTTTATAGCGGGATCTTATACTAATAGAAGATTGCATAAACATAACTTTGTCTATTCTTGGTAGAATAGAGATAGAAAGTTATGCTAGGCGTGCAAGGCGGTTTCCCAGAAAAAGAATAACTACTTTCATAAACAAACAATGCATGGTACATTATTTTGTACAACGCACATGTTAAATTAAAAATATAGTGTAGGTATGTAATAGAATAGGGTAGTTTCCAGGGTCAAAATAATTACATTCTATTTAGTCCGTATTTTAGATTATAAAGAAATATTGGACACGTATTTTTTCTTTTTTCGATTAAACAAAAAATAACAAAGATATAGCCCATTAAAGTTTCGTGTGACGTCACCCCGCGCGAAAAAATGCCACGCGGCGTGACGTCACACGTAACTTTAATAGGCTATATCTTTGTAATTTTTAGTCTAATTTACAAATAAAAAAATACGTGTCCCTTATTTTTGAATAATCTAAAAGACGGACTAATTACATTTTTTAGGGCAACTAGCCTATTATATCATAACATGGTGTTTGAATATGTGTTTTAATTAGGTACATATTATTGTGCAATAACACGACAAATTAAAAACATCGCTGAATAATAATGTAGACTAATAGGTACACAGACTTATATTGCTATCATACGACATAATGTTCGTACATGGTTTATCTAACCTAACATCGTACAGTCGGCTTCGAAAAGTTTACTTGGAATTCATCTTAATTTATAATACCCAGTTTTGTTTCATAGAACTACGACAGTTAGTGGGACTATAATGCAGTACGGGGATCCATTACGCATTGATGGACGTCACAGATTTTCGATTTGAGTTCCATGTAGGTATTACGTAGCTAAAGTTACAAATTCGGTAGGTAACAATTAAGTTTGCAGCTCTATTTGATAAACCTATCTTGAATTATTTACTTAGAACTATTGACTCAATCAGTGATATAGTCTTAAGGCCCCCCGCGCACTAGGCCGCCAGTAAAATGTATGACGCTGTATGGGAGCCCGCGCACTAGGTAGCCACGAATTCCCGGCTGCGGCAGCCAATACGACGCGCCTGTTTGCACGGCAGCCAGCTGGCTGTGCGCTGCCAGAGATCGTGTGTAGGCGAATGAATAGTGGCTGCCATCAATCTCCACGCACTAGTTGTAGCAGCCAGACGTATTGTGGTAATAATAAGTTCTTCCACGTCCATATCGCTCGACGGAAGGATCTCGAATAGTCGTCGATTGGCTGCTTTAAATGGCTGCGCAAATATTCTGGCTGCCGCAGCCTAGCTGTCCAGCCAGGCTGTCTAGTGCGCGGGGGGCCTTAAAGTTTCTTAACAAACGGTTGCAATATTGTACTTTAACTTTGACATAGATTTTGAATGCTCAAAACTTAATAAATATTTTAAATACTGGTATTTAAAGGCTTGTGTTTTGCTTACCATCACATATAGAGTAACATTTACTTAACAGACAAAAATACTTAGTAAATGATCACCACAATTAAAGCCGCATTTTATAACCAAAATTTTTACATCTTGCTATACTAATTAAGCAAACTGACTCCAAAAAATCATTGTTAACCCAAAAATAGTTAATGAACACCAAATTATTGGGTACGTATCAAAATCCCGAATTTTTAAATACCGATGGATGAAATACCGAATATTATTATAGTGATAATAATGGTCGAAAGTATAAAATTCCGAAAGTTCATTTGCCCGAAAGTTTAAAAACCCGAAGTTTAAAATACCGAAATTATCCTTGAAACACTTGCCTTTAAACGTAGTCTAGTCTATGGAGGAGTCTGTGTTCGCTCGCTTCGCTCGCTCACTAGACTCCGCCACACTCTTCTAACCTAACCTGTCCGTGTCGGGTTGCCCTAAGGTCCCGAGCTCGTTTCGATTCGAGATTTCGTCCTTTCAGGCATTTGAACATCGGTATTTTATGTTTCGATATAAAGACTATCGGCATTTAAAACATTCGGTATAATAATAATTTACTGCAAAATTAATGCTTTCTTTGCTAAACCTACATTTTATGGCAATCTTAGTGGTTTACTTAGGCAGAAATTTACTACATTTGGTGTTCGAACAACATCTTCAACAATTTGAAGTGCAGTCGTGACTAAAGTAGCTATTGTTATTGTAATTTTAGACTTTATTTTTCTGGTGTTAAGTATATATTTTTGGTAAGAGAACTAAGGGTACCAAAGCATTATACTTATTTAATTCCGTATTCAAATATAAAATTCAATAATGGAACAAATAGTGTAGTCAATCAAATGAATTCTTCTAAACATCTTTTGAGATTGACTGTATCACTCAATTTTGTGTGAATACCTACAACCCTTTATTGTTTTCTTGTTCAGTGTACCACAAAGGTAATATAAAGGAATATGTTCAGTACTTACTGAATAAATATAGAAACATGTGTCAACTCTTATTATAAAGGGAATTGGTTTTCAAAGAGAATGGTTCGGTATATTTTATAAATATTATACGCATTAACGCATGCGTAGCGAATTCCAAAGCTTTTCTTTGGAAAGAAATATTCGAACAGCGAGCAGGATTCGAACCTGCGACCTCCGGATTCAGTACATCCGACACTCTTTCCAACCGAGTCGAGTAAGGTTGACGTCATCTTTTGCAACATTGATTTGACTGTAATGTCAACATGTTGGTGTAGTAGTTGAAATGCTCTGCAATAGATGGCGCGAAACGTCACCTTGAGACGTTAGAAATGGATTGAAGAATTCGACGTAGTAGGTATGAACTTCGGTAGCTCGGTTGGAGAAGCATTGAATGTACTGAATCCAGAGGTCACAGGTTCAAATCCTGCTCGCGGTTCGAATTTTTCTTTTCAAAGAAAAGCTTTATTGCTTGATATGTTTAAATTGAATGACGTTTCTTTTTTCATAGGTACTTCTACTAGGCTCATTAAACAACGTCGAGGGTATTTTTTAAACTGGTTTTTGTCGCCAGCGGTAATATTTAATACAGCTTCTACTCTTCAGTATCTAAAACAATACGTGTTTGTAGAATTTGGCTGAATATTTATCAGGTATGAATATTTTAAACATGTTTCTTAATGAGGACTGAGGATCAATTCAGTTTGTATAGTGAGTGTGTACTCGTGTAAACATTTTCGTTATTATTGAGCACAAAGATTATGTTTTCTGAAAAGGGATTTATTGTTAGCCAGGTTCATTATAATATAAGCTGAATAAGGTATGCCACTTTCAGTTCTAGGTCGAAGCGCTGGGAGAAGAGCAGCGGTGGGATCTCAGGGTGGTATGGAGGGGTCACTGTCGCAACCGAGGTTCAAAGAGCAGTCAGTAATCTGACGGGGCCCCCAAGGGCCAAAGCATGCCGGGGTCGCGGGATTGGCTTGTCGGGTGGCACGTACTTAAAGGGCTATTGAAGAACACCGTGGATTTTCGTCAGTACGAGTCTGACAGTCCCTCTCGTCCCACCCTGGGTGGGAGGACTCATTGGAAAATTTTACCACGATAAAAAGGTACTGAAATATACTTTGCCGTCGGAGCGATACCTTTTTCTGTGCAGTTTCTTAAGCATATTTTCTACGAACTCGAAAATTACGTAAGGTGCTATATTATAAACGCACGGTTGAAAAGAAACCCAATGTAAATAGGTACGCCGATTTTCAATTCGAAAATACAACTCTAGGGTAGTTTGGTTCATAGCTATACAGCTAAGTTCATATTGAAATAAAACTATTAGTAGTCACCAGCTGTGGCCGAATTTGCACGATAATATTCTACATGTTAAGAAAAAAATGTACTTAGTTTTCTGCACTCGTTCTCCATAACGTTAACAGTGCCACAACTTCAATAGTGATATTGGTGATATGAACCAAATCAAGTTTTTTTTTAATGTGGGCTGAAACTTCGGTCAGAACCGAGAATAAATCAAAATTTTAAACTTCTAATGCAGTTAATTCTATTAAAAAAGGGTACAATTTTTTTGCTTCTCGTGTTTAAAGTACTTTCATTTATTTTCTGAAACTAATATTTTCAATATAATTATAAAATCGAACTATTTATTTGACGTTTACGTGCCCACTCGTACTAGGGCTACTAATATCCACATGATTTTATTACTTTCAAGTTCCATGAAATAGGGGCTTATTACTTTCTATCAGGGACAAATATAGACCCTGAACCGCTGCTGACAATTTTGTGATGGCAACGCAATAATATTTTCAACACATTTGCTCGAAAAATGCGTTTACGAAGCCTGTATACATTGTTCGAAAGTTAAAAATTACGCAACATACAACGGAACGTGCGGTAAAATAGGTACTCTCACCTAAGTACCTATTTTACGGCACGCCCCGTTGTATAGCACCGTGCGTTTTCTTTACGGTTTTTTTTTTAATTTCCATTAAAAAAAAACTCCACCAAAGAGTTTCACATTATGAGAATAAACAGCCTGACTGATCGAACCTCCTTTTTTTTTTTTTTTTTTTTTTTTTTTTTTTTTTTTTTTTTTTTTTTTCGTGGTAAAATCATCAAATGAGTCCTCCTACCCCGGGCAGGGCGGGAGGGACTGTCAGACTTGTACTGACTAAAATCCACGGTGTCCTTCAATAGCCCTTTATGTTCCGGGGTCACGGTAATGGTATAAGTCCCGCGACCCCGGCAGGCTTTGGCCCTCTAGAGAGGGGGCCCCGTCATCATGCTGACGCTCTTTGAGGCGCGCGTGGAACACAACGCGCCGTCGACCCGGGCATGGTCCATGGTCGGGCTGCGAGTTGCCCTTTACTCGCCGCCCGCATGCCCGCGCCTACGGTGGCCGGAGATCGTCTTGCGACGTCCGACGCCGTGGGCGCCAACCACCGCGGGTGGGGCGGAGGGAGGACATTGCCCTCTCTCTCTCGCGGCTCGCCTCCTCCTTCACGAGCATAACTGCTTCGCAGAAGGAGGCGACCGCTTCCCACTCCGTCTCGCCCCGCAGCATGGCCTCGACCAATGCCGGGCGCGAGAGGTCTCCGCCTATCGCCGCCGAGAGGACACGGCGGTGCTCTGCCCAAGCGGGGCAGTCCTGCACCGTATGCTCCACCGTGTCCTCCGGGCGATCTTCGCAGTGGTGACACCCGGGCGTCTCTTCCCTCCTTATCAGACACAGGAACCTCCCGAAACTTCCGTGTCCGGTGAGGACCTGCGTCATGCGGTAAGTCAGGACGCCGTGACGTCTTTCCAGCCACTCCTCAAAGAGGGGTCTTACCGCCGCGATTGCGGCGTGCCCGTGATCGAACCTCCTTGGAAGCGCTTTTGCTCAATGCGTTGTCTCATTTTAATACTAAAGAGTAAATGAGACGAAAGATGTAGTTCTATTTTTCACCACGTGCATGTGGCGCCATTTGCAAATGCGCGCCATTTTCATATTAGAAACTTCTAAAAAAAGTTTGTTTAATTACATGATTGTACTGTTTTCTCGCAAATGTGTTGAAAAACATTGTATGACACACGTGCGGAAATTGGTATTTACAAACTCGTGACTATGGTAAGCCCTCGACTTCATCTCGGGCTTACATTCGTCTACTCGTTTGTAAAAACCAACTTACCGCACTAGTATCATAAATAACTATTACCAGGAATATTAAAATATAGGTATATGTCGCAGAATCGAGCGGATTCCATCGTCGACTGCTGCCATGGTATTATTTTATCTATTTTATCACTCAGTGTGCACGACTGGCACAGGCGCCGTCTCTCTGCCATACCACACGCACAAGCTTCACCACAGTTTTGCAGTGCTGTTATCTAAGGATACAGTCTTACGTGCAGCGTTGCGCCAGCGTCGAAACTAACCGTTTGGTATTCAGTAAGCTAGTAACAGCGATGTGTCGCGGTACAACCTCTAGGCTCTCGACGATGAGCTTGTAATAGCGTAAAGCCTAGAAATTGATTTTTAGAGAATAGCATAGCAGAGGCCATAGCAAATTTTCACGTTTTTAGGGTTCGGTAGCCAAATGGCAAAAACGGAACCCTTATAGATTCGTCTTGTCTGTCTGTCTGTCTGTCCGTCCGTATGTCACAGCCACTTTTTGTCGAAAGTATAAGATCTATCCTGTTGAAAATTGGTAGGTAGATGTATTATGTGAACCGCATTAGGATTTTCACACAAAAATAAAAACAAAACAATGGGGGTGCCCCACATACTTAGAATTGAAACTCAACATATTTTTTTTCACCGAACCCATACGTGTGGGGTATCTATGGGTAGCTCTTTAAAAATTAAATAGAGGTTACTAGTATCATTTTTTTCTAAACTGAACAGTTTGCACGAGAGACACTTCCAAAGTGCTAAAATGTGTGCCCCCCCCTGTATAGTTCATGTATAGTACATTTATATTTTACAGTTATATTTTAGTAGTCTAAAATAACAGAATGATAAAACTAAAAAAATGTATAATGTGGTCTACATTATACATTTTACTTACAAGAAAAACTTCCAACGAAAATTGGTTTGGATGAGATACAGTTAGCAGTTTTTGAGATATAGTACATTTTCAAAAACCGCAAATATAACTTTGCCATTCATACAAATACTATGAAAAAAAAAATTATTGTTTGTGTGTATTACTTACTAATCTCAATAAAATTATATCCCAATCTATGCTTGCTACTACGGAACCCTTCATGGGCGAGTCCAACTCGCACTCGGCCGGTTTTCATGTTTCTAGTTATTTCAATTACACCTTGTATTTTGCATGTCATATACCAAGTTCTTTGTTAATTTACATAAATATGAAGTTTACATCATGATAAGGCTTTTCGATTTCCGTCAAGTCAGCCACATTTGAGACATGAGAGGTTTCAGTTCCTTTCAATGATATGTAAACATTAAACTGAACACATCTGTACAATACGCAGGTATGTGACACACGTTTGTATGTTTGTAAGGGATAACCTTCGGCAATAGTGATCCGATTTCGTAAATAAATAGTAAATTAAATAATGGTTAATATTATATTTATAAATACATAATTAGCTAAGCCAGGCAGTGACACGAGAGGCTCTAGCATGAATTCTACGTATTTGGCCGTACAGTAAAATTGAAGTATTACGACGTAAATTATATGGAAAATAAAAAAAGCACTTCTAGTGTACGAACGAAGAACTTTAATCCATCAAATTCACGTCAAAGTCCCCGTTTATTTTACGTCACAAAAACGTGAAAATTTGTGCTATGGCCTCTGCTATGCTATTCTCTAAAAATCAATTTCTAGGTTTTACGCTATTACAAGCTCATCGTCGAGAGCCTAGAGGTTGTACCGCGACACATCGCTGTTACTATGCTTACTGAATACCAAACGGTAGTTTCATCGCTGGCGCAACGCTGCACGTAAGACTGTATCCTTAGATAACAGCACTGCAAGGCTTTAGCTGTGCTATCGATCGTAATCTTCAGTACTAATATCTGTGATGTCACATTGTGTGTTAATAGAATGGCGGCAACCTCACAGGTGGGAGCTGTTTAAATATTATTTGCAGTCGGCGACTAGTCGACAAAAAGCCGGTATCTTCCTTTGTTACTCAATAATTTAACCAAACATTATGAGAACTATAATGTGAACTTTAACATTATTTTTTTAATTTAAATTTACAGCAGAAATATAATTTTAAGTTCTAACAGATATAATTTTAGTGACCGCAGAGCGGGTGTGATCCAGTGCAATATATTTTAATGTAGCTACTTAATAAAACGACATTGACATAGCTGACATCTAGAACTCCACGGACAAGAATAATCAGTTTGGCCGACTAGGGCCGACTAGTCAGTCAGTGGCCAGTCGGCCAATGTCATAGTCAGCCCATCTCTAGTCTCTTTATACTGTTTGACCAAATATTGGTATGTGCACGTGGAGGCCCAATTTCAAGCACTTGCTGCACTGCACTGTTTTTCTACCGGTTATTTTTTTTAAAAAAGGTGTTCGTTCATGGCTAACGCGCATGAGTCGACCTTCAACATGTTTACAATTTTAGTAGTCTCGTTAGTGTCTCGAAATCCTGACAACCAGTCTCATCAAGGGTCATCGTTTTACTCTGTTCTAACTGGGTTGTGGAAGACAGATAGGCGGTTACTCCAGGTTAAACTATAATACGACTTGTCAGAGCACTTTAATTCCCCATATTCCTCTACGCTGCGGAGACGTGGACCGTGCGTGAGAACGATCGGAAGAAGATAGACGCTCTCGAAATGTGGTGCTGGAGGAGAATGCTTGGGGTATCGTGGAATGAATTCCGTAATAACGTCTCCATAATGCAGGAACTAGATATCAAGCAGCGCCTGTCTTCCATTGTGCAAACTCGAATCCTGACATTCTTTGGACACGTATCCCGGCGTGGCGACGAGTCCATCGAGCGCCTAGTGGTTCAGGGCAAAGTTGAAGGCACCCGAGCACGAGGTAGATCGCCTATGAGATGGACGGACCAGATAAAAGCAGCTGTGGATAGTTCCCTGCACGCCTGCACCAGAAAGGCGGCCATAAGACAGGAATGGCGGCGTATTGTTAGGCGAGCCACTAACAGCTGAAATGATGACCACGACCACTCTGCCAAGAGTGCAACGACGAAGAAGAACAGGTAAACCACTGGTATTACAATACATTTGGTAAGGTTGGAAGCTGACTTCAACATAGAAGGTAAAAAGTTAATGTTAATTGATAATTTTAATAACAATGCTATAATTCTCGTCAATCTCTCACACAAAAATAAAAAAAGAACAGCATTAAACGCTAAAAGGTTTCATATGTGTCAGAGCACTCAATCACCGGAAAATGATCGGACTATAAATATCACGGGTATCAAGCATTATGACGTAGGTAGGCTGTACAGTCACGGCCAATGAAATGTAAACAATTGATCAAAAAGTGACTGTCTTCTGAAATTACGTCACACATACGCTGAAGTAAGATAAGACCTATGCCGTTTTATTATAGTTTGACAGTGTACCTGCGTGAAAGTACGAGAAAATAGCTTTTGAGCTTTTGCAACTCACTGCCCTAGAATGTAGATGTTATCCATGTACATGCAATCTTCTTTTTTAATTCAATAAAGTACTCGCCAACATGATTTAAAATCACTTTTATTTAATTAAAATAACTTCTTATTCTTTTGTTGCATTCGAATCTGTATTTTCTTTTTGCAAACAGGTTTTGTTCAAACTGAACTCAAAGCTTACCTAGCAAATCTATAGGGGTAGTGCCTTAGCGTTGTCAAGAAGAAGCATCAGCGAGGCCCTTTTTTGAAGTCTCAATCTTCAGGCCAATACAGAGTCCAAAAGTCTAACTTGTCTGATCTGTATGTATAGTTTGTTGGTTCCCTCGTAACCACTGAACGGATTAAATGATTTGAATAAATCGTTAGATTTGCCTTCATTGCGCGTGTTGGATACAAATGTAAGAAAAAAATGGCGAATTTTGGACGCCACATTGCAGTAATTGTGGCTTTTGATTTTTAATTCTTTTAAACTTTTTGAGTGAGGCATCAAAATTAAGATTAATTAATAATTAAAAAAAATACAGAACCCTCAGTACGCGAGTCTGACTTGCACCAGATCTGTTTTTTAGGGTTCCGTAGCAATCTCGCAAACTGTTCGTTTTAGAAAAAAAAAAATGATATATCTACAATATGTACCTATGTATTTAGAAATATTTAAGTATGTTTATCAGTTGTCTAGTACCCATAACACAAGCTCTGCTTAGCTTGGGACTAGATGGCGTTGTGTGATAGTTGTGGAATATTACCTATTATTATTTTAAATACTTATCCATAGATACCCCACACGTATGGGTTTCGTGAAAAAAAATTTTTGAGTTTCAATTATTTTTGTATTATTTTTATTTTTGTGTGAAAATCCTAATGCGGTTCACATAATACATCTACCTACCAAGTTTCAACAGGATAGCTCTTATACTTTCGACAAAAAGTGGCTGTAACATACGGACGGACAGACATACATGACGAATCTATAAGGGTTCCGTTTTTGCCATTTGGCTACGGAACCCTAAAAACCGCAAATATAACTTTGCCATTCATACTAACACTATGAAAAACAAAGTTATTTTCGTTGTTTGTGTATATTACTTACTAATCTCAATATAATTATACCCCTAATCTGTGCTTGCTACTACGGAACCCTTCATGGGCGAGTCCAACTCGCACTTGGCCGGTTTTTTTATATCCAAAAGTACAGGAAGAAGAAGACGCTTATTGCTGCCATTGCGCACGAGGCCCCTTCAGGTGCAAGGCTACCTACATCACTGGCAGCGTCGGACGTTCATAAGTTATCGACGTTCATAATAATTTGAAACTTATTAATTGTTTTTGAACGCATTAACGCAAGCGACGCGCATCGTAAGGCTGCGTTTCTAGCAGAGATGTACGAGGATGCGTAGCGAGGGATGTGTACAAGAGATGTGTGCGAGGGATGTGTTGCGAGGGATGTGTACGACGGATGTGTACGTGGGATGTGTTGCGAGGGATGGGTTGTGTCTCCACTCCCACTACACCGCACCCTCGTCGACACATTTCACAGCTTCGCAACGCATCCTCGCACCACTTATTAATGCGCATTTTCACAGCTCCGCTTCACATCCTCGTAGGCACATTTTCATCGCACAGCTTTGGTGGAAACGCCCACACATTTTCACAGCACAGCTCGACATCCTCGCACGACACATTTCCATCGCACATCTCTGGTGGAAACGCAGCCTTAAGATGATTTTTGAAGAAAAAATAAAATTCAGCTTGGAGTGGTATTTGGAAACGCGACTTCTGGATATTAATATTCGCGGGTTCGAATCCCACTCGCAGTTGAATTTTTCTTTAATTTGTAACTTGACGTCATTTTTGATAATTGCTAATTTTCGTAATTGCTACAGAGATTACTGAAAAGAACTCCCGCTATAATTGTTTGAATAAACAAATAATACTAAAATACCTTTGAAAATAAATGGTTCTTTGTCTTTTACTTGAACTGTTCGCAATATTAATATCAAAATTTGCTGTACTTAGATGTAAATATTTTAAATAACCAGACAGTTCATGAAAAATTAAATTATTTTATTAACCGACTTCATTAAAAATTCACTTGATACTTTTGTTGAAATATACTAGATAACTAGGATATGGAAGTAAAAAAGTTGTTTGCACAGAGAAGACTTTTATTCAAGTGAATGACACAAGTCATTAACCAAAAAAACACATGTTCGAATATCAATTTGAAATGTTGTTTCAACTAAAAAGTTTCCACACTTCCCCTCAAACAACATCCATCATCAGATATCCTCACATCACACCACACCAGACACACTCAGATTCAGGTCGCGCACACATTTATTAAACGCCATACGACCTAATGGTTTTGTCAGCACATCTGCTGGGTTATCTTCCGTACACACATAGTCCAGACGTACAACATTCTTAGCAATACAATCTCTGACATAGTGCGCCCTTATGTCTATATGTTTCGTCCTTCTATGCGCTACAGGATTGTACGCTAGTTTAATAGCACTCTGATTATCTACGAAAATGCAAATAGCCCCAAGATATTCACCTCTTATAAATGCATTCAACTGCCGCAAGTGAACTGCCTCCTGGGTTGCCTCCGAAAGTGCAATATACTCGGCTTCCGTTGACGAAAGTGCCACACAAGTTTGTTTTCGGCATTCCCAGTTAATCAACGAGTTTCCGCATCTAAAAATAAATCCAGAATACGATTTCCTATCTTTGATGTTCCCTCCCCAGTCAGCATCGACAAATCCCGTGATGTCCTGCACCGGCGACTTGGGAAATATCAAACATAGATCCCTTGTACCCTTAAGGTATCTCAAGATATGTTTAGCAGCTTTCCAATGACGTTCCTCACAACATGAGTTGTACTGTGCCAAAAAATTAACCGCAGCCGCAATATCCGGACGTGTGTTACAGGCCAAATAGTTCAGCGACCCTATGAGCACCTGATAACTACGAGAGTCTTGGCAGGATAAGAACTTACCTCCTTCCCCTTCCGCCAAGGCTTTATGGAAATCCATTTCCGTCGGAGTTTTTACTGGTTTGCAGTCAGACATTCCATATTCATCCAAGATCTTCGAAATAAGCCTCTCTTGATTCAAATATATTCCAGTATCAGTCTTAGACAAAAGCATACCTAAAACTTGTCTCGCTTCCCCTAAATCCTTTATCTTGAACTGTTTACAAAGATTGTCTAACAAAACTTCCTTCTGCTGTTTGTCTTTGTAAAACAATAAAAAAATCGTCCTCGTACAGAGCGATATAAAAATTATTATTTTTGTAAAGACAGCTATCAAAGTCACAGCGCTTGAAGTTCAAAGACAATAACACTTCATTTACTTTTTCATTCCAAGACCGTGAAGCTTGTTTGAGGCCGTATATCGCTTTTTCTAGTAAGCAAACTTTTTCCTTCGAGTTTTCATCTATGCAACCCTCAGGCTGTCGCATATAAACTCTTTCATGTAAATCACCGTTCAGAAAGGCGGTGTTCACATCGAAGTGACTGATGAACAAATTCTTTTCAACAGCAAACGATAGCAGCAATCTAACTGTCGATCTTCTCACGACCGGTGAATAAGTTTCGAAGTAGTCAACCCCGTAGGACTGAGTGAAACCCTTCGCCACAAGTCGAGCTTTATAGGTCTTATTACCATCTGCATCAAACTTGTACTTGAAGATCCACTTGTTTCCCACGACTTTAGCTTCAGGTGGCTTTTTGACGAGCTTCCAGACCTTGTTCTCGTACATCGAATCCATCTCTTTTTTCATGGCTTCCTTCCAGTTATCCTTATCTTCCCGATTTAAGGCTTCCTTAACTGTCAAAGGCTCCTGGTGTTCTGTATAGCATGCAAGTCCATGAAGGTTTCCTTTTCGGATTCTACTACGTAGAGGATAACGACATTCACCTTCGTTTGACTCTTCTCTGTTAATAGAATCTTCAGTTTCAACATTTTTCACCACGACATTTTCTGCTCCGCTATCACCCGTTTCTCCCACCTCCATCTCCGCGTCTTCAAATGCTTCAGCCCCATCTATGGAACTCGGCCCTTGAGAAGCTTCTGCACTATCAGGTGACGAACCTGACTGGTCTTGTACCTTTGAAAGTTCCCAGGTTACTTCAGCACCTTTGTCATCGCTACCTACGAGCTGACTAGAATCCTCTGAAACAACTGCTGTAGAGTCCTCCAAGAAAACTACATCCCTTCCTCTAACAATGACGCGAGGATTACTGGGATTAATGAAACGATATCCCTTGGTTTCTTCACAGTAACCAACAAAGACATGTTCTACCGCTTTAGGGCTCCATTTCTTCCGAGTTTCCTTGGGCACGTGCATAAACGCTTTCGTTCCAAAAACTCTGAAATGATCGAATGACTGAGCCTTCCCTGTCCACAACTCCTCAGGAATCTTACCATTATTGCCACTGTGAGGCAGCCTGTTCTTGATATAAACAGCCGTATTATGTGCCTCTCCCCACAGTCTCGCACTTAGACCCTTTTCCGCTAACATAGCACGAGCCATCTCCACAATAGTGCGGTTTGCTCGCTCCACTACGCCATTCTGCTCCGGAGTGTAGGGAACAGTTAATTGATGTTTTATACCCTTTTGCTGTAGAAACCCATCAAACTTCTTGTTCACAAATTCTGTTCCATTGTCCGTGCGTATGCACTTCACCTTCAAGCCGGTTTCAACCTCTACACTAGCTAGAAAAACTTTAAAATGATCGAAAACCTCATCTTTTGATTTAAGAAAAAATACAAAAGATTTACGTGTAAAATCATCTAAAATAACTAGCATATACCGAGATCCACCGTACGTGGGTTCAGACATTGGACCACAGATATCTGCGTGAACCAGTTGCAGTCTCTCGACTGCCCTCTCAGCCTCACCAACTGGAAAACGTAAACGATGTGCCTTCCCCTTAATACAGGCGACACAAGGTTCCATTACGCTCTTACCAAAATCCATACCCAGGAGCTTACGTAAATCTCGCTCATTTACGTGTCCAAGCCGCCGGTGCCACAACATCAAAAGATTACCTGCTTTCACTGACGCCAACGCAGTCCCATCTACAACCGCCTGACAACCTTCAAGCTTGTAGATCCCTGAGACTTCACTTGCGGTAGCCAGAAGCTTTCCCTTGAAATGGCCTGGAACCAAATGGTGAATTAGCTTGCACCCATCTCTGTCAAAAGTTACCTTCCATCCTTTCTCTACTAATTTAGACACTGATAACAGATTAACATGCAAACCAGGTACATACATGACATCCCTCACAGCAAGCATTCGTCCTTTCAAACTCACTATGATATCACCCTTACCCTTGCATTCAATCTTATCATTATTCGCACAAGTCACATTACTCATACCAACATTCATAACCAAATCTTTAAACCAATGTTTCTGGAAAGACATATGTGAAGATGCCCCGCTGTCAATGTACCACTCCGTCGGATTGAAGGAGTTCCCGGCGCTGAATGAAGTCACGATCGCGACGTCACTTAGTTTGGAGATTGAACCCGCTTTCCTTCCTTCAGGACAGTCCGGCTTCTTATGTCCACTCTTTCCACATTTAAAGCATTTAATTTTGGTCATATTAATATCTTTGTTCCCATTCCACTTCTTACTTTTACGCACAGCCAATGCCGAGTCCGCTGAAGACAATGTACTACAACCTTGACGTGAATCCTCCTGTAGTAACTTCTGTCGTACGTTCTCTGAAGTCAACTTCATCCCAGAGTGTTCCAGTGCCATTCGCATAGGCCTGTACTCTTCAGGTAGTCCTCTCAGCAACACGACAGCTACAAGATCATCGTCAAATCCGGTGGCAATATCCTTCAACTTTTGAGAAAGAGACATAACTGCAGCAACATATTCATGCATCGACGAGTGTCTCTCTAGCTTCTCATCCAGCAACGCGTTCATGAGGGTGATTCTGCGATTTACGCCTTTGTCCTCAAACGCTTTCGCTAAGCTATCCCAAGCATCCTTAGCATAATTTGAATCATGTACATACGTATAAAGTGTAGGTTCCACATGTAGACAAATCAAAGCTAGTGCATCTTGGTCCTTCTCGATGGCGGTGGAGTCTTTGGAATCCGGGTACGTAGACGTATACATGAACAACTTTTCTCGTATGAGAATCATTTTTATGGCGAATTTCCACGTAGAGTAGTCATCTAGGCCGCAGAGATTTTTGATGGCAAATTTAGTGACTGGGCCCATAGCCTTTTGTTGAAATATACTAGATAACTAGGATATGGAAGTAAAAAAGTTGTTTGCACAGAGAAGACTTTTATTCAAGTGAATGACACAAGTCATTAACCAAAAAAACACATGTTCGAATATCAATTTGAAATGTTGTTTCAACTAAAAAGTTTCCACAGATACTAAGTATGGTTCTGACATGCAGAGTAACTTTTATGTTTTTAAGACAGAATATTTAAAGATAAATGTTTTTATTTACTTAGATCTATAAATATATCGCAAAAATATTATCTCAATACCTTGAACGACTGTGTTTATTTGAATAAACGTATTAAATTTAAAACCTGAGTAAAGCGTAGGTGTATTGTGTGGGCAGATTGTTTAGACCAACCAAACGTCTCTCCTCTGCAGTAAGTATTACTTATATTAAAAAGTGGTAACGACCTTCACTTCACTATTCAGTTTATTATTTAAAATCCAATATAAGAAAAGAAAAAGTAACTGCTTTCCATACTATCAATGCAGATTTAGCCCAGCGAGCAGAAATGGTCTAGTACTATCAACCCCGGTTTACTGTTGATAGTTCAAGGTACTGAAACGAGATGGATACATAACTTTGTACAAATTAAGAACCGCGTGCGCGACTTAGCGACCGCGACCAGCGGAGGAGATTTTACGTGGCCGGGATTTTTCAAATTTTGTTGATTTTGCCGCGAGATTTGCTATATCAACTACGAAAAACATAGACACGGAGACTTGTAAGTGAAATAATGTGTCAACCTGCAAAATAGTGTATGCAGAATATTATATAGACTCTATATTTCTTAAGTACCTAGTTCATGCACTCCCATTTTAATTTGCGTTATGTACGAGTATGTTCTGTCTCGGGCACGCCGCAATCGCGGCGGTAAGAGTACCCCTCTTTGAGGAGTGGCTGGATTGGAGTCACGGCATCCTACCTAACCTTCCGCCTGACGCAGGTCCTCACTGGACACGGCTGTTTCGGGAGGTACCTGTGTCTGAGGAAAAAGGAAGAAACGTCTGGGTGCCACCACTGCGAGGACCGCCCGGAGGACACGGTGGAGCGTACGGTGCAGGACTGCCCCGCTTGGGCAGAGCACCGCCGAGTCCTCAGGGCGGCGATAGGAGTAGACCTCTCGCGCCCGGCATTGGTCGAGGCCATGCTGCGGGGCGAGACGGAGTGGGAAGCGTTCGCCTCCTTCTGCGAAGCAGTCATGCTCGCGAAGGAGGAGGCGCGCCATGCAAGGGAGAGGACAGCGTCCTCCCTCCAGCCCAGCCACAGTGGTGGACGCCCACGGCGACGGACGTCGCAAGACGATCTCCGGACACCGTAGGCGCGGGAATGCGGGCGGCGAGTAAAGGACAACTCGCTGTTCTACCATGGACCATGCTCGGGTCGACGGCGCGTTGGGTTCCACGCGCGCCTCAAAGAGCGTCAGCATGATGACGGGGCCCCCCTCTAGAGGGCCAAAGCCTGCCGGGGTCGCGGGACTTATCTCATTACCTACCGTGACCCTGGATATATAAAGGGCTATTGAAGGACACCGTGGATTTTAGTCAGTACAAGTCTGACAGTATGGGTGGGAGGACTCTTTTGATGATTTTAACACGCTAAAAGAAAGTCTTCTGCCTCCATTTTACGTTGAGCGGGGAGGCGGCGGCGGCGCGGCGGCGTGTAAGTGACAGGATTTTATGAATAAAATCAAATGGACCAGCCCTCAAAAATTTATTCCCACCCATTAACACCCCTTACTGTCACAATGTTACTGGTTGGGAAAATATTCGTCATCGAGTAACAGTGTTGTTGGTTGGGATAAATTAATTATAATTAGTAGTAACTAATGATAAACGACAAAACATTTTATTACTATCCAGAAGCACTATTATAGATACCTGTTATTACTGGTTAGGATGAAATAAGATTTAATAAAACTACTTATGCCATTTATCTCTAAGTCTAGTGTAAGGGGTATTACTGGACGGGAATAAACGCTCAGAAACAGCGGCGCGGCAGCGGGGCGGTCTAGAACCTCGGCCCCACTCGCCGCAAAATTCGGGGCCTTTGACTTAGAAAGAAAGGAAGTCCTTGTGTAGTAGTATGAAAATAGAGGGAAATAAGACATTATAAACAAATCAATGTTAAGAAGATGATGATGATGAAGCCTTGATATTTATATTTTTTTTATATTTATAAAGAATGATGTATTCACATAGTTCAATTAAATTTTTAACTGCATCAAAGAGAGTTGTATGAACTTGTATTAAGGTACAATATTGAATTAATACGCGGTAGTTTGCGTTTGTAACGTGGTCGTTACCGACTCGTGCAATACATAACAGATCATCCTATTCAGTAGCTGCCCTCCGTACGATGATTGATTGAACTTGAGCAATTAATAACTTCAGCTATTGCTCGCTGAGTTCGGGTTTAGGCTTGCTGTCTTATTGCCATACTGATTAAATTATACACTCTAAGTTATATGATAAGTATGTTTATCATAATATGACAAAGTGTAACTAGGTAGGTGCAGTCACTAGCAGTTACGTGTATATGTTATAGGCAATGTGTACAATGCAGGCATTCTATTTAATACCTAGGAAATGTATAGAATGCCGGGGTCGTTCAGGCAATGTATGAAATGATGTTCAATGTTTAAACTATTTTACACTTTACTTATGAAATGTTTAAAATACCTAGGCATTGTATAGAATGCCAGTTGAAGTACAGGCAATGTATGTAATCGATTTTCTTTTGAGAGCTAATCCTAATTTCAACTTCCATTAGCAGACAGCGATAAGACATGTGTTCTATTGGTTTGTATGCCTAAGTACATACGAGTTTTTGCGTAGAGAGCGTTTCTCACATAGCAGTTGCCATCGGATAAACATTTACATTTTATCTCTTCTTATCTGAGAAGCGGTGGCTCCGTCGAGCCACCTTGATAAGTAGTAATCAGTTTTTCGACCTAGGATGCAAGAGCGAGCGAAGCGAGTTCGGGACTTTGGGGCACCCCGACACGGACAGGTTAGGTTAGAAGGGGATGGCGGGGTCTGAAAGGCCCCGCCATCCCATCCCCAATCCATCCGTGGTTATATTTTTTAAACCACCCAGAAGTAAGCGGGGCTCCGTTGAACCACCTTGGTAGGTAGTAATCAGTGACTTAGTTACCTTTTTTTTTTTTTTTTTTTTTTTCGTGGTAAAATCATCAAATGAGTCCTCCCACCCCGGGCAGGGCGGGAGGGACTGTCAGACTTGTACTGACTAAAATCCACGGTGTCCTTCAATAGCCCGTTATGTCCCGGGGTCACGGTAATGAGATAAGTCCCGCAACCCCGGCAGGCTTTGGCCCTCTAGAGGGGGGCCCCGTCATCATGCTGACACTCCTTGAGGCGCGCGTGGAACACAACGCGCCGTCGACCCGGGCATGGTCCATGGTCGGGTGGCGAGTTGCCCTTTACTCGCCGCCCGCATGCCCGCGCCTACGGTGGCCGGAAATCGTCCCGCGACGTCCGACGCCGTGGGCGTCTACCACTGCGACTGGGGCGGAGGGAGGACGCTGTCCTCTCTCTCTCGCGGCTCGCCTCCTCCTTCACGAGCATAACTGCTTCGCAGAAGGAGGCGACCGCTTCCCACTCCGTCTCGCCCCGCAGCATGGCCTCGACCAATGCCGGGCGCGAGAGGTCTCCGCCTATCGCCGCCGAGAGGACACGGCGGTGCTCTGCCCAAGCGGGGCAGTCCTGCACCGTGACTTAGTTACCTAGGGTGCAAGAGCGAGCTCGGGACTTGGAGCACCCCGACACGGAAAGGTTAGATTCGAAGTGAAAAATTCACATTTCGTTTGATTACGTATTGCCCACTCGACTGTATCATGCGCAAGTTCGGACTCGCGACTATACTCAAGGCAGTCACAAAGTTTGGCGCGGGCTGTACGGGCTAGTCCCGCACACCGCACACACGTGTCTCCTTCTCGTGGTCGTTCATTATACACATTGCCTGATGCGCTTTGGGCATTTTATACAATACCTAGGCAATGTATGAAATTAATCGTATTATATACATTGCCTGAACGTTTTAGGCAATATATATAAAGCCTAGGCATTCTATACAATGCCGGATTATACCCATTGCCTATAACATATACACTAAGCAGAATCCAAAAGCGATGTTCTCCTTCCATTTTTTTTTTGGAAGCCATACTATTACCACGGTTTAAAATACCAAAGAGGTCTTATTTCAAAGTAGAAACCGAGATCTTCCACGAGAAAGTCGCGTTTTATTTTTGTCTGCTGAGTAATCGTTTGTTTTAACTTGACTATAGAATTCATTATTATTGTTACGCGCTAGGTAGGGTATAAATTAATCACCATAAATTAAAACCAAATAATCTTTATTGACCCACAAAGTTTAAAACTACTCAACAGTATTCACCACTAAAACACACTCTTGAACACACTAAAAAGTCGCTTGTAGATTATCACTTCGAGTTCACTTTCGAGTCGCCTCGATCATAGTCAAAACCAGCCTGCCTCCAGGTCCCTATCGGCGCCCTATTTATACCCCGGCCGGACCCACTGGATGTTTCTAGAAGATAGTCGAAAGTTCTGGAAACATCGATGGACTTCCACACAGTCCCATAACTTCTGGAACATTCCAGACCCATCTCGAACCATATAGATCAGGGTAGAACTTATTAGAAACTTCCAGGCCAATCTTCAGTAGAATAGTCGAGAACCTTGCATAACCTTCGAGAAGCTTGTAGATTGGTCTCGCAATACGGCCGACGTAATAATATCATTAAATTTTATTTTATTATTTATTAAATAGCTTTTTTTCTGCTTATCCGTTGCTGTCCTACAGCTGGGCAAAGGTCTCTCTCATTATATCTTACAAAGTGCTCTTTTCGAGTGCCGCTTCAGACCAGCCAGGTGTGCCCGTACCGATAACGGACCATCTTGACCTTCTTGGGGTTACGTTGACATCAACCCTTAATTTCGGTCCATTCTTTGGGGCAAAGGCACAGTTGGCCGCAAAAAAAATGGGGTTCCTCTCCAAGGTGAGAAGGTACTTCACGCCTGAACAGCTGCTTAACTTGTATAAAGCGCAAGTTCGGTCATGCATGGAGTACTGCTCTCACCTCTGGGATGGATCCGCCAAATACCAACTAGATGCAATTGAGTCAATTGATAAACGGGCCAAGAGACTTATCGGTAACGATGCTGTGGTTGATTCTAAGCTCCAGAGCCTTGAACATTGACGCCGAGTTGTGAGCCTGTCAGTTTTTTATCGGTTACATTTCGGAGAGCGTGCGATGGAACTGCACAACTTAATTCCACCTGGCCAACTTATTTCCATCATCGGACTACAAGTAGTACGGTAATGCGCCATCGTTATATGGTGGACATCCCTCCGGTACGTACAAAGCGTTTTGCCAATACTTTTATTGTACGCACAGCTAAGGAGTGGAGTTCCCTGCATCTGTATTTCCCGATAGCTATAACCTTGAGGTCTTCAAGTCAAGAATGAACAGGTTACTTCTAGACAAGCGTGCTTCACCGTCGACCACATCTCGCTTACCATCAGGCGAGATAGAGGTCAAACGCGAACCCATCATTAAATAAAAAAGCCATCGCAGTACGCGTCCAGGAAGGGTATTCCAACGTCTTAGAATCAGGCCTGTTCCAACGAATGAAAGTGACAGAGCTATACAAGTCGACTAGCGCCATCTCGTTCACTTTCAGGAATAAGCCTGGTTTTAAGACGTTGTAATACCCCCCAGGCCATATCGCCACCTCTTTTTAGGTTCGCCTTAGAGGCGATGTTCGTAGCAAAATTTCTTGCATTAAGACAACAGGCAAAAAGTAATAATAATCCAAACGGGAACCGATCAATTTACCGAATTTTGTTTGTTCGAATTTCATTACACCGAAAACTATTGACCGATATCTCTTTTGCTATATGCTTTATTTGACATATTTTCAGTTCATCGAAGTATCATTAGCCATAAGTATTATTTTACCGAAGTATGTTCCGCCGATTAACAAAATAACTTTTTACTATTGACCGAAGCCTCTTTTAAACTTTTTTCAATTGCCAAATGATTTATTTGCCATATTTTCACCATACCGAAATAACATTTTACCGAAAAATTAAATTACTGTCATAAAAATTCAATATATTGTGCTACAAAACTTTGTGGCGGAAACGAAATGCTGCAAAGCCGACTTTACGTAGTCTTGTCTGCCCTACCCCTAGAGTGTAATTTAAAATCGCGTAGGCGCGGAGGGGTGAGGTGGCCCGCGAGCTGAGGAGCAGGTGGTTGGAACGGCCGCCGCCGCGGCTGAGGCTGGCCGGCGGAGCCGGCCAGTAAACCGAAGCTGCGGTGGTGAGCGTTCAAATCATCTGCGACGACAAGCTCGCGTGGGGCCACCCAAAACCCCGCAGCGCCGGAGCCATGACAGAAACAATGCTTGTTGCATGTTGCATGCTTGCTTGCACGGTGCAAGCTTGCTTGCATGCTACATGCTTGCGTACATGCTGCATGCTTGCTTGCATGCTGCGTGCTTGCTTGCATGCTGCATGCTTGCTTGCATGCTGCATGCTTCTTGAATGCTGCATGCTTTTGTGGTGCTTGTTTGCATGTTGCATATCTGTTTTTATGCTGTATGCAAGTGTATCACAATAGAAACCTTTTTACAATCACAAGAACAACACAATAACAAAAGAGTATCAAGAATGACACAAAATCCGCAAAACGATTCGGACACACGTGCTAGCCAGAACACCCCTAAAGGTGAAACCGCACTAGGCGAAACTGCACTGCAGCGGAACTGTGCGACACGACGCGTCAAAATATTCTTTATATGAAATTATACGAGACATCACGCACTAAGCGGCAACGGAACTACACTGCAACCGAACTGCGTGGCAAAGAAAAGCGTCGTGTCGCGCAGTTCCGCTGCAGTGCAGTTCCACCTAGTGCGGTTTCACCTTTATAGTCCAACTATGTAATTAACAGCAAATGTCATTAATGATAATACAATACCCGTCAGAGTTTTATTGTATATGACTTTTGTAGAATTGTTTTGTATTATCTACCTACATTTGGACTGGCCTGTTGGTCTAGTGGTTAGTGACCCTGACTGCTATGCCGGAGGTCGTGGGTTCGATTCCCACCCAGGGCAAATGTTTGTGTGATGAGCACGATCATTTGTTCTGTGTCTGGGTGTAATTTATCTATAATATGTATGTATTTAGAAATATATAAGTATGTTTATCAGTTGTCTAGTACCCATAACACAAGCTCTGCTTAGCTTGGGACTAGATGGCGTTGTGTGATAGTTGTGGAATATTATTATTATTATTATTATTATTTATTTCAATGGCGCCTGCTAAAAATGTAACAGCGATAATTAGTGTGCACAAATTTCTAGGTGTTTGGTGAAATGAAAATATGGCAATTAAAACAGTGGTATAATGAATGTTCGGAAACATAATATTTCGAACAACCGTCATTTCGAGTAAGTGTAATATCGGTAAAAAGTTTTTCGGCCAATTGAAGTGTTGGAGTAACGAAAAAAAACGAATAGATAATAGTTTAACTGAAACAGTGGCAAACATGACTTCGGTGAAGTAAAAAAAAACCAAACGATAATAGTTGAAAAGTTTTAGGTCAAATGAAATTCGGTCAAACATTTTTCGATCTTATGATAGGTAACCAATCCAAACAGCTGGGTGGCGAAAATAATTCGTGATCATGTTCAGTTCCAAGTTCTAGTACTATTAACACCAAATTATGCTTGGTTGTGTACGTCCTGCAGATCATACAAATGTGTATTTGTTCCCAATACTTTGTGGGAATCAGTGTGCAGAAACCTTTTGGTCAGCCACTGTGCTAACCGTAAGTCGATTCAAAAAATGGTTTATGGACATAATCTGAAAAAGAAAATCATTTCAATAGCTAGAGTCACATAATAAAATAATACAAAGATGGAAAACAAAATATTTGAATTCATCGACTTCGCACAGCTGCAATTTGAATGTAAAAAAAAAAAACTTAAAGAAAGTTGTTGACTTTTTGTCAACAACTTTCGAAAGAAAAGTTTTTTTGTAGGTTATTTTGAACTTTTTTGTAGGAAGTCGGTTACATTTTTTAGTTTCAATATTCAACCCAAATTATTGTCAAATACATAATTTTCTTACATGTAGGTACACTAAAATATTGTCTTCCGTAGCACCGGTAATAACATCGCCCATGTATGTACTCTTACACAATGAGCTAAAAATTAAAACTACTGCCCCAAACAAAATGAAAATTTTATGGGACCACATGGCAGATATACTGTATCGAACAAAAAAAGAATCATGGAAATCGGACCAAAAACCTCGGAGTAATCGGTGTAGACAATGTTGAAAACTTTTTAGGTTTTTGTTGAATTTTGTTGATTTTTCAAAAAGTGCTAGTCCGATTTCGATGAAATTTTAATGGGACCATTTTGGAAGTATACCCTTTCCAACAAAAAAAGAATTTTTCTAATCGGTTGGTAAAAGACGGAGTTATGCCCGAACAAACATAAAAAATATATAAACATCCGAATTGAGAACCTCCTCCTTTTGGAAGTCGGTTAAAAAATTAGTAAGCTATATTTTTTGCTGATGCCAGCGGTTACACCCGATACATCCTATGTGTTAATTCAGATGATAAACTATCTGTGTACCAAATTTTATCCAAATCCATTCAGTTGTTTTTGTGTGAAAGAGTAACAACATCCATCAAAACACACTTTCACGTTTATAATATTATTAGTAGATGTCATTCTATAATAATTTAGGTTTCTAGTGTCGTATCTTCATCAATTATGGTTTATGTACAAAAGAAAAAATACATGTGGCACTCGGAGACTGTCCCTGTGAAGCTATTGCATAACATTTTTCATTTTAAATAATGAAATCGCCTGCCGCGTATATTTAACGAGAATATAATTTATTTAAAATGTTTGTGGTGCACTACTGTAATAATGAACTTCTTTATTGTAGGATAATTTTATAAGTAGTTTTCATTGTGAAAACTCCTTTCGTGGCCTGGCTGTACTGGCCGTTTAGAATCAGTAAATTGTTTTTAGGACAGATATTTTTATGATTGCCGAAGTCTCCCGAACTGAAACGATGTTAGACGATGCGTGATGTCAGGTATTTTCGTTAGGTTTTTGGAAATTTTTTGATTCGGTCGCCGCGCCTCGCCGCGCTCAGAGCCCGCGATAAAAGCTATGCAATAGCTTAATATTATAAAAAATACAATTAATTCTGCATATTATGTAACTACATATTTCACAGAAAACGATATTTTTTTTACAATGAACACTAGATAATATGCCGAAATAATTATTTTCTTAAGTATTGTTTACCTAGAAATACGATTGAAACAACAAAGAAAATGCAACCAGCTACGTATTCGCACTGTGTTAGGGGAAATTTTATAAAGACTATTATCGCGAAATTCAACGGGAAATGCCGTTTGTGTATTATATCCATAACAAAGTCTCAGTTCAAGGTACACTCTCAGAAATGAGGTATTCCTCGAAGCGCTCCCGTTTTGAAACGCTCCCATCTAAGCACTCCCGTTTTGTTCCTCCAAGCGCTCCCAAAAGGAGCGCTTGGAGGAACGATTAAAATTATTAAAATTTATTTCCTCGAAGCGCTCCCATGATTAACTTTCGGATAGAGATGGGACTATACTAACTGAAATTATCGATAATAACTAGGTAATAAGTAGAACACATTGTTATAATATACAACTAGCGGCCCGTCCCGGCTTCGCAAGGGTTTGGTATTTTTTTTTTTGTTTTATTGTAAATCCTTTAGTCCACCAAATAGATGAATATAATCTGCCGACATATTATGTACCTATTCATATTTTTTATTGTTTAGAAAGCTTATGATTTCTCTCCATTATGTTTCCCATTACTACCCCCCTCCCCGCACACCTCAATGTTTAGTCGGAAGTTTTTCGTAGAAATAAGGCAATGAGGTGTCTATCGTTTACGTCAATGGTAGAAATGACTTTCCTTGTCCTAGGGGGGCCGAGAGAGTGTCAGACTCTTACTGACTAAAACCACCTACTGACTAAAATCACCTGCTCTGAGCCGGGACCCAGTAACGTATTGCACTCAACGGTGATGCTACATAAGCGATTGATAAAATGGTTAAAACAATTTTTTAATCAATTTTTGCCAAAAAAAGCGATACTTACTAACTTCTTATATATAACTAAAGGCAGATTTACATTGAGTCAGTGGCTGTCGTCAGTGCTGGCGCCGAAAACTGACGCATACTATTTATACGCAGTCAGTATTTCGTCAGTAGTCGAGGATATTTCTTTTGGTGTACACACTTTCATAAAGTCACTGCGGAAAAATGAATTCTCGAAAACAGCAAAAAATTAAAGTTCCAGCAATGCTGGTGCATGCATTTCTTTATTTCTATAATTTTGCGATTTGAGATACCACAGGCATTCATTATCTTGGTATAGTTGAACAAGTTTTAAGTTTTCCGTGTCGCTCAGTTTTCGCGACATTTTGTGATGCGGTGCGAGGAAGCGTGGTCACCATACAACAGAGCGGCAGCGACTGACTTGGGCATATTTACATGCCGTCAGTTGCACTGGCGCGGGTGGCGGGGGAGCGAACTGACGCCGAAAATATTGAAGCGCGAATATTGAAGTCAGTACTGACGCGACAGTACTGTACTGACTTGAAATCAATTTACACTATGGCAGTGCCAGGTCAGCACTGACTCGTCAGTGGACTGACGTCAGTTACTGACTCAATGTAAATCTGCCTTTATTCTCTCAATTTCGTAATTTGGTTAAGCAACTTCGATGTCGATGATGCACACATGAGTTTTTAAAAATTATCGATATAATTCATTACGTTTACTTCATGCTTTCCCTATTTTTAAACGTGGAGCGCTTCGAGGAAATAAATTTTAATATTTTTAATCGTTCCTCCAAGCGATCCTTTTGGGAGCGCTTGGAGGAATAAAACGGGAGCGCTTAGATGGGAGCGTTTCAAAACGGGAGCGTTACGAGGAATACCTCTCAGAAATACAATCAGTTGACGGATATTTCATTCCATGTACTTGGAAGCCTGTAATTCGGTATCGATATACGAGTATAGCGAAGTCTCGAGCACCTGGACCAACAGAAATATAAATGCAGAAGGTTGTAAGCGCGTGGCTAGAATTGTCGTCCAGTTAAGCAGCTCTAAACCAACGGCCGCAGGCAGGCGACAAATTCAAAAATTAAATCAAAATTTATTTCGTCTGCGCCCATCGACAGACTGACCTTGGTAACCGTTGCCAAACTTTGTACACCCATCCACATACATTCCTTGGCGGACGGTAGGGGGGTAGTACGGACTAGTGATGTTGCGAATATCTGATTTTTGACATTCGCGAATGCTAATATTCAATTCCAATATTCGCGAATGCGAATGCGAATTTTCAGTTTTAAATCAATTACGTTTGATAATTTAGAAAATACAAAAAAGAAACACTTTTTAATGTAACTTTATAACTTATTTTTAATTTTTTTACTTCCGGTCTGTAACGAGAATGGAAAAAGTATGCAGGATGATTTTTTAACTGGGCGTGGATGGCCTTATTAAACTAAGAGGAATGTCGAAAAACTATGAAAGGAGTCTCGAGGCCGATTTTGACGAAAACTAAAACTGCATCATTGGATTTTAGAAAATTTAATGATCCTGGCCAGGAATCGAATCCACTGACTTTGGAAAAAAACACACGCTATATTATTACACCATTCGATAGTGTTGCTAATTAGGATCAAATGGGAAGTATACGGCAAACTTAAAGAAATAGCAGATTTTTATGAAATTGCTATTTTTCTATGTTACTTTACTTCTACTGAGCTTACTATGCTCATAGACTTTTTTTTTTTTTTTTTATCGTGGTAAAATCATCAAATGAGTCCTCCCACCCCGGGCAGGGCGGGAGGGACTGTCAGACTTGTACTGACTAAAATCCACGGTGTCCTTCAATAGCCCTTTATGTCCCGGGGTCACGGTAATGGTATAAGTCCCGCGACCCCGGCAGGCTTTGGCCCTCTACAGAGGGGGCCCCGTCATTATGCTGACGCTCTTTGAGGCGCGCGTGGAACACAACGCGCCGTCGACCCGGGCATGGTCCATGGTCGGGCAGCGAGTTGCCCTTTACTCGCCGCCCGCATGCCCGCGCCTACGGTGGCCGGAGATCGTCTTGCGACGTCCGTCGCCGTGGGCGTCCACCACCGCGGGTGGGGCGGAGGGAGGACATTGTCCTCTCTCTCACGCGGCCCGCCTCCTCCTTCGCGAGCATTACTGCTTCACAGAAGGAGGCGACCGCTTCCCACTCCGTCTCGCCCCGCAGCATGGCCGCAACCAATGCCGGGCGCGAGAGGTCTCCGCCTATCGCCGCCGTGAGGACACGTCGGTGCTCTGCCCAAGCTGGGCAGTCTTGCACCGTATGCTCTACTGTGTCCTCCGGGCGATCTTCGCAGTGGTGACACCCAGGCGTTTCCTCCTTTCTCCTTAGACACAGGTACCTCCCGAAACTTCCGTGTCCGGTGAGGACCTGCGTCATGCGGTAGGTCAGGACGCCGTGACTCCTATCCAGCCACTCCTCAAAGAGGGGTCTTACCGCCGCGATTGCGGCGTGCCCATGCTCATAGACTTATGTTTCAAATTTAGTCATTGCCTTGATGTTTGATCGGGTTTTTTTTTTATTTTAACATTTTCCTTTCCTTTCCTTTCAATATATTTTGACTTCACCAGAGTTTGATCCTTGCTCCAGTTGGTTCGATTCCTGGCCAGAATTACTGATTCTTCTAAAATCCAATGAAGCAGTTTTAGTTTCCGTCAAAATCGGCCTCGAGACTACTTTCAATGTTTTTCGATATTCCTCATAGTTTCGGATATAGCCATCCACACCCCGTTGAAAAATTCACTCTGTATAAGAGTAGCTCTAAGAGTGGCGTCAGTGAAAGAAAAACCGACAGAAACACGTTGAATGATTTGATGAACATTAATATTTATGAATGGCAAGATAAAGGCAGATTGAACAAAAGATGCATGGAGAGGATGACAAAAGATAAGAATGAATGGAGTGTGTGGAAGAAGGAGTACCAAATATTGGTATTTTTTCATTCGCATTCGCCTTCGCAAAATTCATGCGAATATTTTGCGAATACGAATCGCAAAATATTCGCATGAATTTTGCGAAGGCGAATGCGAATATCTAAAAATATGCGAATATTCGCATGTTGCGAATGCGAATGCGAATATTCGTAACATCCCTAGTACGGACATAATTATATGAACATCACGTAAATGAAAACTGTACTGTTAGCTTTGAAATTAGTTTTGTGTGTAAATATGAAAAAAAAAGGTATACGCAATCGAAGTCGGTGATCACATCGATCGCAGCCTTCGATCAATAAATAGATCGCAGCGCGTGATGTGATAGAGATTGAACTTACTCGGGACTCCCGGGAATGACGTGTGTCAAATAATATGCAGCACAACGTTTTTAAAGTAAAGTTTGATTATTAATTCCAGTCAGTAAAATGACAAGTGCAACTGTCACTGATACAAACAAAACTCAGAACAATAGCTAAAGCATACAAGGAAGCTAAATTTAACTAATATAGTCGTCTCTGTTTTCTTATATACTCATAACAGCATTAGAGAGAGACAGATGTAGGTTGCTCAAAATGCAAATCGTCACAAAGTAAACGTCAATTTGGATACCTTGGCTACCATTATAGTACTAAGTTTAAAAGCTACTTAACGTCTCAGGTTTTTATCTATGACTTTGTTCATCGCATTTTTTCGTATAATGCTTATGGGCGCATGCCAGTTGAACTGCTGCTTCGTTGGTTTTACGTGTTTTTGTAAAAATAGTACAAAAAAATAACAGTGATTTAGTGTAAATCGCAAAGCTTAAAGATTAAATAATGTCCTGCATTATAGTGGGATGTAAATCTCATTCATCCCGCAAAGAAAATGATGCAGAAATCATAAGCTTCCATCGGTAAGTAATCAAATATGGTCATTTTGTCAGTTTTTCATTCTTATTTTATGTTATTTTGGCATTATTTCGAATTATTTAACCTAAGTGTACACGGTAGTGTTTTGAAATCAAGTTCGATTATATGGAAATTATAAATTTTAAATCAGCATATAAATTTTTGCAATAGTGCTAGAATAAGTGTTATAATAAGTGATAAAATAGCGTCATCCAAATTATTACATTATTTTTCTTTACCCGTAGTTTTGGGAAGGATTAAATATTTAAGAGTTAAATAAATACCTACGGTCTTGTGAGCGAATCGTACGTATGAGTAATGAAATGACAGTGTCAAAAATCCGTGTGGCTCATGGTGTAACAATTTAAACTCATGTGTGGCTATAATTTTTATTGTCACTTTCAGATTTCCGTCCGATGTTGATATGAGGCAAAAATGGATCAACGCTATTGCACGTTACAATTGGGAATCGTTCAGGACCAGTCGCTCTTTTAAAATTATTTAAGCGTTTTCTTGGTAATTTCAATTTTTTATAATTTGTGCTGTTTAAAAATAAATATGTTGGTCAGACAGAAGTGAGTTCTTTATTTCATCTTAGCATATTTAGATTTATTGCCATGGAGCGATACCATAAACTAAGAAGTCGATATCGGTATTTATTTTATGCATAGTCACATCACTAGCTAATACTCTTTTGTCTATGACAGCGTACACTTCAAATGTCGTAAAGCGCCTTCTATGCTTTAGTTATTGTTCTGAGAAACAAAATGAAACAAACCTGCAACACTGGAACTGTCATTTTACTGACTGGAATGAATAATCGTATTTTAGGTACTTTTTTTAAGTTTTGTTTGTTTTAATGAAAAGGAATCCATGACACCCTGAATTTTTAGTCGTCTTACAACGGCAGCCCAGTTCATGTATCCAAAGACTAGGAAACATTCAAAATTTAAAAAAATAGGAGTTTATGAGATTTTAATAATTTAAAAAAAAAATATTAATCATTATTATGCCGCAAGGCGTACACCATTGTCTCATAGAAAATGGAGATGGAATGTTCTCCTCGACTCGTGCACTGGATAAGTATATACTCTTTTGATACGTAAACATTTTTAACAGGGTGTTTAATATTTCTAATGTACCTATTTATTAATGACAAGCTTCCGCCCGCGACTCCGTCCGCGCGGATGTTGGTCTTCGCGTGGATGGTTCATTTCTCCATTTTGAGTAACTCTGACAATGACATCTTATTCTTTTAATCCATTGGACCCAAATACGGCTAAGCCTATAATAATTAAGGAGATCTATTGAGCTACTGCTGTTGAGCTCGCGTTCTAATAATAATAATATAATAATAATAATTAATAAGATTAATAATAAGAAAAATAATCTGTGGTTCGACTGTCAAGAGTGACGGACGTCAAAAATTTTCTTCGTCAATTTTAATTTATAATTTAATATATTTGTTGCAAAAACCCAAGTTAAAAATATGATTAAGATATTAATAAAAACAAACACTAGTAAAAAATCAATATTAACAATCACAAAATAGTAACATGACGAAAATGAAGAAAACAAATCCAATCATTTTAAAATGTTGACAAGAAGTCGAACCAAGACGCAACCAGCACACCCAACATCTCCGGGCTCGTCGCTGAGCTCCGCCTCGCAGCCGCCGGGACGCGCCTCACCCGAGGACGCCGTGTCGCCGGTAGCTACAGCCGCGTCGAGTTCAAGCGACGAGTTTTTCTCCCCGCCGTCGACGCCTTCACCACCGCGACGACGAGGAAGAGGACGGCCACCAGCGGGCTTGGGACCTCGTGGCCAACAGGCCCCGAACAGGGTCCCCGCTGCCGGTGGAAATGTGTCGCGCATTCGTTGGACTCAGTCCATTAACGAAAATGTGATGCGCGCATATTATGGGGCTACAGAGGGAGGAATTAACCTTACGGCGTACCGAGTCCGGATGCTCTCTCTGTTTCAGGTGCTTGAGCCCGCTGTCAACGTCTCGGCCCAACGATTGTCGGATCAGGTGCGCGTGATTCAACGTAGTCATAGGTTGGATGATGCTACACTTGATCGGCTGCGCTCGGAAATGCGGATTAGCCCTGTCAGCATCCCTCTCGCAACACAGATAAACACCCATGTGTCTGCCACTACACAAGTAAACCAGGACGCTCAAGAGGAGGCTGACAGGGCTATATCTGCAGATAACCAATGCAATGTGGAAATAAGGAGTGCTTTGGAGGATGCGATTCGTGAGTATCGGTTCACATCACCTGACCTTAGACCACGGCTACCACGTTTGCCCATGAATAAAAAAAACAGAGCACTAGTGTGCGCCCTGGATGCGCTGCTACCAGATTTTATTGAAAGCAGCGCAAACCTTTGCGATACACACTCAATCTTGTATTGTACGGCTGTCGCGGCATGTCGTGTAGCTCATGTCAAATTTCCAAATACTGACAGAGCTGCACGACCGAAACCTGCCATCCCAGCCTGGCAATGCAGGATTGAGCGTCGTATCAATGAGGCCAGGGTGCTCATTGGGAAGCTCATCTGCTTCAGGGAGGGTAATACACGCCCAAGGGTGATGCGCTTTGTGAGACGAGCGTTCTCGGGAACTGGAATCAGTTGTCGAGATTATATGTCCCGTCTCACAGAGCGCATTGACTTCCTGAAGCAGAAAGTTTATGCATGGGCAAACCGTATCCGCCGGTATAAGCGAAGAGTGGATCGGTACACTCAGAATCGCATGTTCCAAAGCGACGAAAGGTGGGTATACAGAACATGGGAGCGACCTATTCTCAATCAAAGTGTGACTGACGAGCACCTGCCAGATGATGAAGCTATGAGTGCTTTTTGGCGAAGTATTTGGTCGGTGCCCGTTGGTCACACTGAGGGTGACTGGATGCGTGTGGTTGAGCGAGCGTGTGATTCAATACCAGAAATGGAAGCAATTTCCATTACCTCTCTTGACGTGGCCCATGCAGTCCGTCCGTTACCTAACTGGAAAGCTCCAGGGCCGGACGGACTGCATAATTTCTGGATTAAATGGCTACAAAGATCGCACGCTTGCTTAGCTTCACAATTTCAGTCATCTTTAGAGACAGGGTCGCTACCAATGTTTTTTACCACAGGAGTTACCCACCTGCTCTATAAATCAGGTAGTACCGCGGAACCAAAAAACTATAGACCAATTACGTGTTTGCCCACGGTCTATAAAGTTCTGACATCCATTCTGAGAGCAAAAATTGCTTATCATATTGATAGCAATTCAGTTATGTCTGCCTCTCAGAATGGATGTAGGAATTGGTCCCGCGGTACTAAAGAGCTACTCCTTATAGACATGGCCGTAAGCCAACAGGTTCGTCGATCCCGGAGGGATCTGTCGACGTGTTGGATAGATTATAAGAAGGCCTATGATTCTGTACCGCATACGTGGCTCATGAGGGTGCTGGAATTGTATAAAATAAATGCAACACTTCGCACCTTCTTGTTGTCATGTATGCGGCAATGGAGGACGGTCCTTCTCTATCCGGGACGTGGGCAGATTCTTGAGAACGACGAACCGATTAGGATTGAGCGAGGAATATTTCAGGGTGACAGTTTGAGTCCGCTTTGGTTTTGCTTAGCCCTGAATCCTCTTAGCACACTGCTGGAGGATTCAGGTCTAGGCTATCGGTTGAGGAGAGGCGGTCAGGTTATATCTCACCTCCTTTATATGGATGACCTGAAACTATTTGCCCCCACCCACTCGCGGCTGATGGAGCTATTGAAGATTACTGAAACCTTCAGTAGCGCCATTATGATGGAATTTGGTGTGGACAAATGTGCGGTCATGCATGTAAAGCGAGGGGAGATTGTGGAATCTGTGAGCACCCAACTCTCAGATTCCATAAACCTTAGATCCCTTTCAGCAACCGAAACCTATAAGTATTTGGGTATGTCGGAATCATTGGGCATCAATGTTGCTGGCATGAAGCAATCGTTGAAGGAGCGCTTCTTTGGCCGCCTGAATAAAGTATTAAATAGTCTTTTATCAGGCGGAAATAAGGTGCGCGCCTTCAATAGTTGGGTCATGCCGGTTCTGATGTATTCTTTCGGCATACTCAAATGGACTCAGACGGAACTTGACGCCCTGGATAGAAAGGTCCGCACACTGCTGACTGCAAATCGGATGCATCACCCACGGTCATCGGTTATGAGACTGTATATCCCGCGGAAGTGTGGAGGTCGTGGCTTCCTCAATGCTAAGACCTTGCACAACCGCGAGGTATGCAGTCTCAGGGAATACTTCCTTGAAACCGACGTGGGGATGCATCGAGATGTAGTCTCAGTTGATAAAGGCCTTACCCCGCTCTCCTTGGCTAACGAGAACTGGCGCAAACCTGTGGTATTGGATACTAATGATCGCAGGGAGGTATGGCAGAGCAAGGAGCTACACGGACGGTTTTACCGGGCCCTTCATGGGCCTGATGTAGACCTTTTGGCGTCTGTAGCCTGGCTACGTTTCGGTGACCTCTTCGGGGAAACCGAAGGTTTTGTCTGTGCGATTATGGATGAAGTTATCATGACGAACAATTATCGGAAATATATTGTCAAGGACGGTACGGTTGACATCTGTCGGGCATGCCACCGTCCCGGTGAGTCGATCAGACACATTGTTTCCGGTTGTTCTCGTCTTGCTAACGGCGAGTACTTGCACAGACACAATCTAGTAGCTAGGATTATCCACCAGCAACTTGCCCTGCAATACAACCTTGTAGATTCTGAAGTACCATACTACAGGTATGTGCCCGACCCAGTTCTTGACAACGGTCATGCCATATTGTATTGGGATCAATCTATCATCACTGACAGGACTATTGTAGCCAATAAGCCTGATATAGTGGTGGTAGATCGCCGAGAGCGCCGTGCAATGATTGTTGATATCACCGTCCCTCATGACGAAAATCTCGTGAAAGCAGAAAATGATAAAAAAATCAAGTATCTTGATTTAGCACACGAGATTGTCGACATGTGGGACGTGGACTCAGCAGTCATTGTACCGATAGTCGTTTCGGTCAATGGACTAATTGCGAAGAGCCTCGACCAACACCTTAAGAGGCTCTCATTGTGCAGCTGGCTCAAGGGCTTGATACAGAAAGCAGTTCTCTTGGACACGGCTCGCATTGTGAGGAAGTTCCTCTCTCTAGAGCCCTAACCACCGGCACCTTGGACCCTGTTCCCGATGCTAGTGGGCCACTATTTTTTATATTTTTAAATGTTTTTAAAAAATTTTATATTAATATTTAAAAATGTAAATAAATATGTAAAAAAATGAATAAAGAGAAAAGAAAAATAAGATTTTTAAGGGATGTTAGTCACCGTTGCCGGCACGAAGAGAAGTTCGGTTTCTTGACAAAGATTTATTGTCCACAACGTACAAATTATTTATATAAAATAGGACAAGTCCCGACCACCTTTTCCCAGGGAGGACGAAGGCAGGGGTTTTTGGTCCTCTATACCAAAAATAACAGAATTGAATTACTGTTTAACTTTATGATAAAACTTAGTAGCCGAGTCTTGTGTAGCTAATCCAATTAGGACGTAGCCCGCAAGTGCACTGCTAGTTAAGTCACACAGAAAAATAATAAAGTCGCGGTAGCCCGGTAGTCATTATCTCTCGGAGAATCTTAACACCGCGATTCAGAAATGCGCGTCATAGGCACAACGCCATCTAGTGATGAGTGGTGGAACCTTTTTAGAAATAATAATAATAATAAAAACTGGCCTTGAACCCGCTCAGCACATTGCTGGAGGGTTCGGGGCTAGGATATCGGTTGAAGAGAGGTGGTCAGGTCATATCTCACCTTCTTTACATGGATGATCTGAAACTCTTTGCCCCCAACAACTTGCAACTGATGAAGCTACTGAAGGTAACGGAAACTTTCAGTAACGCCATCAGGATGGAATTTGGTGTGGACAAATGTGCAGTCATGCATGTGAAGCGAGGAGAGATTATGGAATCAGAGGGAACTCAACTCTCGGATTCCATACACCTCAGATCCCTCTCTTCAACAGAGACCTACAAATATTTGGGTATGTCGGAAGCATTAGGCATCAATAATGCTGACATGAAACAATCGTTGAAGGAGCGCTTCTTTGGCCGCCTGAATAAAGTGCTAAACAGTCTTTTGTCAGGTGGCAATAAGGTGCGCGCTTTCAACGGTTGGGTCATGCCGGTGTTGATGTATTCTTTCGGCATACTCAAATGGACTCAGACAGAACTTGACGCCCTGGATAGGAGAGTCCGTTCACTGCTGACTGCAAATCGGATGCATCACCCACGGTCGTCGGTGATGAGGCTGTATATCCCGCGGAAGTGTGGGGGTCGTGGCTTCTTAAATGCTAAGACCCTGCACAACCGTGAGGTATGCAGTCTCAGGGAATATTTCCTAGAAACCGACGTGGGGATGCGCCGAGATGTGGTCACAGTGGACAAGGGTCTTACTCCGCTCTCCTTGGCTAACGAGAACTGGCGCAAACCTAAAGTATTAGACACTAATGACCGAAAGGAGGTATGGCAGAGCAAGGAGCTTCACGGACGCTTTTACCGGGCATTACATGGTCCCGATGTAGACTTTTTAGCGTCCGTATCCTGGCTGCGCTTTGGTGACCTGTTTGGGGAAACCGAAGGTTTTGTCTGTGCAATTATGGACGAAGTTATGATGACGAATAACTACCGGAAATACATTGTGAAGGATGGCACGGTTGACATATGTCGGGCATGCCACCGTCCGGGAGAATCGATCCGACACATTATTTCTGGGTGTTCTCGTCTGGCTAACGGAGAATATTTGCACAGACACAACCTCGTCGCCAGGATTATCCACCAGCAACTTGCTTTGAAGTACAATCTTGTGGAATCGGAAGTGCCGTACTATAAGTATGCGCCCGACCCAGTTCTCGAAAATGGCAATATCTCGTTGTATTGGGATCGACCTATCATCACTGACAGGACTATTGTTGCCAATAAGCCTGACATTGTGGTGATAGATCGATCGGAGCGTCGCGCAATGATTGTTGATATAACGGTCCCGCATGATGAGAACCTCGTGAAGGCAGAAAAGGATAAACAATTCAAGTATCTTGATCTGGCCCGCGAGGTTGTTGACATGTGGGACGTGAATATAGCAGTCATTGTGCCGATAGTCGTGTCTGCCAATGGCTTAATTGCCAAGAGCCTCGAACAACATCTGAGGAGGCTCTCGCTTGGCAGCTGGATCAGGCGCCTGATTCAGAAGGCAGTACTTCTGGACACGGCGCGTATTGTTAGGAGGTTCCTCTCTCAAGAGCCCTGACCACCGGCGGCCCGGACCCTGTTCCCGGTGCTGGTGAACTGCTATTTTTTATATTTTTAAATGTTTTTATTTCTTTTTTGTAAAAATATTTAAAAATGTAATTTATAAGTAAAAAAAATGAATAAAGAAATAATAATAATATTCCACAACTATCACACAACGCCATCTAGTCCCAAGCTAAGCAGAGCTTGTGTTATGGGTACTAGACAACTGATAAACATACTTATATATTTCTAAATACATACATATTATAGATAAATTACACCCAGACACAGAACAAATGATCGTGCTCATCACACAAACATTTGTCCTGGGTGGGAATCGAACCCACGACCTCCGGCATAGCAGTCAGGGTCACTAACCACTAGACCAACAGGCCAGTCAATGGAGAAATCAATGGAGGCAGGCGTGGCGTAATGTTCTACTTTGATAATAGGTGTCGCCAGTGGTTCCATAATAAGGTTTGATACAGATTTTTTTTTCTACGTATTTTTCCAGGATAAAAAGTATCCTATTTTATGCCCAGGATAATAAGGTATAATTATACCAAGTTTCATCGAAATCGAACCGTTAGTTTTCACGTGATGCCTGCACATACAGACAGACAGACAGACAGACAGACAAAATTTTTTTAATCACATATTTGGGTTTGGTATCGATCCAGCAACACCCCCCGCTATTTATTTTTTCAATATTTTCAATGTACAGAATTGACCCTTCTACAGATTTATTATATGTATAGATAAAAATATTATTAATGATAAAAAAAAATAATAGCGCCTAGAAGTATTTTATGTCGGATACATTGAGTGGACCACTTTTGTAAGACGACTAAAAAGTCACGGTGTATAGTTAGCAAGAAGAAGCAGATCTTATTACGTAGGGTAAGCGTAATTTTGTCGCATGCGCAAGCTAAGCGGCATACGGCTCACGTAAAACGTACCTATGACTGTAAAAACATTCCCTATGGCCGTAATAATTATGGCACATGCACGTGAACCTATTTTCGACTATTGCAATAAACCAGCCTTCTGTGCGTAACCCACCTATCCACATATTATTCCTTCATGGCCGAATTTTATGAAAATCTGATTGCAAAAATGAAATAAATTTGATTCACGTTTACAATATGCGATTTTGTGCGAGTACGTGGATATATTGGACCGTCAGAATTAAATATGATGGCACTTGTTATTTTTTACCCTTTTGCACACGAATAATCCCTAGGCTTCCAGTGTGGATACACACATTAGATTTTTGGTTTGGTTGCTGAAGTTTGCCGTACGCCATTACTTCCCAGAATTTGATCTACTTATTAGCGTCATTAACAGATGGTTTAATAATAAACCGTGTTTTTATCCAAAATCAGTGAGTTCGATTTCTGGCCTGAGTTATTGATTTTTCAAAATTCCAAAGCGAAAAATTATTTTAGCTAGGTCCTTATTCCGAGAAAATTCGTTTTCTGCATATTTTCACACAGTATGTTTCACAATTTCGTCGCGCGAACGTCTATGTAGCCCGATTTGTATTTTTTTTCATTTTGTTTTCATTTGGTCAGTTTTTTGTTAGAGTTTTTCATATTTTTTTGTTTTTTAAAGTTCTCATTTGCATCCGAGCAGGGCTCGGTCGACCAGGTACTTATTATAATTGTAGCAGATAGTCTTACATTAACATCAAGTTAACTTGACTACACCATTTCAAAGTTTCCAATTACTATGAACTTCTCTTCTGAAAACCAACGGAGATCATAATAACTTTAATGGGATACACAATAACTTGCGAACTGAACTACGAGTATCAGAGGCGAGTGCAAGGTCTATAATAATCCTAACCACATTATTACTAATTGAGAAGCTTCCTGTACTTGTCATTATATTTTTGGTCACTTTTTCATCCTACAATGCAATACTAAAATAATGGTGCGTACACGCAGATGAAGTCACTGGAAGGCGCTACTATTTGTCCTCACGGAGGCGATAGGCGGCGACATATCGCGCCCGGCACTGGTCGAGGCCATGCTGCGGGGTGACACGGAATGGGAAGCGGTCGCCTCCTTCTGCGGAGCAGTCATGCTAGCAAAGGAGGAGGCGGGATGCGTGAGGGAGAGGACAGCGTCCACCTCACGACCCAGCCGCCGCGGGAGACGCCCACGGCAACGGACGTCGCAAGACGATCTCCGGCCACCGTAGGCATCTATTCACGTCACACCTTTGTGCTTGGGTCACAGGAATTGATATGTGTACCAAATTTCAACTCAATCGGTCTAGTAGATTCGGAGATAATTGACTGTAAGCGACAGACAGACGGACACACGAGTGATCCTATAAGGGTTCCGTTTTTGTATTCGGACGTACGGAACCCTAAAAAAATCGGGCACGCCGCTATTCGGCGGTAAGACCCCTCTTTGAGGAGTGGCTGGAGAGGCGTCATGGCGTCCTCACCTTCCGCTTGAGGTCCTCACCGGACACGGAAGTTTCGGGAGGTACCTGTGTCGGATGGGGAAGGAAGAAACGCCTGGTTGTCACCACTGCGAGGTTACAACATGGCTTTTAAGTAAAGTAAACGGGAACTTTGATGTTAATTTGATGGAAAAAACAAATTCCTCATTCGTACACTAGAGGCGCTCTTTCATTTTCCATACAACAAACGCAGTGGTAAATACTTCAAGTACGCTGTAAATAAAATTCAGAAATCTTGTGATAAGGCATCACAATATTATATTACAAGAGAGGAATCTTACTTTCTTTATATTTTCTTTTGCAGATATTTTAAAATTTAAAACTTTCTGTGTAAAATCTGTTCTGTTCTGTTCCTGGAGTCGTTCGCGATCTTAAAGCCACTTTTTCAATAGAATTATTCCAAGATTCGAAGAAACAATTTATTCAATTGCATTGTTGTATAATTAAAGTGTACTGTATGATAAGTAGTGTTTTCTTTTATACTATGGAGCAAATGGCCCTCATACATAATCAGTCATAAAATCAAACATCATAAAAAATCGTCAGCGTCCTTGGACGCTGACGATTTTTCTATGTATCGGCTGATAATAATGTAATGTTCATAGATATACCCATATAACTTCTTCTAAGCGGTATAAAATTGTCAGCATCGTGAAGCAGAAATTAAGTATACCTTAATAACGTATAATGTCTTAAGCTTTCCGTTGACGACGAGATTATTGTCGCATGCCGTCGTAGAAAGATTAATTATAAGCGGGTGGGCAACTTACCGCGTTTGATTGTGCAAGCTCCGTCGGTCAGAACCTAAGAACCGTCTCGAGGGGGCCTCTTTATGGCATCTCTATGAAGAAATTAAGCCTACGAACTATTTCAATATAAAATACAGTAATTCTATTTAGTATACATATAATGTTACGGTAAATGTGATTATTATTTATAATAACCAGTAATTATTAATACTTACTTCATGATTTGGTAAATGTGATGAACTGTGAAATTCATCACTTTTACCGGTTTTTAATAATAAATAATTGAATAAGCGGTGTGGTAAAAATTATAAAAACAGCAAGAAACAATCTGTGTTGGTCAATCCTACTGGCTCTGAATATACCTCTTCCATACCATACCTACCAAGATCCTTTTCTTTTGGAGGTTAGGTATTGCATCGCTCTTTATATCATGAACTGGTTCATCTGGTGGAAGAATTATCGGGAACGAATTATGTGATAGTTGTGGTGTATCTAAATAGAAAAAAAGGATAAAGTTTATGATATAAAACTTGATGATATTTTTCTCAATTAGAATGTCAGAAGCAGTACTATATTCTTTGTAGAGGCTAGCACATGTTTCTAATACCTACTTAAAAATTACAATTTTTAAATCCTAACTACAAGTAAATGTTTGTTTAATGTAGAAGAATCAAATTTCTAGCCTCTCAACTATCTCACTTTTTTTTTCCTCTTGTAGATGGACCGCGGCGTCTCTTGCATTGAAGAATAATCTTCCATATTCATTTTGTATTTTAACTCAATTTTTATCACAATAAATCGTGTTTGTTTTTTGTACAAGCTAGACATTAATCTGACATACAGACAAACATACGAAGCGTCATCTACAATATCTTTGAGTTGCCATCCCCATTACAGCAGAACAATAATTAATGTGATTAATACCTTTTTAACAAAAAAAAAACAAATCGACGAAAGATCGAACTGAAAAGCAAAAAATAAATTTTGAGGCGGCGGCAAACAAACAAACAAACAAACATATACGTAGATTGATAATTTGAAGCGAAGAATAATTTTATTGTACGAGCAGCTAGGTTGCTTTTCGTTGATTGTTTCTTTGGCGCCGCCTCAAAATTTATTTTTTGCTTTTCAGTTCAATCTTTCGTCGGTTTGTTTTTTTTTTTTTTTGTTAAATAGGTATTATTTTTAGCTCTTAGCTGTATACCATGATTACAGTGTTTAACAAATGGAAAAACCCGTCTTCACTTTTGTCATTGTCAACGTATACGTCACAGTAATTATCGCATTAACTGTTGGGGACCTGTAACTTGCAACTAAAAATTCCACTCTATGACTGTCAACGACTGTCAAATCCCAATATGTTTAAAGTTCTTAACATGATTCATCATGTTAAGAACTTTAAACATAGTATCGTAGTATCGTATTTGGGCTCATTTCATTCATGAAATGAGCCCAAATACGATATAGTTGCTGTTAACTGTTGAGGATCTCTTGCTATTGCCTTCTGTCACCATCCTCAGACCCTCGATGACAATTATACCCCAGCTATGTCTAAAATTTTATCAAGACTAGTAAAATGAGCCCAAACACGATATAGGTGCTGTTAACTGTTGAGGACCTCTTGCCCCTGCTTTCCGTCACCATCCTCAGACCCTCGATGGCAATGATACCTCAGCTGGGTCTGAATTTCTCATCAAGCTGAGTGAAATGAGCCCAAATAGATATAGAGTGTTGTTAACTGTTGAGGAACTCTTGGGACTGATTTCAAAACATAACAGGGATCTGGAGTTGATCTGATGATGGTGACGCCATCATGTTATCTTCTCCACAACTCTGCTATATAGTAATGTCCTCAGAACTACATAATGTTAACTTTATTTCAACAGAATCAGTTCACAAATGAAAATTCTGTAGAAAAATGGACAATTAATTCCTTTTTACTACCCTTGGAGGCCGATTTTAGTTTTGAAATTTAAATGAGACCAACTTTGAGATACACTCTTTCCAATATAAAAAGAATTTTTGAAATTGGACCACGTTAGGAAAAGTTATGCGTGGTCATACCTACATAAAAAAAAATATATATACATGTCGAATTGAGAACCTCCTCCTTTTTTTATCGTCGGTTAAAAAAGCAACATTTGTTTTTATGACAAAACGTTTTTCCACGAATTATAACATAACGTTTCGGGGTTTTGTTTGTGAAGTAGTAAAACAACATTTTTTTAAAACGTGAAATAAAAATTGTTTTAAAAATAAATAAAAAAGCCGATAGTGATTTTTCTCATATTTGCTTTTTTTTAGTCAGCCTACACTGTCCCTGCACTGCTGGGCAAAGGCCTCCCCAAGTCCTTCCAAGTATCCTTGCCCAGCGCCACTTTGAACCAGTTCACACGGTATGAGTCCAAGTCGTCGCGCCACCTCTTTCTGGGCCGGCCTCGGCGGCGCGCGGCGCCATCCATCTCCAGGCACCCACTGTGTTGCGGCCTTCGATCATTAAAAATAACTAGATACACAATCCCGTACATAAACGAACTTAAAACTGTCCTCAAGTAGGTTCGTAAAATAGAAAGAGAAAGAAAACAGAAAGAAACATAACTGGCCAACACATTATGCCAATAGAAATTAAACCTTATTCGAATGAGTTAAAGTCGGATTTAGAACGGACATAGAACACATTAAATTTTACGACCGCGACTCGAATCAACACATGTTACCCGACTAAATCAAGTAGCCATGCGACAATATGAACTGTACGTTTAGTAAAAGTTTTTCAATTTAGGTGCTTTATCCCTGCTGATAATTTTGTCAATTTTAAAATAAATGTTTTACGGCGATTTCGTGACGAAATATCAGTATTTATAGTACAGTGATAGTTATTATATATTTTTAATATTAGTACTTACTGAAAAAATAAAATTCTATCCTTTTTCCGGTCCTGGAAGAGTGATTTTTGCAATTTTTTAACGAGCACGGAGGCAGGTTTACGTTTCGAGCGTTAGAACAGTACTAAACAAAAAGGATGACCGATCTCTGATTTGGTCATTCTTTTGGTGAGGACGTTTTTTGTCGCTGATTGTGTATCTAGTTGTTTTTAATGATCGAAGGTTGCGACCTTCGCCCAGCGGTCAACGTTCATGCGGCTGACGTATTTTGCTTTTAACTTTTTTTATTTAATTGAACAGAAAACCACTTCATTGCTCGAGTACACATATGTTCAATGTTTGTATACCTGTTTAAAACGTCGACGGTATCGGCTACAGTTTTATTGTCTAGTCTATATTATATGCCCAATTGAAACTTTTTGAAACTTTTTGTAACTTTTTGTAATTTACAGTACACTATTACCATGGATTTAGATTATTTAAACGATATTGATAAAAAAACGTATTCCATACAACAGTGAAGATTGGATTGATTGATATCAAAAAGCTTCTTTTACAGGCATCAAAAGTAAAGTATTATAATTATCTTTGATATTTGCACAATGACAAGATAGTAATTTACACAATAAATGTAACACGTCATATTCTGTTAAGGAAAACATACTCCACTAGTTAATTTATATATGCTGGTGTGCGCGTCCTTGATATACCTCCATTCATTCGTCCGTGATTTACATTTCGCTGCTTAAATTCAAAACGGCCGCAATTCGAAATCTGACTTTTTTACAGGAGAGCCCGTCAAAGTTTTCATTTCGGTTTTTGGTTATTATTTTGATCAATCTACATTGTATATCTATGTGTTATATATCATCGGATGCAGATTTCAAGCCTCTATTAGTTTGTTATTTTATTTTTTCTCTAAGTTTCACCCAGTAAATATAACATCACATAAGTCCCTTTTGATTATAAAAAATCAAATTTAATGTTTATGAATTTTATAAATAAAGCAGCCATATTACCACTTTGGAAGAGTCTCTCGCGCATACTGTTCAGTTTAGAAAAAAAATATGTTAGTAACCTCAATATAATTTTTAAAGACCTATCCATAGATACCCCAAACGTATGGGTTTGGTGAAAAAAAATTTTTTGAGTTTCAATTCTAAGTATGGGGGGCACCCCCAAAATTTGTTTTGTTTTTATTTTTCTGTAAAAATCCTAATGCGGTTCACATAATACATCTACCTACCAAGTTTCAACAGGATAGCTCTTATACTTTCGAAAAAAAGTGGCTGTGACATACGGACGGACAGACAGACAGACATGACGAATCTATAAGGGTTCCGTTTTTTGCCATTTCGCAACGGAACCCTAAAAAGGGTGATAACACCTTGTTGAAGAATTATAGAACAATCTCACTTCTGTCCCATGCATACAAGCTGTTCTCGAGAGTAAATACGAACCGTCTCGAACGCAGGTTTGGTGACTTCCAGCCTCCCGAACAAGCCGGTTTCCGAAAAGGTTTTAGTATCATAGTTCATAGACCACATACACACGCTCCGCCAGATTATAAAGAAGACAGAGGAGTATAATCGGCTATTATGTCTAACATTTGTGGACTATGAGAAAGCCTTTGATTCAATCGAAACTTGGGCAGTATTGCAGTCCAACGATATCATATCGACTATTGGGATATCGAAGAGTTGGAGTGTTTATTTAGAAACGGCACCATGTCCATCCGACTTCAGGAAAAGAGCACGAAACCAATCCAATTGCAGAAAGGGGTGAGACAGGAAGACATTGTTTTTCCGAAACTGTTCACGAACGTTTCCCAACAGGTGGGCCTTAAAATGAACATGGAAAAGACAAAAATCGTGTTAAATGTCCATATGGCACCCTTACCGATTGTTGTAAAAATGTAGGCCATTGTACTACCCTTGGACAGATTGTTCAGTTAAATCCAACTTTAACAAAGAGGTCGCCCGAAGAATCCAACTCGGATGGGCAGTGTTTGGGAAGCTACGTGATATCTTCTCGTCGAGTATCTCACAGTGTCTTACGACAAGGGTGTTTAAAAAGTGTGTATTGTCAGTGAGGACATACGGCTCTGAAAAGTGGTAGTTGACTGCCGGCCTTTTAGAGAGACTAAGAGTCACTTAACGAGCAATGGAAAGAGCTAAGCTCGGAGTTTCTTTACGGAATAAAATCCGGAACAAGGATATTCGGCAAACAACCAGAGTCACCGAAATAGCTCGTAAAATTTGGGAGTTGAAGTGGTAATGGGTAAGCCACATTGCTCATAGAACTGATAACCAATGGCGAAGAAAAGATCTCGAGTGGCGACCACGGACCGGAAGATGTCTAATAACTTACAGTAATGATTATTTTCACATTTTGTAATAATTCAAAAGTTCGTTGTTTACATTTTCCACTCCAAACCACTTGCCACCAAAATCGTTAAAATATCTCAACAAACAAGTTGCTCTCGTAATACTAAAAAAATAATTTCTTTAATACAAACAAAGAGTTAACAGTGTTAGTATCAACAAAGTAACTAACTAGTGTTAATATTATGAAGACTGTGAGTACGTGCGTCACTCACTGTGACAGAATAATATTGCTCGGCTCGTCCTTTCTCCTCGATCGCCTACTCGGGTAGATCCACCGCACTTAGATAATATGTTTTTATACAGGGAGTGAGACAGGCCTGGTCTAGGTTGTAATTATTGTGTTAAGTTTTACATTTAAACATTATTTGCATATTTGTTTATAAAAATACTGACACAATCACCATAATTTTATATGCAAAACAGAAGCATTCTAAAATACTGCACTATTCTTTAATAGAATAATAATAAAACACGTTTTATTCAAACTTAAAATGGACATATCACAAAATACGGTACTTTTCTTTGTAAGATTATGATATACTTATAATGTAATTTTAAAACAATGCGGTTGTATTTTGAAATGTGGCCCTTTTTCACATAACAAACGTGCGCTTCCGCTGACTGCAGGGTCGCAATCCGGAATATGGCGGCTTTGATCTGAAGTTAACCATCTAAGTGACAAAATGAAAAAAGGGCGGTTTTGTGATTTGCTCATTTCTAGTGCTAAAATACTGGGTGTCTTTTTGGAATATGAAAATATAGGCAGAATAGATACGATTTTTGCTTTAAAAACGATTTGAAATTTTTTCGATTTGCGGCCGTTTTGAATTTAAGCAGCGATTTGTTAAGAAAGGAAAGATTTGCAAAGTTAAAGATTCTTATAATAATGATCACAAAATACATTTATAAATACAAAAAGAATATACAACTCACTTTCAGGAAAGATATTATATTAACATCGACATACTCGTAGGTTTTTTATAATAAAAAACGTTGCCCCTCACTAGGATTTTCTCCTGTGGGTGCGTTTAAAAACATATAAACTCACATAGGTGCACAAACGTCCAGACCCGGAATAACTTGTACTCATACAAATATTTGCTCCGCGCGGGAATCGAACCCGCGACACGCAGCGCAGCAATCCAATCACTCGACCACTGCACTAGCCGTGCCGTCAAGATGACAGAAGATAACAGAACAAACTTTTTTTAAGTATTTTTTTTTTGTATTCACGATTTTTTAAGCGTATTGTCTGCCCATGGCATTGGTAAGCTGTTCATTTTTGGGACGAGATTCTCTATCTAATCCGTCACTCACTTTTTATAAAACGTAGCTGGCAATGTTTGTACGTACCTACATATTATTTATCTACGAAGTATACAGGTGTGATATTGTTGAAATCGTGTCAGCAATGCATATCCAAGTGATTTCAGGAATCACGGGAGATTTAGGTACATCGAAACATCGTGTCATCTTCAAAGTTAAATGGGACCACCGCGAAAGAACCTTTTTCCAAACAAGCGAAGATAATTGTCGCTGAACTGAAAATCATCATCATCATCAGCCGGAAAACGTCCACTGCTGAACATAGGCATTGAGAAGCTACGTGATATCTTCTCATCGAGAATCCCACAGTGTCTCAAGACAAGGGTGTTTAACCAGTGTGTGTTGCCAGTGATGACATTAATTTATGGCTCTGAAACGTGGTCTCTGACTGCTGGCCTTTTAGAGAGACTAAGAGTCACTCAACGAGCAATGGAAAGAGCTATGCTCGGAGTTTCTTTGCGGGATAAAATCCGGAACATGGATATTCGGCGAAGAACCAAAGTCACCGACATAGCTCATAAAATTTGCAAGTTGAAGTGGCAATGGGCAGGCCACATCGCTCGTAGAACTGACAACCGATGGGGAATAAAAGTTCTCGAGTGGCGACCATGGACCGGAACACGCAGCGTAGGCAGGCCTCCCACTAGGTGGACCGACGACATCGTGAGGGTCGCGGGCAACCGATGGATGCAAGTGGCGGATTGTCGTTCGGCGTGGCGGTCTAAGGGGGAGGCTTATGTTCAGCTGAAAATACATACAAAAAAAAAGATTTGTTGATAACAGCCTTCCTATTTAAGTATTTTAGAATACTCAGTGCTAACAAACCACTGATAAATGAAGCGATTAGGTACAACTGTCTGTGCGTTGTCAATATTTTTCTGTCAAACCTTTTATTATTCCGAATGATTTTTAGGAAGGTTCGTGTTTGCCAACCATCTTACTTAAAATGATTATCTACAGGTTAATTATGTATAGTGATTTTCGCTTACGTCGTGTAACCTGTAGCTGTCGGAAAACACAGAATTTAGCAAGGAGTTTCACTTAGCGGTGGGACGTTACGCATACCTAATGAAGATGGGAGCATGAGTGATGTTGAAACCCGATTCTGCCGGCGCGGCTAAGCACCCGCCCGGTCCGCAAGACACTTTGTATTTACTTATTTTTTTTTTTTAGATTTTATCACAATATTTTTTCAACTTTATACAATATTGTTATGTATTTGTATTTTTTCAATTACAAATATACCTAACTATTGTTTTTACTTATTAAAGAAATGCTTGTTCTCACAACAGATTTTGTAGGTTTAATGATTCCTATGTATTTTTATGTTTAATACTTAATGATTTGTTTTTTTTTCTTTTTTTTTTTTGGAAATCCTCCGGGGTCGCGTGTGGTTAAAGGCGCAAGCAAGGTAGCCACGTCGAAGGAGAGGTGTGGCGCGGGGGTAGCGGTAGCAGCGGCGGCGCTCGGGCCCGCTCACTGTCGCACAGAACGGCTTTGTGGCAACACGCCCCAAGCCGACCTCCGACTCCGCGAACAGGCGCGCTCGTCGCGCCATGTAGTTATACCCAACAGTTAAAGAACAAGCTTCAAACTGTTTTCAACTATCACCAAAGTTGTTAAAAAATATTCCGGCGTCGGATCTGACTCCCAGTCGGCACAAACTTCTGGTGAGTACTTTACGATTTTTGGATCTCCGCGCGCCATTTTATTTCGGGACCGCCGTTACCTTACGCTGCAAGGTCCCTCGCGCCCTAAACGGCCCATTCACACCTCGCAGCTCCGCGAGCCCTCCGTGCTACAGATAAGTATCTAGTTAAGTTCAGTTGGTCTAGTTTCAGCAGAAGGCCAGCGGTTACACTATCTACCAAAAGCCAGAGTTTCGTCGTCGTAGTTCGTTTCGTTTTGCAGTGTTCGTTAAAAAAAGAACAAATAATTTTAGAAAAGGCTTTTGAGCGCCACAATTATAAAAAAAAAAAATAATTAAAAAATATTTCATTAACTTCTTCCAGTTTTCGAACGTGAGATCGTAGTATTATGTTTGAATTATATTTTTAAGAGCAACTGCTCTAAAATAATAGTTGTGGTAGAGATTAAATATTTTTTTTTATTTTATTGATTTACAGCAAACTCATTGAATTAATATTACGATGCCATTATATTATAGAAGATATTTGATATTAAAAGTTCATTAATCCCATCTTATAACCTTTTGCACGAGTAAGCCTTTGTTTTTTAAATCAGCAACTGGTACGAGCTCAGCTCAATTTGGTTGATGAAATGCATCTTTCATTGGCTTCAGCCAATTTTCACGCGGAATTTAAAATGTTTATTTTTATCTCTGGTCGGATTTGAAACGAAATTTTATTTTTATCTGTTTTTATTTTATTGTATTTTTGTAAGCCAGTAGCGTTTACTGGCTTACAAAAATACAAGTGAGAATATGAGTGAGTGTCTTAAACAGAATGTCATTCTTGTAATACAGCACAATAAACTATTCCAAGTATTAACAGAGCATGCGAAGCAGCTCATTACATTTATTTTCAAATATTTATTTTTAGAAATTATAATTATCTTTAAAAATAATTAAAACATCTCAAAACATTTTACTTAATATTAAGATTCAGTCTTAGTCCAGAATCGATTAGAGTAAACGATACAACCACAAGTCTGGCAGGTTGTTAAATTTTAGAGCCTTTACGGTAAGCTATAGAAAATTGCTCTCTGAGGTACCTACTTACACAAGAAAACTGTTCGAGTAATCCAGTATTTTTATTTTGTGGTACCTAGTTTCAGTCTGAGGCTATGTATCAATTATATACTTACTCGTTACTAATCTGGATTTATCGTCGGCTCAGCGGTGCACATAGACGCTTTGCGGGAGCGGGCAGGTCAAAGGATCGATTTCTGAGGGCGTTCGGGCCTCCATGGCTACCCTCGTTACCGTTCCTTTGAATGACCTTTTTAATTTTTTTAAGACTCTGTATCATATTATTTTCATTCAGCTATTCATATCAAGCTTCTTTTCGGGTAAATATGATAAAAAGCTCGCCCAATATCTTTGTGATGTTATATTTTTGAATAAACATTTCAAAATGGCTCTCACAAAAAGTATTACCTTTTAATAGCACATTAATATTAAATGCCCTTTATTTTTTTATAAAGAGCTTTTAACATATTAATAATAGCAAAAGCTTAACTGAAAATTTAAATTCAATCGTTTTGAGAAAAAAAGTTAGAATCCTTTGAGGTTTTTTTTTTAAATTTCGTTGTTAAACAAAGGGTAGATAAAAAGCTTATACTGAAAAAATGAACGAACACTAAAAGTTAAGAATAAGTAATGAGGCTTCTTATGGTTAATTGTGTGGAATATGATTCTTCGTTATTCTTTATTGAAAATAACTCTCAATTTATTCAAACGAAGTCTTGTTCTTAAATATTTCTTTAATATTATTTAAAATAAAGTTCAAATAAAATTGAAAACATACAAGTGCCGTCTAATCATTAAAAACAATGTGTAATTTCTATGTTGACTTTTACCATTATCAAAAAGCAACAGGAAGGTTCGAAATTTCGTACGATCAATGTCCGTAATAGGGTCGCTCCCGGTCTCATGGGACATAATACCGACATGGACAGAACTACACGTAATATAGACAACATTCAACAAGTTCTAAGAATTTGATCGACGGTTTAAGGAACCTTATAAGTGTAGAGTTGAAGATTGATTTCGCAAAGATGGTTTAAAATATTGGATCAGCTATTCTATTTTGTAATAATAGGATATATCATAACCCTATTCTCGATGCTGGTATAATGGTTTTTAATGGTTTCTAAAATTTAAAAAAATGTAGTTAATTCTTGAACAGAATAAAAATAAAGGATTTTAAAGTATGTGTTGTATGCTTTACTAGCATTTTTTCAAACCAAGGTGAGTTGTAGGTATAAATTTGACTTTGATATTCTATTGACTTGTTCAATCATTATAATTTGTACCGGAATATATATAAGTATATAAAAAACGGGATATATCTAATATTCATTATCAATAGTTTATTTAAATGCTTCTAAAGGTTTATCATAAATTATATGCTACTTATCGCTAAGTTAATAATTACAAAACAATCACTGTACGGTCATTTAATTATAGTACGTAAAAAAAATAACTAAAAAAGACATAATATAATTTTTATTTTAATTTTCAATGAATTGAAACATCTATACAATATTGATGTTGACTGTACCTCTTGGAATGACGTTAACGTTGCAACTGTTGCCGGCATCGTGTTTCCGCTCGTTTAATTTGCTTTGTGACGTATTATTGGCTTTCTCTTTTATACTGGAGGCCAGGTTATGATCCTGGAACTGAAATACTACTTACTATGACTAGAAGGGAACTCAAAGATTCCATAATGGAAATCTATCGTGTTTGGACTCATTAGAATTGTCTGGGTGAGTTCTTTGGCAATAAATAATGTCTAATGGGCCTACCACACCACCTTCTGCTTGCGCAAGTATCACGCATGAAAAACTGTACACGGACGGCATTACCACAAGGCACAGATATGCATGCGCAGGCCACATTCTTGTCGAAATCGTCGGTATGGAAACAACAATGTTACCCAGTGAAGAATTATTTCAACCACTATTTTTCAAGTGTTTTCTAAAAAAATAAAGGTAAAAATTGCGCAGGCAAAACTGTGGTGAACTTGTGCGTGTGGTAAGCCCATTAGCCTTTAGACAAAATTAGCCTGGTGGCCCAATGATTATGTCTCCGACTAATGTACTGTTTATATTTTCATTCATTTGGAATTTTTAACAAGATTTTACGCCAGTTCCATCGGCATAATAACGGAAAACTATGAGGTACCTGGCATGTCCTGTAAACAAAAGAAAAAAATTGAAGATGTCCAATCACAAGCTTCTATGTTTGTGAATGCACCCACGACACAGGAAAAAATCCTAGGGTAGGCCAGGTTCTTAAAAAAAATAAAACAAACTGAACGAAACAAAAAACCAAGCAGCTATCTACGAAAACGGATCAGGATTTGAATTGAGATAGAATACTAATTTCGGGGGTTAGAGACGCTGTAACGGATGGCCTACTTCAAATAAATAAAATCTCAGGTATGTTGTGTCATAAATTATATTAAAGCGATACAAGTTATTGTTTACTTGATTTTGTAAATCCATTAATTGTTGGTTCTAATAGTTTATTTTAAACCAACAAAACAATAATCATATTATTATCCATATTTCCCCAGTTGAAATAAGGCTAGTTTATTCAGCAGTTTTCGAGATGAATGTTGATTAAGTACCTACTAGTCCAAAATGCTCGCTTGTAGTGTGAATGGTAACCAAACGTTGTGAATTATTTTGGTCGCGTCATGACCGGGAGGTATCCCGTAGGAGCTCCCTGTTTTTTTCTTAAGCCATTGATACCGAAGGATGATTTTTTTTTTTTTTTTTTTTAATAGCCCGTTATGTCCCGGGGTCACGGTAATGAGATAAGTCCCGCAACCCCGGCAGGCTTTGGCCCTCTAGAGGGACAAGGATGACCGAAGGATGATAACATATTTTTTTTGGAATCGTATCAGAGGCCTTTTTTTATCGTGGTAAAATCGTCAAATGAGTCCTCCCACCCTACTGACAGACTTGTACTCTTAAAAATATTATTAATAAAAATATTAAATTTGTCATGGATTACATTGGGAACTTTTTTTGGAGCACATTGAGAATGACCCGACTAAAATCCACGGTGTCCTTCATTAGCCCTTTACTTTCCAGGGTCACGGTAATGGAATAAGTCCCGCGACCAGTATCAGAGTCCTTAGCATGTTTGCAGTTTTCAGCCAATTCTGCCCCATTGCTTCAGGGCAGGCTTTAAGTCTCCCCATACCTTTCCAACTCTTCCTGCATTTTGTTTTTTAATAATTCACAAATTTATCCACTATAAAAAATTTCAAAGATTATTTGCTAGATAATCTTAAATAATAACAACGGTATTTTCGTAAAACGGTCAGGTAGTTAAGCAATTAGGTACTAGACTATTTCATAGAAAACTAGGTCTCCGCCGTGTTCCACTTTATAACAATTATGATGAAAGTAAAGAAAATGTAGACTTGAAAGAAAATACAGCTGTTGTGTTGTTAGAGGGTGCTGATATTATGCATATTCTTACTATCGGTAAATGTAAGCGTCAGGAGTAAAAGTAACAAATGGTCACCCAAAGTTATGATTACTGTTTTTCTGAAGCAGTCACTAATAACAGTAATGAGCTGAAAATCGAGCCCACAAAAGTAACAAATAAGTTAAAAATTAAATCTTTATACTTTTGTCGGTTAGTGTTTTGTACATAGGTACCTTAGTAGGAACAGCTTTAAATACTCAGACAAATATGATGAAAATAAAAAAAAAAGTAAATTTGACAAGCCCTTGTTGTCATTTTCTTTCATAAATGAATTACAGACACTCATGTCCCGTAGAGGTCTTGTCTGTAATTTTTTAAGTGCCTTTTTCACAATTTTTTATTTATTTTAAGGACAACCAACAAAGCATACACCATAATACATGTTTAGGATAGATGACTGTTTAGATTTTATAGTGTAGCCTTAATTAAAGGCTGCCACGGCATGCATTGAACAAAGGAAGAATACAGTATCAAAAATAGTAATTTTTGCTTACAATTTAGGTTAGAACTAATTTAGATTTCTACGTAGAATTGTTATGCAAATGAAAAAAAATGAAGAAAGGTGAAAGAGAACAGTTAAATTATATATTTCACAAATGTGATAAGGCCTTATGTAAGGCAGACTTAAATTTTTTGTGTTTTTAAATGTTTTGTGTTTTTTTTTACTTTCATACACATGTCCTTATTTTTCGAAATAACGGAACCGATTGTAATTAACATCACACTTATAAGCAGAATAAATATGTAGGTTAAAAGTTATCGGAAAACATTTTCATACAGTAAACATAAACAAACCTTTCCGAAATAAATAAAAATGAATGTAAAAGTACACGTAACTGATAATAAATTGAATCGAAAAATAATGCAATAAAAATAAAGCTGATTCGTAAAAAAGCAACATTCGTAGCCAATCAGTCGTAATTTTTTTTTACAATAATATCTACTTCAATTCGTTCGACTAAAGAACTTCATTAAAAATATGACAAGTGCATAAAAGCAAACAGTTATTCTAATTGAAAGAATTTCATTTCGATATCTCTCCATTGTGCAATTTTGCAAATGTTACAGTTTTTATTTCAGTGTTTAAAATTTTGAGTGTTTTCTCGATCGCTCAATAACTCTCTCAGGAGAATATTTATTTCAGATAGGTTCGATGCCAAAATGTAATCACCTTTCATATTTTATACTTAGTGAAGCTCTGCATACAAGCTGTTAATAGTTCCTACCACGATAAAACTTCATAAACACTTAAGTTCATCAATATACTTAAGCAGAAATTTCAGAATATTTCAATATTATACTTAAGCTTTAACTTAAGTATATGTGAGAGTATTCTACATTTCAATTCAAACGTTTTACATAAGTGCATCGCAAAAAGTGAAACGGTCATACCAAGTCAGTCTGCCGCTGTCGACCGGCAGCGCCGAACGTCCTATGCAGGGAGAAACACATTTTTTTCATTCCAACGAAACACGATTTAACAAAACTTAAAATAACCACTTGATTTATGAATACACCTGAAAATTCAGTTAGAAGCGTCTAATTCCTGTTACTTATAACAAAAAAATGATGTTGTACCTTACTTGGCACTGGCATTCAACTGAAAACGTTTCCCTGTAAATTTCACTTTCTCTCGGGCGTACGAAAGTGAAATGTGGTTGTTGCCACAGTTCAGTTCAGTAACTAAATATTGTGTACATAGTTTAAAGTAAATATGCCATTAATTTTTGATACTCTCTCGGTCTATTATTAATTTACTTAGGTTCGAATGCTAAATTAGATCCCTACCTGTTGTCTTATATTTTTAAGCTTATCAGACGTTATAGCCCCTATGTACTCGATTTAGCAAAAAGCGCGCGAGCAAAGGAGATAGCGGGCGCAATAGCGGGTGAGATGGCGGGCGCGATAAGAGGGCGCTGCGGGGCGTGGTTAGGTAGCCACAGTGCATCGAAAATGGTTGTAACGTTTCCACAGAATTAAACACTAGACGTGATGCTAGGTATCTAGGTTGAAACCTTTGTTGAAACAATGATTTTAAACCGGATGATTTCACTTGTTTGATATTTCATACCTGTATAAGTATTCTTCAAACAGAAAGAGGATAGCTTTCAGCTATTTTATCATGAAACGGCGTGCTTAGTTCCTTTACATACGTACTTTATTGCCTCACGAATGTGCAGCCATTTCAGATACACATGAAAAAATAAACACCAAGGTTGAATAAAGCTGTTAACATAAAACCACAGCGATAATATTTATACAATACAGCGGGTTGAACAATCTATGTCATAATTACGGCGGGCGCGGTGTTGTCATTCCGACGAAGTGGTACAAAATAGCGGGTATAACATTTTACATCACCCTGTTAAGTAAACAACACAACAAACGTTGGCGGCCTTCTAAATTATTCTGTCACTCATTTGCCTATTAGAAACAGCCATTATTTAATGGCGCTGGATATACTATTACTAACAATTCGTAGAACTTGTTACTAATGAAAAATATTTGGAATTGTCTTTATGGAACTGTTTTTCTCTAGGTTATTGCGTATGTAATTTTGAATAGTCTAGCAAAAGTACAAGACCGGTCAGGTGCAGGTGTTTAAAAACATACCACCTTGAACTTATAAGCCTGGTACTTTTTCTGGTGAACACACACACCAAACTTTACACCCAGGTGAACCACGGGCAATAATAACTTCCCGTGGTACACCTAGCTAGTGAACCAGGCGGGTAGACCACGGGCAATAAACGGTATAATTATTTATAATTATGTAAATTGTACACCACAGACTATAGATGTTATTGCTTCTCCTTCTTCTTCAAAATCATCTAAAGGTTGTCTTGAACTGGATCTCTTTTTTACATATTGTTATTTGTCCTAATATACTTTAGCATAACAGTTTCGTCATAAGAATTTTAGGCATAATAATACTTTGCCATAATCGTCTTTTAGGCTTATTTGGTTTGGCATAACTTTTGTTTGCATAAAGTTAGAGACAATAATGTCGAATGAGAAGAAAATGGTCGACGTCAAGGGCGGAAACTGATCACTTTTCCAATTAGGATGCAAGAGAGAGCCACCTTGGCAGGTGGTATGGGACTTAAACATATAACGGATAGACTTGACTGGGACTAACCTAGCAGATAATATAAAAGAGCCCTGTCTGTATTATGCCTACACATTATGCTTTGTAAGCGTAAACATTAGTATGACTATTATTAGGATAAAAAAGTATGGCATGTTATATTATATCTTAAAATGTTATGCAAATGGATAGGGATTCAATTTTTTTTTATCAGTAAAAACAAAATACAGAATTTAAATTAATAATAGCATCCAAAAACCACAGAGGTTTAGACTTGTTTATCAAGAGTCTTTTACAATAGCTAACATATTACTAACAAAGATCACATTTATGACAAAGACAAAATACATTATTATTACAAATCATTCAATGATCGCTTTTATCGAAAAGGCCGCCCATTGTATCACCATCACTGTTTAATAAAAGATATTTTAATAATATGTAAATGCACGTTTATTATAATTTACCAAAACTCTGCCAACAACCCACAGATTATCTTGCATCCTTCCATAGACTATAAACTAACCCAACATTCCTCTCGTTAGTTAACAAATTTAATCACAATATCTTTTAGGCAGTTTTACAATTCGTCCAGATCTAGTTACATAATTATTGTCATTATTTTCAGTACCTTGATCACTGCTAATATTTGAATTGTCGTTTATAACATTAGATTCATCATTCAATTTAATAGAATCGGAACCACCACCTACATCTTCTACATTGGAGTCTAAATCAATTTGAGGGTTTTCTAATTGATTATTATTATTATTATGTACTAAGATATGTTGCCGATTGCGACGTAATATGTTACCATCCTGTTCTTTTATAAGATATGATCGAGGATATGATGATTTACTCACTACTTTACCTGGTGTCCAAATCTTATCTTCAGATTTTTTTTTGAACATTACATCTTGTCCTGGTAAAATATCCTTTAACTGTTTTGAATTTTTGTCATAATAGGATTTAATCTTTATTTTATTTAATTCATCTTTTGTTCTATCTCTTTCAAATAGCTTGGGACGAAGATAAGATTCTGATACAGGTATCTTACAATTAAGGTTTCTGTTAAACAATAAATTTGCAGGAGACGGATTCCCATCCTTGCAGCTATTTCTAAGATTAAGTAAGGCTATATGAGGATCAGAATTATCATAGAAGCATTTTTTCAAAATAGATTTAATAATTTTAACACTGGCCTCTGCAAGACCGTTTGACTGTGGATAATTTGGAGATGAAGTTATATGTTTAAAACCATAATTATCTGCAAATAATTTGAATTCTATGCTAGAAAACTGGGGTCCGTTATCGGATATAATTTCAATTGGTATGCCATGTCTCGCTAATATTGATTTGAAATGTTTTATTACTGTATTAGAGGATAAACTTTCTAGTTTAACAACCTCTATGTATTTACTGTAATAGTCAACAATTATCAAGTAATGTTGTTTATTAAATTCAAATATATCTGTTCCTAGTTTTAACCAAGGTAAATTTGGTATCTCATGAAATATTAGTGGTTCCTTACAGTTATTATTTCTGAAATTAGTACATACATGACAATTTTCACACTTGTCTTTTATCTGAGAAGACATACCAGGCCAAAACATTACACTTTTTGCTCTTCTTATACAATTATTTATACCAAAATGTCCTTCATGTACTATATCAATCATCATTTTTTGAAGTGCAAGAGGTATGATAATTTTATTATTTTTTAATAGAATACCATCAACAAAAAATATGTCATAACGAAAATTCCAAAATGGTTTCAATTTAATATCTATTTTATTTTTTGAATCTGGCCATCCATTTTGAATTTGTTCTATTAATTTACATAAGGTACTGTCTTCATTGGTTTTTAAAATTATCAACTCTCTTTTGTTTTGTGCAATAGGAAGACTGTCTAATGCTAACTGAACATGACAGACTATTTCTTTGTTTAATTCCTCATCAAATTTATCAAATCCACTATCTTTAATAGGTAAGTATGAACGACTTAAATAATCTGAAATAAACATTTTTTTACCAGGTACATATTTAACAATTAACTCATATCCTTGAACTTTTAACATCATTCTTTGAATTCTAGGAGGTACTTTATTTAGTGGTTTCTTGAATAAGTACTCTAAGGCAGAATGGTCGGTTTCTACAGTCACTGCTTTACCTAGTATGTATTTGTGAAATCGTGTACATCCAAAAACTATTGCGTACATTTCTCGTTCCACCTGAGCATAGCCTTTTTGGCATTCTGTTAAAGCTTTAGATGAATATGCCACAGGTTGACCATCTTGTAATAGGCATGCTCCAACACCTTCAGAACTACAATCTACAGAAATGGTAATTTTTTTATTTGTGTCAAATATTTTTAGTGTGGGAGCGTTAGTGATGGCATCTTTAAGTTTATTAAAAGCAATTTCATGAGATTGTTGCCACTGAAAAATTATATCCTTTTTAAGTAAGTCTCTAAGAGGTGCAGTGATTGTAGAATAGTTTTCAATGAATTTTGATAAATAGTTTGTCATGCCAAGAAAGCGTTCTAAATCTTTTTTGTCTTTAATTTGTTCAATGTCGGATATTGCTTTAACTTTTAATGGATCTGGTTTAACACCTTCATTACTAACAATAAGACCTAAAAACTTAACTTCCTTTTGCAAAAATTTTGACTTTTCTTTGTTGAACTTAATATTGAATTTTCTAGCTATTTCAAAAACTTTTATTAAACGTACATAGTGATCCTCTATACAATTCGAATGGATTATTAAATCATCACAGTAGAATTCAACACCTTCAATGTTATTGAATGCTTCTTCCATTCTTTCTTGAAACGCTTCAGTAGAGACTGAAAGTCCAAATGGTAAACGTTTGTATCGATAATTACCAAAAGGTGTTGAAAATGTACACAATTTTGAACTTTCAGAATCTAATAAAACCGTCCAAAATCCACTATTACAATCTAATTTAGTGAAATATTTATTATTGGATAATTTATCTACAATATCTTCAACAGTAGGAAGCTGTTTATGTTGTCTAATAATAAACTGATTGAGATACCTGGGATCTATGCAGACACGAATTTTGTTGTTGGATTTCTTAGTGATCACTACAGAGTTGACCCACTCCACTGGTTCTTCAACTTTCTCTATGATGCCTAGTTCAACCATCCTTTGAAGCTCTTTCCTCAAAGGCTCTCTAATGGATATTGGAACTCGACGGGGTGGATCGGCTCTGGGGATTGCATTAGGCTGCAATTTAATGTTAAAAGGTTTTTCAAAACATCCAATACCATTAAACAAATCTGAATATTCATTTATGATATCATTTACATTCTTTATATCATATGACACCTGAGCTACATAATTTCTAGTGACAAGGTTTAATTTTTTACATGTCCTCAAACCTAAAATAGTAGGGCATTCTCCATCAATGATTACAAACTCAATATTATCACATTTTCCATTAGCTAAATAACATTTGATTGTACAAACGCCTAGAACAGATATGTTTTTATTGTCAAGTGTTATAAGATTAATCCTTCTTTTTGTGATGAACTTAGGGTTTAAACCCAGCTGCCTGTAAACAAAAATTGCCATGCAGTTGACTTGCGCTCCTGTGTCTAATTTAACTTTAATATTATTATTGTTAATATAAAACTGTTCTAACCACTCACTTTCATTGTCCTTTATCACCGATCCTACAAAGAATGTTTCTTCTTCTTCTTCATCCCTGGTATTAACATTGGCAAGTTGTTTGGTCCTGCACACTTTCGCAAAATGGCCACCCCACACCTGACACCATGTTTAATAAAAGATATTTTAATAATATGTAAATGCACGTTTATTATAATTTACCAAAACTCTGCCAACAACCCACAGATTATCTTGCATCCTTCCATAGACTATAAACTAACCCAACAATCACAAGTTCTAATTCATAATATTTGTGTGATATACATAATAAAGAGTATTCCTGTAATTATTCCTTTGATCTATTCTACCTTATAACTTTTATTAATAAAACGTAACGAAATAAAAACGTGGGAAAATAGAGAAAATGTTTAATAATATAAGTCATTTAACTCTTCCTCTTATTCGTCAGAATTTAAATAAAGATTCCACTGAATGAACCATTTCTTAATGTAAATGTACATAATCAAATTGTTAATTTCAATGCAAATTTTTGAAGTTGTCTTTCATTTTTATTGTCTTACCTCTCACTGGGATTTTATTAGAAATTCTTGACAGAACACAGATAACCAATTAGTTTTTGAATATGAGGATTTTAAGTACATAAGAACAATGCAACATCTGATGGTGTGTTCCGGCGAACAAAGCGTAACGTAAGCTCCGCTGACGTATTGTACAGGCTGCATCTAAAGTATTGTTAGCTGATATTCTATCACAAAAGCATGGATTTCCAAGCAAGCAACTGTAATGGAAACCAAATTTTCAGGAAAAGTGAAAAAGAAAACAAGGTTCCGTATGACTCGATATGCATAAGTAACTTAGTTTTCAAATGTGAATGATTCTTCAAGGCTTACGATTTCAGTTTCAAAGACTAAAGCCTCCTGCAGACACACGCGATTAATCGCGCGGGGCGACATGTCGCGGTCCATTCGCAGTATTTTTAGAGTGGAAATTAGCTTGGCTCGTTGTCGCAGCGCGATTAATCGCGTGTGTCTGCAGGAGGCTTTATTGCATTCTGTACTGGATCGTTGAAAATTAAATATGTACTATTAAAGATTGAATTGCGTTAATAAATAAATAATAATATAAATAAATAAATATTCCACAACTATCACACAACGCAATTTTTATTGAACGCAATTAAGATCGAATTTCTTAACCTTCTTACGGTAAGGGACAGAATGACCTATCTCGACCGTAAAAACAAAAAAAAGTCAGTTAAAGATGCTACTGTATTAAAATTTCATTGAATTTTGAGCCTCACTGAAAAAAAGAACAATAAGTTAGCCTCCAGTAATACACAAGCGTCTAATAAAAATTCTAAGTAGTGAATTAAGTATTAATGCTATTCTCACGCCAGGTAAACGTGCATGCGTTTCACAGTATGGAGTAATCAGAAGAGCTTGAGTAGGCTGGGTTAAACGACCACTTGTGGAGCCTCTTTCACCACGTCTCGTTGAGCCTTTAATATGACACGACACTCTAAGCTTGTGTTCCGTCACAAAGATCTTTCAACGTGATTAAAATATTAGGACACGGGTTTTTAACTTGCTAAAATATTTTTGTTTATTTTAGGGGCCGTTCAAGTATTACGTAAGCAGATTTATTACAATTATTTATCCCCCCCGTACCCCTTGTCAGCAAAAGTAGGCAAAGCTCTTACCCTTCCCTCCATGCTTACGTAAACTTTTTTCAATTAATGTATGGTTTTTTAAATATTATAACGTTATAATTTTAAAAATAAGAAAATAGATTTAGGATAGAGATTAGATTGTATTCAACCACATGTGATTCAACATAGAGTATTTGTGCATTATTTGCGGGAATCCCCAAAAAAGCGTTTCGTTTTCAAGCAGTATGAGGGTTGCCATTCGTGTCAAAAAGTAAATAACTACCGATGATGACGTAATCATCATCTAGACTCCCTTACCCCCCATGTCATTCAAAATAAGCAAAGTAATGACCCCCCCGCCCCCCCCCCCATAGTGCTTACGTAATACTTTAAGGGCCCAAAATCTAATATATAAAATTCTCGTGTCACAGTTTTCGTTGCCATACTCCTCCGAAACGGCTTGACCGATTTTGATGAAATTTTTTGTGCTTATCCGGTATCTATGAGAATCGGCCAACATCTATTTTTCATCCCCCTAAATGTTAGGGGTAGTCCACCCCTAAATTTTTTTATTATTATTTATATGGCAAAACAACGTTTGCCGGGTCAGCTAGTATTTTATATAAATACTTGACATTGTTTCCCGAAGTGTGTCAAGAGTAATTTACGTATAACATGAAATTTTCATAACATAAGCATTTTCTTTCTATTATCAGACTCCCTATTATTTCTAGCGACAGGGAGTGATGCCAATATACCTTTTTAATATGAACGATATATTTTTACGTTCATTTACATAAATAATAGGTACCTAGCTTATAAAGAAAGAATTCCAAAAGTTATTGCGGTCCGAGTTAATATTATAAAGAACAAAGAAGAATAGTCTAGAATATAATCCTTACTGGGATCTTACCGATTGCTATAAATTCTGATACTTATATAAAATTTATCTTTAATGAAAACGATTTAAGAGTCAGGGTTATTCGAGAGGTTTCAACGAGTAACCAACTGAGAAGTCTGGTCACTCGGCGCAGTGACTGAACGACTGATTGCTGTGCTGCTTATCGTGGGTTCGATTCCCACACGGAACAAATAATTGTCTGGGTATAGCTGTTTGTGAAGTTTGTGAGTTTAAACGTGTCCACTATAAAGGAGTAATTCCTAGTGATAGGCAACGTTTAATAAAACTAGTGCGCGATATTTACCTAAGTATATTTATTTGAGACGGAGTGGGAAGCGGTCGCCTCCTTCTGCGAAGCAGTCATGCTCGCGAAGGAGGAGGCGGGCCGCGTGAGGGAGAGGACAATGTCCTCCCTCCACCCCACCCGCGGTGGTGGACGCCCACGGCGACGGACGTCGCAAGACGATCTCCGGCCACCGTAGGCGCGGGCATGCGGGCGGCGAGTAAAGGGCAACTCGCTGCCCTCAAAGAGCGTCAGCATAATGACGGGGCCTCCCTCTAGAGGGCCGAAGCCTGCCGGGGTCGCGGGACTTATCTCATTTCCGTGACCCCGGAACATAAAGGGCTATTGAAGGACACCGTGGATTTTAGTCAGTACAAGTCTGACAGTCCCTCCCGCCCTGCCCGGGGTGGGAGGACTCATTTGATGATTTTACCACGCTAAAAAATAAAAAAGTATATTTATTTTATAGGAGTTTGTTCCTGACTCAGTATAGGTCAGAAGTCTTAATCGCAAAATGTATTAAAAGTCTGGCAAAACTTTATTTCTCAGAATTGTCCAAAAGCCAGGGAAAATTGATACACTTTTTTACACAGGGCATTAGGTAGATCGATGCCCAATCTCTTTTTTTATTGTATTCAGTTCATTAATCTAGAATCCCCCCATCGCAATGTTTAACTAGTTATCAAAGAAAAAAACCGGCCTAGTGCGAGTTGGACTCGCGTGAAGAGGGTTCCGTACGATTTATTTTTTGCCTACCTATAATTTTAACCGCAAATAATAGATTAATTGAAATTTACGAATAATTGATTATTGGTACGCACAATATTGAGTGGTTTACCATGTTATTTTAATATCATGGACTTCTTATAGGTTTTCCTATACTTAATAAATTTTAGGTTCAGTATAGTTTCGGAGATAAGGCCCCGGGAATGGTCAATTATCGTCAATTTTCTTGAATAACTTGGAAACTATTTATTTTAAAATTACAAAAAAATACATTTAAGATCTTCTCAACAAGACCTTTCATTTGATATGTCGGACGATGCAGTTTCAAATTTTGTTTTTCATTTTCCCCTTTCCCCCCAAATATTACCTCCCATATACAGATTTCATCCATTCACGTCACACCTCTGTGCTTGGGTCACAGGAATTGATACGTGTACCAAATTTCAACTTAATCGGTCTAGTAGATTCGGAGATAATTGACTGCAAGCGACAGACAGACAGACACACGAGTACAACACAATGTATGGAACAGCAAATTCCGTAATAATTCAATGGTATAATCATAATTATGCTGAAGTTAGTTTCCTTCGATGTTCCTCCCACCAGGTAGAGAGATTAGGTTCAAAGGGGATTGGACGGGCAAAAGTGAATGACCCAACGAAACGCCCCTCATCCCTTTCGTGTTAGGTCCTAAAAACCCTGCAGACAGAAAATATGCGAATATAAATTATGAGTTTTAATTTTATGCGACCCAATATACAAACGACCCGACGGATCCCAACATAGCTACTTTTATAATATTCGTGGGTTTATCACAATGTTCAATTGAAACTTTAATAATGGCATGAATGGATGGGAAGGTTCTTAAAGGGTCTGGGATGATCGATAACGAAGATTCCATGTTAAATATTCCATCAACTTTAGGAAAAATTGTGTCAACACAGCCACAAATACCGCAAAAATTACAGTTACGTTAGTGTTACAATAAAAGTGTTAGCCGAATATTAAAATTTTACAAGGGAATATACAATAACAAGTAGGCAAATAATGACATAATTGGGTCATATTGATTATTTGTACTCATTAATATAATGAATAAATTCTTGCCGCAGACTTAATTGAACGTCTAATTTTAAGTATTCCCTTATTTATAAACGAAAATATGTTTGAGACGGGTCGCTTTGTATTTAATTAAATTATCAACTTTATTTTGTAGAAACTTTTCTTATTCTTTAGACGATATATTTATCAAAGGAGTCCACTTCAATTAGAATTCAATTACGGTTATTGCTAGGAGTACCAGACGAGTATAAGTATGTGAAATGTTTAGTCTAGTAGTGTGATTAAATAAAATAAGGGTGGGGTCGAATTAAATAGTTACCTGCGCTGCAGTTATTACATAATTATTTAATTACTTATATGTAAAATAGTGGATTAAATTAATTGAAAAAGACGCGGCAGAATGGAGCTCAAACAGAATAGTAGTCCTTTTTTTTTTTTTGCGTGGTAAAATTATCAAATGAGTCCTCCCACCCCGGGCAGGGCGGGAGGGACTGTCAGACTTGTACTGACTAAAATCCACGGTTTCCTTCAATAGCCCTTTATGTTCCGGGGTCATGGTAATGAGATAAGTCCCGCGACCAGAATAGTAGTCCTTTGACTACAGGTTACTCTATATCAGAAAATCTATTAGAAGTCCATGATCTTAAAATAAAAACCCTTCATTGTGTGTGGGCCGATACGCACTGGACCAGTATATTCTTGCATCACTCTCCAAGTTCCTGTGCCAGCCTTATCATAGTTTTCCCCAAATAACAACAAAGTCTGCCCATCTCGCCACCAACTGCCGATTTCCTAGCTCGTAATCGTCGCTCGTCGTTCAAATATTCCAACAATAATTTTCGTAAACTTAAAAGCACGATCTATTGATTGCTTTTTTAAATTAAAATAACACGGCTCGAACGACACGAAAAGAAACACGCCGTCTGATCTATGAGTGGCAATAGGAACAACTGCCGGCTATATTTGGTTACAAAGAACGTGCGACACTACTATTTTCTTTAGTTGTTATTGATCCTCGTAAGCGATTTTTATGCAAGCATTTCATTTGCACGTTTTTTTTTTTATCGTGGTAAAATCATCAAATGAGTCCTCCCACCCAGGGCAGAGCGGGAGGGACTGCACTCGTACTGGCTAATAAAATCCACGATGTCCTTCAATAGCCCTTTACGTTCCAAGGTCACGGTAATGTGATAAGTCCCGCGACCCCGGCAGGCTTTGGCCCTCTAAAAGGGGGCCCCGTTATAATGCTGACACTCTTTGAGTAAAAAAAATATGTAGGCATATAAAAGAAAATTTAAAATGTTTTTCTGATCTTTTCACAAACTGAAGAAGCCAGAAATATTCTGTCACGTATAAATAAATTGAGGCAACCCCAGTAACTTACAATAGTAGGCGTGTATCGGAGCTTAGGAGTCGAATTATGACATTTTAAATTATTTTTGTAGATTTCGAAAATTCACATTCATTGGAAACTAATTTATCCCTCAGTGTCGTGTCTCAAACGATTTCAAGCATGAAGCAAGCGAAGTTACGGGAAAAAGGTAGTCGTGCAAATATTTTATAAAAGTTGTATGATGCAAATTATCAGCAAAAGCAATCTTGGACAGACCTATACTTTTGTTTTTATAATTTTTTAAATTGTGTTAAACACTGGTCGGAGATCGCAAAAAAAGACAAATGAATTCATTTTAATTATCCCTCCATATTGTTGACCAAACAAATCATTTTGGCCGTTTTGTGTTGTACAAACAATCACTTAATAATGAAGACTGTTTAAAAAAGGATCCCTACAGTAAACAATACACTGCGCCGCGCCGTTTATGTCGAACGCAGGCGACCGTTTTCACTTCTATGCTTGTCTCTGGCATACCACAGACAAAAATCGGGATTGGCCGGATAGGGTTGCTCCTTTTGTTGTTGATCCATTTTATTGGGACCTGTAATTGGCACGTGTTTGTAGAAGTAATGTGTTTTCTATTTTTATTGAACTTTTTTTTTTATATCCTTGTCATATTACAAATGTGAAAGTAACGAAACAAGCGAATAAAAAAAAAATTAATTGTGTTCACAAGGATAATGCAGTATGTAACTGAGTTAGTACAACAATAAAACAATGTTTTTTCATTTGATTTATTTTATATTCGTTTATTTTAACCACTCCTTTCTATTGTCGGGAGAAGTGGTGGACATGCACGTTTGTAGAAAAAGTAATTGTTTTGTAGACTATATTTAAAACGTGCACTTTAATCGTATGCTTTGAGTTACAAAAAAAAATATATGTGTATAAGAAACTAAGTCTGATTATAATCTCAAAGAAATGAATGAAGCATAAATTGTAATAAAAAAAACTTAAACTTTGTTATTGGATATCATTCTTTCTGAACATAATAATCTTAATTACAAAGAAAACCGCATCAAATCATCTTAGAAGAACGATTTCTGTTTTACTTACCATGATTAGTTTTACAGAAGCAAAGGTTTTTCACCTCTCGAGATCTCACATAATTGTCTTCTACTCAGTCCGTGACCCTAATGTAGATACAGTAATGTTTGACGTCAGATGTACCAGCTGTCACTTGACGTGCGCTGAACGATTCGCCGCCACAACGATTCATTCCTGGACGGTTCGACGACAGAACCTTTCCACGACGAACGTTTCGCCGACAGAACGATTAAGTCTTGTGTTTCATGAAGTATTGTATAAATGAAGTCAATAGAAATAGAAAAGAAGACGGTGCCCCTGATGTCGGATTTAGTTACTAGTTTATAATGTCAAACCATGTCTTTGTCGACGAATCGTTCGTCGGTGAAAGATTTTGTCGTCGAATCGCCTATGAATGAATCGTTGTGTCGGCGAATCGTTCAGCGGAGAAACGTTCGTCGGAGTTATGTTTCAGAGTGACGTGCTTTGCATTCGTCTGTAACATAAGGACATCCAGCTTGATTGAAACTGTCTGCCATGACATCGCTCTCAACTTAGCCAGGGGACATGAGATTATAACAAGTTGATTAAATGTCCAATGCGGACACGGCTCAGCCTCTTATAAGTTGACAGGCCTGTTGGTCTAGTGGTTAGTGACCCTGACTGCTATGCCGGAGGTCGTGGGTTCGATTCCCACCCAGGACAAATGTTTGTGTGATGAGCACGATCATTTGTTCTGTGTCTGGGTGTAATTTATCTATAATATGTATGTATTTAGAAATATATAAGTATGTTTATCAGTTGTCTAGTACCCATAACACAAGCTCTGCTTAGCTTGGGACTAGATGGCGTTGTGTGATAGTTGTGGAATATTATTATTTATTTATTATTATTATTATTTATTATAAGTGCCTTTGGATTGATAAATTATTCTTAACTTGTAGAAACCCTGATTATGATTGTTCTTAATATTGTAATTAGTTTATTTCCTGCGAGGCCAGTTTCAGTTAAAAGAAACCTACTTAAAAAAATCATAAGGGTCATGAAATTAAAACAAAAAAAAGGCCTCATATTAAGTTTAATAAATTGACTTTTTAAATAAAAATCGGTCATCAAATTAGTTCTGTCCGAGTCATACTGACTAAAAATCACCCTGTTCCTTAACATGCCCTTTGCGTTCCAGTGCCTCGTTATCTTACTGTGATAGTCCCTCGACCCCGGAGAGCGTATAAGTTGCAGCATTATAAGCTGATTTTATAATTACTTACTAGTTAGAATTATCGACAACAGTCACAGAGCTATAAAATCAACTCTGATTAACTTGTTAACTCATTTATTGCCTTTGACTAACTCGTTTACACCCGCGACAGTAAAAAATACTACCGTTTTATTTAAAAGTCGCTTACCAACTTAAACTGTTATTAAAAAAGCAAACGATGAACGGTATATAACGCGATCATTCTTACTGGAAAGGTCCTTTGCTGCCAGCTTTCCAAGTTATTTCAATAAAACAATTTGGTAGCTCCGGAAAACGGTCGGCTGCCCGCAGCAAATTGTATGACTAGGAAAAGTACTCCAGCTGGCCTTTTATAGCCCCAAGTGAGCCAAACTGAGGGACGTTAAGGCTCCACCGTCTTTATTTGAATCTTGTATTGTCAAAGAATAAGAATATTATGTTGTTTTGATTTTCGTGATAATACGAAAATAATAGCTATTGGGTCGCCCTTGTTATAAGGGACTTCGATATGTGGGTGAACTATATTTAGGAACACATTTGCTTAATCCTTTGAGGATTACAGGCGTAATATCTTATGTTATGTTAACTGAAATTCAAGTACCTAGGTATTTATATATTGTTCCTACAATCAATTAATCGAAGACAAGTGTCAACCAAACCGCACTGGGCAGAGAATTGCAGCTGCCTTCCTCAATGTGTGAACGATATTGGCTGTTAATAACAATATTTGATTGTCATGTTTTACATTCGTATGATCTCAGTAGCCTGGTGGGAGGAGCTCTTGGAAAAATAATTACAGCCGCATAGGCCGATCTTTCGGGTTAAGCCGCGCTTGCCGAGGTTGGTCTGTGGATGGATGACCATCTGTCATAGCGAGTTTCCTCAGTGTTTTGGAAAGCACGTAAAGTCGTTGCTCCCGGCATCATTTGTACATCTTTGACAGTCGTTACTATTAGTCAGAAGCTCTAATAGACAACCAATCTTACTATGGGGCATCGTATTACCCAGTTACTGGGTTGTGGAGGTCCGATGGGCAGTCGCTCTATGTAAAATACTGATATTCAGCTGCATCTGTTTCGACTGGAAACCGACCCCGATATAGTTGGGAAAAAGGCTCAGCAGATGAGTCAATGTTAGTGGCCTGGTTGTCATCCAGTCTTATCAAGCACCGTATTATCCAGTAAGAACTGGGTTGAGAAAATGAGATGGGAATCATCATCATCAGCCTTTAATATTCTCACTGTTGGAAAACAGACCTCTACTCTGTGAGAGGGAGTGGGTCATAACTCATAATCCAAAACGAGGTAGATGTCACATATTTCTTCGTATTTGTGGTTGTAGGACATGTCAATTTTCATACGATGTTTTCCTCACCATTTTTATCGAATCCGAAATGAGGAGATCCGTAAACGAACTAAAGTCACCGATATAGCCCACCGGATTAGCAAGCTGAAGTGGCAATGGGCAGGCTATATTGCTCGCAGAGCAGATGGCCGATGGGGTCGAAAAGTGCTAGAGTGGAGACCGCGGACTAGCAAGCGCTGCGTAGGACGTCCACCAACGAGATGGACAGACGACCTTATAAAGGTCGCCGGAAGGCGCTGGATGCAGGTCGCTTCCAACCGGTATATGTGGAGATCTAAAGGGGAGGCCTATGTTCAGCAGTGGACGTCCTATGGCTGAGATGATGATGATGATGATTTTGAGAACAGTGGTGAAGAAATAAATAACACAAAGTAATGCGCCTGGCTGGGTTCAGACCCACGACACTGATACCACTGGGCCACCAATGCTCTTCAGGTAGCAATCGCTCCAGATAAAATATTTATATTCAGCTGCATGATTAATTTCGTGCAAGATTCAAGACAGGTAAATTCATTCTCCGGGACACGTCGAGCTTCATTGTCTTGGCCTTTTCTGGTGGTTGCCACTGTTGATTCTGGCTCTCAGGAGTTGCAGTGGTTTGGGAATAGTGTGGTGGGTTTGTCCCAAAAAAAAAAAAATCTGGTAGCCGTGTTCAACATAGTTGTGTAAAAGCTAGGATGAGGACAAGTCTAAAATTAGGTAGAAAATGAGAAAATTACTCTTAACTACTTATAAAATTAAAATTCATTTATTCACTGACCGAGATACTTAAGCCAAGTAAGAACTCCTTTGATGTAAGAAACAAGGAAGGATTTTTGAAGATTAATTCTCTAAAGAGGTTTAAAGTTGGCATGGAACTTGGCCATTTTACCAATAGGTAATCCCGCAGAGACAAAATTAAATGAGCAAAGGATTCATCTAAAATTAATAGTTTCAGTGTTTGTACGAGTTTATTAGCGATTCTCGAAATGTTTATGTGTATTTTTTGTTTGGGGTGGTAAAATCATTAAATGAGTTATCCTGCCCTACTACTGACTAAAATCCACGGTGTTCTTTCAATTGCCATTTATGTTTCACGGTCACGATTCCCTGTTGAGACAGTCCCGCGACAAATGTACATATACACATATATAAAAAGTTTGCGATCACTTTGAAAAATTGATTTGATTTTTTTTGTTGCGGTTTATTTTTATTATGATTTATTCTTCTTTATAGATTATTATTACAGGGTCTTAATTTCTAAAGAAAACACAAAACAAAGATTTTTTCTTGATAAAGTTCTAGAGATCTAAGATTTTTGCTTGATTAAAAAAAGGGTATCAGCTTATGTTTTGGATCAGAATTTTTTAAAAGTGTGTATGTATAATTGTACATGCCATTTAATTCCTAAAAAAATCTGGTTTTCAGTCACCATGAACCAATATAACATCTTGTTCACGACGACATATTTCCGAGGAATGAAACCTCTCCTGTGTAACCTTAAAACCATGTTAACGCACCAAAATTACAATATCGATTATGAAACTTGAAATAGAAGGAAGTAGGTCATTGTATCTAAACCAACTTGTCACGAATTTCACGAGCTTTATGTAGATCTAGTGACTCAGCAAAATTCAATTTTCCTGATGACATTGATTCACTTGTTGAGCGCCTTGCGGGGTGTGAGGCGAGTAGCGGGGGGAGGGGAGGGGGACTCGCCTACTTGTACGTATAACGTACGGCTTGGGAGCGTATTATTCCTTAGTTAGGATGGATGGATAAACATGTATTGTAACGGCCAGATCCGTCCTCGGCTAATACGATCGTCTACAATTAGATAGAACTACTGAATATTAAGCTAGATAGGTGTTTTTCGTGTTGTGGGTTGTTACAGTTGAATTTGTAATTGGAATTAATAGATACAAACAAAAACATTTTTTTGGTAACAGGTTTATATTGGTTATAAAATTTAAAAAAAATGAATCTAAAAGTAACGAAAATTACGTAATTTCTTTTTTTGTACGATTTAATTTAAAATAATATTTATGACTTTGTTAATGTGATTTCCACTTAATAATTGTTTATTTAAGAGCGTCTAAGTATAAGAAAAGCGAGCATGAAATGATATTCTTAGGCGATTCTCACACTACCCCGCATGATGCAGCGTAGCGCGTGGATGCGTGTTCTTCCGTTGCTTGTAAGTATCTCCGTTTGTATGGAAAACACGCACAGTCTAACACACAGAAAATGCATCCACGCGCGTTCATGCGGATCACGCGCATACACGCGGAGAAACATGCACCCCCGCGCGTAGGTGCGGCGCGAGACGCAAGGTATGGCACACCGAATCCCGCAGTGCCGCGCGTGATTTTGAATGGGCGTGACGTGTGTTTGTGTGTGACCACAGAGAACGGCGAATAAATGAGAGCCGCCGTGCGTGAATCTACAAAACGCACCTACGCGCGTAAGTGCGCAAAAAACCCGCACGATGATGCAGATCTGCACTCCCGCAGGAACGCGCGTAGGTGCGTCGACACGCAATATGCAGCATGATGCGGGGCAGTGTGAAAATCGCCTAAGTTGAAACACATAGACGTAGCTCGCTACGAACAAAAGTGTAGCTCTACGTGTGCTACGGCGTAGCCCTCTGCTACGCTGGCGTAGCCCTCTGCTACGCTGGCGTAGCCTGAACGCCTTCAAGTTGTTTAATAGTGCAGAAAACTTTATGTGATCGCTCTAAGCACAACAATTACTTTCAAGCGGAAATTAAAGGCGTCTTTTATTTACTAGCACTCCGCCCGCAACTTCTTTCGCGCGAATTTCGAACTTATACTCTGTGAATTTCTACTCCTGGCCATCCTCTTTATTGGATACTAGCAGCCCGTCCCGTCCCTTCGCATGGGTATTAAACAAACATTTAAAAAGTTATAAATTTTTAGTTCACCGGGGATATTGTAGCTTCCCAACAGTGAAAGAATTTTTCAAATCGGTCAAGTAGTTTAAATCTCTTCTCAATGGTGAAACCAGCATGAAAATCGGTGCTGTAGTTTTTGAGTTTATCGCGAACAGGAACTCATACCAGCCTTTGTAGAACTTATGCTAGCCTAGTAGTTTTGTAGAACTTATGCTAACCTAGTAGTTTTGTAGAACACATGCCAGCCTAGCACTTTTGTAGAACTCATGCTAGCCTAGTACTTTTGTAGAACTCATGTCAGCCTATTAGTTTTGACTGACTTAAATCCATGGTGTCCCTCAATAGCCCTTGCTATTGAGGGACAACATGGATTTAAGTCAGTTCGAATATGACAGTCCCTCCCTCTCTGCCCTGGGTAGGAGGACTCAATTGATATTTTACCACGATAAAAAAGACCTCATGTCAGCCTAGTACTTTTGTAAAACTCATGCTAGCCTAGTAGTTTTGTAGGACTCATGCCAAACCGATTTTTTCACACCTTGGGTTACATTATTGGAGTTACGGGTCCCTAACTTTTTTGCAAATTTTGTATAGCCTGTGTTCACGGGGATAATATAGCTTCCCAACTGTGAAAGAATTTTTCAAATAGGTCAAGTAGTTTCAGAGTCTATTCAATCCAAACAAACAAATAATCAAATCTCTCCATTTTATAATATTAGTGTAGATTTTTGGAACGAAAATTTATTACTTCTAGCATTTCTAGTAACGGAGTTTCGTACAAACTATCAACCCCAAAACAAAGGGGTCGAATGTCGCAAAATGCCGTCATAATGAGCACTTGCGTCCTAAAAAGAACCTCCATACAAAATTTGAAACTTCTAGCACTTATTGTTTCTAAGATTTCGTGATGAGCGAATGAGTGTGTGACCTTTCGCTTTTATACATAATTATATAGAACAAGATATTTTATAGTGAGAAGCAAATAAATGGATAAAAATTTTTTCTTCGATATAAATCACACAACGGACATAGGGTACCTTTTTTAGAAGTGCTGTTCCCAAAGATAACAACAGTAAGAATCTTATGATTATAAATGGCACCACTAAAACCTGTTTCTTTTTAACTAAATTAAAAAAGCTAAAGCTAGTCGTCCTGACGTGCAATAGTTAATTTCCAATCGTCAGATTTGGCCATTTTATAAGTAAAAATAACAGCAAGATCACTGAAGATTCGCCAAAATTTTCAACACAAGTGTGTTTATTGATTTTGCGACATGGTACCGTTCGCGGAGGCCCGGAGATTCGGGTCCTGGGATTGGGACCCCGCCCTCTACCTCCTGGCTCTAATCGATGGGTTAAAGCGATACAAATTACGAAAACGAATTATTTTACACTTCATTAGGTAAGTGTAGGTTAAGGTGCGTTATAGACATTTAGAAATATTTTGCTTTCTCACATACTCGTACTTAAAGAGGTTTTTACACGTCTGCTCGAAAAAGTAGTGTTTTTATCATTCCTAAGTAGCCATCAAATCAAAATAGCTTTATTAATTCCATGCACAAGATTTACAATTAGAAAATTAAATTAAAATTAAAAATAATCAACTAAGGATAATCACATACTTAAAGAAATAATCACAAATTCTAGCCTAAAAAAATTAATTAATTAAAAATAAATAAATTAAAATAATCAGTGAATTGTGACATTTAAGAAGAATTAATAGTAATAATAAAATTCATTTCTACAAGCTTAAGATAATATAATAATAAATAATTTAATAGGTATTATAAGTCAAACAATAACAACATTGATTTATTATTACTTTTTAACTGATTATTAGGGACACGATATCGCAACCATAAGTAGCGATATCGATATAGTATCGGTATCGAAACAAAAGTATCAAATTAGTAATGGCATCGAAACGAAAGTATCGATATGAGTAAGTATCGAATGAATTTGGAGTTTCCCTACTACTTTTTTTTTAGCTTTGTAATGGTAGCCATCAAATGAGTCCTCCCACCCAGGGCAGGACGGGAGGGACTGTCAGACTTGAACTGACTAAAATCCACGGTGTCCTTCAATAGCCCTTTACGTTCCAGGGTCATGGTAATTTGATAAGTCCCGCGACCCCGGCAGGCTTTGGCCCTCTAAAGGGGGGCCCCGTCATCATGCTGACGCTCTTTGAGGCGCGCGTGGAACACAACACGCCGTCGACCCGGGCATGGTCCATGGTCGCACAGCGAGTCGCCCATTACTCGCCGCACGCATGCCCTCGCCATAGTTTCTCTACTACTTTAAATTAATTCACAGCCACATGATCCACAACAGAGATGCGCAGATCAAGAAAGTGACTTGTTGTAATTTATTAATGGACCATAATTAAAATAAAATAACAAACAATTTAGATAGGTACAAAAAAAGGTTTGATAGGTACAAAAATCAAAAGCTATATGCAGCTATCTTACTCATATCTGACAGTACACTGAACACGAGAGTGAGTGAAACAAAAACACCGCACAGTTCTTATTATTTTCGAATGAGTCACGAGTTAAAATGTCAAGTGGTTCTACGTGGTTGTAATAATGCTACTAAATTAAAAGTATGTACTGCGCGATGATCTTTTTCGTAAAGTCAGACCAACTGAAAATGGTATACGTCTTATGCCGACCATACACGGTACCAGTATACTTGTGCAAATCTAGACTTGCACAAACACAGGACAGTGACTATGTTAGAAGTACAAGTATACTGTAACTTGTGTGGCCGGCATTAGTGTGGACGGTTTAGTGAATTTGTGTGTGTGTTGAACATCACTTTTACAACATACGCATATAGAAACTATTGGCAACGTCATGAATCACGAATGTTGAGATGTATAATTACGCCTTCACAATGCGCAGAGACAAAAACAGTCTGTTGCTATTTTAGTTAAAGGTTTCTATTGTTTTAGTTATTATTCTGAGGTTCAGAATATCTAAGTACGTTAAGCTGATGCGTTAAATTGGTATTTATGAGTTAGTTGTTATTTTAATTTTTTTATGGTATCGATACTTGATGCTAAGTACTGATATTAGTACTAGTATCGAAAGAAAGTATCGAATATCTGAATACTAGTATCGAATCAAAAAGTAGCGATATGAGTAAAGTATCGGATTCGATATCGTGTCCCTACTGATTATTAAGATAATTAAGTTCCATGCATGGACCCCTCTCGGGTAAAAGCCTCCTCCAAAGAGTGCCAGACATCTTTGTGTAGTAGCCATACAAGTTGCGATATATCTACATGCGCAAGTTTAGAGCTGAGCAAGTATACTGTAACGTGTGTGGGAAGATACTTGCGCGAATTTCTAACCTTGTCACAGTCCTGTGTTTGTGCAAGTCTAGATTTGCACAAGTATATTGCTACATGTTTGTCTCCCATTGTGTAAGATGTATGTATTTTTGTGAGTTACTTTATTGTACCATAACTTTTGAATGATGATTTGGTGTCTTTTATTACATTCGAATTAGTGTTGCCACGGGTAACACAGGCTTTTTTATCCTGGTAAAATCGTCAAATGAGTCCTCCCACTCAGCGCAGAGCGGGAAGGACTGTCAGACTCGTACTGACTAAAATCCACGGTGTCCTTCAATAGCCCTTTACGTTCCAGGGTCACGGTAATTCGGTAAGTCCCGCGACCGGGTAAAACAGGCTAGTGAAAATTGTGGTAACATTCGTCCAAGTGTTAAATTCTGCATGTCATTATGTAAAGAAAACAAAAGTTTTGTTATAAAAATCAAATGACAAAATGTCCATATGAAATAAAGTGAAAATGATTTTAAATCTACAAGTTAGATTGTTTACGACATTGGAACGTAAATGACTAATGAAGGAACGTGGATTTCAGTCAGTATGAGTCTAACTTGCCTTCCGCTTCACCCAGGGTGGGAGGTAACATTGGATTATGTAAAAAAAAAAACAACATTCAAATAAAAAAAAATATATACAGGGTGATTTGTTATTCGATGCGGTCCTTGAAATGGGTGATACTAGACCTTATTTGCAACAATTTTAACCCCGACAACATGGGGTCTAAACTGACTGGTTTTGGAGATATCGAACTTTAAAGGTTTATCGAAAAATTTCTACCTCTCCATCATTAAGTGCTTATTGTTAGAAAGTAATGATGGTCACCCCTTAGAATTTATACTTTTCTGATAGAATATGAACGACTGAATCTAGTGAATACAAGTTTGTTGTAAAACTAATCATATCTTGGGAAATAAAGTGTCATAAAGTTTCTGTTTTGAAGTTTTCTGAAAACTTCCCTTGTCTTTCAAAGCATATTTAAAAAAATAAATGTATGACACTTGGTTTACAAATTACAGAAAAAACTTTCTCGTCTCATTACCTTTCTAAAATGGTGCCACAGTACCTACTTTTAGTTAGTGTCTGACCAGAAAATTAGGGTTGTTACTGACAAGGTAGTGAATCAACGAAAATCGGTTGCAATGTTTTTTCGACCCAACATTTTCTTTCTGTGGTTTTTGTCCAAACTGCTATCTAATATTAGCTTTTTGAGTCAATGCGCTTAATCCTGGCCGTAATCACATAATCATATCAGGCAAAGTCGGTTTTTATTTGGAGTATTTTACCTATGGACCAGATAGACAAACCATCAATTCTCTTCCATTTAAAACAGCTACTTGAAACATAAGTACAATGACGGAATGTTTGTAAACTCTGGTTTCATAAAAAAACTAAACTGGCGTGCATAAAAGTTAGGTCACCCTACTGGTAGGACAGGTAAAAATACTCCAGATAAAGCGCGATTTTGTCTGATGTCATCGACCAGGATTTAGCGCATTGACTCAAAAAGCTAATATCAGATAACAGTTTGGACAAAAACCACAGAAAGAAAATGTTGGGTCGAAAAAACTTTACAAACAATTTTCGTTGATTTACTACCTTGTCAGTAACAACCCTAATTTTCTGGTCAGACACTAACTAAAAGTAGGTACTGTGGCACCATTTTAGAAAGGTAATGAGACAGGAAAGTTTTTCCTGTAATTTGTAAACCAAGTGTCATACATTTATTTTATTAAATATGCTTTGAAACACAAGGAAAGTTTTCAGAAAACTTCAAAACAGAAACTTTATGACACTTAATTTCTCAAGATATGATTAGTTTTATAACAAACTTGTATTCACTAGATTCAGTCGTTCATATTCTATCAGAAAAGTATAAATTATAAGTGGTGACCATCGTTACTTTCTAACAATAAGCACTTAAGGGTCAGCAATAGGAAATAGTGTTATGGCATTGTCACAAGTTTATATATAAAACTTAAAATAGTAACCACGAAAAAAAAGGTCTGGGTAGCTTAAGAGTTTCACCGGGGTCTACAATAATCGGATTGAATATAAACCGGGCTGGAATTGTTAAAAAAAATATTGAAAATCACTAAAAACGCGTAAAAAGCACTGCCGTATTGTGTTAACTTTGGCGGAAATAAGCAGACACCTAATTAATATGATACATAAATAAAGAGAACAAAGACCAGTGAACCGTTTACATTTTTCTGTTTTGCAAAACATTGTTTTAGTTTTGCGTAAAAAAATCGGAAAATAACTGAATTTTTAGGCCCAAAATCTCCATACATTTTACTATGGCGGCGCTTTTTATCCGGCCTAGATTCGAGATCGAATTGCAGAGCTCAGTCGTCCGCAGGATTTCGATGTGAGAGCACGTCGCTTTTTAGCAAAAAAATACGCTGCAAATAGTGGCGTGTACATACACAAGACACCTCGCACAGTGGTTAGAAATCAGGAATTGAAAATAAACAAGGTTTGTACGATTTTTAAAATTGTAATATAATAGTCAATAGTTTTTGTCGTAGTTTTTATATTGTACTTTTTTTTGAAGTGAAAACTTCTTTCCCGGCGATGTGCACTTTTTGGGGTAGGTAAAAATGTTAAACTCGCGTCAGGGGTCACGTGACCTAAGACCAAAATTCGAAAGACGTTCGTAATTTGTTCGTTTCGATGTTCAAGTTTTCACTTCTGCCGGCACTCTTCATCATGTCGTTTTCATGGTTTTCGAGGACGCTAAAGTCGATAGTGAGGTCAAAATCAAAATCCAAGATGGCGGCTTCGATAATTTGAGAATTGTTCATCATGGGTGTCGTTTTCATGGTTTTCGAGGGTGCTAAAACCGATGGCGAGGTCAAAATGAGAATCCAAGATGGCGACTGCAAAAAATTTTCAAAGTTTTCATCATGGATGTCGTTTTCATGGTTTTCTAGGGAGCTAAAGCAGATAGTGAGGTAAAATCAAAATCCAAGATGGCGGCTGCGATAATTTTCGAATTGTTCATCATGGGAGTCGTTTACATGGTTTTCGAGGGTGCTAAAACCAATGGTGAGGTCAAAATGAAAATTCAAGATGGCGACTGCAAAAAATTCAAAGTTTTCATCATGGATGTCGTTTTCATGGTTTTTGAGGGTGCTAAAACCGATGGCGAGGTCAAAATGAGAATCCAAGAGGGCGACTGCAAAAAATTTTCAAAGTTTTCATCATGGGTGTCGTTTTCATTGTTTTCTAGGGAGCTAAAGTCGATAGTGAGGTTAAAATCAAAATCCAAGATGGCGGCTTCGATAATTTGAGAATTGTTCATCATGGGTGTCGTTTTCATGGTTTTCGAGGGTGCTAAAACCGATGGCGAGGTCAAAATGAGAATCCAAGAGGGCGACTGCAAAAAATTTTCAAAGTTTTCATCATGGATGTCGTTTTCATTGTTTTCTAGGGAGCTAAAGCCGATAGTGAGGTTAAAATCAAAATCCAAGATGGCGGCTTCGATAATTTGAGAATTGTTCATCATGGGTGTCGTTTTCATGGTTTTCGAGGGTGCTAAAACCGATGGCGAGGTCAAAATGAGAATCCAAGAGGGCGACTGCAAGCAATGAAAGAGAAGAAAGCAAGAACGCAAAGCGCTTCGAAATTGCGACCGAGTACAAGCAGAGAATAAGTGGTTTGTTAGGTCAATATTGTTAGTTTTTTTTTTTTTATTATTTATAAAAAATCATTGCCCCACACTAGGAATTTCTCCTGTATCGTGGGTGCGTTTACAAACATATAAACTCACATACACAAACACCCAGACCCGAAACAACTACCTGTAGGTCATACAAATATTTGTTCTGTGCGGGAATCGAACCCGCGACATACAGCGCAGCAGTCGTATATCTCTCAGCTACTGCGCCAACCGTGCCGTTAAACGTCAATTGTTTTTTCACATTCTTTTTTGATTTTTGCTTCTGCATTGGTCAGAGCGGTGTTTGTGTACGTAAAAAAATAAAGACAATACTGTTATTATTCGTGAAAGTGATTTTTTTAGATGTACATTTTTGTTTAATATTACTTGGTCTGTTAATAAAAAAAAAAACTCCTACACTCTTTTATTTAACTATGAATAAATATTTACATATAGGTACTTTACTGACTTATACTTTCATAGATTTTTTTTGAGCTTTTAATGAGAAACAAAGCTGTCATACATCATTTTACAACGAAATCTTTCAAATGGAATACTTTTTCCTGGTGGTATATTTTAAATTTATTATATCTCCTAAGATATTCATTGAAATCAAACGATGTCAAGGGCAATTTTGTTCAAAATCAAATGCTTGTGATGATTAACATATTTATTTCGATAAGGATTAATATCATGTTAATGAAAATACCTTTGGAAATAATGCATTACTTTAAAATCAAATTTGATTTCCATAAAAAAGATTATAATGACTTAACCTTAAAAGATAAATATATGCTCTCGCGGACTTTATTTTAAAATGTTTCATCAGGAATAATTCCGTAGTACATAATTTTTGCGTATCTTTAACCGTTTACGCAGCGCACGCAACGGAAGCTCTCGAAATGGAATACATTTTCCCGATTTTGAAACATTTCTCATTACTGCTCCGCTCCTGTTTGTGATAGCTTGATGTTATATAGCCTATAGCCTTCCTCGATAAAAGGACTAAACATCACAAAAAGAATTTTTCAATTCCAACTAGTAGTTCCTGAGATTAGCGCTTTCAACCAAACAAAACAAACTTTTCAGTTCAGATAAAAATAATATTTCAAATATTATTACGCGCTTACTGCCGCTCGAACACTATGCGATCATAGATGTGTGTGTGAGTGGGGCGACCACGCACGTCTATCGCTGTGTGAGTAGCGCTTCAATACCTAATTTTCTCTCGCGCCCGCCGCGAAGAAGACCCTTAATGATGGAGAGGTAGAAATTTTTCGAAAAACCTTTAAAGTTCGATATCTCCAAAACCAGTCAGTTTAGACCCCATGTTGTCGGGGTTAAAATTGTTGCAAATAAGGTCTAGTATCACCTACTTCAAGGACCGCATCGAATAACAAATCACCCTGTATATTAAAAAATAATAATTATGAAATGTGTTCTATAACCTACGACATAAGATGACAAACTGTCAAATTTTACCAATCGAACATTAACCTTCCACTATTGTGATAAGGTTGAAAATCTATAAAGAAAGACGGATTGAGGTAGGTTGATGTGCTGGCAATATGAATTTTGGACATTCTAACACCTGTTGATTTTTGCAAAACTTCATTATAACCAAATAGAAATACAACATTAGGTAATTATGACATGTGGACATTTTAACACTTGGACGAAGTGTACCCATTAACCAAAAAAAAAGTGCTTTTTTACAATATTAACGTTACAATATTTTAAGTACGCTGTACGGTAAAATACGGAAATTTTGTGAATAGGCCTTAGACAGTTCAAAGATCTAACACCAAATAATCAAATTTTTCCTATGAGGTTTTGCGTCGCCTCTTTTGAATTAAATGTAGTAAAGGTTTTACGATGCTGGTCGTAGAATTTATTTTCCGTTTTCCTGAAGACTTTAAAGATACAAATAGTAATTTAATATTAATAAGATACAAATACTAATATTTAGGGGGCTTTCCCAAAGATTATCGCCACCATAATGTAAGTAGTCCAAGATCCAAGGGTCACTAAGTAAATTAAAGCAGGGTACTGAACGCTGGGGTGCTAAGACAGGAAACCTCCACGTGCGCCCGTGGACTGGAGTTCCCTCTCGGATACGTCCGGGGGGAAGACCAGTTTTTCGGGACGGTGCACCCTGGGATGCGGGCAAAAACTCTCCTTAGGCACTGTGTGCCTAAGGGGTTTCTTTGCCCGTATGCAAATAGCCTGTCGGGTGGACGCTCCAACGCGTGTCCCTCTGAACAGCAGAGGGCACAGCGGCGGAGCGGGCTTGCGGACGGTGAGTAATGGGTATGCTCGCCGTCCGACCAAGGACCAAGCCCGGGTCGGCGGCGCGTCGTGTTTCACGCGTCACCGACGGGGCCCCTTATGGGGCCAAATGTCTGCCGGGGTCGCGGATTTTTCTTAATCCAGGATACCGTGGCCCCGGAACGTAAAGGGCATCCGACGGAACACGGGTGGATTTTAGTCAGTAAGAGTCTGACAGTCCCTCCCGCCCCACCCAGGGCGGGAGGACTCATTTGATGATTTTGCCACCCTAAAAAAATAAAAAAAAATAAAAAAAAAATAAAAAAAAAAAATAAAAAAAAATAAAGGGTACTGAACGCTAACCGAAAAAAAGGTTAGAACAGAGCCAGAGGAATTTAATTTTTTGATTTCTCCTTCCAAACCTCTCTATTTCGGGCAATTTCTGGCCATGTCTGCGCTACGAACACGATCAGATCATCACGCCGCCTCTGCCGTGGTAAACCTCGACGGCGATGTCCCCCCTCAGGCGTCCAGCTGGTGACGATCTTTGCCCACCTATCCGGGTGCATTCGTCCAATGTGGCCCGCCCACTCCCACTTCAGATGGTTATTTTTACTCCTAAATCAGCTTCTTTGGTAATGGACCGCAGAGTGGTAATTCTGATTCGATACGTTCGCTTCGCTATGCTGCGACTATTGTTCGGTAAGTGACCAACTTTGTACACCATAGGCTAGGACGGGTAGGATGCACATGTCGATTAGTTTTCTTTTTAAGGATATATGGAGACTTCCTTTCAAATGCTCCTTAAGGGACTAGCTGAAGGTCTTCCACGCATCTTGGACTCGTCTTTCGACTTCCTAGTCATGTCGATTTTTAAAAGACTGATGACTGACACACTGATGAGTATACAAATACACACTTAGGCCAGACCCTAAGTATGTATACTCATCGACATACTGCATATATATACGCATACCCGTCAACCGCGACCCTAATACGTTTTACGCTGTTGGTAATAATCTGGGTCTTAATAGATCTATTCATTGAAAGTCCAACCTCAAGACTTGCCGTGCTCAGATCTTGGAGCATTTCTTGAAGTTCTGAAGATGTGGAGAAAATCACAATATCATCGGCAAAACGGAGGTTTGTCAGCTGGTGGCCGCTAACATTTATACCCCGTGACAGCCACGAATTAGGCAGCTTTTTAAAATTCCCCTGCAATGCGCTTGTGAACAATTTAGGTGAGAGTGGATCGCCATGTTTGACACCTTTTGCGATGTCGAAATTTGGTCCGGAAATAATGTAACTTAATGTTTGCAGAACTACTTTTATAGATTGTGTCAATGAGGTCAATATAAGTGTGCGGGATATTTTGGGATTCCTTAAGCATTAATGACAGACAGATGACGTACGAGTATACTGTTAAACGCCTTGGTATAATCCACAAAGGCCAGGTAAAGTGGTTTGTAGAACTCGTTAAATTTTTCGATTACTTGGTTGATGGTATGAAGATGATCGGTTGTGGTGAAATGGGGACGAAATCCAGCCTGTTCAGGAAGTTGGTGAAAGACAAATGTTGCGGCAGTACGGTTCTCAATTACTTTTATAAATAGTTTGTATAATAAGTGTGAAAAAAGGCATTAATTATGGGTGGTAATTTGTAAATAATATTGGTACCGACGCCAGTTCATCAATCACTTCATCATCTGTCAAACTTTAATAGATTTTTAACCTTACCACAATAGCGGAAGGTTAATGTTAGATTAATAAAAGACAGATTCGGGTAGGTTGACCTGCTGGCGTCTGTACATAATACAGGAATACTTCAAGCATCTCTGTATGCGGTACGTACGTACGTACCAATACAAAAGGAGCTAGGAAAAATATATATTCGATTTTTCTTGGTCTGGTCACGTAGTTAGACGCATTTGGTCACGAGGTTGATATACAAGATGTTTAGACCTTCAGATGATATTAATATCGCTTAAGGCTGGGTGAATGCTTATACGGTTTTTATTTTTTACTTTCCTTCGTACATATCTGGACTAGAGATCTAACAAGTTGGAATATAGTTATTTCATCATCAGCCTTTTAAATGTTCCCACTGCTGGGACACAGGCCTCCTCTCTGTGAGAGGGAGTGGGCCGTAATCTACCACGCGGGCCCAGTGCGGATTGGTAGATGTCACATGTCTTCGAATTTTTGGTTCTAGGACATGCCGGTTTCCTCACGATGTTTTCCTTCACCGTTTTGAGAGCAGTGGTGTTGAAATAAATTACACAAAGTAATGCGCCTGACTGGGTTCGAACCCACGACCTACAACTCGTAAGTCGAGGCCAATACCACTGGGCCACCACTGCTCTACTGGGCCACGACTGCTCTACCTATAGTTATTTACTTGATCTCAATTATGACAACTATGAAAACAGGAGTCAGAAATTTTCTTAATACAAAAAAAAAAATGCAAAGTTCGGTCTACTTACATCATTGTTTCTTCTTTTTTGGACATTTTGGCGTAACTATTTGCCTTTCAAAAGTAGTGTCATCACTTTCACTCGTTGACGAATCAGTCAGCCAGTGTGGCTCCAGGTTGGACCTATGAGACTTTTTTCAGATATGGGCTGTCAGATTTCTAGTGATCTTATAGGAAAATTGTAAATAGAGAAAAAGATCGACAAATTAAAAACTAATGATACGTAGGCTTATAGATTATTCAAAATTATGTTTAGGCATACACGCTGTGTTTAATAAGATTAAACGGACATGACAAAAAAAGTCATATATTCTTTCTATTTTCAGTAACACATTATTTTAATTAAAATGTCAAGAAAAAAATAAAGCGAACTCACTGAATTTCGTCGTAGGAAGTTCCTGAGGACCCCTACTGAGCAAATAAGGGAAATTATAGAATACGTTTTTACTACTATATTACGAATTGTTTCCATCAATATAATAATTTACTTACGGTAATATATCAATACTATCATGAGTTACTATTGTTATGGGATCGTTCCGCAATATTTTCTAGTCTCCCAACTAATCTTTCTGTATCTATATACTCATTTTCAATGAACTAATGATACGAACTCTGAATTGCAGTCAACAATTTGAACATATAACTGAAAACAACCATCAATCGTATGGAATTGCAAAATAGGATAAGAAACACTTCATTTTTATTATTATTTATTCAATTTCATCACAAATTTATAAAAAAGTCGAAGAAACAAAATTACATGTCAAGTTCAAATAAGGCGTACCGCAAACCAAGCTGTTAAAAATCGCAGTAAGTACAGTGCTGCGACTGCGATGAGAAATCGGTGGTTTTTGCTCAGTCTCACTCAGTGTTCAAAACCAAGTTGCTTGTAGCTCTATTTACTAGGTACTTCGGAGTCAAAAAAGATATAGATATCTAAAGGGTTTCTTTTATCAGAAAAAATATCTACGACCTTATCCCAAATAAAAAAACTGTGGGTATTATAGAATGCAAATTGGTTCATTCAACATTTGACAGGTTACTGACAATAAATTGTTGTACTTCAAATGAGTACAAAGCTGGTAGAGTCCGAGTCACGACTGATGTCCTTTTAACGCGGCACTAGTGTTTATGTGATTATATCAAAATGTATTCAAAAAGATTACTAGTACCACCAGATGGTGAAAGGCTGTCAATCATCCTCAGCTTTACACTTTCAATACATATCATGCGACCAGCTTTGTGAACGCACGTTAATAAAACGCTGGTGTGTTTGGGGCTTAATAGATACTTAGGTATTGTCACTTTCGGATGCTATGGCAATGTTCATTAATCTTCTACCAATTAGTACTTTATTTTCAGTTATCTCGGGACATCAAAATCTGTGTCTAAAATCTTATGAAATGTAGTAAGACTATCAATGGAAAAAATCGTTATATAATATTTGTCTACAACAATAGGTATTTATATCATTTTGTTTTTGTAAATGTATTGACATCCTTGTATTAAATATTTCTACTAGAGTAATAAATGTATTTTGCGTACAGGTAAGACTGTATGAAATGTTGTAGTTGAAGAAATGAAATACATAAAAGTTAGGTTTTCAATGCTAGCGCTAGCGGCGGTGGTATCGTTATATTATCCCCGCTCATTGAAGAAAGATTATGTATCAACCTACGGCTTTAATTGAATACATAAAATATGGCTCACGTGTTTTTTGATTTGGTGATAGCTATCACCTATCGCGTATCTGTGTTATGTTTTGTTTAATTGTCGGTAAATTGATGAAACGGAATATAACCATTATAAAATAACAATTTTCTTATAGTAGCACCACCTACCTGATATAAAATTTACTGTACAAAATGATTCGACAATCCTCATACTTTAAAATAATGAGAATCATTGTAACAAAGATTTAATGCAAAAATACTGAATTTAATTTATTAAGTGGATAATTAGTAAACCTGAAATCTGAAGCCAGCATGTAATTGTATCCGAACTCTGCAAAATGATTACTGAACGTGTTAACGAAATTATCGGATAATTAAACGGTGATAAATAGTTTCACAATAAATTGAAACCGCTATTATTATCGGCGAACTAATAAAGCTTACGTAATATCTGCAATTAGAAGTTTTAATGAGGCAGCCAGTCAACCCTGTTTACATTGTAGACAAGAGATCGCTATCAAAGATTGAGCTCTGACCATGTCTTGACAGAATTTAGTTTACTTATTCTCACTCCAAAAACGGTGCTCTACACTAGGGGTTTCTCATGTATTATGGATGCGTTTACAAAGAATTATTTTCACATATACAGTTAGCCAGACCCAGAACAGTCTGTCCTGGGATCTGGAGGCGACTGCCCTCCAGCGCGTCTATGAGTGGCGCGTAGAGGCGCATCGCCGCCGGGGTGAAACCCCGCTGTCTCGAGAAGTCGAGGCGCGGCGGAAAGACCTCCGGCGTGATCTCAGGGCAGTATGGAGGGAACGACTGTCACAACCGAGGTCCGGGTACGCCGCAATCGCGGCAGTAAGACCCCTCTTTGAGGAGTGGCTGGATAGGCGTCACGGCGTCCTGACCTACCGCATGACGCAGGTCCTCACCGGACATGAAAGTTTCGGGAGGTACCTGTGTGGGATAGGGAGGGAAGAAACGCCTGGGTGTCACCACTGCGAGGATCGTCCGGAGGACACCGTAGAGCATACGGTGCAGGGCTGCCCGGCTTGGGCAGAGCACCGCTGTCCGTCCTCACGACGGTGATAGGCGGAGACCTCTCGCGCCCAGCATTGGTCGAGGTCATGCTGTGGGGCGAGACGGAGTGGGAAGCGGTCGCTTCCTTCTGCGAAGCAGTCATGCTCGCAAAAGAGGAGGCGGGCCGCGTGAGGGAGAGTCAGCGTCCTCCCTCCGCCCCTGCCGCAGTGGTAGGTGCCCACGGCGACAGACGTCGCAAGACGATCTCTGGCCACGTAGGCGCGGGCATGCGAACGGCGAGTAATGGGCGACTCGCTGTCCGACCATGGACCATGCCCGGGTCGACGGCGCATTGTGTTCCACGCCCGCCTCAAAGAGTGTCAGCATGATGACGGGCCCCCCTTTAGAGGGCCAAAGTCTGCCGGGGTCACGGGGCTTATCAAATTACCCTGGAATATAAAGGGCTATTGAAGGACACCGTGAATTTTAGTCAGTACAAGTTTGACAGTAAAGCCCTGGGTGGTAGGACTCATTTGATGATTTTACCACGATCAAAAAAAAGACCTAAAACAGTAACTTAAAGGTTTGAGAATCGAATCCTGTGAAACGCAGCGCAGCAGTCTCGTTTAGCCACTGTACAAATCGTGCTGTCAAATTCAAATCAATTTGTATGGGCTTTAAGTACTTATGAGTGTGTTTGAGTTGAGCAATAGCCTCAAGTCACTTGCTGGAGAACATCAGTGCAACAACGGTTATACCAACAAAGAAAACAATTGAAATGCGTACTGGTTACATTGCCAGAGGGCGTGCCTTGTTGCTTGGATATATTTCCACTAGAGATCTATTATGCTACGTTGCTATGGATGGCTTTTAGTATTCACCAAATCATATTGCGTAGCTAGCACTTGTGCAAACGGATTCAAATAAGTTATGTTTTTAAATCGAAATTGAGTGCTCCGGGCTATTGGTGGTCGCACGTGGTGTAACTGTGTTCAGAGCAGGGTACTTACAGTATGCGAGCTACGCATCTTCCTTGCAGAACTACCTCGCAGCAGCAGCCCATCTTCATAGCACAGCTTACTCGCTCAGCTACATAGCTTAGCATCATTGGAAGCGTCAAATAATTTCGTAGCCTAGCTTGTACATTTTTGCCGTATATCACATTTCTGGTAGAAAAACACCCCTATATCAAACACAAAAAAAAAAAAACTTTTTATAAAAAAGGATCCGACTTCAAAAATGAGCACAAAAAATGTTAGATAACTTTTCTTTCGGAAATCGTTGGCTAGTATTTTTAATTCATTCACTTTGGCTACCGACTTACCACCTTTTAAAAAAGTTTAAATTTTATTTTAACCTTGATAGTTCAGATATTTAACAAAAATCCGCCCAGCAGTCTTTGCATAATCAGCGTCTTTGCAAATGCGTCAACCAAGTAAGCAGTAACTGATCCATGCAGACGACTGACGTCACGGGATATCCATTATTGTAGACTTAAACCTTCTCCAGAATCTAACGAACACTTTTCTGAAAACTGAATTAAAATCGGTTCAGCATTTGCAAACGCAAGATTATCGCAGACAAATAGACGTACATCCATACTAAAAGACATAACATGCAAACAAACAATGGTTTTGGGCAAAACCTACAGATATTATTTGTTGAAAAGGTTACAAATCATAATTGAAACGGCCTATACTGTCCCACTGCTGGGCAAAGGCCTCCCCCAAGTCCTTCCATGTGGCATAGCTTTCATTTAATATTGATGAGCATTTTTGTTCCTCCTTTGTTAAATTATGAATTTTATGTAATTTTGTGTTGCTTACTTATAGCTTCGTCTTGGAGAAATCTGTAAACATGCTATAATTTCTTTAAATAAATAAATCTAACAATCTAAACTAAAATCGTTAAATCTAAGTGATATATAGGTAGTAAGAAGGTACTAAGAATAGTGTCCAAAGTAATCTCTCAAGGTTTCAATACCTCCCAGTTGGACCTGAGAGCTTTCATTGACCTTTTTCTTGTTTTGTGTTTAACCTGTCTCCGTTTCACAGAGTAGTTACCGAGAAACGTTGTTCAGAAGCTAAGAGGCATGCTCATGGTTGTGTTTAATGAGTATAATCCTACTTACTTTAGGTTCTATTTATCAGTATTTTCCTACTGTAAGAACAACTAGCTGTATTTAAGTGTTTTGTTTCGTATGATTTAAATCACAGCGGCTTCGCCCGCTACAACACGTAAATTATCTCGTGGGAAGATAAAATTGGGTTAAAAATTATCCCATGTGTTAATCCAGGTTATTAACTATCTGTGTACCAAAATTTATCCAAATCCGTTTAGTAGTTTTGGGTGAAAGAGTAACAAACATCCATCCATCCATCCAAACACTCACGTTTATAATATTAGTAAGATGTTTTTAAGCTATTGCAAAGCTTTTATCGCAGGCTCTGAGCGCGGCGCGGCGCGAATATCCTAACGAAAAACCCTAAGGAAAATACCTGACACCACGCATCGTCTAACGTCTTTCAGTTCGAGAGACTTCGGCAATCGTAAAGGTACGGACAGACGTGATCATTACTAGCACGAAAGCATGCTTTTATTGAGGGAGTGGGAGAGGGAGAGAGAGAGGGAGAGGGAGAGGGAGAACGTTTCTTAACATTTCACTTGATTGACGTGGCTGACCATAGCCTAATTAGTACAGTAATAAATATAATAAATAAATAATTATAATTGCATAAGTTGATAAAAAATGCTATGCAATAGCTTTACCGCGGCAGTCCCCGAGTGCCACACGTATTTTTTAGTTTTTCAGCTTAATACCTGCACATGTTCCCGAAAATTAGGGTTTTGACTGATGGACAGACAGACAATAAAGTGATCCTAGGCTCCCGTTTATTTCTTTTGGATACTAAAAAAAGCATTTGGAAAAGACGTTTGAATGCAATTTACCTATTCGCTCATTCGGTCTGAAAATCATACATTTCAATACCATACAGGATGGTTATCAATGTAGACATTATGTACACATAAAGAAAACACATCAGACAATAATTATCAACCTTTGACGTCGTCACCGTCTCTTGAACATGACGATAACTCTTATTAACATTTCTAATTGAATTACAATAATTGATCGTGAAGTGATTTCGTAGAAACATAAAGCTTATCATTAAAATCATGTACGGTATATGTTTACTAGAGATGGGACGATTTGCCGACTAGTCGGCCAATCCGACTGTTCATAGCGCTAAAGATCAAGGGCTATCAGAAACGTCAATGACGTTTGATGTGTACAACTAATGCTGCAATGAAATTAATAATTACTCGTATTCTATCTCAATCTAAACACTGATCCGTATTTTTTTACGGCTGCTTGTGATTGGATATCTATCGGGATAAAGATTGTGACTGAGATGGTTCTTTATCAGTTTCTAGCGTTAGTCGCTGACGTTTTGCTCTTATATATTTTAATGGCTTTGCTTGCGCTGAATACGAATCAGCGATACCGACACTAAGATTTAAAAAAAAAATAACTTAAAAATGTTATATTGTTTCTTTCAAATTAAGATTTCGTTCTGTGTCAAACGAACAAGCCGATTAACCGTGACTTTTTAGTCGTCTTACAACGGCAGCCTAGTTCATGTATCCAATGACTAGAACACGTTTATAATAAAAAAAATGTTATTTAAGAGAATTGAAAAATTAAAAAAAAAAACATTATTATGACGCAAGGCGTAGTTAGAAACACCCTTGTCTCATAGAAAATGGAGATAGAATGATCTGCCCGACTATTGCGCTGGGTAGGGATACTCTAATGTATGTTTCATATTTCTAATGTACCTACCTATTTGTTAATAATAAAAATTATTATTAACGATAAAAAAAAACTCGCCTAGATGTATTTTAAGTCGGATACATTAAGTAGACCACTTTCGTAAGACGACTAAAAAGTCACGGGGTACCTATATTATAATAAACTGTAAAATTGATTTTTTAGTAAGTTATGAACAAAAAAGGGTATTTTTCATAATATTAATTACCCCAGTCGGCACACCTCTAATGTTTACCTATTCAATAATAATTTATATACCGTGAAATTTATAGAAAATCGGATAATAAGATGCTCGGATCTTAACGTTATTGCCGTGGCTCCAATGACGAGCGTAATACCTATACGAAATTGAACGTAAATTCGATCTCGTATCAATTTTTCGCAAATATAAAAACGTATAATCCATTTGTTTAGAAAAGCTTTCCATCCTCATGTTGGCATAAGAGTAGTAAGATATCCATTATACTTTTTTTTTTTTTTTCGTGGTAAAATCATCAAATGAGTCCTCCCAGCCCCGGGCAGGGCGGGAGGGACTGTCAGACTTGTACTGACTAAAATCCACGGTGTCCTTCGGTAACCCTTTTGCGTACCGGAGTCGCGGTATACGTATGTCCCGCGACATAATATTATAAAGCTGGAGAGTTTGTTTGTTTGTTCGGTTGAACGCGCTAATCGCAAGAACTGGTGGTTCGAATTGAAAAGTTATTTTTGTGTTGGATCGAGGAGGCTATAAAACATCAAGCTCTGATCAATAGGATCCGAGCCAGTGGGGGTAAAAAAATAAAATAAAAATGTACAATAATAATCTCATAATTATTAAGTAATTATTAAAAAATGCAATTACACATTTATTTTATTGGATAAAATCTATTCAGTCGCCTTCCTTGTGTAGGGTGAATTTAAGGTCCTCACTATATTTATTCTTCTTGATTAAATTCGTAAAAAGGCTCCAACCCTCCTCTACGTTTATATTGCGACGGACACTATAATTAAATATACAAGTTTATTTTTAAAGATTGTGTAAATATAATCTATTTTAAATTTTAGATCAAAACATAAACAAACCTGTACTTTTTAATTAACTTATTTTAAAGAAAATTTAGGAACGCACTTTATCGAAGGTTAAAAGGTTTCAGTTTATATATACGAGTATATTTATGTATAAAAATTGGTCCATAAAATAATTAAAAATTCGACGGTGAAAATTTAATTAATATTTTGAAATAACCTCTTCAAATAATGTAAAATTTGGTAATAAACCAAACCAAACCATTAATTATCATAAAATGTTATTTTGTTGAACGTTTAAGATAAACAAGGTTATATTTCCTCTGCGTATCATGATAGTACTGCGAAATTGTTTTTTTTTGTTGGGTTTTTCTTTTTGCAACCACTGGATGGTACCAGTCGTTCTGATATACAAATACGTGGGACCATGCAGACAGTTATAGGTAGAGGGGGAAGGAGCGAAACTGCAGTCAATAGATAGACACTTGTTAAAAAAATGAATACACGCATTGTTTGGGATGTTTTCCAAACAATGCATGTATTCAGTTGGTGCATGACGAATACAGGAAAAAAAATAACATTCTTTTTATTCTGATATGTTTATAAACCGCCACAAAACTGACGATCAAAATATAGATATCAACAAAAGTTTTTATTCATTTTACATGAATAAAAACTTTTGTTGAAATCTATATTTTCAGTAACAAAATCTTTTTGACCCTCAAAATATCGATTGACATAATCTGAAACCACTCTAATAGGCAATCTTGAATCTTCTTAATAGGCTGGTGTCATATAATGAGTACAGACCACCGCGCCGTCAAGTAACAGGTTTCTAATTGAGTGACGAAAACTCGCTTACTGTCGGGCTGCCCTTTGTACCCGTAACAAGCTTATAATGAATTGTGACCCAGCTGTGCCTGCACGGTATTGTACATTCTTTGTTACGCGGATATAAAATTATTTATATTAAGTTTATGTTTAAAATAATGGGATGGTAAAATCCTACGATTTACTTCAGTCATTTTATCACTAATGGTAAGGAATATTTTCTGATATCTCGCCAGAGAATAAAAACGCTTTTTATTTTATTAATTGGTAAATTGTTAAATGATTTATCGAATCGTAAACCTAAAATGGCAGGACTCTGAAAACCATAGTTCTCACTTTCGAACGCTGACACTTACAAATTACAAATAGTTCAAAGAGGCAACAACTTCTTCTCAACGATTTCAGGTTATAATGTAACTTTAAGAATGGCAAGTTGATTAAAAAACAAACAACAGCAACAACCAACAACCAGTCTTACCATGGGGTATCGTATTACCCAGTTAATGGGTTGTGGAGGTCCGATAGGCAGTCGCTCGTCGTAACTTAAAAAAAAAATGTTCTTATCCATGGTAAGTTTCAAATGTATAAAACCCAAGGAATACGATTTTTCATACAAACGTTTTCACGCCTTTTCACCCCCTTAGAGGAGGAAATTGGCAAAATTCCGTCTTATTGCCCCCCTACACAATAGACTGCAACTACTGTCCAAAATTCAAGTTTCTGCGTTTAGCGGTTTCGGCTGTAAGCGAGTCTTACGACCATACCCTGTTCTTTTATAATTATGTATACAGTGTGTTTGGTTTCCGATTACCGATACTTGAAGATAGACTATTATAGACTCATTTTCACGACAAAACTGCTTATAAAAAAAAAAAAAACGAAACCCAACACCTCGCGAATGGCGGTCATTTAAGTTTTTGTTCGGCCGAACTGGGGTATGTATATTTACAAATATAATGCAAATATCTTTGAATCCAAGACACCTATATATGTGTTATTATAGTCTGCTTTAACACAGGATACCTTATATATCGGTGTTCTTTTATCTCCGTGTCATGTTTATTTACTTACTCCCAGGCGGAGCTAACAAAAGCTGATAAATCATGAACTGTGGCCATTTTTTAACAATTGTTTTGACAATTGAATGCCGACCAATTGGTCGCCTCCACATTACACCGGAATTAATATTTTAGTGTATTGTAAAACATCGGTTCATAATTTAACTTACTGTTTTCCCGTTAGCGACGTAAAGTAAACGGAGATTTTAACGTTAATTTAATGGGAAAAAAAGGTAGGGAAAATACGGAGGTTTTGTGCTAAGGTCTCAGTTATTGATAAATACTGAAAGAACTAGCTCCGAACTAAAAGGGAACTGCAAAACTGCTAACTATTGACGCCAATCGATTACTTCGTTTAGCATAACAAAAGCCGGCCATGTGTGGGGCATGTCACATGTGTACGGAATGAGCTGCGGAAGCGTTTCGGTCACACAGAGTCAATTTGCTCATGGTGAATACGCTTTATGAGAAATTCACTTCCTGCGTGGCACTTGTAGCGAGTCCTACTCATAGCGCGAAACTCTTGGTTGTTTTCCCGAATGCGAAATTATTTATTGAATAGGCGAAAAAGACCAAGTAAAAATTAACAAGTTTGTTTACTCCAAAGAACTTTATTGATCGGTTTTTACTTTTTATGTATTTTTCTTCATGTATGTAGTCTATTTTATGACGTATCGCCTCTTAATCTAGTACTGTTAGTTGTTAGTCTATGTCCCGTGTCCAAGTGTCCGAATTTAGGAAAAAAAATGATAATTCATGTGCTGTTGGTCCTCCGAATCATAAGTTGTATTTAAATATTTGGCAGGCTTTAGCAACTATCGTAATATACGAATCTTGAATGCCGTCATCGATCGTCACGCGAATGTGAGCGTTGTCAGAAATATGATACTTTAAAAATTATTATATTTACTCATTTCACTTCTCAGTATTTTTTATTCTGGCCACTCAAAGTGTATGCGGCATCTACAGAAACAGTAAAAAGCAGTCGCAAGATACAATTGCATATATCATTCACAAGTACAAAGTAACTTCCCTTCGTTATCCTGTGTATTGGTGCGCAAACAAACCTTTTGTTATTTTTACTACTATACTAACGGTACTGTTAGAACTTCAACTGTACTGACGCTTCGCTTCGCTGAACTGAGCATACTGTAACAGAGTAGCCACTGAGCCTGCATTCCTGCATTCCTGATGGCAATATGACTACGGTTGGGGGAAAACTATCTCAGGTCAGCGGCCAACTAAAATGTCGGCTTAGGATTTTTTTATAAGCAGTTTTGTCGATGAAAATGAGTCTATAATATTTCTTTCAAGTACCGGTAATCTGAAACCAAACACACTGTATATAAAAGCGAAAGGTCACTCACTCATAGGACACGAAATCTCAGAAACTACCTACAAGTGCAAGGAGTTTAAAATTTTGCCTAGGGGTTCTCTTTAGGACGTAGGTGCTCACTAAGACGGGTTTTTGCGAAATTCCACCCCTAAAGGGTTGCTTTTGGGGTTGATAGTTTGTATGAAACTTTGTTACCAAAAGTACTAGGAGTATCAAGTGTTGTATGAGAGTTCCTTTGAGGACGTATGTAGGTTCTTTTTAGGACTGTCAGTACAAGTCTGACAGTCCCTCCTGCCCTGCCCTGGGTGGGAGGACTCATATAAAAAAAAATTGCTACCACAGACGGGATTTTGCGAACAACAAGTTGTTCGCAAAATTTTTGGTTGTTTTTGGGGTTGATTTTTTTAGGTATTGTTTAGATTTTCCAAAGTATCCCATGGCCGGGAGTAGAAATTCACAGAGGCAAAGTTCGAAATTCGCGCGGACGAAGTCGCGGACGGAGTGCATACAGATCGAATTTATCATTCCATTGACAAAAGTCTTGACTTCTCTGGGCAGGATTGCGAAGCTATCGCAGTCCAGTAGGTTAAGCGTCTGGAGTACTTTTCCAAAAAGACGCAAGTTCGAGTCCTGTTTTTTAATATAGGCAGACAATGACTGTATTTTTTGTTCACAGGGGAATCAGATTCCGAGCCGGTGACATCCTTTGGAAAAAAGCTTTCCAACGGAATGTCCGGCATAATCACCAAGCTGAAGGTGGGGCCTCCGCCACCGCCTCCGCAGCCGCTAGAGAACAACCCCATCTTGCAGTTCTTCGAAGTTGGCACGGAGAGCAGCACTGCAGGTCCTGGACTCATCTGGCGCGTCCACGACGCTTATCGGAAGAGTGATGGCAAGGTTAGTGTGATAATTTTAAGCTTTTCGGACTGTCAATAATACTTCTCATTGGCAACCGGATGCTTCGTCAATTTATCAGCATGTGCCAAGCATTTTTTCTACGATGTTGGCCAACAACAAACCAAGATTTTTCCGTCACCATTAAAGCCTAAGCTTGCGATACTTCTGATAAATAACAATCGCATTCAAAGCGTTTTCTATCTCTTCGACGACTTTCAATGCCATTGAGACACAAATAATTCGGTAGCTTAGGAGAATTCAAAACATTTTATCACACCTCGAAATTAGCGGTAGCGACGGAAAAAATTCGAACTATAGCTTCATTAATTTCAACACCAAATTCTCCACTAGCGCCGCGGTCCTCGGAACAGATAAGTTTGTGTCATCATTATTGCTGATAGAATGTCACTGTATATATATATATATATATATGTGGATTGGGGATGAGATGAAAACAGTATGTAAGGATAGTAGCAGGGGTACTCTGTAGTTTCTGCCTACACGTGCCTGCCCCGTGGAAAGAAGGCGTGTGTTTATGTATGTTTGTATGTAGAATGTCACTTTTTCCAGACGAAATGCACTATGATGGAGCATATGGACTTATAGACTTGCCGCATACAAAGTGCATTTCAAAAATCATATTTGCAACTCAATAAAACTTCATACACTATTGAAATTTCCGCTATGCAGACCTTGAAGAATTCTCGAGTAGAGGTACTAAATATATATTTTATAATACTTCTTTGGGTACTGAGAAGAAGCATGCTTGGGATCTTGAAATTGAAAATGAAAGAGTGAAGTGTCTGAAAAAGAACTCGAGAAATTTCTTGATATCGTTAAAATGAAAATACGTTTCTAGCTTCTCGTTCAAACATTTCGTAATATGCCAGAATTTTGAATTGAATCGTAGCAAATAAAACATAATGTTATTATCTAGGAGTTCCTAATAATTTCGTGACACAAATTTATATTTTAGACTTTTTATTTTATTTACAATGGGTTTGCTCTTGACCTTAATCTTAATCAAATCAAGAGCGAGCTCACACAGAAGAAACTGGATCTGATCCTGCGCAACGACAAACACAATATAAACAGTTTGACACTGGACTCAGACAGAAGTGGTTGCGATTCTGTCGGTCTTGGTGAACCACCGGGATCATTCAGCCGTCGTTGCAGGTTATAGGTAGCCTAGCAGCCTCCTTGATCTATGTGAACGGCTAGGAGGTGGCTGAAAAGTGGGAAAATGTTTAATTTGGTTTGAGTTTAAATAAACTCAAAACCATGCAGCAAACAGATAAATTATATTCAATGAAACAGAACAATACCTATTAAATTATTTATCGGTTGAAAGAATACATTTATACAACATATTTAATAAATAAATAAAGGCTCGCACACCTGACGCGCTTTATCTGAATGGAAAATTCTTTTAACATGACTTTTGAACTTATGGGCCATGTTTGATGAGATTAAATTGATTCGATTGTGACTCAGAATTTTGATCGTGATCGACCTACTCGTAAGTTTAGACATTAGAAAATGAAAACGGTATATTTCCCAAGTTTATGGTTAGTTTTAAGTTTCCAATGTATGTAATGTACTTTTGCAAGTGCCATGATCGCGAATATTATATTGAAGTTTTTCAGGGCCTTTTGACCAGAAAAAAATAGTTTATCATCTTTTTCGTTTTTCTATTTAATAATGTTTCGTCGCCCTCCCCGCTAACTGTCGTATCTCACAAACTGACGTATCTGCACTGACATTACCTACGTGTTCATAGCTATATTTCGAATAAGTTCTCTTTAATCGTCGTATCTGTGTCGTTTACCGTTTAGGAGATAATCACGTATTTGGTTTTGCGTAAGTGCAAAAGCAGGGAAAAAATATTCTCTCTACCTGTCGTATGAACATACTACAGTTAGCAAGACTTTTATTTTTCGTCCCGATTCAAAATTATTGATATACCCGATGATAATACCTGATGTGGAACTATAAGAGCCCAGCTTAACTATAACATTTAAAGGAATGACGTCTTAGCAAGAGTTGTTCAGCCTGATCAGCACTCTCTGTTGACGTATAAAAATTAAAGATCTGGAACACCTGATGTGGAACACCAAGAGCCCAGCTACATTATAGCATATAAAGGAATGACGTCTTAGCAAGAGTTGTTCAGCCTGATGAGCACTCTCTGTTGACGTATAAAAATTGAAGATCTGGAACACCTGATGTGGAACTCCAAGAGCCCAGAGCTAAACTATAACGTATAAAGGAATGACGTCTTAGCAAGAGTTGTTCAGCCGGATGAGCACTCTTTGTTGACGTATAAGTAAAAATTTAAAATCTGGAACACCTGATGTGGAACTCTAAGAGCCCAGCTAAACTATAACATTTATAGGAATAACGTCGTAGCAAGAGTTATTCAGCCTGATGACCACTCTCTGTCAACGTATTAAAATTGAAGATCTGGAACACCTGATGTGGAACACCAAGAGCCCAGCTACATTATAGCATATAAAGGAATGACGTCTTAGCAAGAGTTGTTCAGCCTGATGAGCACTCCCTGTTGACGTATAAAAATTGAAGATCTGGAACACCTGTTGTGGAATTCCAAGCGCCCCGGTACACCATAACATATTATGTAGGAATGACGTTTCAGCAAAAGTTGTTCAATCTGATGTGCACTCTCTGTTAACTTATAAAAATCGAAGGTCTGGAACACCTATTCTGGAACTCCAAGAGACCCAGTACACCATAACACATATAGGAATAACGTCTTAGCAAAAGTTACTCGATCTGATGGGCATTTCCTGTTGACTTATAAAAATCGAAGATCAGAAACGTCTGATGTGGAAATCAAAGCTACCGCTAATTTCACTGTATAATTATAAAATAACATAAGCTGAGAGTACCTCCACGCGGTGAAGGCGACTTTGGGACTGATTTTCGATGACGATGGTATATCATTAAAAATCTGACTCTACTGGCCGAAACTCCCATTTTTATTTTTACTCGGGCCCTTGGTATTGGACGTCAGACCAGTTTCAGATCTTCGATTTTGACGACCCCGTTGTCGCTGGCATAAGCAACAGGATCCGCGTACGAAGTCGCGGGCAGAAGCTAGTAAAAATAAATACAATTTATTTGAAATAAGGTTAACTTTAAATTCATGTCATTAAGGGTTCTTATAGTTTTAAACATATTTAATACTCAGCTAAATTGCCAAAAATGTTAAAACATTATTTTTTTGTAACTCCTACGTAACTTGTAACTTTTTAAGCTTACAAGCAAAATTTATTATTACTTTTAATAAATAAATATCATATTAATAGACTTTTATTTATATTTTATAGCAAATAACCGCGGCGTAACAGACACAAGTTGTGAAACAAAGTTCTCACAGAGAGACGTATCTGCTTCAAATTAATATAAATAAATAAATAGATATCTTAGGGCTTTAGGGCGACTACTAACTTAAAGAATAAGCCAAGAGCTATATAAAAGACTTTTTAATTCATTGATAAAGCCACAAATAACGCAACTACAGTAATTTGACTGTAACGCCCGACCGAAAAACAGTTGCCCTGGAAAAACATCAATTGCTAGTTAGGACAGTTAGCCGGGAGGGTGACGGTTTGTTCTGTGCCGAAAGATTGGATACTCAAAATAATTAATAAACATTATAAATATGCCGTTTAAAGATCTAATGATAGTGTTAGTGTCCATAACAGTGTGGCGTTCCTGGCCACTAACAATCTATGGTTTAGTGTTTTGCTCTTAATATTTTAGCACTGTCAGATAGACAAGACACAGAGAATTTTCCTCTAACTTATATGCGGATAAATATATTATGTGATACTTTAATACGTGTCCGCAACTAGTTTTACTGATTGGAATGTGTACAGATACTTTATAGTCTATAATGAATAATATTTCCTGATCTCCTGAATGTGATTTTTATTGCCACATCGCTACGAAGAATTTCTCCAAAGTAAAGGAGTACGAGCATCTTCTGCCCGTGACTCCAAAGTGGTGACCCCGACGTGATATTCACAAAATTGATTCATTGCGAATGCTCGAGGCGAATTCGGCCGGAGCGACACTACGGACACCGTCCGCTGAACTACGAGCTGACCTGTGGACTGCGGCACTTTGGCGCATTATATTGCATCATAGTCATCGTGATGTTCCGTTTCCTGTCCATTCATCAGTGCCTACAGTGCGCCCGGCGACTGGCGAACATACTTGCGTGTGATAAAGGTTTTTATTGACATTTATGTGTTTACTCTTCTATTCTTGCGTTTTTTTTTTTGTTGATCATTGTTAGAGTTATTTATGTTTATTCCTTTAATGTATTTTTTATTTGTGTCTGCATGTGTATGTAACTAGTATTTGCATTATCAAGTGTTTAGGCTTGCCTCACCACATTCCCACGGTTAGGATAACTGGTTTGGAGTTTTGTGTGGTCGCTTAAGTTTTTGTTTTGAGGACTTGCACGTTCACTCACCATGGCTGATGAACTTCAAGCACGTTTAAAAATGCTCGAAGCTGAGAATGCTGCCTTGCATACCCAGCGTGAACAATCTAATGCTCACTCTAAACTTGAGGTGGTGGCCGCTGCATGTAAGGTAGCTGTGAAACTGCCACCGTTTTGGCCAGACCGGGTAACGGTGTGGTTCGCTCAGGCTGAAGCACAATTTCTTTTGGCTGGCATTGTCACTGATGCCACCAAATATAGTTATATACTCAGCCAGATCGACCATAAGGTAGCCGGGGAAGTTGAGGACATTGTGATCAACCCGCCGGCTGAGGGAAAATACATAGTTTTGAAAGACACCCTGATTAAACGGTTCTCCACGTCCAAAGAGCAGAGGGTTAGACAATTGCTTAATGACGAGGAACTTGGGGACAGGAAACCGTCACAGTTCCTTCGCCAACTTAGGTCCCTAGCTGGGAATGCACTGGCTGACGACAACATACTGCGCCAGCTCTGGTTTCGCCGCATGCCCCAGCATGTACAAGGAATATTGGCAGCCCAAGCTGATCTCGCCCTGGACAAGATAGCCGACATCGCTGACAAGATTGTTGAGGTTCAGCCAAGTCAGGCAAACGTTTTTGCTGCAACAAGTGCACCTACGCTTTCCAGTCTGATGCAGCGGTTAGAAAAGCTTAGCTGCGAGGTTGCTGCTTTAAGATCCCAACGGTCCCGATCTCGGAGTGGCAGCAGATATTCTTCGCGCAGCACCACTTCTGATCGGATTAAAAAATGGTGTTGGTATCACCAGAAAATTGGTGTGAAGGCCAAAAAGTGTATCACACCGTGCAGTTGGGTAACGGAAAACTTAAAGACCAATCAGTAGCGACGGCGACTGATTGCTGCCATGCTCCTAGCCGTCGTCTTTTTGTAACGGACCAGGTTACTAAACGACAATTCTTAATAGATACTGGTTCAGACCTTTGCTGTTATCCTCATCGCTGGCTTTCTAGTCGAAGAAAGCCTATGGATTATGATCTCTGCGCTGCTAACGGTAGCAGCATACGTACTTTCGGTACAATTACTTTGACGCTAAACTTTCGTCTCCGTCGCAATTTCACCTGGACGTTTGTCGTCGCAGATGTCAATACTGCTATCATTGGCTCGGACTTTTTGTCATATTATCACTTGCTACCAGACTGCCGCACTAAGCGGTTAATAGACGGCGTCACCAATCTTTCAGCAATTGCCTGTACAGCGACGTCAGAACAACCTAGTGTGAAGGCCGTAGCTCCATCGAATTCTGTTTTCGCACAAGTGCTAGCAGAGTTCCCTGAAATAACTCGTCCTCCTGGCATTACCAGGATCGTTAAGCACGACACTGTGCATTTCATTAAGACAACGGATGGGCCCCCCATTTCTTGTCGTCCTCGCCGTTTGGCACCTCAAAAACTAGTGTCGGCGAAAAAGGAATTTGAGAACATGGTGCAGTCTGGCACAGCACGACCGTCCAAAAGCCCGTGGTCATCTCCATTGCACATGACCCTTAAGAAAGACAACACTTGGCGTCCCTGCGGTGACTACCGCGCGCTCAACGCTCGAACTGTACCAGACAGGTATCCAGTCAGGTACATAAACGATTTTGCCCACAACCTCACCGGTGCTAAAATCTTCAGCACCATCGACCTTGTGAAGGCATACCATCAGATCCCAGTTTATGAAGAGGATATTCCGAAGACCGCCATCACTACTCCGTTTGGCCTCTTCGAATTCCCATTCATGACGTTCGGTCTTCGCAATGCTGGCCAAACCTTCCAGCGTTTTATCGATGAGGTCACACGGGGTCTTGATTTCTGTTTCCCATACGTGGATGACATCCTCGTTCACTCTACAGACGAGGTTCTCCACTGCGAGCATCTACGCATCCTCTTTAGACGCTTGCGGGACTATGGGGTTGTGATAAATCCTTCCAAGTTGGTACTAGGCGCACGTGAGGTAACATTCTTAGGATATCGCATCAGCCCTGAGGGCACTAAGCCTCCTCAGGACCGTGTTCAAACCATCCTTGATTTCCCACCCCCTAAAACCGTCCAGGGAGTGCGTCGTTTTCTCGGTATGTTAAATTACTACCGCCGTTTTCTACCTAAGGCTGCATTATTTCAGGCTCCATTAATTAAAGCTGTGATTGCTACTAAAGGCAAGGGTGCAAAACCATTTATATGGACTCCTGAGCTCCTTGAACAATTAGAAGCCTGCAAAAAGAGTTTAGCGACTGCCACCCTGCTTCATCATCCGGTCAACGGTGCTTCTCTTGGACTGTTTACTGATGCTTCCAGCGTCCACATCGGGTCTTGCCTTCAACAACAAATTGACGGCGAGTGGGTGCCTCTTGCTTTCTTCAGCAAAAAGTTGACCGATCAGCAAGCACAGTGGCCCGCTTATTATCGCGAGTTACTGGCGGTGTATGAAAGCGTACAGCATTTCCGCTACATACTCGAGGTCCAACATGTTACTATTTTTACAGACCACAAGCCGCTACTCTACGCTTTCGTACAGCGCCGGGAAAAACTCCCACCTACACAATTAAATCAACTGTCTTTCATAAGCCAATTTACCACTGACATAAAATATATCAAGGGAGAAGACAATGTTGTCGCTGACACGATGTCACGTGTTGACGCCATTGCTCTTGAGCAGGATTGGCAAGCACTTGCCAAATCACAGGAAGCAGACCCGGAGTTATTAAACCTGCAGCAGCAAGGCTCCAGCCTTCAATTATCAAAAATTAACATTCCGGGTTCTAACATCGCAGTCATCTGTGATTTGTCTACAGGCAAGCCTCGCCCTTATTTGACCCTTTCCTTTCGAAAAACAACATTTGACAAGCTGCACAATTTAAGCCACCCCGGCGCTCGAGCTACCACTCGTCTTGTAACCGATCGCTATGTTTGGCCGTCTGTTAATAGAGACTGCAAAGAGTGGGCACGAACTTGCGTAGCGTGTCAGCGTGCTAAAGTATCGCGCCATAATTCGTCTCCTCTTGGCAATTTTGATCTACCACGTGGTCGTTTCAGACATGTCCATATCGACATTGTCGGTCCCTTGCCGATATGCAATGAATACCGGTACTGTCTGACGGCCATTGATAGAGTCACTAAATGGCCTGAGGTATGGCCAATGCGCTCCATCACCGCAGAAGAAGTAGCAGAAACCCTGACACGGGAGTGGATTGCCCGTTTCGGTGTGCCGTCAATCATAACGACAGACCAAGGTACACAGTTCGAATCTGATCTTTTCCGCCGACTGATGACGCATTTCGCCACAACGAAAACCAGGACAACTGCTTACCATCCCTGCGCTAACGGCATGATTGAGCGCGTCCACCGCCAGCTCAAAGCTGCTCTCATGTGCCACCAGGACTCATGGGTCCGCGCGCTGCCCCTTGTCCTCCTCGGCATGCGATCAGCCTTCAAGGACGATTTGAAAGCCACTGCTGCTGAAATGGTTTACGGGGAACCTCTACGGTTGCCTGGAGAATTACTTGTAGTGGCTGAAGAATCACATGATTTAAATAACCCAGCTGATTTTGTCGTTCAACTCCGACATAAAATGTCGACCGTGCGACCTATTCCGGCTTCCCGGCATTCACAGCCATCTATATTTATATTTAAGGATCTTAAATCAGCAACCCACGTATTTCTACGGGACGATTCCGTTAGACGTCCTTTACAGCCACCGTATTCTGGCCCGTATCAGGTTGTTGGTCGCTCCAGTGATGGTAAAACCATGACTTTGGACGTAAACCGAAAAACTGTGACTGTGAGTGTAGATCGTGTCAAACCGGCACACATGGATCACACAATCCAAGACAGCCATGATCTCCTGCTCACAGAACCTGCAGCACTCACGACCCGTGTCATTCCAAAGATGAATAAAGAGTCTACAAAATTTGCAAACGTAAATCCGGCTCCAAAACTGCCGTATACCACGCGCTCCGGTAGACGAGTCAAGTTTAAGGATCTCCCCGATTTTGAGTAACCGGTGCATCTTTCTCCGTGGGGGGGTGGTGTGGCGTTCCTGGCCACTAACAATCTATGGTTTAGTGTTTTGCTCTTAATATTTTAGCACTGTCAGATAGACAAGACACAGAGAATTTTCCTCTAACTTATATGCGGATAAATATATTATGTGATACTTTAATACGTGTCCGCAACTAGTTTTACTGATTGGAATGTGTACAGATACTTTATAGTCTATAATGAATAATATTTCCTGATCTCCTGAATGTGATTTTTATTGCCACATCGCTACGAAGAATTTCTCCGAAGTAAAGGAGTACGAGCATCTTCTGCCCGTGACTCCAAAACAGTTTATCAACTAATATTGTATATTGACTTAAGACCATTTCTAGTATAATATCAATACGCGTGTCACGTGAATACCGAAAGAAAATGACTTTCAATACCTGCATCAATACTTATTAAGCATATTTATGATGACCCAGCTTGAAAAGGAAGCTTGCTAAGAATCTAGAAAAGGATGGGTAGTGTCTATTTAACTTTGTACTATAATACCTTGAAAGACAGCTCAATTTGTATCGACAACCTAATTCGTTATCAACATCCTAACAGCCATCTTGCTGTTTATTTAACCTTTCACCGAAATTCGCTCCCTCGACGTTTTAATCCGATGAGATATGAATACTTGCCATTATCATGGAGCGCGTATACTGCAATATTCAATAGACGAGTGCCTACAGACTTGCACTGAACTATAATGGTTATACATTTTCAGCATGTATGTAGTGGTAAACATTAAATAAAAGTTTTTTTATTAATAAAGCTATTCTTCTTCTTCCTGCCCTTATCCTATTCTACTTGGGGTCGGTGCAACACGTTTTCTTCTTCCATTCTCCCCTATCAGACGTCACAGTATCATTTACTCCTTTTTCTTTCATATCATTCCTTAGACAATCCATCCAACTTTTCTTTGGCCTTCCTCGTCCTCTCCATCCATCAACATTCATACTCATCACTTTCTTAGTCACATGGGTGAATGGTTATTAATAAAGCTATTGTGAGTTTAAAATGTTCATGTAGATTTTGCAAATGACAACAATGACCTAGTGTGCACCGGTTCTCGGTCACACGAGTAGGTGTAGATACAACTACGTGTACACTGTATACTGTGTTCAGCTTACAACTTTGGCAAAGTTGGGGCAACCAACATAATCATTGTGATATACCACCTGTGTTGTGCTGGAATTGTGTGCGCCTCGGGCTTACATGGGGAACGTAACAGAGTTAATTAAAAAAACACTAGGTATTCCTAATGGTAGGGACTATTGCAATACCTACATGAACACAATTACATTACCTACTTTAATGTATACTAGTCGCCCAAAATGGTCGTTTGACAATAATTTATTTAAATGTAAAATAAAAAATAAAAAAATTGTACTCCTTTTCCGTTATAAAATAAAAAGAATTCGTAAAAAGGACAACAAAATTGTCAGTGATGTAGATACATATATAATTATGTATGGTTAATTATGTTCAAAAAACGTCTACAAATAATAATGTACCTACATTATGTTACGTTATCTTCCTGTACGGTACGTGTACGTGTAACTTTTCCAATTATATCTCTATTCTTCCAAGAATAGACTAAGACAGTTGTTTATTAATAAAACAGGACATTTTTTTGGCTGAGTTTGGCATGACCTGTAGAAGAAAACACATTATTTTTTTTGCTTTTATGCTTAATATGACACAAATCAATCTACAGTCTGTTATTTTGTCTATTCTTATAGACAATAACGTAGATTGATTTTTGCCGACAAAATCCATTTCTACGGTGTCGCAATGATTTCCACTTTCTTTTCTACATGAAACAAAGACAATTTGACTGCATATCTAAAGTTTTACTTCAAAGTCCGTTGTCGCAGCAAAGTTTAAAATACTTGAAGCTTTCTAAAAGCTTACGAGTACTTGTATGAGTGCATAAATCAGCTCAAAGACTCAACTCGCGATACGAGTACTATAACAAAGCAAGAGTATTGACGGGACCTTTTGCGCGCACCCGACACTATGGAACCTAGTCAAAAGTGAAATTGTTTCATTCCATCGAGTGGTACGTCAATGGAATGTACGAGTATTGTTGCGTGGGATTTAGTGAGGTTATTGACTGTACTGCAACGCAAACGTTTTTTGGTTACATTGAGTGCAAAGACACGCAACTACCGTTTTAAAACATTTTGTTCCTTTAGCTGCCCTTTGCATTCCAGTGCCACCGTAACCTTCTTAAGATATTCCCGCGACCCTGGTAGCGACCTTTTTACACTAGGTAAAATCATGAAATGAGTCCTCCCCCGGAAGCGCCCTTAAGTCAAAGACGGTTCTTTATAGAACCATGTATTAAGTTTTCAGTTTAAACAAAGCATTTCTCCTGTTTTATAAAATTGACGGGATGGGATGGAGAAAACTTTGTTTGTGTGATAAACACACGCACGACACGTAACAACGAAGGTATCGATTCAAGTCAAAATAAGCTGATATGGGCTCGTACGTTGCGTGGGATTATTGGTTGACAGTTTGGTTGGCCTCTGTAAAACATTGAAAGGAGGACTTAATATAATTCATGAAAGGTGAGTCAAGGATTCACCTTTTTCGAGCTTAAAGTATTTGTATAAGTATTTGTTATAGGTAAGGATATGTCTGTATAGATTTAGGTAGTTTTTGGTTGGTTTTAATCAAATACCTCGCATAAAGATAAACTTGAGCATTCACTTGTAATGCAATCCATTCGTGCAAATGTTTCATTACAGAGCATTTTAGGGAGCGTTCTGGCAAGGTTTTTGCCGAGCCGACTATCAAGTCGGACAATAGGGTAGTTTTCAGGTTCAAAATAATTACATTCTATTTAGTCCATATTTTAGATTATAAAAAATATTGGATACGTATTTTTCTTTTTTCGATTAAACAAAAAATAACAAAGATATAGCCCCATTAAAGTTGCGTGTGACGTCACCCGAAAAAATGCCACTCGGCGTGACGTCACACGTAACTTTAATAGGCTATATCTTTGTCATTTTTAGTCTAATTTACAAATAAAAAATACGTGTCCCTTATTTTTGAATAATCTAAAAGACGGATTAATTACATTTTTTAGGTCAACATGCCTATTTTGGAAGACCAAGCCTAGAGAGTTCGCAAAAATATTCGTAGCGATGTTTGGCTCTATGCTCGGATCTTTTGGTTGTTCAGTTCGGCAAAATTAAAATCGGCGAATGCTCAAGTAAATGCTCATGTCTTTCAGCCTTTTAATCATTATGAACTTTGAAGCGTTCTTAATACTCTTACTTTTTCCCGTAACTTTCGCGTACACTTTCATTGAAACAAAATGAATATTCACATTGTTACAGGTTTGATTATTTAAACTGGAACTCCACCCGCGACTACGCTCGCGAGGTTTTCATGTTTTACCCTGTGATTCGGTAGGAGTTTATAAAAATCTTGAACCACGTGTTTAATAATTATTGGGTTGTTAGGTCTACATTGGCAGTTTCTAGTAAATCGGATGTTTGAATTAATTTTCATACAAAAGACTTATGTTTCCTCCCTAACGGCACAAGCATCACATTGCGGCGCCACACCGCAAAAATTTCGACGTACTGGCAGGCACACGTGTCACGTGATGGGCACATTTATACGTATAGGCGAAATCTTTGCGGTGTAGCGCCGTAACGCGACGTTATTCTCAGAGCACACTGTGGTCATTTGAGAAACGTTTGTGCAAAATGCATGTGTGCGTTAATCAGCCCTTCGATCTTTCTTATTTTATACACAGAAATATCAAACAAATAGACACAATACATTTTAGTTTGAAAGTTCCTATACTTTCCGAGGCCCTGGCAACTGATTTGATAACCATATTGGGTTCCTATACGAGGACGCTAAAATATTCTAGATGAGAAATTGTTTATTCGATCAATTGCCATCGGGAAATGGCTTTTATCCCGGGAAATACTTCCCGCAAACGATGTCTGAGGCCCCGTTCACATGGCGATGATCGATACGATATTGTACTATGTATTATTATGATTATTATATTTAATTTTCGTGTCCTGTTTTTGTTCATTACAGGACTAAAGCACACTATATGTGCTGAAGAAGCTAGCTCCGGCGATTAGGTTAATTTAGATAACTAGGAAGTGGTAAAGTTTGAGCATTTTTTTTGTTCAAAAAGTGTGGTTTTGATTGCCATCGATGCAATAAGAAAATGCCAGTTTAATTTATTATTATTTATTATGAGCCTATGTTGTCCCCTGCAGGACAAAAGTCTCCTTCGCCAATCCTTCAAAACTGAGTCCAGCTCGCCCCACTATCTCCTTCAAAAAGAGGAAAAAAAAAAATTCTCCGGGTGGTTCAGTTTTCGACTTATTATTCGGCGAATAACTGACGCTCTAGGACTTTGTGTTAGTAAATTTAATGTTTGTCTAAATTGTCCTCTATTTACGAATATAGACCGACCGTATACGACCAAAAATTTCAAACTCCTTTACCTCTTTATAATATGTATTTGAATAAAAACGAACTAGCTATGAGTTTTGACATTTATTTATGGCGTACAAACGTGGCGATTTATAATAGTAGGTACTATGGGGTAAATGAGCTGTTTGTATTACTTACTGTGGCATTCCATTTAATTTTTACCGTTAAACAACATTTATTGAGCCATTTTTGTCCAACTGATGAATTATTCAAACCTAGATGCAAAGGTTTTCCTTTCAGATCGTTCGTATTGTGAATTAAATGTTCTGTGTTACGAAGGTAGGATGCTTGTCGATATTGAGCTATACATATAGACAATATTGGGCATGTTTGATAGCAAAACAATAATTTGGATATCTACTTACATAACAGGTAAGTAAAAAAATCAAAAATCCAATTGAGATATAAAAAATTAAACAGTTAGTTCACGGCCCATATTTAAGTCCCTAAAGCCGTTCCAAGAGCGGGCAAACTAACTGTGCATACTGCATTCCCTCTACATTAAGTACCGGTGACCTAAAATCGTCACACACGCTGCAGATTGAAGGTTAAATAATTGAGTGTTCATAACATGTTACGTGTGGTTTCTGGTTTGGTAATCTGTCACGTAAGCTGATACAGCCACATAACACAGCCTAGAAGGATTTAAATCTATGCTATCTCTTTACTTCGAGATACTACTCTGGGTCAGTGTGATAAATCGTTGGCCAGGCAGAAAAAAGGCTCGTATTCACGTTTACAAGCATAAATAAGCGTTCCCCACTACTGGGAAAACACAACGCTGGAATTCAAGTTATCATAAAGTTAGTTCCAGGATAAGTTTACAAAAAACTCAATTTTCATATCAAGACAGCACACATACTGTTGAACGACGCAGCTATAACAGCGTCAATCACAATAATTGACAGTTTTAAGCTATTGCATAGCTTTTATCGCGGGCTCTGAGCGCGGCGCGGCGCGGCGACCTAATAAAAAAAAATCCAAAAACCTAACGAAAATACCCGACACCACGCATCGTCTAACATCGTTTCAGTTCGGGAGACTTCTGAAATCATAAAAATATCCGTCATAAAAAACAATTTACTGTTTCTTACTGATTCTAAACGGCCAGCTACAAAAGGAGTTTTCACAATGAAACCTACTTATAAAATTCTCCTACAACAAAGAAGTTCTTTATTACAGTTAAGTAGTGCACCACAAACATTTTAAATAAATTATATTCTTGTTAAATATACGCAGCAGGCGATTTTATTCTTATAAAATAAAATAAAATGTTATGCAATAGCTTCACCGCGGCAGTCTCCGAGTGCCACATGTATTTTTTTTATTTTTTGTAGATTTAACCGAATAACACAAATTGTGCTGATAAACTTCAGCATTCACTTGTAATGAGCATTTAATTTTGTAATGAGCAATGACAGATTTGATAGTTAAATTGTAAAGTGGTTGATTGACACAGATCCCGCATCAAAGCCGGGGTGGGTGGGGTTGTTTGGTAATAAAGTAAAAGTATTGTTCTTAGCTTGGGAGGACTCATTTGATGATTTTACCACGTAAAAAAATAACTAGTTCAAGGCTAAAAAAAAACTTTTCTTTATCAAAGTAATAGTTGGTTACATGGGAAAAGAAAAAGTTAAAAGTTGTCGGACGACGTGAAAGGTGAAAGGAAAGTAAAGCTTTCATCGGTCGCTCGTTAAAGAAACCACTTTCAAAATTGATTTGAAGTCATTCCTTTAGAGTTTCGCGAACGCCGTGTAAAAAGCATACTCGTATAATCTGTACATTTCTTTAATCCATTAGAACAGATTTTATCATGGTTAGATATTTTAACTGTGGAATAAATTTTGAGTCAGACAAAATAAAACTTAACAACTTATATTAATAAAAACAATTTATCAGACAAAAATAAAAATTGTCAGTGCTTTGTTTTTATGAACTTTCACCCTTCAAATTATATGCGTGGTTGAATTTCATCAGACACGTGGTAGCCAATTGGAAACGTCTTTTAAAGGAGGGGAATCCTTCTAAATATTTTTGTGGTATCTTTGGACATACTTGTCATATTTAAGCGGATTTTTTTTGTTTCGAAAAAGATGATGACTTTGGAGGCAGACAACGAAACTCTTCAATATATGTATTCCATCAAATGAACCGCGATTGCTACTATCGCAAATCTGTGCTACCGTACCTGGAAGTCGCTCTGGATTTTTTTTCGGGTTGTAATCATCAAAAGAGTATTTCCGACTGTCAGACTATTACTGACTAAAAATTCACCATGGTCCTGTTGTCCTTTGCAATCCAAGGCATTGGTCCTCGAGGTTGTATGTTGCAGTAAAAGTATCTAGTAAAATATAGTCCGTCTATTCTCTATGTATATTAGATACACCTGAGAGAATGTAACCTAGATCCAGATAGGTTTATGTTTAGACCGGCCTTATGCACTATGCAGGGAACTACTATTTATTTCTATAATGTAAATCTATTTTTACAGTGAATGGAATGACATTTTCTCGTATAGAATTGTTTATGACTCTATTTGTACAGTTTCGAATTATTTTGTTTAAGTACGTAATACACGAAAGTGATGAGTATGAATGTTGATGGATAGAGAAGAAGAGGAAGGCCAAAGAAAAGATGGATGGATTGTCTAAGGAATGATATGAAAGAAAAAGGAGTAAATGATACTGTGACGTCTGTTAAGGGAGAATGGAAGAAGAAAACGTGTTGCGCCGACCCCAAGTAGAATGGGATAAGCGCAGAAAGAAGAAGAAGTACGTAATACCCATTGTTACGTTATTTTTGTAGGCCTATGATGCATACTGAAATAATTATGTGTTTATCGATGCAAATTGCATATTTTGGTTACAGAAATAATACTCGTTGAACCATCACTCGTAATGTGTTTACGGTTAAGTAATAGGTAAAGCAGAAGAGTTTGTTTGGTTGTTTGGTTGAACACACTAATCTCAGAAACTACTGGTTCGCATTGAAAAAATATGCTTTACTCTTCTCCATTTGTCGAGGAAAGCTATATACAATATAATCACGCTATGAGCAATAGATGCAGAGCAGCAATGAAAAAAAGTTGCAAAATCAGGAAAAATTATATTGAGAGTTTCCGTGGCGTGCGCGTAAACTGTTTTTTCCTCATGAAGACTTCTATTTATGGAAAATCAAATTAGTTTTGAAATAATGTACTATTTGCGACGGTATTTTTATAAATATAATATTTAACCTTGTCCGTGTAAGTGCCTTTGTTAAAACTATAATTAACTAGTACCCAAAATTATATAGCAAAAGGAGGGAGGGAGGTGCCCCCTGTGTCCTGATACCACTCCCATGTAAAAGCGACACACCGTTCTTGAGGAAAACTGATTGATTATTGTAACCTAATCTTAAAACACTCAGCGTAGCAGTCGTAGTCTCGACTTTTACGCGTAATTGTCGACGGAGCCCCGCTGCGCGGGGCTCCTATTTCTGTCTGCAGGGTTTGAAGAAACCGAACCTCGGGGTGCCCCTGGCATCGACCTTTGAACAGTTTTAACTAACTCACTTCGGAAAAACAAGTTTTCTCTAGTTAGAACTAGTTCTAACTGATATTCAATTTAGTTAATTCTAGTTTTAATAAAGGCACTTAGTAACTAGTTGGTTCTAACTAAGGAAAACGCGTTCTCTCTGAAAATGGATTTTAATTATATATAATCATACCCGACAATATCTAAGTCTTAAAAGATTTATGAAAGATATTTTTTTTGTTTATCATTAATTTACAGTAGAGTTGCCTATTTGCGTTGTAGGTAGACAGGAGGACAGAACTCAAAAAACAGTTAGATTATAGAATGCCCACATTCCGAGACCACTGACAATTGAACCCATAAAAAAAGTAAGAAAAATTACCCCTTCGTTCGATCCCTACGTCACACGCTAAGGAATAGAAAATATTTAAATGTGTGCGTGGCGCTCACTCACACATTTATAAAAAAAAGTGGCTTTATGAAAAACAATACGTTATATTTTGAACGCGGATATTTTATAATCTAGGGCAATTTAGCCGGTGTCAACAATTCTGCCTAGATCGTCAAACGCCATACGTCAAAGAAAAGGAACAACATTGTTATTTTTCTGTCTGTCAGTGTCAGTTTCGTAGAATCTGTTTTGTAACCGGTATTTTAGGTTCATCACTTTTATTGGTTGTCTTTGTATCTGTTGTCACATTGATAACGCAAACTACACAAATAATCTGCCATTATTATTTCCGATATTTAACTTACTGATCTGTACTTGCGTTTTGTATATTCTTGTAAGTATAAATAATAAAGAACTTGTTTTTATAAGCGAAAAGAAATAGAAACTCAGAAATTGATCATTCCGCACTTGAGCTATTTTATAATTGATCTGAAGTAGTTTTCTTCCTTTTTTATTCGACATACATTTTTATAATTAGTATAAGAACAAAATGAACTAATGTAAATCACTAAATTAAAAACTTTATACCCCTTTATTTGAAAAAAGTACGCGGACGACGGAGGATAAGCGCAGTTATATGGACAAGGAGTGTAGAAAACTTTTTATTTAACAACTTCGGTCGGTATTATGATCGACTATGGGCCGCTGAATGACCACAGAGCGACCACAAAAACAAAAGCCCAATTGTGTTGCTCCATAATGAAAACAAACAACATTTATAGCTGTTTCTTCACTTAATTCCATAATTAGTTAAGTTATAACGTTTACAGCAATTGCGTCTTAAATTAAGTAACTTTTACCTAATCATTCTTCCATGGAGTAAATCCAGAATGTCACGTGCAGATTATTGAAAACTAGAAAATAGAATAACGAAATTCGAGTCAATGAGCGGGAAATTTTGATGAAGTATAAAGGATCTTCATTTACTTGAATAAATTGTTAATTTCAGCAATCAAAAAATCATTAAGTACATTATTATCAATGTCCATGAAACAAAGAAAGTTATAAAATGGTTATAATAACATGTATATTATTATGTCAAAAAATAAGTCCTAAACTAAGTTTAAGTGCCTGTGACTTCAGCGTCAACTTTGATTTTTAACCGACTTCTAAAAAAGGAGGTTACTCAATTCGACCGTATAATTATATGCTTTTTTATGTTTGTTCGCGTAGAACTTCGTCGTTTATGAACCGATTTTGATGATAATTTTTTGTTGGAAAGAAAATATATCAGAGGTGGTCCCATTATAAGGAAATCAAGGTTTGATGATGGAAGACCAGATAAATCGAGGGGAACTTTCAAAAATCGTAGGGGCGACTAGTGCGCTTGTAAGTTTTTTCATGAAGAATTTTAAAGCACTACAATTTAATAAAGGTCTGGAGTTGATCTGATAATGGAGCCGAGAGCCAGTCGAGGGAACTCCCCAACGATTGACAGCACCTATCTTGTGTTTGAGCATGATTAAATTGTATTGATAAGAAATTTACACTTAGATGGGTTGTAACTGTCATTAGGGGTCTGATGATGTAGACAAAGGACAGTTCAGCGAACTCCTCAACGGTTTACTAGCTACCTTGTGTTTGGACTTAATTCATTTATATTGATGATAACTTTACACCAATATGGGTTGTAACTGTCTTTAGGGGTCTGATGATGAAGACGAAGAACTGTTCAGGGAACTTCTCCACGGTTTACAGCAGCTACATTTATTTAAATTGATGAGAACTTTGCACTCATAAGGGTTACTGTTCGATTCAGTATACCTGCCACTTGGTCCCATAAAAAAATAATTTAGTTTCGTTCAGTAGTTTTTATTTTATGAGCATTTTTAGCTTATTGTGTGCACGGACGATGTTATAACCGGTGCTACGGATAATAAAATTCTAGTGCATATGTAAGAAAATTATAAATTTGACAAGAATTTGGGTTGAACATTTATACTAAAAAGAGTAAAATAAAAAACTTGTAAAATGTAACTGACTTCAAAAACGACCACGAAAAAGGCTAAAATAACCTACCAAATAAGTTTTCTTTCGAAAGTTGGTGTCAAAAAACTTAATGAAATAAAAAAGCAAAGCCACCGACTTTTTTAAAGTTTTTCACGCCAATGTCAGTAATTGAAAAAACACCATGCATTTTATTCAGTACGAGTCTAACAAGTCCCTTCCGCTACACTCTGTGGTATGCGGAATCCGTTGATAATTTCCTAAACCCAAAAAATAATGTCTGAGCATACATAAAAAAATGACATAAACATTCAAATTGATAACCACTTCCCTCTTTGGAAATTTCATAAAAAAATGCGACGAAGGAAAGAATAAATAGTTAAATGTTTGATTGAAAAAATCATAAACGTTTACTTTATTCAGACTAAACTGACGCTTGCTGAAGTAGGTACTACCTTAAATGACAAGCACAAACGAGACACGTCGTAGTGACGCGGAAAATTTGCCTCAAAGTGGAAAGAATATTTGCCACACCTGCGACCTAACATTTCAGAGGCATCATGTATGCTAAAATACTTACCATAAAGCTATTCCCATGTAAATTATGCTTAATATTAAAGTGGTTTAGAATAATATACGTTTTGTTTTGAAAATTCATTATGTTTTTCGTATACAGTGTTTTTTTCAAGTTCGTAAATATGGTGTACTTACGTATCTACAGAACTGCGTGCAATCTAGTACAGTGGAATCCGTTTATAATGACATCGAAGGGAAATAACAAACACGTCATACTAAGCGGACGTCATACAAAGCATTTTGTGCGAAATAAACAATCTCCTGTTTTTGTCAGTAAGTATTTATTTTAATAGAGAGAGACAAAATAGAAATAAGTCAAAAATAGTAATACGTCACCGAAAACTGTCGAAAGTGTTAGGAATAATGTCAGTTACTACATCAACCGCCAACCTGGTAATCAGTAACAAAATGTTGGAACGATGATGACGATGAGTTTTTTAATATAATGTACAAAAGTCTAATTGGTTAAAATAAATGTTCATTTTCTTTCTTTTATTATAAGTATTCTTGAAAATTATTTTTAACGAGTAACACACTTGTCAAAAACAAAAATTTTCAAGAGTGTTCTACACAGGTCTCAACTTATTATTCTTATTTTTTTATGTGGAATGGGATTGCTCTTGTCCTTAGTCTTGGTCAGGAGTGACTAAGACAAGGTCGACGATGGAGCGAGCTTACCCAGAAGAGGCCTGTTCACTCTAACTTTGAAGAGATTAGGGTTGCATGCACTCGGAAACACAGACGCAGGCAGAGAGTTCCACTCCTTCGCTGTCCGCATTATAAAAGACGTTTAGAAACGCTTATTGCGAATTGGTGGAATGGCAATAAGGTAAGGATGATAATTTGTCGCGCACTTATCGCGTGGGTATTTGTTGTACTTATTCATCTTCTTCAGGCCTTGTCCCATTTATAATCGGGGTCGGTTCTTCTAATCGTTCTCCTCCAGAGATATCGTTTCTGGGTTGACAGGTGAGTCCCTTCCATCTGTGGCGAGGTGTTTCCTAATGACTGTCATCCATGTATTTATTGATAAAATTTAAAAATTATTCCTACCTAAAGTGTGTCTACACACCTAAAAATTTGAACGTAGGTAAATAGGGAAAGTAATTACTGTGTCAAAAATATCTTATAGACAGATAGATATCGCAAACGACGTCGTTTGACATCGCATGGGAGACGAACTTAGGTACTATATTTCGTGTCGAACAGAGTCTCGGGGTAAATGTGAAAACGCGGCCACTTAAACCCTCAAGACATTTTCATTCACTGACGTCAGTGATGTCCAAATTAAACTTATAAAAGACACTAATGTACTTCCAGGTTTGAACTCTAGCCCATCACGACTGTATTTATACTGAAGTACCTCAAATCAATTTTCTCATCTCAATTTTGGTTAAAACAACTAATACCAAAGTAAAGTACCTCATCTAACTAAGATTTACTTCTAAGCTTAGTTAACGAAGCGTTAAGCAACCTGTTACTTCTCCATGTAAAGTTTATTATGTACTTTATACTTGTTGACAGAAAATTTTCGAGTACAGGGATATTTACTGAGCGGCCATAAATAGCTATACCTATAGCTATTTGTAATAAAATATACTTTAGGCTGAAACAGCTAGTGGAGGTTTTTAAAGGTGGTTGGTTCGAAAATAAAATATAAACGTTGATATTAAAAAAAAAGTTTTAAAGGTATATTTTTTAAAAAGAAAAAAATTACCTTTTTTTAAATCTAATACTGATTCGACTGTATAAAATAATATTTTAAATGTTTTTATTTTTCTGTGATATAGCTGTTATAAACTACGGACTTATTCCTTTACTATAACTTCTTGCTTCTGGCCTTTCATGGTTTCAGGTCAACGAGTACCTACTCTATAGGTTTTGATTACCCCAAGCATCAAAATATTATGCGGAAAAACAGAGCATAAACGGCTGTATCTTTTGATCTCTTTGATTTTTTCCGTTGTTCCAAGGGAGTGTAGACTTGTTGGGTACACTACGATAATACGAAAATTTTTATTCCGAAATTCATAAATATGAATTTCAAAATACTTCGATTGTCATAATTTCGAATGGTTCAAAATTCCTAATATAACAACTCCGATTGATCATTAGTCCTATTTTCATAATTCCGAAATTGCAATATTCGTTTTTTTATAATTACTATTTTCAAAATACCGAGTTTCAATAGATCGAATATCAAAAATTCCGACTTAATTAATTTTCCGAAACATCAAAAACACGAATTCCGAATATTAAAATCCCGATTATTAAAGTTCCGATTAATAAGAATTCCGAAAATTTAATCGCTTGTCAGAGAAAAGCATGCCTTGCCTTACGCCTTTGCAAGACGATCAAACACGTTTAATTGTCCGTGAGAGAGAAGTAATCTATTATGGTCCTTAACTTTTCAATAAAAAAAATTCTTTTGAATACGAATATTTTCTTTTCAATTTTATTAAAAAAATATAATTATTTGAATAATTAAAATAATTTATTTTTGAGATACGTATTTTCATTCATAATATTACAAAAAACCCCTGTGAGAAGAACGAAACCTGTCCGAGTTGGGGTGCCCCAAAACACACTGCTTGCTATCGCATCCTGAGTTATATTACCACTAAGGTGGTTCAACGGAGCCCCGCTTCGCGGGACTCCTATTTCTATGAGCAAGGTTTAAAGAAACCGGTGTCGGGGTGCCCCAAGTCACGAGCTCGCTTCGCTCGCTCTTGGAATCTAAGTTCTCCTAATAACAAACCTGAAGGCAAACTGTCAAAGTCCAGAGGATATGCCTCGCCACTCCGCGCTTACACAGGCTTAAATAACTCTCTAGGAGTACGGTAGACAAAACTACGTGGAGTCGGTTTTGCAGCAATTCGTTTCTGTTACTGACTTTGTAGAATGAGAAACGAAATTCCGATTTTCAATATTCCGAAAAAGTCAGTTTATTCGGAATATTGAAAATCGGAATTTCGTTTTTCGGAATAAGAACTCATCGAGCATTACATTTTTCGAATATGTGAAAATCAGAAAACGAAGAAATCGGATATACCTATGACTTTAGGTTAAATAAATTTCGTGATTCTTAATAACAGATATTGTAATTTTAGGTATAATCGGAGTTTTGAAAATCGGAATATCGAAATTCGGAATAAAATATTTCGGAGTATTTGCGTGTTCCCAGACTTGTTTCAGAAATACTCTTAATAATAATCTATAAAATCAACCCAACTATCAAATCAAATATTTTTGAAAATACTATGCAATCCTAGACAACTACGCTTAAATTACAAACTTAAACAACAAACATATCCGCAGAAGAAATAGCAATTAATAAAAAAAAAAATTAAAAACCCCCCCACAAAAACAAAGTACCCTTTAAAAAGTAAAAAAAAAAAACTCAATCTGAAAGTAGGTACATAAGTATGCATTAATAATTATAAAAAAAAAAACTTTTTTAAAAAAAGGAACCGAATTCATAAACAAACACAAAAAAGTTTAAAATAATTCTTTTCTTTCGGAAGTCGGTGGCAATAGTCAATGAAAGAACAAAGCCACCGACTTCTGACAGAAAAGTTATTTTAAGTTAAGTTTTTATTTTTCCCTTTCTAATAGTTCAGATATTCAACAAAAATCTTCGTAGAATCGGCGTCTTTGAAAATCGCAAGTATTACTACTACTTACGCAACAAAAACGGATCTATGAGGGCAACATCACGAGATATCCATTATTTTAATATACTCAAACTTTCTCCAGAATGTAACGAACACTTTTTCGAAAACCGCATCAAAATAAGTTCAGCCAAACGCGAGATAACTGCGAACGACTTTGAAAATCTTCAATCCAAGTAAGCAAAAAAATCCCTATCTCAAAAACTACGGTATATGCGAACACAAACATAAAAACATACATACATACACTTTTGAAATTTGGCACATTTGTTCAGACGCTGATATAGACTAACATATACGAAAACTGGGCAGTTCTGGGAATATTACATACGGGTCGAATTGATAACCTCCTTGTGTTGACACAATTAATGTACGTCACCCGAACCCAACTCAAAGCATTTATTTCAATTCCCCGTTGGTTAAGGCAAATCGAATTTAATTTTACATTCGCTCTTTAAATTTAAGTCCCATTACACTCTACACGACCTGGGAATCAAACTCTGAACTGCTGAACGGTAGCACTTTCCCTCTAGATCAATCGACCACAAGATCAATGAAAACTGAGGACTATTGCGGTCAATGTTAAAGACTATGAACTTCACCTAGAACATTTTGCATGTCTCTTCATTAAAAGCGTCGACTTTGACCTGAAAGCGCCCTGAAAACCTTTTCCGTTCATCTCCAACGTTAAAAAAAAACAGACTTCATTTAATCTTCGCAGTATTTTGTTTTCTAAAGCGCTCCGGTACAATCTTTTGATCAGACGCAAATCAATAACAGATCTTTTATTTTTAAACAAGTCAGTTAATAGCAAAGCTTTTCCGCTGGTGCCCAGGTTAATTGAGTCATCAAATATTCACCTGTTCGGTGGAAAAGAGCTAGAAAATTGATACTTTGATACATTTTATAATTGAAACGTAGAAGCCAGTTGTTTTAACTTTTCGAATGGTATATTATTAAAAGTAACGTTGTTAATCATTAAATAGGTATATACCTATTTTAAACTTGCTACTCGTTATATCAACAGGTATGAGCCGTACGTGTATTTAATCGTTTAAAAAAAATCGTTTGCACAGCACTAACATTTTACGACGACACTTTTTAACGTTTTATATTCTCGGTAAGTACGGAACGTTACTTTACGAGCGTCAAATCGCGTAAAAGAAGGTTGAAGTAGGTGAACGGAAATAGGAGATGGTGGACTTATTTCGCGAGGCAATCTAAACTTATATTACTTACTTCAAAACAGGCCGTAAGCAAACGTCGTTCGTTATACAAGTGTATATCAAGGGGCCACTGCTCGTTGCAAAAAAGGTCAAATGTCCCCTAAACTTTTTCGAGAAAGACGAGATCATAATTTTGTTAAGGATATAACATCGAAAGAGAGGTCAATTAATAAATAGGATAAACTCGACCTCATTAAATTGAAAACTTTCACAATAAGTTTGCCAATTTATTGTTTCTGGTTTAATGATAGTGAAATATTTATCTCAACAACAAAGGGCCCAGAAAGTAGTTGTTCATTCCTAGGCGTAACTAATATAAGGAGAGGAACTGGAAGAACAAGAAACTGCATGACCAGAGCAGAGGACACTTGTCTTTTCTCTATCAGAAAATTATCTTTTGCCAAATCATTCAAGTTGAGATTATACAATAATGAGTGAGAAGTCAAAGTGTCTATAGCTATAAGATTACTGCAGGCGGGTACCAAACCCTCATACCACAGCTGGACCTAGTATAACATCAAAGTAATTAAAACTTACAACACAAGGTTGGCAATTAAGCTTTGATCAGAAGTTTGGCGTTTGGCTAGTGATTCCAATTAATTAAATTACCTGACTCTGAGGCATTGCTATTGACTCAAATATTTGTCCAGGAATATTCTGTTTTTTAGAACTTGATCATTATCCTCAAAGCAATCTTCAACCGACGAAGTGCGTTCATAGTTAACTTGCATCTCACAACCAATCGGGGAAGACTATATTTTTGTGGGATTAACCAGCTGTCCATCGTGCAGGGATTATTATTTACATAACTCATTACGTAAATATTAAACGCTGCTCTGTTACCATATGGCAGGGCTTATTATTATTTGATTATAAGCCTATTGTGCAGCTTTACCCGATTATGTCCCTTGAGCTGGCCCACATAGGCCTGCCCTCTCGTGAGGAGTGAAATGTAATGATGTAGCCCCAGAGCCGGTAGTTGTAACATAATGTTCAACTGATTCAAGAATAAGTGATGCCAAACAAAGGTTAGGACATTTACTTTTCTGATAAGCAATAAATGAAAAATCGCGTAAGTATTCAAAAAAGAATATGTCTTCTTTATCCATTACTTCACGCACTTCAGAGGTAGATAGATTACCAATAAATAAAAAGAAAATATCGACATTTTCCTCATTGATTTATTTACAGAAGTAAGCGGTTGGACAACGCCTTTGATTAAGAGCGTCGTAATATTTTTATCAGTGAAGTCTACCGAGAGGAGGAAAAAATTAAAACGAAGACCCTATAGAAACAGTAAATTGCTTTAATTAAAAATGAACCTTAGGTAAGCAGAGTACCGGCTACTTCGAGCAGGTGCCCGTAGATAGAAAAATATAAAGTTTCAATCCTTTTCCACCTATCGAATAGGTTTATGGACAAGTCTTTTCTAAATGAGGGATAATAATTTAATTAAAAACCTTACCTTAATCACTTTTATACGGTTCAACCACTGACCTTAGGTGAGCTATAAACCTTCCATCTACTTGTAGAAGTTGTATCAAAGTACGAACCTTTTAAGTGATCATAATTGTGATAACGTTTCGCTTTCTTTTCATTTTCTTAGTCTTTAGCAAAGTAGAATAACATACAAAAATCTTCTGAAACTTTACAAACAAAAATGTAAACTATATTTTTTTGAGTTATGAAGTGTGTACCTTAATTAAAAACAAAGAGCTCGTTTTGAAATATTCTCCCTTGATTGATAACTAATGATTTTTTTTCACATCTTTTCAACAAGAGTAAGTTTGTTCCTCGTAAACAGGGAGTAAAACAGCTACCTCCTTTTTAAACACGGAATAAAAGTAAATTGAATTTGAAAAGTGGTTGTTAGCCCTTAAAACGCCGGGGAGTTTAGTCCCCAAACTGTCATTACTGTCAAAAATTTCGTGTTTATTTGGGCAAAAAATGTGTTATAAAGGAAGAATATTAGTTAATTAATAATGTATTGGTGAACTTTTGTCTATTGTTAAAAGCAACATCGTAAATATTTCGCCATTTTCGTATTTTATTTAACAGGTGTTCACACTGGGACAAATAAGACAATTAAAAACGGTGATTCAATTCGCAATATACAGGGCGCTCTACGGCTATGTCACATGGAGGGAAAGTACCTTGAATATTGTAGATGGAACATTTTACTGGAAGAAGACATTATTTTATTTAAAAAAACAATTTAAACTAATTTTAGTTTATTGATGATTATGTAATAGTTGTATTTAAGTAACGTCAAATAATCTCATTAAATGTCCCGAAAATACTGAATTCATAGATTTTTAAATAATTACATGGTTGAACCGGGAGTCGACCCCGCTACACGAGAAACACAAAATAACTTATAGCTTTATCATACTTTTTGATCAAGTTCAATCTAATTTGCAGATGGTCCAAAAAAAAAAAGAGAAAAAAAACCCGACTGCGTAAAACCTAATTTTAAAAAATATGTGAAAAAATTAACTTGTATAAAAACTAAAAAGAAAGAAACAAGCCCAACAGAAAAGTGGTATGTTTTTAAAACATGAAATTCGAGAAACAAAACTGACAACATTTATGTATTGAACAGCGCTCTCGCGCAACGTGACACACAACACGGGGGTAAAGTAACTAACTCGCAAGGCCGAAATAAATAGTCGTACCTAAGCGATAGCCAAGCACTGACTTTGGCCTGGCTATCGCTTAGGTACGACTATTTATTTCGGCCTCAATGGGCCGCCAAAATACTAGGCTAGCATAAGCTCAAGATGGTACGTTTTTACAACGGGGTTGGCGAAGTTTATTTGAAAAGCGATGTGGCGCGACGTGGCACGGGGGGCGGGGGTAACTCTAAATGCCTACTGTGCTCAGATATTACAGCCTTAAGGTGAATGCTCCAGGGTAGCCCGCGAAATTCAAATTGTCTTAAGATTTTTGCAATTTGCAAGCCAGTGCTAGGTTGTATGTTGATTAAAATATTATTCGCGACTGTAAGACATATGTAGTTACAGAATTATTATCATCAAAATCACCAATACAACCCTCCAAGTTCATAAAACTTCAGGAACAAAAAAATAACATTAAAAGTCATTCCTGAAGTTGCAAATTGCAAAAAACGCAAGAAATTTTGAATTTCGCGGGCTGGTTTGAGCATTCCCCTTAACTCTACAGAATAGTGATGCCTGAAAATATAGGAACGATTCGCGCGAATTGAGTAAGCTGTTTCCCATCAATGTGTGGCCCAGTCGGTCTTTGTTTAGTGTAATTGATTGCCTAAATTGATTAAAGCCCGGCTTTAAAGCGGGGTTCGCACGTAATGTTTTCATGTTTCGACACAATTGGTTAAACACAATTCTGTTTTAAATAGAATCACACTCGATTGATGAGTTCATTCTTTACATTTTGATTTGTTTAGTATTCATTATGAAACTTTTAGACAGGTAATGCTCATTATATTTTGGATTGATTTAGTTTACCTCTTCAAACTTAATTCAAGGTTTTTTAAGCACGACTGAGCTAGTCAAGCTTTATCTGAAAATGAACTTTATTGGCTTATGTACACAAAAGATTTTGGGCGCCTAAAATTATAACTGAAACATAATAAATCCTCTATTTAACAGTACAGTAAAACTTATTACTTTATACTATATTCCCAACGACGCATTGAACGATAAAGTATTTAAAATAAAATAAGAGAAACTTAGTTACATTTTAAAAAAATATAAAAGCATAACAAGTCGACTATTTCTTTAAAAGCACTCTGAACATTTACCATAGCTCTCGAATCCTTGATCTACGTTTAAATCGGAATGAAGCTGAATTTTTAATATCTCCGCCTTTACCTCGGTCTACATTTATAATAAGAAACATCTGTTGCTGTAGTTTATGGAGAATTACTTGAAGGTACCGGCGTTAGTTCAATAATTATCTTGTGCTTGCGACTGTAAATCCGAGAATTCTAACTAATTGGTCATGGTCCATGGTCGAGCGGCGAGTTGCCCATTACTAACTTAATAGATAGAACCTATATGACGATTTGATTTCATGTTTAAGTATCTGAGGCATCGGTTTGCAGCGGCTCGAACACTCAGTTAAAGCGCAAGCGTAAATGTGTACCTGGTTGGAACGCTGAAGTCAAGCAGCTGCACGCTGATGCTCGCTTAAAATTTTATTTCTCGATTGGATTGCTCGTGGTAGACCATCAAGTGGTGATCTTTATAAAGAGATGCATAGTTCTAGAAAAACTTTTAAATATGCCTTGAGACATTGTCAAATAAATAAAGAGCAAATTAAATGTGATAAACTAGCCGATTTACACTCTAATAAGAATTTTGTTAAGTTTTGGCAATCTACAAACAATATGTCGTATCGTAGGAAATTGCCTGACCAAATAGATAATGAACAGGACCACAAATCGATTGCAAATATTTTCAAAAATAATTTTGGAGTGGAGTCCCTGTTGGACCAGCGTGCCCCGCTTATGAGCTTTGATGACCCGCAATGTGCAAATATTCAGTTTGAACCTAGTGACATCTGGAAAGCCATTAAGAGTATGAAAAGTGGAAAAGCACCTGGTCATGACGGTCTCGGCGTGAAACATCTGGTACATGCAGGGCCCCTTCTTAACGAGTTTCTAGCCTCCCTATTTAATATATGTTTAAAATATAACTATCTCCCCACAAATATGTTGAAAACAGTTGTAACCCCTATTATCAAAAACAAGTCAGGTGATTCCACTAGCTCGGCTAACTATAGACCTATCTCCATTGCCACTGTTTTATCAAAACTTTTTGAAATCCTGTTGTTGCCCTACCTGACTAATAATATTAAAATTGATGACAAACAATTCGGCTTTTCGAAAGGCCTTTCAACTGATATGGCCATTTATACTCTAAAACGTTGTGCCTTTAGGTATACTGAACGTAATACATCATTATACGCATGTTTTCTTGACCTGAGCAAAGCGTTTGACCGAGTTGATTATAGCAAGCTATGGGAAAAAATGTTAAAAACGGACGTACCACGAGTAGTGATTAAAATCTTAAAATTTTGGTATGAAAACCAGACAAACGAGGTTAAATGGGGAAATAGCAAGTCAGACCCGTATAAACTTAATTGTGGGGTCAGGCAAGGTGGAATCACTTCAGCATTCCTATTTAACTTTTATGTTAATGACCTTATTGAGGAGCTCAGCAGGACTGGTATTGGTGGTCACATAGCTGACACTTGTGTGAACAATATCAGTTATGCTGATGATATGGTCCTGCTGTGTCCCTCAATAAAGGGATTACAAAAAATTTTGAAAATATGCGAATCTTATGCTAAAGAACACGGTCTTCTATATAACGCAAAAAAGAGCGAGCTATTAGTATTTAGAGCAGGAAAGGGACCTGAAGTCATTCCACCTGTCTACTTGGACAATGAGCCGCTCAAGTTAGTGGATTCGTTTGTGTATCTTGGTCATCACGTAACCAGTAAATTGAACGATGATCTTGATCTAGAAAGAGAAAGACGATCACTGGCAATCAGGTCCAACATGCTCAGTCGACGATTTGTCAGGTGTTCTGCTCAGGTCAAGAGGACACTGTTTCGCAGCTACTGTCAGTCCTTCTATACATGTAACCTCTGGCTTCAGCATACAAGACGTGCCCTTAATACTATCAGAGTGCAATACAATAACGCTTTCAGATTTCTAATGCGTCTCCCTAAGTTTTGTAGTGCCTCGGGCATGTTTGCTGATGCCAGAGTGGATGACTTTTTTGCAATAAGAAGGAAGAGAATCTGTTCGTTTAGGTTGCGGCTAGTAAAAGTGATAACTTGATAATCAAACAGCTTTATGACAATGTATTTAATAAAATTGACATGATATGGAATGCACAGTTGACATTGGAAAATAGAAGATTATAATTTGTACCTACTAACATAGTTTAAGTTATTGTATACTAACACTTTATGGGACATGCGCCTGAAATAAATGAATATTTAATTTAATTTAATTACTCGCCGCCCGCATGCCCCCGCCTACGGTGGCCGGAGATCGTCTTGCGACGTCCGACGCCGTGGGCGTCTACCACTGCGGCTGGAGCGGAGGGAGGACGCTGTCCTCTCTCTCTCATGGCCCGCCTCCTCCTTCGCGAGCATGACTGCTTCGCAGAAGGAGGCTACCGCTTCCCACTCCGGGGTAAACTTAATTAGAGAATTTATGTAAGAATTGAAAATAGAATCACGTAAATCGGCTATGTTTTTCTTTTCTAAAGTTGTGAGGCGAACTAGTGGGCCAAACTTAGGTATCTGTAGATATTATATGAGGTAGGAGGACTGTGTTGAGTATTTTGTATATTTCGTTAGACGTAAGAGCCTCGGGCACCCCGGCGGTAAGACCCCTCTTTGAGGAGTGGCTGGATAGGCGTCACGGCGTCCTGACCTTCCGCATGACGCAGGTCCTCACCGGACACCGAAGTTTCGGGAGGTACCTGTGTTTGATGAGGAAAGAAGAAAGGCCTGGGTGTCATCACTGCGAGGATCGCCCTGAGGACACGGTGGACCATACGGTGCAGGACTGCCCCGCTTGGGCAGGGCACCGCCGTGTCCTCACGGCGGCGATAGGCGGAGACCTCTCGCGCCCGGTATTGGTTGAGGTCATGCTGCGGGGCGAGACGGAGTGGGAAACGGTCGCCTCCTTCTGCGAAGCAGTCATGCTAGCGAAAGAGGAGGCGCGCCGCGTGAGGGAGAGGACAGCGTCTTCCCTCCACCCAGCCGCAGTGGTTTGCCCACGGCGTCGGACGTCGGCAGACGATCTCCAGCCACCGTAGGCGCGAGCATGCGGGCGGCAGGCCATGGACCATGCCCGGGTCGAGGGCGCGTTGTGTTCCACGCGCGCCTCAAATGTTTTCGCACACAAATATGCTGCACTGTGGACGAACAAAAGTTACGCACAGCATTTCAACACAGAACACAGAGGCTAAATCTGATACCAGCTTTTTACGCGCACTGCTTAAATGCTGCACGGAATGTTCGCGCACAAATTAATGTGCCGCACACTATTTTGGTGGAATTTTACCTTATTGCTTTATTGTAGTCAGTGTTGTTGATAGATATCTAATAGGCCGATCAAGTTACTTTAATTAAGTAACCAAGATTTATGCGAACGTAATAAATATAATAATACCTACCTTAATAAATAACGAGAATAAGATACCTTAAGGGGCTCTTATTGCGCGGCTGGGTCAAGGGCTTGATGTAGAAAGCATTATTCTAGGACACGTCATGCATATTGAGGAGGTTCCTCGCTCTGGAACCCTAAGCCTGGCAGTTTGGATCCTGTTCCAGTTGCTGGTAGGCTATCATTATTAGTTTTTAACGATTTTTTGACACCTAATACTCTATTTTAATTATATTAAGATATAAATAATAGTATGAAAAGTGCTTATCACACTAATTATTCTATCGACAATAAAACAAGACTTGTTATTTCATTAAAACACATCAAAATAATACAAACTCAAAACAACTTTTTATCGATCCGACAATTTTTTTAAAAAGACAGCCTGTCTGTTGAATAAAGAATTGACCTTTAAATTATGTAGTTAAAAAAAGTGCTGTGAAAATACCGGTTACATTTTGTTAGCAGTGAGTGACACAACACTGGTGGTCGTTAAAACTGACATTTCAGATATTACGTGAAAAATTGAGAACTGCGTTTATTTCATGTTTACTTAAATTTCGTATATAGCTTTCGCGTGTAAAAGATCAAACAGTTTCAATTCGGAAATACTGTGTATTTTAAATAAAGCGCTTCTGACAATTTTAATGACAAGCTATTTTTAGCTTCTCCGATTAACGGCATCACCATTCAATATGATGAATTGTTGACACAAGCATACTAAGGTAAATTGAAATATGTGTTCTAAACTTATTTCTGATCACAGATTTCAATAATTGAAGTCAGAATCGTCAAACTCTATTTAAGTTTTGAATTTTGAGTTACATTAAATTCGAGGAATCACCTTAAGTAAAGGTTGACTGCTTGTCTATTAAGGTAATCAAATCTGAAAACGGTTTACAGTTGATTATTATCTATTAAAGCACTCAAATTAGAAATTGGTTTCTAGTAGGGAGATTTTTATTATTATATCTTATAGACTGAACAGCATTAAATAAAATTGTATTCAGCTCTGAAAGAAAAAACATAAAGCGCTGCTCCACTGTAGCCCGCGGCTAAGCTGCGCACATCTGTTTCAAGTTGTATCTTATGAAGCAAGGATTTTTACTACATTTTACTGCACACTTTACTGCTCCTGAAAACGAAATAGACGTTAGTAGTTGTTGTAACACTCCCAGGTGCAGAATATTGTTTTTCTTAATTATACGTACTTATTAGTCTGTCAAAAATCCTGTCAGGCCGGCTGGGCTTCCAGAAAAGTGTTTGTACTAACACTAGAGCCGCACTAACGAGATATGCCGTTAATTATCGCTTTAATGGACGTTTATACAAACATTTATAGACTAGTATCGCGAAAATCAACGGAATATGCCGTTAGTGTGGCCGGGCTATAAAAAAACCTAGAATTTTACTCAAAGATTGCGAGTACAACAATTCTTCATCTCTAAGCCAGCACATCTCGCTTCTAAGAAGAAACTAAGTACATGTTGATCCTTCTATCTCATGTTATCTATATGTAAGACGGCCCTTGCTAACAAAGAGGCAACAAGTTAACGAAAGTTGACTCTATCGTACTGGAATGGAACAGTTTCCAAGAGTTTGTGGTTCTAAATCCCACCATTGACGGTTAGACCGTACCTTAGTTGTAGTTCGATACTTATTCAAGGACCTAACTACCTGCCTTAGTATTCATGGCAACTTTGAGGAAGTGTTACAACGTAATATTGAGAATAATGGTTTTATTTATTCGCCACTGTTATTTTTTTAACCGACTTTTAAAAAGGAGGAGGTTATCAATTCGACTGTGTTTTTTATTTTATGTTTGTTACCTCATAACTTGCGACTGGGTGAACCGATTTTCATGATTCTTTTTTATTTGAAAGCTGGTGCTTCCCGTGTGATGTGAATATCTGATGATTGGATCCTGGAAAAATCGAGGGCAACCCTCAAATTTTATAGGCCTACCCATCGTTTTTCGCAAATATTATGAAGTAATTTAAGTACTTGCGTATGGTAATCTTCATCTCATGTAGCTGAGCTGATGATGGAAGGTACATCTCCTTAACAGTAAGGAGTAGGCATCGACTGATTTATTAAATTATTTTTTTTCATTGAGTATTTCAAAGCACTACAATTTAATAAAGGTCTGAAGTATATCTGATGATGGAGCCGAGAGACAGTCGAGGGAACTCCTCAACGATTCACAGCAGCTATCTTGTGTTTGAGCTTGATTAATTTGTATTGATAAGAACTTTACACCTAGACGAGTTGTAACTGTTATTAGGGGTTTGATGACGAAGACGGAGGACAGTTCAGGGAATTCCTCAACGGTTTACAGTAGCTACCTTGTGTTTGGACTTAATTCATTTATACTGATGAGAACTTGGCACCCATGTGGGTTATTGTTCGATGCAGTAGGTATACCTGCCATTTGGTCCCATAAAAAAAATCGTTTATTTTGGTGTTCTTGCTTATACTTGGGCGATGTTATAAACGGTGCTACGGATAATAAAATTCTAGTGCATATGTAAGAAAATTATGTATTTGACAAGAATTTGGGTTGAATATAAACTAATAAAAAGGGTAACATAAAAAAGTTTTTTTTTAATCTAACCGATTCTAAAAAAACAACCACGAAAAGGGTAACTTTTCTTTCGGAAGTCGGTGGCAAAAAAATCAATTAAATAAAAAAGCAAATCCACTGTGTTCCTTCAATAGCCCTTTTTGTTCCGGGGTACCGGTTTCCTCATAAGACAGTCCCGCGACCGCAGCAGGCTTTGGGAGCCCCGTCAGATTGCTGACAGCTCTTTGAGGCGCATGGTCCATGATCGGACAGCGAGTCACCTTTTGAAGAAAGCTTTCAATCATCACGCAAACTTGAAATGCGATCCTAGCGATTTTATGAACGTGTCAACACTGTCGACTTCCGCATTTCCGAACAAGTGCATGACAAGGTATTGTGTCCATATTCGTACAATGTTCATCTCTATTTGGGTATTACATCTGCAGTGAATTACGTTAGGCCGAAATAATGATGCTAATGATAGATATATGACATCTATAACTCGCTTATAAATAGGGTTGTCACAGTCCCAAATAAGCACTAAGGTCATCCGCCCACGCAGTATACGAATACATTTGTAGAGACATAAAAATTTACTCAAAGATAAAATATGAACACGTCTCTAGAAAGTTATAATACCTGTTTCCAAATGGAAAAAAAAAACACTTAAACTTGAAAATTAACCCCCGCGTTTCAATTCCAAATGTTGAGTCACAGTAAAAAATGTTTGCGAATATTGGATAGAACAACTATAAGATATTTTTATTAATCTATAACACAAGTATTAATAGGCTACATAATTAAGTATACGTTTCAATATGGTAATTGTATTGAAAGTATTTTATGGGTAAACCTTAGATTTCTTAGTTCATCAAAGTATTGATTTTTGAAGTTTCTATAGGACTTCTTAGTAAACTGTAGATAAATATACTAAGTAAACTACACTACTATTGTCAAACCGACGCTAGCCGATAGTCATACCTCATAAAATATTCAATGCAAAATTTCAAATACCGATTATAGACGGCATTGATTTCCAGACCATTCTAAAATAATACGAGTAGGTACTTCTGCTTTGATTTTGATGAATTGTATCGATCGGTAGGGTATTGGGTATATGAACAAATAACATCATCATCATCATCATCATCAGCCTATAAATGTTCCCACTGCTGGGACACAGGCCTCCTCTCTCTGTGAGAGGGAGTGGGCCGTAATCTACCACGCGGGCCTAGTGCGGATTGGTAGATGTCACATGTCTTCGAATTTTTGGTTCTAGGACATGCCGGTTTCCTCACGATGTTTTCCTTCACCGTTTCGAGAGCAGCGGTGTTGAAATAAATTACACAAAGTGCGCCTGACGGGGTTCGAACCCACGACCTACAACTCGTAAGTCGAGGCCGATACCACTGGGCCACCACTGCTCTCAAGAGAACAAGTAACATACATATTTATCGCTATCTATACATCCCGTCAAGTTTATACTCCAGAAAATCTAAATTATAAAAAAACATACTGGTTACGCTGCGCGGAAAGAACGGTTAGGTCTTTTATCTATAACTTCATGTCATTGAACGACTAATCTGATTGGCTGTGAAAGGTCCTATCTCCATCCTTTCCTCGCGCATATCTTCTCGCTTTAGTACGAGAGAGACCGCATAAAAAGCGGCCGCAGTTGAAACTCGTGGCCAATCGGTTACTCACAACGCGCACCTCACGTCAGAGCGCTCCAGTTGCCTGCACTCGACAGCCGCTCCTCAGCCGCGAGGACGTCCCCGGAGAATTAAGGTATTGTGCAATCCTTCCTATATTTCGATCTGCATTCTGTCTTGTGTTCCCGGCAGAACGTAATTTCCATGTCTTTCGTTCACAGCCAATTAGCAATTAGAAAAATTTAGCATAACCCGCGCTTCCATTTGGTCCTTCGAGCCGGATAGTTATTGAAATCAGTGATAACCATTCGCCATTCGTAGTCGGAAAAAAAATACTCGTATTCTAATTAGTTTTGTACCAAACACTTGTCTCGCCGACAGGTGTGGGTATATAGTTAAATTCTCGGTAAAACCGTTGTAGATTTGTAACACCAGCTAGTAATCGTTACTATAGCTGGTTATTTCGCTTAATCCCGCATTATTTTAAAATATTACCGTTGAATTACCGCTTCGCGCTCAATCACCGACGCATTATTGTAAAAATAAATACCCACTTAGGTAAATTATTCGCTCACATCGCTTTCACAACGTATTTCGTTTGTTACATATTTATTTAATTATCGTTATTAGAAGGTTGCTAGATGGCGCCTACAGATATTACTCTTAAACGATTATTAGGAAAAAGAGATCGAATATTTTCTCGTATGCAACGTATTTGCGATAAATTGAAAAATATTGATTCGGAGGAATTCGATAAAGAATCATTCTTGTGTGACTGTGAAACAATAGATTCGTTGCGTACTGATTTTGAATGTGCGCTGGACGATATAATCGCTCATGAACTTAAATTAAATCCTGATTATGTCGTCGACTATCAGGCACTTTCTTCATTCGAAGACTTACTGGGTAGGGTGAAGCGGGCAGAGAAGAAATTGCAGGTTCAGGCACCTAGTGAATGTAAGAAATCTCCTCGCTTGCCCCCGATTGAAATACCCGAATTTAATGGGGATATTAAAAATTGGCCGCTGTTCATCGCCAGTTTTCGAAATGCCGTGCATAATAATAGTTCGCTAACAGCATGCGAGAAATTATATTATTTAATTGGAAAATTAACAGGCAAAGCTCGTTCGATATGTGCAGGAATTACTCCGTCAGCTGATAATTACCCACTTATATTCGATTCACTTTGTGAAAGGTATGAAGATAAACGGCAATCGGCAACTTCATATCTAGACCAATTATTTGAATTTAAATCTATTTCGTCAGGTTCGCCGGCTACTTTAGAATCATTTCTCGATAAATTCGCAACGTCGGTAGCCGGGTTTAAAAACATAAAGGTCCATGACCACGCTGATTTTATTTTATTGCATATCGCTCTTAAAAAACTCGACATAGACACTGTACGGGCATTCGAATCTAATCATCAATTAAAATCAAGTAGTTCCGAAATTCCATCTTTTAGTGAATTAGTTGAGTTTGTTCGTGAGCATATAAAGGTGTTAGAACGAACTTCGTCAACGGTCTCTAACAATAAATCACCTGCAAATCGCAAACATACTAATGCATACACCTGTATAGCTGAGAACGAACCTACCGCGTGTGTTTTGTGTAAGGAGAAACATGATCACGTATATAAGTGTAAAGTATTTAATAGTTATAAACCCGATCAGAGATTTAAGTTTGTGAAATCAAACAATTTATGCATTAATTGCTTAAGTCCAAAACATCGTGTGTCCGCTTGTGGGTCAAAGTCCACTTGTAAAAAATGTAGCTCTAAACACCATAGTTTGTTGTGCTTCGGCAACAAATTGAGCGACGCGCACGGTTCAAGGTCGACCGGCGCTCGCACGCCCTCTGCTGAGAGACTTACGAAGCAGACTGATATATCGTTGTGCGCGACTGATGAAAACCGTATTAATTCTTTATACCGGGGCCCAACCACCATATTGATTGCTACCGCGCAAGTTATTGTAGTAGATTCTTTTGGCAAAGAACATATTGTTCGCGCAATATTAGACAGCGCTTCTCAAAGTAACTTTATCACGCGGGATTGTTGTCAACTTTTGGGTTTGAACATAAATAATAAACCGGCCTGTGCAACCGTCAGGGGCATAGGAGGTGCTAGTAAACAAATACAGGGTTCCGTACAAATTAAATTTTATTCTCGTTTCAATCGTAATATAAACTATAATATTGAGTCATTCGTAATAGATAAAATTACTGAACGTTTGCCAACTGCCACGGTTGACGTTTCGCTTTTGCATAATTTTAAAAACTTACAGTTAGCAGACGATACATATTTTTCTTCAAATCCGATTCAATTATTGATCGGTGCTTCGACTTTCCCGCACTTACTCTTGTCTAACAGAGTTCAAGGTCAGCCTACACATGCGTCTCCAATCGCCTTGCAAACTGTGCTCGGCTATGTAATTGTCGGTAAGGCGCCGATTCTCATCGATGACAATTCGACCGTTTCGTATTGTTGCACCGCGGAGCCGTTAGACGTAGCGATACGGAAATTCTGGGAATTGGAAGAAGTAAATGTTCCCCCGGTACTCAGCCTAGATGACAAATTATGTGAGGAGTTTTATGCCCGCACTACCACTCGAAATAGTGACGGACGATACGTAGTCGCTTTGCCTTTCAAGGGTGATGTCGAATCCCTGGGCAACTCACGTCAAGCAAGTGAACGCCGGTTTCTCTGCTTGGAAAGGAAGATGCAAGCTTCTCCTAATTTAAAGGCCGCGTACGACAACGTCATCCTAGAATATTTAGAGAAGGGCTATATTTCACCTACAATTCCTGATCCTTCGGAACCTTCGTACTACATTCCGCATCATGGTGTGATCCGAGATGATAAGGTCACAACCAAACTTCGTGTCGTTCTCGATGGTAGTTGTAAAACTAATACCCGCGTTTCGCTTAATGATCTCTTGTATGGTGGACAGAACCTACAAGGGAATTTGTTTAACATTATAGTTAATTTTCGTTTGTTTTCGATCGCGCTTTCATCAGACATTCGTCAGATGTTTCCCAGCATTGGAGTCCGAGAACCTGATCGGCGTTTCCAACGCATCTTGTATCGGTTTTCGCCGCAGGAACCTTTGCAAGTTTATGAGTTCAATCGTGTCGTTTTTGGACTCAAATCTAGCCCCTTTCACGCGCTGCGAACTATTAAGCAGCTGGCGGAGGATGAGGGTGACTCGTACCCTCAGGCTAAAGCCATTGTCGCCACGGGATTGTACATGGACGATTTTGTCCATTCCGTCCTCACGGAAACCCAGGGCATTTCTACCGCTTCAGAGATGATTGGTCTCATGAAGGCGGGTCAATTCGAGTTGGTCAAGTGGACCAGTAATTCGCAAGTAGTATTGAATTCTATCCCGCTTTCGCATCGTCTGCCAGCTGACAAGGAGTTCGACGGGTCCGACCAACATAAAGTACTTGGTTTGTGTTGGTCGCCCACGTCAGATCACTTCGCCATGAGAGTAAACACTCCCACTCAGACTTGTACTAAGCGTACAATATTATCGTGCATCGCTAAAACATGGGACGTCATGGGATTTGTCGCGCCTGTCGTCTTGCATGCCAAGCTTCTTATCAAGAAGCTTTGGCTATGCAACTGTGACTGGGATGAGACACCACCTGAAGATATAGTCAGGCTGTGGACTCGCTTTAGGGAAGAGCTTCCTTTGCTCTGCAACATAAAAATCCCACGCCACGTTGGTATTGTCGCTGATAGTGTGGTCACACTTTTAGCTTTCGCGGACGCTAGCGAGAAAGCATACGGGGGAGTGATTTATTTCCACGTCCACAATAGCGATGGCAATACAGTCAATTTGATAACAGCTAAGTCTAAGGTCTCTCCCAAAAATGTAGTTTCTCTCGCTCGTCTTGAGCTCTGTGCTATTCTTGTGTTATCCCAGCTAATAAGAAATGTCGTGGTCGCTTGTCAAAACCGAATAGTTTTCCGTGACATATTCGCATTTTCGGATTCGACGGTCGCGCTCTGTTGGGTACATTCGTCGCCCCATCGTTGGAATACCTTTGTAGCCAACAGAGTTTCGAAAATACAAAGCGATTTGTCACCGCAAAATTTATATCACGTGTCCGGTGCGGACAATCCAGCAGATTGTCTTTCACGCGGACTCACACCCTCACAAATTATAGACCATCCGCTTTGGTTCAGGGGACCCCCGTGGGCTCACTTGGACATTTCACAATGGCCTGTCGCTCCTTTCAATCCCTCCTCAGTGTCTGAAGCACCTGAAGAGAAGAAAAATTCGTTGTTAGTCGCTGCACCTAACGAAAGATCTTCTATTCTTTGTTTAGTCGATCGTATCTCGTCTTGGAGTAAATTACTTAGAGTGATAATTTACGTTTGTCGTTTTGCTAAGTTGTTACCGGTTAATAACCGCATGTCAGCATCGGATTACGATTTCGCTGAACTACTCATTCTACGTGAAATTCAACGCTTCTATTTCTCAAAGGAAATTGCCAGACTCAGAGAAGGCAAGGATTGTAGTCATTCTCTTCGGCACTTGAAACCTTTCCTCAAAGACGGACTCATTAGAGTCGGAGGCCGTTTAAGAAATTCAGATTTGGGTTATGAAGCGAAATATCCAATTCTACTCCCAAGAAAAGATCCTATTCTGAATTTGCTTGTCGAATACCATCATAAATTGAATTGCCACGCGGGTCCCGACCTGCTGATGTCACTGTTACGTCAAAGATATTGGATACTTTCTGCACGCAATTTAATTAGGAATAGGATTCATAAGTGTCTTCCCTGCTTTCGTCTCCGTCCCAAGCCAAGTTTCCCTGAGATGGCAGATCATCGGTCTTGTCGTGTAGTTCAAGCAACTAAACCGTTCGTTCACACGGGCACGGACTACGCTGGTCCCTTCAAGGTTACCATGTCTCGCGGCCGAGGCATTCGTTCTACCAAGGCATACGTGTGTCTGTTCGTCTGCATGACTACACGCGCGGTACATATCGAACTAGCCGGTGATCTTAGTACAGTCAGTTTTATGAGTGCTTTCAAACGATTCCTATCAAGGCGCGGCCCGGTTAGTAGGATTTACTCGGACAACGGGACAAATTACATTGGCGCTAAGCGTAAACTTTCGGAACTTCACGACTTCCTTTGTTCGAAATATCACAACACCGAATTTGGTCACATGTTAGCTGAAAATCGCATAAATTGGTCACTTAATGCCCCGACTGCTAGTCATTTCGGCGGTAATTGGGAGGCTAATATTAGAAGTTTAAAGATTCACTTATACCGTGTAATAGGTGATACCATCCTTTCGTTTGAAGAGTTAAATACCGTTCTTACTCAAGTCGAATCAGTAATGAATACTAGACCTCTTTGTAGGACACTCTCTAGTGATCCTTCAGAACCACTAGCTTTGACTCCAGCGCACTTTCTGAATCTCACCCCTTTAAAATACTTGCCTGCCGAGGAGATAGACGAGAGAACAATTGTTTCGAGACATAAATTGTTAGACCAATTAGTACAATCGTTTTGGAAGCGCTGGAGAAGCGGATATCTTCACACTTTACAATCGCGTCGTAAATGGAACACGCCGATCGATCCAGTCACTGTCGGTACGGTTGTGATTCTCATAGTAGATAATTCGCCCCCACTTCACTGGCCTTTGGGTGTCGTGGAAGAAGTTTTTCCTGACTCCACAGGAGTCACTCGCATCGCCCGAGTTAAGACATTGACTGGATCCTACTTGCGTCCCGTCGTTCGTCTTTGCCCATTGCCTAACCAATAAATTCGGCTCTCGTCATCCAAGGTTAGGTTAGCATTAGTAATTAATTATTTGATTTCATTGATATTTACGTATAGATAATAGTTTAAATTGTAGTTTAATTTCACGAATTTCGCCTTCAACTCTTGAAGGCATCCCTTCAAGCCCGGGGGGAATGGTTACGCTGCGCGGAAAGAACGGTTAGGTCTTTTATCTATAACTTCATGTCATTGAACGACTAATCTGATTGGCTGTGAAAGGTCCTATCTCCATCCTTTCCTCGCGCATATCTTCTCGCTTTAGTACGAGAGAGACCGCATAAAAAGCGGCCGCAGTTGAAACTCGTGGCCAATCGGTTACTCACAACGCGCACCTCACGTCAGAGCGCTCCAGTTGCCTGCACTCGACAGCCGCTCCTCAGCCGCGAGGACGTCCCCGGAGAATTAAGGTATTGTGCAATCCTTCCTATATTTCGATCTGCATTCTGTCTTGTGTTCCCGGCAGAACGTAATTTCCATGTCTTTCGTTCACAGCCAATTAGCAATTAGAAAAATTTAGCATAACCCGCGCTTCCACATACTAATACTATTTTGAAACTATTATTCTATAATTAATGCATGCCGTGGCAGCCTCTAACTAAGGCTACACTATTATAATGTAAACATTCTCTTATCTAAAGCATGTATTATGGTGTATACTTTGTTGGTTGTCCTTAAATAAATAAATAAAGTTGAAAATTTATTAAAGGTAAATAATCGCAGTCCAGGTCACTTTTCAGGTTTTTGTGACGTTAACGGGAACTTTGACGTTCATTTGAAACAAAAATGTTTCCAGTTCGTACACTAGAGGCGCTTTTTCATTTTCCATACAATAAACACCGTAAACACTTTCCGCCTTACCACTAAAAGATAAACATCTGTTGAACGCTTGTCTAAAAAAGTGTAAAACGAATCTTATATCAACGTGAAATGTAGTTTTGACGTTGACAGTTTTTTTAGACCGGTGTTCAACAGATGTTTATCTTTCTTGTGGTAAGATAGATCAAGTACGCTGTAGGTTTTTACCTACACTAACGCAGAACGAGCAGCCTCGCAAAGCATTCGCCGCGCGAAGCAAATGCCTCGCGAGGCTGCTCATTCTGTGTGGACGCACCTCTAATGAGGAATCGCCGCCGCCGTAAGGCAAGCATGCGAGCAAGGAGTTGTACCGAGTGGTCCACTCGACCGTCCGTTCGAGAACAACTTGCGAGCAAAGCGATCCGATGACGCTACGGAGGAGTCACGCTAGTGAGCGTACATCCATAGAAATCTGCATGAAGAATCCGGTCGAGCCGAAGCCGTGCGGGTCGGCTACCGGGTGGTTATAATGAGCTATGACCTTAAGCATGCTATCCCATAATTCATTTAATTGGATGCATGCTTACGCCGAGGGCAACAAAGACTGGCCTACCGTCTACCGTCTACATTTCGGTACATAATAGCTTCATTACTTAGAAGTTTCCACTGAAAAATCATTTGACTGTCCTGTTAATGTAAACAGGAATTAATATGGACGTTTATACGAACATTTAAATACTAATCGCGAAAATCAACGGGAAATTCCGGTTATTACAAATACGCCTATTACAGTTGTGATGAATGAATTACCTGGTCTATAGATATGGAGAATGAATTATACCTACCTACTAAACGAAAAAACCGGCCAAGTGCGAGTTGGACTCGCCCATGAAGGGTTCCGTAGCAGCAAGCATAGATTAGAGATATAATTATATTGAGATTAGTAAGTAATATACACAAACAATAAAAATAACTTTGTTTTTCATAGTATTTGTATGAATGGCAAAGTTATATTTGCGGTGTTTGAAAATGTAATATATCTCAAAAACTGCTAACTGTATCTCATTCAAACCAATTTTCGTTGGTAGTTTTGGTTGAGGTCTACATTATATATTTTTTTTAGTTTTATCATTCTCTTATTTTAGAAGTTACGGGGGGGGGACACACTTTTTACCACTTTGGAAGTGTCTCTCGCACAAACTGTTCAGTTTAGAAAAAAATGATGTTAGTAACCTCAATATCATTTTTAAAGACCTATTCATAGATATCCCACACGTATGGGTTTGGTGAATTTTTTTTTTTTGAGTTTCAATTCTAAGTATGGGGGGCACCCCCAAAATTTGTTTTGTTTTGATTTTTGTGTGAAAATCCTAATGCGGTTTACATAATACATCTTTCTACCAAGTTTCAACAGGATAGCTCTTATACTTTCGACAAAAAGTGGCTGTGACATACACGGACAGACAGACAGACAGACAGACAGACAGACAGACAGACAGAAATGACGAATCTATAAGGGTTCCGTTTTTGCCATTTGGCTACGGAACCCTAATAAAAGGTCTTGAATTGTATTTGTAAAAATAGCTTAAATAATGTGGGCGAAATTGACGAAGCATTTAACTCATATGATAGCGGCAATCAGAAACAAGGTAACTGAAAGCTAGAAATGAACCGTTAGCTGAATAGTTCCCTCAGTCTGGTTATTGAAATAACTTGAACAATAGTGTTATTTAAATGTATTTGATCTTGTTTGACTTCAAAATATGCACGTTTGGCCCAGTGACGGAGCGATTAGACTGCTGCGCAGCGTGTCGCGGGTTCGATTTCTGCACGGAGCAAATTTTTGTATGAGCTACAAATAGTTGTTCCGGGTCTCGGTGTTTGTGTATGTAACTAAAATGTATTCTAAGACAAATTAAGAAGGACACCGTGGATTTTAGTCAGTACGAGTCTGACAGTCCCTCCCGCCCTGCCCTGGGTGGGAGGAGTCATTTGATGATTTTACCACGATAAAAAAGACAAATTAAGAAAATGATGTTATTTGTATTTGCTAAATATTATCATGTAAATAATATGGGTCGAATAAATTGCTAAACAGTTTGCGCGAGAGACACTTCCAAAGTGGTAAAATGTGTCCCTCCCCCTGTAACTTTTAAAATAAAAGAATGATAAAACTAAAAAAATATATGATGTACATTACCATGCAAACTTCCAGCGCAAATTTGTTTGAACGAGATTAAGTAATTTGTTTTTTTTTAATACATAAATAATAAATCGTAAACAGCAATTTACCTTTCAAAGTTACAACCAACTACAAGAACTTTTATATTATATTATTTGCTGCTACAGAACCCTTTATGGGCGAGTCCGACTCGCACTTGGCCGTTTTTTTTTTACTTTATTTAACCAGATCCCTTGCGAAGGGTTACGTACCATTGTCTATAAAAACGGCAAAAAATAAACCATGTCTGCATGGGAGCCCCTTCAATATTTATTTTATTCTAATTTTTCGTATTTGTTATCATAGCGGCAACAGAAATACATCTGTGAAAATTTCATGAGATACAGCTTGGTGACAGACATACAGACGGACGGACAGCGAAGTCTTAAGGCGCATTTTCACTAGGGGACATTTTGTTCCGCGACTCTGTCGCTCGATACGAAATTACGTGTCGCTGGACATTTACGGGTAGCGCAACTTGTCGTAAGTTGGCTAGTAGTGGAAATTGGCTAATGTGAACAAGGGAAATGTCGAGACATTGTCCCACAAAGTTGCAGAGACATACCTACCACATGAATTTTGGGAGATACTTGTATGTCTCCGCGACATGTCTCCTAGTGAAAATGCGCCTTTAGAAATTGGGTCCCGTTTCACCCATTAAGTACGGAACCCTAAAAAGCGCCTCTGTGTATGATCGAGAATCTAATTTTATTCATCAAATTAACATTTTGCGTTTACTTTACGTCACTAAAACGTAAACTCGTGCTAGGACTTCTGAATGTACTTAATGTTTGCTTGGTGCATACATTCGTGCATATAACTGCACTTCAGAGATGAGATTCCTGAGTTTATAATAGGAACATTGTTTGTTTAGTGACAGCTGAAACGCCAACTGTTCTATGTCCCAGGAACCTAAACACACAAAGTCTTTCATTTCATCCACTGGCGCACTGAAATACGGCGTATTCAACGTACGCGGACAGTAAAATAAAACGGAACTACGAGTACATAACAAGAGTGTTCAGACAAACACCGAGTACAGTATAAATTACATTTTTTAAACTAAGAATCTACAATTATGTATTATTATCGGGGGGCACGGCAGTGCCCCCGCCAAAACGAGCGCGTGAGAGTGTTTGTTTCACACTGCCGTACCATCCTTTACTGGAACCATTTCGACGCATTTTCAGGCCCCTATTTGAGAACCTCTGAATAAGACCAGAACGCATAAATTTTCGTCATCCAGTAAGCTATAATCACATACTTAAAATCCAAAATTTCAAGTCTTTAGGTCATTTAGTTCCGAAGTTAACCGAAAGCAATATTGCGCATTTACGACACTCACTCACTCACTCATGATCATCAAAATAGAACTAGTATTTTCCATAAACTCAGAGAGCTGAAATTTGGTACAGAGTTAGGGTTTAATGGCCACATAAAGGGAAAACTATAAAAACTAGAATAATCGAAGATCTGGAGTAGAGCCTAACCAAACTATTAGAGATCGACATACCGCCTTTACAAAAAATATTCAACTTGGTGGGCCGCTACATTTGATGTCAAAAATCGAAGGTATAAAAAACAAAAACAAAAATATGTACACGTTTCTACAAAAAGAAGTGAAATCCCACCAAAAACATTCTGTAAAAAACTAGCCAAAACAAAGTAATTAAATCTAGACAAAGGCGTGCCAAGTCTAAGGTTCCTTACTAAGGCCAAGTCACACAACATTAACTATAATAATATAGAAATCGCAGTAAGGAACCTTACACTTGGCACGACTTTGTCTAGGTTTCATTACTTTTTAGAGATAAACAAGCAGCTCCATCGAGTTTTGGCTAGTTTTTTATAGAATGTTTTTGGTGGGATAAATATTTACAAAAAAATACATATTGAAAATTTAACATTATGGAATAAAACAGTCACAGAGCAAAAAATTAATAATCTTATCGTATCAATTATAATTATGTTACAGTAGAATAGGAAATGGAGAACTCACATTACCTATACAATATTGGCAGTAGTTCGGTTGATAAAACTCACTGAACCTTAGTGGCAGTAAGTATACCTAGTTCGGTTCACAATGTTTGGGAAATGAAATGATTGAAAATGTTTGAAAGGCGCTAGCAATAGCTAGTATAACATAAATAATGTATAATACACTCACAAATACATTATTCAAATTATATTACATTAGACACACAAAAAATAATTACGAATAACAAGTCAGTGACACATAACTTGTGTCAATTTGATTATCTCGTAATTCACTTTAACGAGTAACACAAGTTCACTATGAAAATATTTCGTGACGTTGATTCCCAACAATACCTAATTAAAGAAACAAACAATGGCTGAACAACGTATTTTACATTACTGCGTTCCCGGGTTTCTGTTATTATTTTCGGTGGAATAAATTTGCATTGTTGATCATCCTTCACTCAAGCTGGATGTATGTAGGTAATGAAATTATTTCGAGTAGAGATCCTCCATGTAACACAAATAAAAATGGCTAGGTCCCCTCGCTTGCTTAAATAAAATTTGGAGTTCGTTTATTGTCGACAAATACGAGCACTGCTTCGTTTGGTTACATTTCTGTCTCTCTGAAACTTATTTGATTTTTTTATACACCGTGACTTTTTAGTCGTCTTACAACGACAGCCCAGTTCATGTATCCAATGACTAGGAGGCTTCCGGCGACTGGGACCGCAATAAACTGACACCGCGGTCCCAGTCGCCGGATGCATTTAATTTTAATGTTTGTATTCCGTCGACTGGGACCGATCCATAAATTGAACCAGAACGGTACAGTCAGACGAAAAATGTCTATTGAAATTGTCTTGTTCAATACAAACCAGGAAAATAATAGGCTAGCATAGGTTCAAAGTGGTCTGTATTAAAATTATTCTCGGCAGGAATAGGTTACCTGAAATTGTCTTGTATCGACTCAGAAATATTTAAATAAATACCACTTTGAACTTATGCTATCCTAGTACTTTTGCTGGTTAGTCAATGAAAAAGGCAAATTCATGCTTAGAATTATTTAAATAAAGACCTATCCTGAACTCATGCTAGCCTAGTACTTTCTTTTTGGACATTTGGGATTTTGTTCTCCTAAAAACTCCCCACTGGCGACAAACGGGAAAAATATTCCCTTTGGTCACCAGTGAGACAATTAGAAGCTAACAAAAAGTACTAGGCTAGCATGAGTTCAAGATGGGTCTTTATTTAAATAATTCTAAGTAGAAAGTTTCCTGAAACTGTCTTTTTCATTGACTTATCAGCAAAAGTACTAGGCTAGCATAAGTTCAAAGTGGTATTTATTTTAACATTTCTGGGTCGATACAAGACAATTTCAGGTAAACTAGGTATTCTTACAGAAAATTATTTTAATACATACCACTTTGAACCTATGCTAGCCTATTACTTTTCCTAGTTTATATTGAACAAGACAATTTCCATAGACTTTTTCGTCTGACTGTACCGTTCTGGCATGAACAATAGATTTTTTATTCATTTATGAATCGGTCCCAGTCGACGGAATACAAATATTAAAATTAAATGCATCCGGCAACTGGGACCGCGGTGTCAGCTTATTGCGGTCCCAGTCGCCGGAAGCCTCTGACTAGAACACGTTTATAATAAAAAAATAGGTATTTAAGAGATTTGAATTTTTTTTTAATAAAATTTTATTTCATTATTATGACGCAAGGAGTAGTTAAAAAAAACCCTTGTCTCATAGAAAATGGAGATAGAATGACCTGCCTGACTATTGCGCAGGGTAGGTATACTCTACAGCTTGATACGTAAACATTTTCATATTTCTAATGTACCTATTTATTAATAATAAAAAAAAAATTTAACGATAAAAAAAAAAACTAAACTCGCCTAGATGTATTTTAGGTCGGGGACATTACGTGGACCACTTTTGTAAGACGACTAAAAAGTCACGGTGTATATCATTGACAACATTTTTACGCTAACGCTACTTTTCTCTGAAATAATCCTCAAGCGTAAAAAGGATCACCAGTTTCCTGACTTACAAGTGGTGATTTCGAACCCTATGCCATTAATTAAGAAACCGCACAAAATAGAATGCAGGCCTTATACAGTTAGTCGTTGCAATAAGTTTAAAAATAATGTAGCTCTTAAAGTTTTACCGTCAATTGTAGAACACGAGACCCCCAATGAAATATATGAGGCTCTTTTTGATGTTGTGCAAAGTGAGCATAAATCCATTTTTAAATCTAAAACTATTAACATTGCTGGGACTTCCGCTGGTTTCAATCAATGGGCTACACCTGGCATTTATAAAAGTCGAGCGAGATTATATGAGTTGTATGGTCTGAGACAATACAAATTTGATAAAACTTTTTTAGAATACGTTAAAAATTATTCAAAATTATTATTTAAAAAGATTTGCCGTATTGCAAAATCGAAATTTTTAAGTGACACTATTAAAAACTCTAATAACAAAGTAAAGACCACTTGGAAAATCATTAACAACGAAACGGGTAAATCACATAAACAAGATAATCAACTTGAGATCATGGTTGATAATAAATTAGTTAATAAACCAGCTGACGTAGCTGAGGCATTTAATGAGTTTTTTGCCAGCATTCCTGCAACTACGACTCGCTCCTTAAGTTCGTCACCGTCCAAGGCTGAAAACCTTTTGCAAAGTAGCGTCCCTAAATGTAGTCATGTATTGAGATTCGAACATGTAACGCCTCATGATGTAGTTAATGCTTTCAATTCACTCAAGTCTAAAAACACCGGTGATTACTGGGGCATTTCTATTAAACTTTTAAGCAATATAATCGACATTGTAGCCCCCTATCTTGCTGTTACTTTCAATAAATGCGTTGACTTGGGTACTTTCCCTGATCTCATGAAGAACAGTAAAGTCATCCCTTTATTTAAATCTGGCTGTAAAAATAATATTGGTAATTTCAGACCAATTTCTATCCTACCTGCATTCAGCAAAATATTTGAAAAGTTAATACTCGGACAGTTACTTCGCCATTTTAATTCAAATAGTCTTCTTCACAATGATCAGTACGGGTTCACAAAAGGTCGTTCGACTACAGATGCGGGTGTTGCTTTGTTGAAACACATATTTGACGCATGGGAGAAGTCGCAAAATGCAATTGGTGTTTTCTGTGATCTCTCTAAAGCCTTCGATTGCGTACACCACGATACACTATTGCGTAAACTTCGTCATTACGGTGTTCAGAATGAAGCCCTCAAAGTAATAGAGTCGTATTTGTATAATAGATTTCAATGTGTCGATGTTAGTGGCGCGAAATCTTCTAGGTTACCTGTTCAGCTAGGTGTACCTCAAGGCTCAATACTGGGTCCGTTTTTATTCCTGGTTTATATTAACGATTTACCATACCATTTGAAGAACATCTGCGATGTAGTACTGTTCGCAGATGACACTTCTCTAATTTTTAAAGTAGATAGGAACAGACAAGTGTTTGATGACGTAAAAAACGCACTATCGAAGGTCATAGATTGGTTCGCGGCAAATAACCTTGTGCTCAATCCCAAGAAGACTAAATGCATAAAGTTCACTTTGCCCAATGTTAGAAATCTGGGTCCCAACATCGTCCTCGGTAATGTGGAGCTTGAAACTGTTGATTCAGCTGTGTTTCTGGGTATAACAGTAGATTCAAAATTACAATGGGGTCAACATATATCGAACCTAGCAGGTAGGCTTAGTTCGGCCGCCTACGCTGTTAGAAAATTTAGCCAATACACTGACGTTGACACAGCAAGATTAGTCTATTTTAGTTATTTTCACAGCGTCATGTCCTATGGTATTCTGCTGTGGGGCAAAGCCGCTGATATCCAAAATATATTTGTACTTCAGAAACGAGCTGTTCGTGCCATTTACCAACTAGGTGCGCGAGATTCTCTAAAAGATTTCTTTAAAGAGATTGGAATTCTCACAGTGGCTTCACAGTACATATTTGCCAACATTTTATATATCAGGCAAAACATTCACCTGTACAGTAAAAATAGTGATATCCATAAGTTTAATACCAGGAATAAGCACAAACTTCGTGTTCCTTTTCATCGGCTTCATAAGGTGCATAATTCATTCGTTGGGGTTGGTATAACTTTTTATAATAAGTTACCATCATCTTTCCTAGACTTGCCATTTAACGTGTTTAAAGCAAAAGTAAAAGCTAACCTCTGTTCTAAGGCTTACTATTCTGTGAGTGATTATTTAGATGATAAGCATAGTTGGTCGCTGTGTTGAACACAAGACATTGTTCATGTTCTTTTAACAAAATTTTCTTTATTTTTATCGTATTTTACTTTAGTTTTAATTCGTTTTTTTTTTCCTTGTGTGTTTATTATTCTTTTTATAACAGTCGTAGGGTATCATTTAGATATTGTTGGAGCTGATGAAGATTGTGAACTATGCTTGCATTGTATAGAGTCAATCTTGCTAGTATTATATAGTTTCACAGGAAGCATTTTGTGAGTACCATGTACTTTATAGTTTTCAATGAGTAGATACCCACGTTTTTACGTTTTTTTTTAATGACTTGAATGACCCTGGCGGTTGAGATTATGTCATGCTCACTCTAATGTCTCGCTGACGGTGGCGCGTGTGTCGGATCATTTAGTTCCCTTCAAAATGGTTGAGCTGAGTGATGCTGATGCATGTGTCATGTTCGTGAACGGGCGCTGTCAGTCGTGACTGGTCATCTCTTAGCAGCCACGGTTTATTTTAATTATTTATAATTTTATTGAATTGTCTTTATTTACATGAATTTCCTATGGACACTTACTTGCTACATCGTTCTCACATAATGTACCATCTGAAGTTGAATGATGTAACAAAGGTTTTGTTATAATTTTGGCGATTGAAAAAGAGTGTCCATGGAGTTTCTTGCCCGTTCTTCTCCATAGAGATCTACGCTTTGGAATGGGCATCTACAGTACTTTCACAGTTTTTATGTCTTGTGACTGGGACTGTAGCACCGTAACTATAACTATTTTTAAACTATTTTATTTTACTTTTGTCTTTTGACAATTCAAAAGTGCCTGTAACTGGCCTACTTGAAATAAACGATTTGATTTTGATTTTGAGTTGTAGGTCGTGGGTTCGTACCCCGTCAGGCGCATTACTTTATGTAATTTATTTCAACACCACTGCTCTCAAAACGGTGAAGGAAAACATCGTCGATCGAAGGAAACCGGCATGTCCTAGAACCAAAAATTCGAAGACATGTGACATCTACCAATCCGCACTGGGCCCGCGTGGTAGATTACGGCCCACTCCCTCTCACAGAGAGGAGGCCTGTGTCTCATCAGTGGGAACATTTATAGGCTGATGATGATGATGATGATATTCATCTATTAATGGATACCCAGCAATAACTAGGTTCTGGACATAAGCAGTTTCTCCAAGAAAATGCTGTTATATTAAGCTGCATACAGCTAGGGTGAAAATAGTTGAAAATGAATAAACAGGCGAAAATGATATATCTAATAATAATTAGACAACCGTGTGTTGTCAATACGACCAATCTAGTAAGATTGGTCGTATTGACATATACTATACTACCAGAGCCGTACACTTAATGTAATCCATCATCGACCAGACCATATTCGTTTATCGTTGGCTAAACTAGGCCAATCGAACCATCATTACCTACTGTCCTATACATTTTATTTCAGTTCTGATTTTACAGTACATTGACCTTTATTATCGTTGTTGTAAGGTTTATTTCCAAAGTAAAATAATAGCTTACGAAAGGTCTTTAAGTTAGTAAAAGAAAGTGTGATCGTCTTCGGTTTCCGTCAATCGACGATCTACGCACGTAGGGCAACAGTGTATAAGACGGGGACGTTAATAATCGCGAGGTATATTGGGGACATACACTCTTTAGGCATACTTAACAATAACGTAGAGCAAGCGCCATCAGGACGTCATTTGCAAGCGGCCAGACGGAAATAGCGTCCTGTTGGCGCTTGTGCTACGTTAGTTTTGTGTTAAGTTTGCCTTATGTGTGATTTCCCATCATACCTCGCGTCCCCGTCTTATACACTCTTCCCCTAATGTTGTTGGGTTCTAGTTGGATTTGACCTATTGAGTTCAGGCCTATAGGTGCGATAATCACTGTTAGGAAGGTTATTGTGTACCTATTATGAAATACGTGTTGCGATCGATGTTTGTCAGGTTTATTCCAAAAAACCCCAACTGACCCCACCCATGGCGATTGTTAAATTTTTTCCATAATTCCCGCCTGTAACTAAATTCAGCTTAGTGCGGATTTCTCGAAAAAGAAATTACAATCCCCACTGGTGGGGTTTTGTCATTGGGGATTTCTGAAAAAAGCTGATTGTCAGTTGTAAAATTTAGTTACTTTTTTTCTTAAAAGAATAGAGATGACAATATTTTAAGTTACCGGTATAATTAGCCTTCCTAGCCAAGGAGACGGCGATGTAGATCGGGACATAACACACCGGATCAACTCGGGATGGATGAAATGGCGACAGGTCACCGGAACAAGTTAAAGGGGAAAATATAGGTACAAATCCGTGATTAGACCTGTCGTATTGTATGGATCGGAATGCTGGGCTGTGAAAAGATGGATGAGAAACGATTGCATGTAGCGGAGATGAGGATGTTGAGATGGATGTGTGGAGTGACAAGAATGGATAAAGTAAGGAATGAGTTTATAAGGGGAAGTTTGAAAGTGGCGCCGGTTACAGAAAAAATGAAAGGGAATCGTCTAACTTGGTATGGACATGTGATGAGGAGATCCCTCCTCATCACATGTCATCATCCGACACCATGTCATCATCCGACACCCATGTGACTAAGAAAGTGATGAGTATGAATGTTGATAGATGGAGAAGAAGAGGAAGGCCAAAGAAAAGATGGATGGATTGTCTAAGGAATGATATGAAGGAAAAAGGAGTAAATAATACTGTGACGTCTGATAGGGGAGAATGGAAGAAGAAAACGTGTTGCGCCGACCCCAAGTACAATGGGATAAGGGCAGGAAGAAGAAGAAGGTATAAATAGCCTTGCAATAATCTGTATATTCAGAGCAAAAATCCAATAACATGAACCATTTATAGAAGAGCAGTTATGAAGGCTATGAAGTTATTGTCATTACCATATCTATTTATGCCGCGGAGCTACGCCGCTGTGGTATAAAAGGAATTAGTGATGATGTAATAACAGCTCCACGAGGCTATAACCATTACAGCTTTGTGGCTGGTTTGTGCCATTCAATAGCTTGATGGTGTTTGCAACGATTTTTTAACCGACTTCAGAAAAGGATAAAATAAAATAAATTCGTCATCGTCATCGTCATCAGCCTATAAATGTTCCCACTGCTGGGACACAGGCCTCCTCTCTGTGAGAGGGAGTGGGCCGTAATCTACCACGCGGGCCCGGTGCGGATTGGTAGATGTCACATGTCTTCGAATTTTTGGTTCTAGGACATGCCGGTTTCCTCACGATGTTTTCGTTCACCGTTTTGACAGCAGTGGTGTTGAAATAAATTACACAAAGTAATGCGCCTGACGGGGTTCGAACCCACGACCTACTACTCGTAAGTCGAGGCCGATACCACTGGGACACCAGTGCTCAAAATAAATTATCTTTCGAAAAATATCTGAAGATGAATTAATAAACAAAGCCTTCCGACTTTTTCATATAAATTGAAAAGTTTTTCATATAAACTACAAATTAGTGACTACATGATTGAACGGTTGTCCTGACTCCCGATGTGTTGGCAAAACTTTGCATTCAGTACTAATAGGCAGTGGGATTCCATCAAAAGTTTCGTATTTCTTTTCGCATATTCGTTGACACATTAAGAGAGTAGACCCCCTAAGCTAAGTCTAAGCGCTAAAAAGGAACCTGCCAGTAGTAGGTAGTTCGTTAGTAATTTACACCAAGTTCAAAGTTTATTTGTGAAACCTGTTTTCAGTTGATATTTATGTTTAGTTACCTGAGCCACACTTTACTTATTGTTAAATATTAATATCGACCCGTACAGTAAGCCTGAATGAATTTCAGTTAAAATTAATACAATTTAATTAATTATGATGCCATGTACTTAAGTACTGTAAGTAAAAATCATGTCTAAGTACCAAAAATTCAAGGGTGCCTACGAGATTCACTAAACGTAACTCATAAATTGGGTACTAAAACAATACTTTTTTTTTAGCGTGGTAAAATCATCAAATGAGTCCTCCCACCCCGGGCAGGGCGGGAGGGACTGTCAGACTTGTACTGACTAAAATCCACGGTGTCCTTCAGTAGCCCTTTATGTTCCGGGGTCACGGTAATGAGGTAATTCCTGCGACCCCCTTGGGTCAAAAAAATAATTTGCTCCACACGGAAATCTCCTCACCATGAGTGCGTTTACAAACATAGAAACTCATTAATACAAACACCCACTGGTGTGTTGGTACTAACTCAAGCTCACAGTTCATTATAATTATGTAACCGAATCTATCATATTTATAACTTTTCCAGCAATAACATACAAAATGTTCAACAAACTTCATGGCGTGACATTTAACACTTTTGTTAACAACACGCTGCTGTGACCGGAGGCCTGGTGAAAGCACTGTTATCGCCGTTTATCTTGACAATCCAAATAACAATGGTCAACAGTTTTTTTTTTGGAAAATACTCCGTCGCTTGGACGTCCAGTGGCGTTAGAACTAACTTTTATGTGCGTAGTGACAGCTCTAACAAACGATCGCCGGTGGTTTAATCACTCAGCCATTAGGCGTCCCGTGGCAAAAAGTACAGCCACTAACAAAAGATGATTGTTTCTACCTAAACATTTAGGTGCGATAGGGAAAAGAATAAAAATTCTAAGTTTTGTGATGAAAAATAAAAAGAGAATGATTAAATTATTTGCCTTCCGATTTTTTAACTTTAACCGTTTTCAATACAACAAGGTTTCCGAAATCAAGTTTGAAAATGGTCGTGAACTTTTGTCGCTGACCGTACAACCGATAAAAGCTGCTCATTTGTCACAAACTTTCTACTGGCCACGACTTTAAAACAAATGGTGACGTTTAGTAAATAAGAAAATTTTGAAAAACAAAATGCTTAATTGAGAAAAATATGGATGTCCCGAGTTCAGTCAGTAATCATACTTTATCTTCACTAAGACTTCGGTCTATTTCAATCAGACTCATGACTCATAGACATTGTGAAAGGACTGAACTTGACATCTTGATAAAAAAACTCTCATGAATCCATTCTCTATGTCTATGATCTGACCACAGGCCGAACGTGGCTGATGTTGGCCAAATACTGTGCTCGTCTGTACGAGTATTTACGAAGCCGGTGTTGCTCGCACACCGCTCTGTGGTTCGAAGGTTACACAACAGACCAAAAACGACTCCATCAATAGATATACAGACCCAACCCGAAACTAGCTGAATATTTAAAATAAACCCTACTCCATTTAATTTAGGATTATTAATTGTCAAAATACATGGGGCACTATTGCCCAATCGCATTATGAGTTTTGGCTCTAAACTAATCATGTATCTGTAAGTGCTACGGAGTCGGAAACATTGTAACTTCGGCTGGAACCACGGTTTTTGTATTCAGTTGGTGGACCTGTAGACCATGAATGTGGTTTTCATAAACTTATAACTTAATGGTAGATACGCTGCCGGTAGCGTTTGACATTTTCAAGAGACCCTAGCCTACTACTAGCCTGGGTATCACTGAATCAGAAACTAAGTCTTGAGCGCTATTCCGCAAGTTTATGATAATCCAGAGACATTTCGTAATAATTACCTAATAGATTTTGTTGCTTTCTTTTGTCCAAATAGTACTTTATTTTGTGGTGTAAAATCGTCAAATGAATCCTCCCACTCTGACTGGAGCAAAAGGGACTGACAGAACTTCACTAACTTAAAACCACCATTACTCATTTATTTCCCATCCCCAAAAAAGAAATGTGTTGCGATCTCAACAAAAAATAGACAACACGAATAAAAACAAAGTGTGGCACTCGGTGACTGCCGAGGTAAAGCATTGCATAGCATTTTTTATCAACTTATGCAATTATAATTATTTATTTATTATACCTATTTATTACTAATTAGGCTATGGTCAGCCACGTCAATCAAGTGAAACGTCAAGAAACGTTCTCCTCCTCCCTCTCCCTCTCCCTCTCCTTGGTAAATAATCTGCTATAGCCAAATAATAATTGACATAGTCAGTCACAATCATTGTTGTATGGATACAAGGTGACATGCAACCAATCTTACTAAAGTAATCAATAATGTTTATTACCAAGGCCGTGATAGTTGCCGCTCAATATTTCCCCTCATAACTGATCACTACTCATTATTTTCACAATGTTAGACAGTAAAATGTTCTAATACTTGGAACACAGAGTATATTTTTTTTAATGAACAAATTGCAACAGTATCGTATCTGTGATAATTTTGCCCTTCATTCCGGCTGTTATTTGTAGTTTTTTTGCCAGCCTTTACAGTTAGGGTGCTTTTAGAGAGAAGCATGGTCCGCAGACAAGTCAGCGCAGCGCGTCCGGCGGCGACAGGCGTTGATATAAAGTCTGACAACCAGTCAACAAAGGTCAGATAGGCAATCGCTCATGTGAATAATACAGCAACAAAATCCATTTCACAATTAACTTATCAAGAAATCTACTTCCGCCGAGTTTTTAGATGCAGCGAGTCAATATTGATACAGATATATTTTCTGCGAACCGAGCTATCCGACCTTCGTTCACGTTCACGATCAAGGTCAACATCGAGCTTGTTGAAGGCGTACAGATTTTTTCGATTTTAATTTTCACCGTCCTTTTTACGTTGGTGTCGGAAACCACCAATTATTTTGTTCGATCCGTTGCAATCTAGATTTTAATTGCAGTGTATCGTATGTTCAGTTGATTGCTACACGTGCGGCAGTTTGACCTTCAATGTAATAGTCTACACTGATGACTGCGATCTACTATTGTGTCTCAAGTGTTGTTGATAAACCCAGACGGTTTTCAAGAATGAAAACTTTATAGCTTGCCGTGATATTTACTCAATAAACTTGACCGACTTCTGAATAATTGCATTCGATTCGTCTTTAATCTCCGAAAATATGATCACGTCTCCGAACACCGCTCACTTTTAAAGTGGTTACCCATTCGCCAGCGCAGAGCGTTAAGGGCCTTAACCACCCTGTTTTCTCTTCTTAACAAACCTACTTCTCCGTCCTATCTGACTACTCACTTCCAGTATTTATGCTCTGCACATAGCAAAAATCTTCGTTCTTGTAATAATCGTCTTCTACGATGTATCTCACCGTTCTGGCTTTCTTAAATCTTCTTTCCCAATCCAGGCAGTTTTCCTATGGAATGCGCTTCCTCGGAATACCAGGACGGTATTCAGTCAGTTCACTTTCAAGTTGAAAGCTCGTGAGTATATTACTAAGAAGCTGGCAGATTCATCTCTAAATTAACTGGTTGTTGGTTTCCTTATTTATCTAAACTATGTATGTATGTATTGTATGTATGTAGGTATGTATTGTTTATATGTACTAATTTATATTCATTTCCTTATTAAGTAATTGTCTTGTATGTTGCACCTACTTTGTCTTTGTCTCTGCATCACCCTAAGGTAGACTGGGAGATAATGCCCAAGGCATTAAGTCCGCAATGTTTCTTTGTAACTTGTGCATAAAGTTTAAATAAATAAATAAGAGAGTGCCTGTATGTACGTGCAGCCTGAGTGAGGTCTATGTCCAGCAGCATACTGCGTTAGTCTGAGTCAATAAAAATCTATCTATATTTGAAAAGCTTCGGAGCCGGGCAGGATCGCGTCCTGTGATTTCTACACACTTTTAAAAAAGGCCAGAAACAATCAAATTTACTGTAACGTTTTCGTCTCAAGCATCGTGTGGATGCCTGAACGAAAACGACGACAACATAAAAGCATTGTAAAGTTCGCAATGTTAAAGCTGTAAGCCCGCTGCATGTGAAACGTACTCGTACTAGTATCTCACATGAAATTAGCCCCGATTCATCGACAGTGAAATAGTACAGTAGCGTGTAGGCGTGACCAAACACGTTCTGGAAATCTAGACACGAAACAACCTGTTTAATCGTCGTACTGTGATAATGTCTATTTCATGAACTTGGAAATACCTACCATAATATTTTTACGACGGTTTCTAATTGCTGTCATGTACTAGGTTTCCGTCGCAGCTTCAGGCGACTCGACGACGCGCGCACGTTCTCGTTACCGATCTTCTTATGTGCCGTTGGCAACTTATGTTATTAAGACTTCCGCATTAGGATTAGGTATACTCATCGCTGTATATTATTGTTTCGTAATATAATAATTGAAATCTATACTAATATAAAGGGAGTGAGAATTTTCTTCACACATTTTGGCAGGACTTTATACATTGCAGCAATTTTTTGAGTTCAAATGAAAGTAAATAGCAATTGTTACCTACTACTTCTGTATAACATACGACAACACTTGACCAAAGCCACATACGTGCAGAGATATTATCGCTTTTGTTTTGTAGAACTTTACTAAATGGCATAGTTTATTGTCATTTATCTCTATTGACGATGCGCTTTGGTGATATAATGGAAGCAATTGAATAGCCGACAGAATACAATGATCTGATGAGCAAGAGCCCTCTTCGCCAACTTCAATTAATGCCGGTCAAGCGAAATGGCTATTGCCAACTCCCTTTTACCATCTATGCAGCGCTCAATATCCTTTATTGTATAAGAAATGGCGGTCGCGTGAAATGCAATGAATTGAAGACATACTTCATTTCTTAATAGGTACTATTGTGAAATGCTCTCGCCCTATAAATGTTGGAGCTGACATCGCAGTTGACCGCATTCTAAGCTCGACATTTTGTTTTGTCACGAAAATACGAGTTTTGAAGTTATGTGGGAACATATCTTAATTAATATTACAGACGAACACCACTGAGTGGTGTGCATTATAAGTTTCGCTATTCATAAAAGTGACCTACATTAGCTCATAACGGGTCCTTACATTAAAAGAACCATTGTTTTGCCACACAGTTTAGTGAAAGGAGAGTTTATAAAATTTACAGTGTTAAGTTTGTTGAAGCTTTCAGAGAGGTGAGGGTCTAGTCTCTATGGTATGAAATTCTGTTTTCATATTATAACCAAGTGACACGGAGTTCAAATAAATTAATTAGGTTTTAATTTTCACTATTTTTTATACAATATTAGGTATATTAAAAAAATGTTGAATTCTTAAAGAAGAAAAAGGAAACCGTGACCCTGGAGCGTAAAGGGCTGTTGAAGGATCACCGTGGAGTTTAGTCAGTACATGTCTGATAGTCCCTCCGGCTCCGTCCTGGGTGGGAGGACTCATTTGATGATTATAACCACGTTAAAAAAATATAGTCCGACGGAGGTAATTTGAACTTTAAAAATAGTCCTTCCTTTTTGCAGTATTATTACTCGTTTAAAAATAAAAATCACTAGAATGAGTATCTAAAATGTTTGTACAAAAAGTTCAGTAATTAAATGATTGTCCGTATACAATGGCGATGCGACTCAGCACTTGCGACTTTAGTAATAGACAACTAGGTAAGTTTATGATTGGTTGCTTTATATAATATGTTATTATAGTTAAACTTTGCCAGTCGCGCAACTTCATTCTGAAGATTGTCATTGACACGCTAAGAAGAAGAAAATTGACCGAGAAAAAGCGGCCTTATGAAGCGAGATTACAGTTGAAACTTGCACGATAGGATAGTTGGCGATTATTATTACTAAATCCCATGTAAAATGATTCCCAAGATGTGTTCATATCTCGACTGTTGACCAAATTGGTTGTCAAAATAAGTATGTACAAATTCATTCCGTTTCAAATTAAAACAAATTGTTAGTTCGGTTCCAATGCCGGCCGCTATTCGCGTTATCCCAATATCAGTGAAGTGTTATGAATTAATGACTGACCTTTTATAGACATCAATTATGTAATTACTGTTTCTGCTCGCTGGAGCTGAGCTATTACACAATTTGGGAATTAAATTATTATTAGTTTACATTGTAAAATAAACAACAGATTTTTATGATTGAATTGTTTGTCGATACAGTCAAACTTTTTACCCGTACCTGGTGCTGCGGGTCTAACCTATACGCACGAAACCCAGGTTTCGGCCTTATTTACGAACGATTTCTACGCCCCGTGACGTCTTGACTGAACTGAGAATGAATGATATTACAATTTGACAGCTCCTTAGGGCCCTCGCCACCACTCATAACCTTCGGAAAGTTCGTGGTACTACATTTTTAATGCAATTTGATGTACCTAATGACATATACGCCGCCGCCGCGCCAAAAGGACTTCAGTCGTGGCGGTATTATCCATCCGCAATGATTTTGATGTTAGATACGTTCGTACATCGTTCACGGACTTAAGAAAGTATCCCCCTGTTGTGGTACATAGAACGTCTCCTGCGGTAGCTGGGGAGCGAGGAAGTGGATTATCTCTCCGTCACCTGTACCATCTCCTCCTTATCTAACGTTGTCGATCATCTACAAGAAGACGCGGCGCGGGCGGTGCTCCCCCCAAGCACTGTCGTCTACCGTTTCCGATGCATTGAACCTTTATTTAACCAATAGTTCTTTAGGTAGCAATAAAAAACAGATTATCTAACAAAATGGGACAATGAAACTGTTAGAACAATAAAATTGAAAAGCTTTTGCGAATGCAAGTCGGCAAAACTTTTTAGGAACATGTGTGGGAGTGCGTGATTACTTTTTTGTGATTTCCCTACTCCATTGTTATAAAGTTGAACAGAATTTACCTTCACTTCAATTTTCATGGAAACAGTGAATATTGTTTTAGAGTAAAATAACTGTGAGCCAGCTGAATAGGATGGATATGATAAAACAACAATCGCCTTTTTTTCTTTTATGGATTTAATCTAGTGAAAGGCTTATAAATAGACCCTGTGTCAAATTTCCGAGCTATGATCATTACAAATGCCTATAAATATTTGCTGACAAATATCAATGAATTACCTAATTCATTTAATCTACTAGGCTTTATCTCTTTAGATCCGGAAATTATGTCAAATACACACATCAAAAGTGTCTAGGGATCAAGCATTTTTATGCGGATTTCTTGAGGTTGAGATGTGGCTTTGTAATAAATTTATGATTTTATAAATTTATATGGATCCTTTTTGGTGCATTTCATAATTTGAATCAGGAACTGTGAATCAAATTCGAGTAAAAGATGAAAATCAGCTGTCAATATTTTCCCTATAAAAACATACAACGCATTGAAGACATTATTAGTGCTACTGTTTCCCTACTACTGATTAAAACCAACGTTATTATGGAGCGGCGACGTCATTTAAGCAGGGAAGAAATGCTCAGAGCCGTGGGAATGATAGAAGCTGGTTCCCGGCAACGTACTGTGGCTTTAGCTCTGAATACAAGTCAGAGTGTTATCAGTCGACTTTGGACACGTTACCGAAGCACTGGTACCGTGGCTGAGCGCCATGGAGGACGGTATCGCTGCACCACACGGAGACAAGACCGATACATTCAAATCTTAACTCGAAGAGCTCCAACAATAACCGCCATGATGTTAGCCGTGAGGCTTCATCACTCTTCAGGGAACTTAATTAGCGACCAAACAGTCAGAAACCGCTTGCATGAAGTGAACCTTCATTCCCGAAGACCGCTACGGGTACCACCTATAGCAATGCACAATCGTAGGATTCGATATCAAGGGGCTCTTGAACACAGAAATTGGGCAGAAGAACAATGGCGTTTCGTGTGCTTTTCTGATGAGTCTCGTTTCGGTATGAGACCGGATACAAGACGTATACGACACTGGAGAACCCCTGGACGCCAACAGCGATTAAAATCCTGCCAGGAAGTCCATCCTTATAGTGGTGGAACCATCATGGTATGGGCGGGTATTTGGATCGGCGGAAGAACTCAGTTGATTTGGATCAGAGGCAACCTCAACGCTCAAATTTATGCTGAGACGATTGTATCAGACGTCATCGTTCCTCTACAAGTGCAAATCGGTCCCTTATTTCAGTTAATGCATGATAATGCACGACCGCACACCGCAAGAGTTGTAAGACAGACTCTCGCCGCAGCTAACATCAATGTCCTGCCCTGGCCTGCTCAGTCGCCAGACTTGAATCCGATTGAGCATGCATGGGATATGCTACAGAGAAGAGCTCTGCCGAATATGGAGGGTATCCAGTCGCAAGAAGACCTTTTTTTGTTGTTGCAACGAACATGGGCGGCCATTCCACAGCGTGATTTGGATGAACTCATTTTGAGTATGCCAAACCGATGTTCTTGTGTTGTTAGTGTTCGCGGTAGAAACACGGATTATTAATTGTTTAAGTTACCCAATAAAATTTTAAAGAAAACTGTTATTTCAGTCTTTTTTTCGAACTTTTGTGTTAGTGGTTCAAATGTCAAAAATCCCTTTATTAGGAAAATGGCAAATTTCTTTATTAATGCAAAGGTGACTTGGTTTATCGTTACTGTGACAAACGAAAACACTTTATTTGATGAATCCTTAAAGAAAATTTTAATTAATATCAATCAGGAGAAAAGTTATTGCAAAAATATATGTTGATCCCTAGACACTTTTGATGTGTGTATTTTGGCCGAATTGCCGAATGCAAGTACAAAGCCAAAGGGGTTTTCACGGGTAGATTTTAGTCGTGCGACAAGTCGCTAGTCGGATTGCTTGTCGATTTGCCATCCCATTTACACCGGTCGACAAAAATCGCATGCGACTTGTTCATTTCCGAAAAAAAAATGTGCTGTGCGTGTTTTACGTTTTGTGCCCCTAATTTTGCCGGTGTGTGTATTATTCAAGATTTTCATGAGAACTGACCATTTACACAGTTGAATTAAGCCAGCCGCTTGCGGCTTGTCGCTGCAAGGCAAAAGTCGGATGCACGTTGTGGCTTGCCATTTTAGACATTTGCAGCTTTGTCGAATTGTACCTAATGTAGGCGACAGATTTTATTGCTGTGAGAATCGACACATAAAAAACTTAAAAAAAATGTAACCGCCTTCAAAAACAACCACAAAAAAGGGTAAAATAACCTACGAAATGACTTTTCTTTCGGAAGTCGGTGCCTTTGTTTTTTTCATTTCATTGTTTTTATTTTGTCACCGACTTCAAAAAGACGTATAAATGGTGTTTATAAACACAGTTTAGTAGTCTCAATACCTAATTCTTTCAGTGCTTTTAACAGTATCAACATAAAAATGCTCTTTCAAAACACCGATCGACGACAAGCGAAAGTGTGTAGGACCTGGCGATAACTCAGTTTCCTCTACCGGATTAAATTATAAAGCGCTTAAGTTGGTAACACGTCGCTTCCGGTAAGATGACTCTTATGTTCTACCATGCGAACGTTTAACGCGAGGCAAAATTAATTTTCCAATATATAGGGCGACTGGTTATTAGTAGAGATCTGCTACGACTAGTAGCCAACTTTTGGCGTGTAATCCCCGCACAGCGAGGCATAAATGCCCTTATATTATTTTTTCTAACTTTGTCCCTATCCTAGGTAGGTACGTTAACAAAGATTTAAACTAACTTACACAAACATCCAGAATAACTACACTGAAAAAAATAAAACGAGACTTTCTACTGTTCTTGAACAGTAAAAAAAAAACAGTTCCGGGTACTTATTTATACGTTAAAATAATTGATTACGGACAGTGCACTGAAATGGGCAAAAACAGTAAAGAGCTAAACAGTTATTTCAACTGTATGAATATTAAAGTCTACTGAAACGTAAAGAGCTAAACAGTTATTTCAACTGTATGAACATTAAAGTCTACTGAAACAAACAGTTCCTTGTAAGTAAACGACAGTAAAATCTACTGTTATAACTCAACTGTTTTTTTTTTCAGTTAGTTTTACTGCTTTGGACAATAGGCTCTATTTTTACTGTCCAAAACGGTGAATATTACCGAAAAATCGGTTGGTATTACTGATTTTTTTTTTCAGTGTACTTGCAAATCGTACAAATATTTATATAGGACCCGAGACATGCTGCGCGATTGACTGCATCAAATTGATTTAATATTATGTTTGATATTTCCGCATCCGCTGCCGCCACCGCGCTAGGCTCGCAGTGTGTTTGAGAACTATCACACCTTTTGACATACAGGTTGAGTCCATTGACATCATCTGGAAACAAATCTAAACTCCATCTTTATTTTTCATTCATTGTTTTATTTTGTACATTACATTACGTTGTATTTATATAAGTATTTTATTTCGAGCGTATCATACGGCACTCGTGGGCTGCAGCTGAAAATCAGCGTCAGGTGGCAAAGTTTGTGCTGCCACTTGGCATTATGCTGAGCTGAGGCACTTTTGACGTTAGACGATGCGGGGTGTTAGGTATTTTCGTTAGGTTTATTTTCGTTACGGAATTTCTTGATTCGGTCGCCGCGCCCAGAGCCCGCGAAAAAAACAAAAATCCAATTCGTGTTGTCGTAATGTTTCAAACACTATAGCTAATTCTCCTAAAGAATCTCTTTGTCTCAAACTTAGGTAACCTCTTTCTAAATAAGAACATAAAGTTATATACCAATCATGGAAATATTACCACGAGAATGGGTTTCTAATTGACAGCATAATTTTGCTAGAATTATAGATTAGCAATATGTAAAATAACTGAACGTTCATAATTTTGTCAATGCGCTACAGTTACTTCGTACAATAGTGCGGCAGTGAATAACGTTAGAATTAGGTTATGTTATTGACGTCGTCGTCACCAAATGAATAGAAAATGATTGGGTTAGAAAATGACTAGTAGTTACTCGTAGTACTGAGTAGTTAGTAATTACTCACGTTCAAGACCTTGCCGCAGAGAGCGGTGACTTAGCGCGGGGTGATGAACGGTAAGATCAAATGTATAGACATAAATGTTTGAAATATCCCACTAGGCGCCGCCAGTGGCGAAATTCGCGTACTAAAAGTAACTAATGTCTTATTTGCGCCGCCCGTCGCTCCGCTCTCCGCTTAGACCAAACTCGTGAACAGGCTGTTAGGTGGTCAAATTTAGGGCTTCCAAATATGTAACAACGTGTAATCTAACGACACATATTTGAATGTTGTTATTATATTAACCATGCTAAAAGCTAGCACTATAAAAATCACACAAAATAAGTAACTTAGGCCGATCCAGTATTTTTGGTGCTGTATAGCGTTCACGCAGACGACGTCGCGGGCAGCAGCTAGTATTATTGTATATTGCACATAAGTGTGTGCGCAGGCACTGGTGCACTCTCTGTTCCTTTAGTCTACGATGGGACGACAATCCGACACGAACAACGGCTTAACGTGCTTTCTGAGGCACGGGGTTATAATAAATTTCCTAACACCGCCGGCCTGCTACTAAGAAATTCTAATAGAAAAACCCAATAGCACACAGGATCCTACGCTCAGCAGTCGCACTTGCAACCACGAGACCAACAGGGCAGTAAGAGCGCGTATTCTGAAAGTTGGAAACGTCGCAAATGGCTGTCAAATATTTACAAGTTTTCTTAATTTGGCAAAATTACTGTATGAAAACAAGAAATTCCTATATATGTATGTATTCCTATGTATGTAATGATATAGGAATGCAATGAAAACACTGAATTTGATGTTGTAGCGGTTTTAAGTGTAGAAAAGGCATTTGATAAGTTTCCAAATACTTTTTGTACATCTAAAACTATACCTATATTATTCGGTGTTAGGATATTATTATTGCATTCCCATATAAATTTTTTAGTGCTCTACAGAGCCGTATTTCTTATTTCCATACAGTAACATTGCTAAATTAATTAAAACTTGTTCATATTTGACAACTATTTGCGACTTTGCCAATTTTCAGAATACGCGCTCTTAAATCAATCTATATGAGATCTTCCCCATTATCTATGATTCCCCGTATGTCCTACCATCTGTTAGTAATTGGAATATTGATTTCTACATAACCATCAGTTTCGCGGTCACTGCCAGCAAGTGATTAACAGATAATGTGTAATTACTAGAGCTCAGATTAAATTGATTTACAATTAAGCTTATAGAGCAGTGGTGGCCCAGTGGTATCAACCCCGACTTACAAGTTGTCGGTCGGTTCAAACCCAGCCAGTCGCAGTAATTTATTTCATCACCACTGCTCTCAAAATTCAAAGAGATGTTACATCTACCACCGCTCACTGGGCCCGCGTACTGGATTGACTGCACTAATACACTTAAAGGTTATTTTATAACTGATTTTATGGTCGCACCTAGTTACACTTGTTTCCCCGAATACATGAGACGTACTGATTGATGTCTGCTGGCACTGCTACGGGGTCGCGGAACTGTCTTCTTAGACATTTTCGCAACCCTCAGCCCTCGAACTAAAAAGGCAACTGAAAATAACAAATTGTATTAAAGCCAGTTAAATCCCTTACTGTCTAACCAGGGTGGACAGACATAATTTAGGTTTAATAAAAAAGTTTGTCATTAAAATGTGTTCTATTACAGAAAATAAAAATAAAACCGGACTTCAAAAACAATTAAATAACGGATTCGCTCAAATCAACAATGTCATACACAATACACATATTGCCTTTGTTCATTCTCATCTGTTTGGCCTGAATGCAAATTCTGGCACAAATCAAATACCATTATTGTATTAGAATTGATGGCCTACACATAGGCAAAGAGGTATAAGCATAGAGATCGGGGTCGACCTATAACGTGAATTTTGATTAACCTGAATTTAAAATGGAAATTGTAAAAGCCTCTATGATTGATTATTAAATTCACTCAATTTTGCTCCTAAAAGAACAGTTGTAGTAGAACAACAACTGTTCTTTTAGGAGCAAAGAGCAAATCGTGGAGTACATCTAGTAATTTTAACATTTCTCTTAACGCGTATTTAAGCAATTTAACGTAGTTAGCCACTGAAATTGAAAAAAAGAGAATCTATTGTTTCATGTACATTAAAATTACGAAAAAACTGAGATACATTTTAATTGCGCCGCGGCTAGGTCACAGATGACCCTTCTTCTTTTATTTTATTTGTTTTAACCATATTTTTATTTTAGGTACTTATTTTAACAACATTTGTATTAACTATAATACATATTTGCTTGCTATCGCTACTTTAAGCAAAAAAACATGTGAAATTAGGTTATGTGGCAATTTTACAGTCACCCTGACCTACTTGTGGCGAATTAACTTTCAATGTACAGACGCCAGCAGGTCAACCTACCAGAACCTGTCAAATACCAATCGAATATTAACCTTCTACTATCGTGATAAGGTTGAAAATTAATTAAAGAAATTTGAAAGGTTGATGTGCTGGCGTCTGTGTGTAAAATGTGGCAAATTAACTTTGAAGCAAATATACAACAACCCACGAGTAATAGGTAAGTACTAAACAAGACGACAAAATCAGATAATCAGTAAAAAAAGGTGCTATAAGATCTATCTGATTTAATTTATAAAAACTTTCATGCGACTGAGTCCGAGGTGTAATATTAATGTCATTGAAATAGTACCTACCTATATTTATAACGCTCATCGTTAATTTAGTGTTTCAATCTTTATTTCTCGGAATCGTGTTAACTATAATTTTATCAAGTATTTCGTGAAATATTGGATACTGTGAAAAACTTTTCAATTTTATTTACGTATTCTATTGGTACTTTGTTGAGAGCGACAAGACTGTTATTGAATTTTGTAAAGTCTAAAACTTAATTTATTGTATAGTGATAAGGTGTGAAGTCGTCTGTTAGCCTTGCCCACGTTACAGAGCCGTTGTCTCTACATCCCCTACAAGATTTCATAAAATCCTAATTTATCCAACGCCATTTTCAATTTGTAACTTTTGGATATTGTTGCTTACACGTAAATGTAGAGTAACGTCGGGCGATGCTTTTAAAACTCTACTGATAACGTATTAGCATGATTGCCTTTCATCATAGCATATTTAACTTAAGGGTGCGTACACATCTGACGAAAGCGCCGCAAATGCGTAGCTCGCGCGCCGTTTGTGAGATGCACGCGCGCTTTTTCAAAGCTTGCACGCTTTTAATGAAACAATTACTATATGAAAATAACTGTAACAAATTTAAATATAAGAATAATTTACACTATTAAAAATTAATTTTCACAAAGTATTTTATTGTTAAAAGTTATTTTCAAGCGACAGTTGACAGATGCAGCTCATTGACTCTCTCCTTCTTAGTTGAACCGCATATATTAGTAAAACGGCTGCTCGTCCGCGCGGTCGGACGGTGCAGGGGAGGTAAGCCTAAGACGGGTTGCCCGCCTACGGGTATGCATTTTTAATTACACGTCGTTCTTGCTAATGAGAATATGTGTGTACAGAAGGCGGCGGCCCATAAGGTGATTGTACGACTGTAGGTACGTGTTTTTACGTACACCGTATTTCATACAATCCAATGCGACTTGACATCCGCTTCACCACTTAAACCCGTGGACGGTATCGTAGAATCGCCTTACAGACCGTTCACGACTTTGGTCTAAGCGGAGAGCGGAGCGACGGGCGGCGCAAATAAGACATTTTAGTTACTTTGTAAGCAAGCGAATTCGCTACTGGCGGCGTCTTGAGCCGTATTTCAAACATTTCTATACATCTCCTCATCTTACCGCTCGCCGCCTCACGCTAAATCACTGCTCACAGCTGCAAGGTCGTAAACGGGCCGTAAGTTTAAGCGGTTAACAAATCCTCAAACAAATTAGTTTATAATAAATTGATTTACGTAGGTATAGTACATACGAGTACGTATTACGTACTCTTTTCCATTGAGTTAAAAACATTGAATGTTATTATAACGACCTGCTCACAAGTTTATAATGCGCTCAAACTTTCGCCTTTATGTTATTTATAATTAGGACACAGTTGTATTGACACTCAGACACAGTTGTTTTGACACTTATAAAAAATACTTTTAATATATTATGAGTACCTACATTAGATGAAAGTAAACAAAATTTTTGGAAACTTTGCTCATAATAAATTTATATTACTTAAATTCGTTTTAAAATCAAAGCTGCCCAAAGTCACTGAAGTAGGTACAGAAATAGAATTCTTGTAATGTGTTGTTTTTTCAATCTCCTTATAAACTTGGAGCCTCATGCTGGTGGATCAGCCGTTATTTAAATATATTCTTTATACTTTCGTAAAAATATTTAAAGCCTCCTGCAGACACACGCGATTAATCGCGCGGGGCGACATGTCGCGATCCATTCGCAGTACATTTAGAGTGGAAATTAGCTTGGCTCGTTGTCGCAGCGCGATTAATCGCGTGTGTCTGCAGGAGGCTTAACTTTTTTTTTAATGATTTTAATAAGTAGAATGTTGAATGACAAGAAAATTTCGTAACAAGGAAATTTTGACCCGCAACTCCATCGTCACTATTTAGTCGATTCTGAGTCCTAGGATTAATTACCGTATACTTTGCTTTAACTAAATGTTTTAGATATAAACTAAATAATTTAAAAGCAAAATACTGTAGTACTTAGTCAAACATTTTCAATTGGTCGTAGTTATGGTGATCGGAAAGTACTTGGCGCAATTGTATTAATTAGAGAACTTATTGTGAGCTAATATTTGAGACATATTTTTGGAATTTCGTCCCTTTTCACCGCGATCCTTTTGTTATATTCGAACTATTTACAATAATTTTTAGAATCTGTGTTCTTGTGAGCTTGTTATCGGTTAAATACTGAACAAAACACTTGTCTGTAAAGTTAATGAAACGTTCGCGTAGACAACGCCCAAATTTTTGTGTTGTTATTGATCTTACGAAGTTTTGTTTTCAAAGTGTAAATCATGTAGATTTAAATGAAATTGTAAAATTAAGGTACCTATTTAAGTTCTTTGGCGAAAATAATGATGATTTCCTGATGATCTTTGTGCTTGTAGGTACATACAGGTTAAAGGTACAAGTCTACCGTCACTAAATTGAATTTAACCATTTACATTCAGTTTCTAAATCCTAAATTAAGCTCATGTCATGGTTGTTTACAATTTATCGCTACCTATATTAGAAATATTTTAAATAATGTTTACGTGGTATGGGTATATATTTTACGGATATTCCTCATTTGCATTAGCATAGTCAGCTTATTCCACAAATTCAAGGTCGTTCAGCATGCAATAGAGAGAGCAATGCTGGGGGTTTCTTTGGTGGATAGAATTCGGAACAAAGTCATTCGCCGGAGACCCAAAAACACCGAAATCGGGAGTAGAATCAGCATGCTGAAGTGGAACTGGGCCGACACTGACTGCAAACGGACTGACGGGCGGTCGATGGGGCAGATATGTGCTTGAGTTGAGATTACGGATGGGCAAACGTAGTGTAGGGCGCCCTCCGGCAAGATGGATTGATGATTTGAATAATGTGGCTGGCAGCGGATGGATGCGGACTGCTCAGGACGGGGAGGGTTGCTACTCTTCAATCAAATCAAATCAAATCAAATCGTTTATTCCAACTAGGCCAATTACAGGCACTTTTGAATTGTCAAAAGACATCAAGTCTCTCTTAGGAAGAGGCTTATGTTCAGCAGTGGACGACAATTGGCTGACAATATTTTTAGATAGTCTGTCTATATTGCATCTATTACTGGGACACAGGCCTCCTTTCTATGTGAGGGAATGGGCTGTAGCGTGTTTTCATTTGAGAAATCAAACGATTTTTTTTTCGTGTGTTGCAGTAACGTTACAATATGGCGCCAACACAGCTTCATTGCTATCGTAGTCACAAATTAACAAAAAGGTGCTGTTGTCTAACATGGCTGATTTCGGACCTTTATTATCTATCGGCAGCCTCTTTGTGTTTAAATGCTAATTAATCATTTCATAAACCTTGGAGTTACTAGGAGTTCCTCTCCAATAATAGAAGAACCTATTATGAATATTCTGATCCAAATTGTAATAAAAGGTGGTTTGAGGAAATGATCAGATTTATTTATACCTAATTAATAGACTACCTATACAACAGGATAAAGTAAAAGAATAAACGAGGCCTTTTCACAAGATTACCGTATTTTAATTACAGCGTACTTGAAGTATTACGGCGATTCTTGAATGGAAAAATTTTACGAACGAGGAACTATCTTCTCGTCAAATTAATATCAAAGTTCCCGTTTACTTTACTTCAAAAAACGTGTTAGTCATGCTAGGGCCTCAGTTTTACAGTTCATTGATTAACTGAAAATTATATAGGTAATTATTTGATTTGAGTGAAAAACATGGAGAAATTATTATAAACATTAGGTAGACAAATTCTGCCAACTCACACTATAACGGCTCTGTGATCTCGTGTTAATAGAAATCGTTCCTTTAACAAACTGGCATTTTAATCTTATTTCATACAATAATGTACTTTGGCTCTTTTAGCACAACAATAATTATAATAACTAATAAATTCTATAAGTATTCTATGTTGCTAACTATTTCTACCATTCCACTGATGTGTCAAAGTATGTTTCGAGGAATTTAGTGGGCAACAAGTTAATGCTGTGAGCTTTAAGGCTTCAATTCCTGTTACGCTGACATAGTTCGCATACGGTCGGTCGCGTATTTTAGTGATAAAAAGTGAAGTAATACTCGCTACTAACATCAAAATCGCAGAACACAGTGCGACAGACGTACCGACAAACATTAGCGTAACAGGAATTTAGTGATAAAAAAAACTTTTTAACTAACCTAACCTACAAAAAAACTTTTCTTTGGAAAGTCGGTGACTTTCTTTTTTTATTTCATTGAATTTTTGTCACCGACTTTCGAAAGAAAAGTTTTTTTGTAGGTTATTTTGAACTTTTTTGTGGGAAGTCGTATACAAACATTTCTTTTTGAAAAAGTTTTTTATTTTATCCTTTTTAGTTTCAATATTCAACCCAAATTATTGTCAAATACATAATTTTCTTACATGTACACTAAAATATTGTAATCCGTAGCACCGGTATTAACATCGCCCATGTACCTATGTACTCTTACACAATGAGCTAAAATTGAAAACTACTGCACGAAACTAAATGAAAATTTTCTGGGACCAAATGGCAGATATACTGTATCGAACAAAAAGAATCATGGAAATCGGACCAGAAACCACGGAGTAATCGGTGTAGACAATGGTGAAAACTTTTTAGGTTTTTGTTGATTTTTGTTGATTTTCTTTTGGAAGTCGTTTAAAAAAATATTTGTCAAACCATCACCTGTCTTAATCAGCGGCCGTTACAGTACTTACACCATTTGAATAAAAGTCACTGTACCTACATATTACTCTCGCGGGACTATCTAATCAGGTAAACGGGACCCTGGAACGTAAAGGGCTTTCGCTTTTTTAACTAAGTAAATGTAGATATTTTAGGTCGAACAGATTCGGTAGCGCCGAGTGGTTTAATGTACATTTCATTTTGGCGTTAGTCCAATGGCGCAACAGGTCTGTATGTGACGCTGAAGGGACAGATCCACAGAGTAAACGAACACTAAGGTCAAGCTTACCTCCTCTTACCTCATTCTCGCTTCAACCGAAAATGAATCTTATTTTCTCACTGTTAATGTTCTTATACGTTTCATAAACTTGATCGTAATTTATAGGACTATGCACATTAGAAATAATTGCTATACCAAAAGTCAAATCATTTATTTGCAAATATGTTGTGTGTAATGTTTTTTGAATCTGATATACTATACTTATAAAATTGCACATGTTAATGTTTTGCATGCTACTAATAAAATTATTATTCACATCGTATCGCATTTTATAAAACCATTTTTAGTATGTTTTAAATATTACTTAAGCCTCCTGCAGACACACGCGATTAATCGCGCTGCGACAACGAGCCAAGCTAATTTCCACTCTAAAAATACCGCGAATAGACCGCGACATATCGCCCCGCGCGATTAATCGCGTCTGTCTGCAGGAGGCTTTATGATAACATCTAAGTTTTAAGGATTATTTTCAGATGTGGAGCGACTGAGCTTAGTTCGCTCTATGAGTCTTTACTTAAGATTTTTCTTTTCTTTCTTTAATTCGTTTGTTCTTCAATTAAAGCACTTAAATGCCCCAGTTCTATAAGTAAACAAATACTCAATAGCTCGCACCAGCTTAGATACGTACTGAAGAAAGCTTAGGGGCTTAAGATCCTCAAGTTTCTTATTCTATGGACGAATTGAATAAAAAGAGAAGGGAATCGTCTATCCACAGTTTTAATGTGTTTTCGTTATCTTTTCATGGAGGATTTCACTGTGGTTTCAATTTTATTTAATTAAAATCCATGCTTTCAGAAGAAAACCTTTATTCATGATAGGAAATCCGATACTATTCAACGAAGTTAAGTTTTTGTATCTAATGTAACATGGATTGATTGCTAAGTTTTGAATGTTTTGAAAACGTTGTGAATGTATGGCACTAATTAAAAATTGAATTCGAAGGACATTTGTAAAACCTCGCAGGGCCCGTATCGTATACGTCTATAATGGCTTAATCGCAAAGAGGAGACTTATTCAGATTTCGCTTATTTGCGTGTTGTGTTATGCACGCTGAGCCACCCCACAGTGGGAATATTCTTCTTCTTTTTTAACCTTTTTGTATGTCATAGTCCAATTTCGTCCCGGTAAATTCAACACAGATGTAACTTTATAGGGTTTTTATATTTATGAATAGACAGATTTCTAATTTAAACATCTAGTTTTTTTTAATAACTCCTTTGTTAACTTATTTTTTACGGGAATCCTACTTTCTCTAATATTATAAACGTGAAAGTTTGTTGGGATGGATGGATGGATGTTTGTTACTCTTTCACGCAAAAACCACTAAACGGATTTGGATGAAATTTGGTACAGAGATAGTTTATAACCTGGATTAACACACAGGATAGGTAAAATAAAAATAAAATATTATGCAATAGCTTCACCACGGCAGTCTCCGAGTACCACATGTATGTTTTTATTTTAAAAGAATAAAATCGCCTACCGCGTATATTCAACGAGAATATAATTTATTTAAAATATTTGTGGTGCAGTACTGTAATAAAGAACTTCTTTGTTGTAGGAGAATTTTATAAATAGGTTTCATTGTGAAAACTCCTTTTGTAGCTGGCCGTTTAGAATCAGTAATAATAGTATATTACAAAAAAAAAAATAAAAAAAATACTGCGTTATTATAATATTACAGCTTGTACATTATGAACTGAAAATAAAGCGATCCACAAACAAAAAAGAAGGTTAATGGTACTTACCTTTTTGTCTTTGTCTATTTATGTCTAGTAATAATAAAATAGCCACTCAGGATATATTTACCAAATAAATAAAACTGAAGAGGCACTTAATTTCATATTTTATAAAATTAAAATGTCCTATGTTTCCACTTTTCCAAAGGAAGTTCAAATTATAATTAAATATTTCAATAAGTTCTCAAGTAATTTCAGAGTTTGATTAATAGAATCCGATACATGTTGATGGCGGATCGATTTTAAGCCGATAAAATAGACCGACGCTGACAAGTAAGTAAACAAAACTATTGTTTGAGGGATTGACCACATTTGTGGACAGAATTGGCTTAAACTAGGATAAACGCTTCACCATTATTATAAGTTAAAACGGGATATTTATCAAGTACAGTATTAGCTACTTTTGAGTTTCTAATATCTCTAATGCGAGGTAATACATATTCGTGATTGTGTCACAAAAAAACATGAAAAATGGTTTAAGCTGGAAAAAAAAATGTACACGTTTTGTTTCGGATTTCGCGAATTGACAAAACATGTCAGAGGATCTACTTTCTAAGTCCGTGAACGAATACACGAGTACGGGATACGAATGTTATCTTTGTGGACGGATAATGCCGCCACTACTAAATTCCTTTTGATGCGGCGTTAGTGTCCACGTCATTACATCGAATTACATTAAAATAATGTAGTATCATGAATTTTCCGAAGGTCATTTAGAGGTGGCACGAACTCTAAGGAGCTATCTGTTAAATCGTAATATCATTCATTCTTAGTTCGGGTTCGATGTCATGGGGCGTAGAAAACGTCCGAGGTAAGGCCGAAACCTCGGGTTTTGTGCTACTGGCACAATAGCGCCACATTAAAGATACTTTAGTCGTGGCGCTATAATATATCCGCAAAATTTGATTTTGACGTTTATAGTTACGTCCGTACATCCGTACCGTGTCTTCGTCCACGGACTTATTTAGCAGACTACTTATTTTAATAATATAAACGTCAAGCCCTTTCTGATCAGCTAATTAAATTCCACGTTGATAAGTGTGGTCAAACTTAGCTACTGTTATTGTATGATAATACAGTAATTATGCAGTGCATCATTTATTCACTGTTTCAATTCGGAATATGTCATAAAAAATATTTTCATTTATAAATGCATGAATGTGAAAGCAGAAAGTACAATCAACAAAAAAGATAGGTACCCATGCAAACAGCAAGTTTGAAACGTATTATAAAGTTTCAATGTGTCTGTGTACCATAAATAAAGCATGCAAATAGCATACATGAAAACAGTTAAAAATTGCTGTCTGCAAACATAACTCTTTTGTTGACCATACCTACATGAGTTTATTTGACGATTTGATGAATTTTGTAAAATGTGAGGGAGATAAATTAAAAAATCAAGTACATACCTTGATTTCTGATCGAGGTCCGCAATTTACAAGATAGGATTTCGTGAACATAAAATATAGACAACAGCTAAGAGCCTTGATATACACGTGAAAAGGCTCTCGTTTGGCATTTGATTTGAGACCTTGAAGAAAAACCTAAACCCGTAATACGTTCTTGAGAAAAAATCCTCTTCTATAGGTACGTCCAAATCTCTAAGACTACATACTGTACTATGATAGTTTGGGAGGGTTGAGGAAGAATGTAAAATTTGCAAGTTGAAGTGGCAATGGGCAGGCCACGTCGCTCGTAGAACTGACAACCGATGGGGAAAAAAAGTTCTCGAGTGGCGACCACGGACCGGAAGACGCAGCGTAGACAGGCCTCCCACTAGGTGGACCGACGACATCGTGAGGGTCGCGGGCAACCGATGGATGCAAGAGGCGAATTATCGTTCGGCGTGGCGGTCTAAGGGGGAGGCCTATGTTCAGCAGTGGACGTCTTCCGGCTGATGATGATGATGAGGAAGAATGTATGGAAGTTTGTAACTCTTTCACGCAAAAACTACTGAACTGATTTGCAAGAAATTTGGTACACAGATAATTTATAACCTGGATTTAGACAAATAATAGTTTTTATTTCGATTTTATGTTCCCAAGGATTCCAGTTGTATCGGGTGAAACCGTTGACAACAGCCAGTTTATTTATATATATTATATTTTTATAGAAAGATCTGCAAGTTCGAATGTTTGAAATTACTTGTAAAACTAATCATACGATTTCAAAAATATTTTTCATAAATAATGTATTTGCGCACTCATTTTTTTTATTATATGTCACCGGTACAAGCCAGTAACATATAATTTGAATACTTTATATTCCAACAGCTTAAGCTTAACTTCACCACTGAAACATACGTTAGCACTTCAAATATGTTCTTTCCTGACGCAAAATGTGTTTCACATCATAGACTTTGCTGAATATTTATTCGCTATTAATTTTTTATTTCTTTATAATAACGTCAGCGTTTGATCTGAAAACCTTCACACTGTGCAGAAATTTTGTTTATTTTTCTCCGTCGCCGCATTAAACGAGTACATATAATCAAAAGACTTCGAAAATATGCTTGAAAAGCAAACGTTTTCGTCGTTTGATCCGCTTTGACTGAAAAGTTGATATTTTTATATTATGTTTGCTTCTACTTTCTTGCAATTGAACGCGAAAAGCTTCTATTGCGTGATCTTTATACGCACGAGTGATTTTCTTAGAGATCGTCACACGCACGAAGATAAGATCATAGACCGGCGGAATAACTCGTTATTTTAGTATCTTTAAAAATCTTTTTGAAGACGTTCCGAAATAAAACTCGTGCTCAACTAAATAATGGACTGTGTCAACAATGTTGTTGTTATTCATAAATAATAAACACAACTTATACACTATCGGAATACATAATTATTATATTAACAACTTATTATAAAAAAGAACCTATACATATAATTATTATATACTACTACTATACTACATTTAAAAACTAAAATTAAAAGTAAGATATTTACAAAAATGTCTAAATTAAAATTATCAGTATCAGATGAATTAATTAACCCAAATATATTTACTTTATTTTAAAGATTAAATAAAGTTAAAGATGCCATAGAAAAAAAAATACATGTATTCATCCAATCCATATGTTTGCTTAAGAGATGGCCTGGAGGTCAATAGTTTGCCTCTCATGTACGAGGTTGTTAGTTCAAACCTGGCCAAGTACCAATGTGTATTTTTCAATACATACTAATTACAAGCCTGCATGGCCTGTTTTAGATAAAATAGAACCGTAAAAAAATGTTCGCCATGTTTTTTTTCCACACTTTTTGCTTTTGATGTCAAATTATAATACTCGTACGTCATACAAACCTAAGATAAAACAAGTCATTATTGCGGTAGACTCTCAACAGATAGTAATATAATACTGAATTTCATTACCACCCGCTGGTCAATAATCTGATTTGAATTTGAAACCTCGAATGAAAATAAATAAGAAAACTTTTACTTATGAGTTTTCGCTTCTTAGGATTTAATAACCATCGACGAACAAACAATTGATAATACTCAAATTAATAATAACAATAAACGTGGAATACAAGAAATCATAAAGAGCAGTGGTGGCCCAGTGGTATCGGCCTCGACTTACGAGTTGTAGGTCGTGGGTTCGAACCCCGTCAGGCGCATTACTTTGTGTAATTTATTTCAACAGCACTGCTCTCAAAACGGCGAAGGAAAACATCGTGAGGAAACCGGCATGTCCTAGAACCAAAAATTCGAAGACATGTGACATCTACCAATCCGCACTGGGCCCGCGTGGTAGATTACGACCCACTCCCTCTCACAGAGAGAGGAGGCCTGTGTTCCAGCAGTGGGAACATTTATAGGCTGAGGATGATGATGATGATGACAAGAAATCATAAATTAATTAGAATAAACAACCTATATTAACAATGCTGCAAATGTGGCATGGCACCGTGGAAACCAATTTTGTCAACGGAAGAAAAGACAAAATGACAGAACGTAGAATTTTAAGCATACATATTTAAGATATAAAAATTCTATTTTTCCATGGTGTACGGATGTCATACTGTCTTGTGAAAAACAGTCGAATTGTATAGAAATAACTTTGTCTATTCTTGGTAGAATAGAGATAGAATTGATCATGCTACGCGTGGGAGGCGTCACATGTCAACATCAACATTTATATACATGTACTTCTAATATTGAATTGGCAATTATTTTCGTGGCACTACATTAGTAGTGATATTGAGCTACGCTCACGACCTATTAAATTTAACATAAAATAATAATATTAAAAGTAACTTAAATAAACTAGAAGCACAAAAAACCTTCTAGTTTTAATTGATTATACCAAGCCAATTCATTTCTTTTTTCAAATGTCAATAATAAAAAAAATACGTATCGAATTGAGAACCTCCTCCTTTTTTTTCGTGAGTTAAAACCAATATAAATGCAATTTATTTAAAAAAATACCTTTTTATTTAAAACATAAATAATCATCTTCTTCGTAAATAGTCATAGCAGTTGTATTGGGAGCGAAACTAGAACGGTGACAGCAGGTAACTTGAATTGAAGTAATTACTTTACTGAAAAGTGTATCATGCCTTTTCAAACATTTACCTGATACTTATTAGCTATTTTTCCTTAAAAGTTTATAAACTATAATTATAATGTTATAACTCAAGAACGGGCTCACCTACCCAAACCAAATGTCTAGGCTTTGTTCGAACTATTTAGTAGATGCTTTATGTGAAGTTTGCACAAAATCGGACGAGCGGTTCTTAATATACCCGTGCGAAGCTGGGACGGGCCACTAATAAGGTTATAAATAAATAATCCATCCTCACAAACTTTCATTGTACAATTATTAAGAACAGATGCGAAAGTGTGTGAGGCTGAATGGATGGATGTTTCATACGATAGCACGCAAAAACAGCTGTACAGATTTAGATAGTGCACTCAAATAGTTTATAGCTTGTAATACAACGGATAACTTTTATTTTCTTATATTTTCGGAACATTCTGTCCCGGTTTCGTACAAATCCGGATTTTCAACATTCCCGATACAAACTTTGACAATAAAAAAATAAATAAATAAAGAGTGAATTTGTTGCAGTCGTTTGGAAAGGTTTTTTCGCCGAAATGTATGTAATATTTCGGCGATTCGTTTACATTAACTAAATTATTTTTTTTAATTTCACGTAAAATAACTGTCGATTTATACACGGCCGAAATCGTGGGGAATGCTCTTCATAATAATAAGATTAAATTACGCTGGCAACACTAAATGTCAAAGGTTTGAAGTTGGTTTCTGAAAATATAAAAATTAAAAATCTGCAAACATAAGTGTTTAGAAAATATATTCCAACCAAAACTATAAATTACAATACCGAAAAATAGTACATACCTATAAAGAAATAAATTATGTGCTCAAAATCAATAAATGAAAAAATAGACGAAGAATTATGGCAGTTGTCATTTACTTTATGACGACCTGTCAGGAATTTTCGAACCAATTTAACATGATCAAGACATGATAACAAGATCAGCGGCTCGCCGTGCACGCCCTCCATCTCCGGGCCCGTCGCTGAGCTCCGCCTCGCCGCCGCCGGAATCCAGCCCCATCGTGAGTGCTGTGAAATCGGCCGTGGCAGTCGCGTCGAGCTCCAGCGACGAGTATTTCTCCCCGCCAACGACGCCACCACCTGCTCGCCGACGGGGACGACGCCGGCCGCCGGACGGCTTAGGACTTCGAGGCTCACCGGCCTCTGATAGGGTCCCAGCTCCCGGCGGAAGTGTGCAGCGCATGAGATGGACTCAATCCATCAATGAAAATGTCATGCGCTCATACTATGGGGCTACAGAGGGAGGTAACAACCTGACCGCATACCGTGTTCGAATGCTCTCTCTTTTTCAGGTGCTTGAGCCAGCTGTCAACGTGTCGGCACAACGACTATCGGATCAGGTGCGGGTCATCCAACGTAACCGTATGTTGGACGACACTGTACTTGATCGCTTGCGAATTCAAATGCAGAGGAACCATGTCATTGCCCCACCGTCACAGGCTGTGGTTCCACCACAGTCCAACCAAATACCCAGTCAGGATGACGTAGTGAGCAATGACGTGGTTACTAATGTAAGTATTCAGTGCAGTGAGGAAATGAGGAGTACTTTGGAGGGTGCGATTCAAGAGTATCGTTTCATGTCACCTGAACTTAGACCACGGCTACCTCGTTTGCCCATGCATAACAGAAACAGGATGCTGGTGGCTGTTCTGGATTCGCAGTTGTCAAGCTATTTTGATAACTGCGAAGACCTTACTGATGCTCATTCAATCCTGTACTGTGCGGCTGTAGCGGCATGTCGTGTAGCTCATGTAAAATTCTCGGATGAAAGAGCTACACTACCTAAACCAGCCATACCGGCATGGCAGTACAGGATTGAACGACGTATTGGTGAGGCCAGAGCACTCATCGGCAAACTCATCTGTTTCAGGGAGGGCAACACTCGCCCTAGAGTGATGCGCTTTGTGAGACGGGCATTCTCGGGGACTGATATAAATCCTCGGGATTACCTTTCCCGTGTCACAGAGCGCATCGACTTCCTGAAGCAGAAAGTGTATGCATGGGCAAACCGTATCCGTAGGTATAAGCGGCGTGTGGAACGATATAATCAGAATCGCGCGTTCCAAAGAGATGAAAGGTGGGTTTACAGGTCTTGGGAGCGACCAGACCAAGGTGTGGCTGACGGGGATCTGCCAGATGATGACGCCATGTGTTCATTTTGGCGTAGCATCTGGTCGGTACCTGTCAGCCATACTGAGGGTGAATGGACCGGAGACGTCGAGCGAGCGTGCGGTCCTATAACAGAAATGGAGGCAATTTTAATAAGCCCCGAAGACGTAGCACGTGCAGTCCGTCCGTTACCGAACTGGAAATCTCCAGGACCGGACGGACTGCACAACTTTTGGATCAAGTGGTTCAAAAGGTCGCACGTTTGCCTGGCGGCTTTGTTCCAGTCAGCCTTAGAGTCTGGATCGCTACCCGAATTCCTGACGACAGGAATAACCCACCTGCTCCACAAGTCAGGTAGTACTGCGGAACCCAAAAATTATAGACCGATAACGTGTCTGCCAACTTTATATAAAGTTCTTACATCCATTTTGAGAACTAAAATTAGTAAACACATTGATGAAAATTCTATCATGTCTGCTTCTCAAAATGGATGTAGGAACGGGTCCCGCGGTACTAAGGAGCTGCTCCTCATTGATATGGCCATTAGCCAACAGGTTCGCCGTTCTCGAAAGGATCTGTCGACATGTTGGATAGACTATAAGAAGGCCTATGACTCGGTGCCACATACATGGCTCATGAGAGTGCTGGACTTGTATAAAGTTGATACAACTCTGTGCACTTTCCTGATGTCGTGTATGAGGCAATGGAGGACAGTCCTTCGCTATCCAGGATGTCACCATATCCAGAGAACTAGCGAACCGATAAGGATAGAGCGAGGTATTTTCCAGGGTGATAGTTTGAGTCCACTTTGGTTCTGCTTGGCCCTGAATCCTCTTAGCACACTGTTGGAGGATTCAGGCCTAGGCTTTAGGTTGAGGAGAGGCGGTCAGGTTATATCTCATCTCCTTCACATGGATGACCTTAAACTCTTTGCCCCCAACAATTTGCAACTGATGAAGCTACTGAAGGTAACTGAAACCTTCAGTAGCGCCATCAGGATGGAATTTGGTGTGGACAAATGTGCGGTCATGCATGTAAAGCGAGGGGAGATTGTGGAATCTGTGAGCACCCAACTTTCGGATTCCATAAGCCTTAGATCCCTCTCAGCAACCGAAACCTATAAGTATTTGGGTATGTCGGAAGCGTTGGGCATCAATGTTACTGGCATGAAACAATCGTTGAAGGAGCGTTTCTTTGGCCGCCTGAAAAAAGTATTTAATAGCCTTCTATCAGGTGGTAATAAGGTGCGCGCCTTCAACGGCTGGGTCATGCCGGTCTTGATGTACTCTTTTGGCATACTCAAATGGACTCAAACAGAACTTGATGTCCTGGATAGGAGGGTCCGTACATTGCTCACTGCATATCGAATGCATCACCCACGGTCTTCGGTTATGAGATTGTATATCCCGCGAAAATGTGGAGGTCGAGGTTTTCTAAACGCTAAGACTCTCCACAATCGCGAGATATGCAATCTCAGGGAATATTTCCTAAAAGCCGACGTGGGAATGCATCGAGATGTAGTGACGGTGGACAAGGGCCTCACCCCGCTCTCCTTGGCTAAAGAGAACTGGCGCAAACCTGCGGTGCTTGACACTAATGATCGCATGGAGGTATGGCAGAGCAAGGAGCTTCACGGACGCTTTTTCCGGGCTCTACATGGGCCTGATGTAGATTTGTCAGCGTCCGTGGCCTGGCTACGATCCGGGGACCTCTTTAGTGAAACCGAGGGTTTTGTCTGTGCAATTATGGATGAAGTTATGATGACGAATAACTACCGGAGATTTATTGTGAAGGATGGCACGGTTGACATATGTCGGGCATGCCACCGTCCTGGCGAATCAATCCGTCACATTATCTCCGGGTGTTCTCGTCTGGCCAACGGAGAATACTTGCATAGACATAACCTTGTAGCCAGGATAATCCATCAGCAACTTGCTCTGAAATACAGCCTTGTGGAATCGGAAGTGCCGTACTACAGGTATGAGCCCGACCCAGTTCTTGAAAGTGGCAATATCACACTGTACTGGGATCAATCCATCATCACTGACAGGACTATTGTAGCCAATAGACCTGATATAGTGGTGGTGGATCGATCAGAGCGGCGCACAATGATTGTTGACATAACCGTCCCGCATGACGAGAACCTCGTGAAAGCTGAAAAAGATAAGCAAATCAAGTATCTTGATTTGGCTCGCGAGGTTGTCGATATGTGGGATGTGGATTCAGCGATCATTGTGCCGATAGTCGTGTCGGTCCATGGCTTAATTGCCAAGAGCCTCGACCAACATCTAAGGAGGCTCTCGTTAGGCAGCTGGATCAAGGGCCTGATTCAGAAAGCAGTTCTTTTGGACACGGCGCGCATTGTTAGGAGGTTCCTTTCTCTGGAGCCCTGACTGCCGGTAGCTTGGACCTTGTTCCCGATACCGGTGGGCCACTATTATTTATATTTTTAAATGTTTTTTTTTTGTGTTTTTGTAAAAATATTTAAAAATGTATATAGTAAGGTGAAAAGATGAATAAAGGAGATTAAAAATATTTCTTGAATACATTTAAAACATAATCATTTAATAAATTCAAAAAGGGATAAATAAAGGAGAAGATAAAATTATTATTTCGTTCTAATTTACACTACATAAATAGGTACGTACAATACCAGTAATACGCTAATGGACGGATCCGTTTCCACTCTGAAAACTTGACAAATCCTCGTTGTTGGGACTTTTTGATCATGATGAACAATGGATTGAATGATGGATGGTTTGTTTGTACCTTGAAAGCACTGTCGACGAAATATTTATTTGAAGTGGTTTCCGAAATTTAATCTGTATATAGTCCATTGTACTGGATACTTTAGTGTCTATCCAAATGAAAGTTTTTGTATCACGATCACTTGAAAAACATTTTGTTGTAAGAATTGATAAATATGTTTTTTATATTATTTTAATGCCAAATTTTTATATTTTTATCTTTCGTTTTTTGAATGAATTTTATTTAAATAATTATTGATTTGAGTTTATGTTTTCTATGTTATTTTAGAGTGACCATGATTCTTCTGGATAAGCTCACGCCATCTTTTTTTTCTCTGCCACCATTGACCTATATTAGAGTCAAAAGCAAGCGAGTGAATACCACTATTTTCTATGAAGTGATTGCCTATCTGACCTATATAACCCAGCTACTGGTAACATGATATAGGTACATTAGCAAAATTGGTTGTCTGAATTTCGACTAATTTTAACGAACTAAAATTAAAATTTTTACCCAATATTGATTGCAATAGAAATTGTATGAGTTCTATTAATTATTACTTTTTAACAAGCTTGTCGTAACAAAGCGGTATAATAGGTCTTTCTAGTTACAATTGTAAATTATAAAAAAGTAAAAAAACTGTATCGAATTCAAAGTGTATCATATTGCATTTGAACGTGAATAATTTTGCCTGAAATTTATTTGTTATATTGAATCTGATATGCTTAATAGAACCTATTGACCACAGAAACCACATTGATTACTAGAAAAATATTTAATTTTATGTAACTTAATCAAAACACGTGTAAATAAAACATTATTCACGTTACACTGCAAAAGAACTGAGGAAAAAGTAATCAAAAAATTATGTGGGTCGTTATTAAGTCTTAAAAGGCAATGAATTCCGTAACAACATCGTAATATGAAACAACCTGTAGAGCTTGGAGGGTTGAAAAGGCCGGGCGGTGAAAGTGTAAAAGGTTCGCGTAGCGCGTAGCTGGGTCGCGTAGTACGTTGCTACGAGGCTACGACGCTACGGAGCGTAGCGGTCACGAGACTGAAACATGTTAGAAGCTACAAGTGTCTGTGAGTTATTCGCTATGAACTCCTTTGTTCATAAATGCAATACGACTACTGAATTGTTCTTATCACGTAGTGGGTCTGAAAATTCTTTAGAGTGGAATTTCAATTAAATCGTTTAACTTGAAATTGCTTTGGTTCCGATAATTGCATTCACGTTGGTGATAATTATATTGCATTATCCGAACCGCAGTTATCTTTAGTCGTTTTTAATTATGTGCGGTTTAAATTTATTTATTTATTTCTAATAACCAACTTGAATTCACAGTTTAAAACCACACATACAAGTTATTGGTCTGTACAAAAGAACATAATCATTTAAAAAGAACAAATTAAACATACTGACAAGCAAAAATAAATATATAAACAACACAATAGAAATAATAATCATCATTATGTCACAAAAAATATTATGCATGCACATTAAAAATTAAATAATAATATAATAAAAAAAATGAAGATTCTAAAAAAAAAAACTTTTTTACATAAATGCTCACAGAAACAGTGATAGCTGTTTTATTTTAACCGTTGTTTAATAATATAATCCAATGTTAAACAACAAAAATGGTCATGTACGTATATTTTTGGTTTGACAACACGTGTTATAAAACACGATGCAAATCCCGTTTATTTTGTGAAGTAGGCTTTATTTTCACCGATACTCATATCACTGGCATAAAATGTTCTTTTTTGTGAATAACAAAGGCTTATGAATTTATGTCTAATATGCAAAATAATTAAATTAGTCAGCCAATTATTGAAAACCATTGTAGTAAAACAATATTTTAACAAGATCGATTATAAACAGATTAATTATGACTTGATGAGTCCATACTAAGTTTCTTATTGACTTATCCTTTGGGGTATTGTGTGAGTTTGTGTGGTAGCCGAAAGTAAGCCCGAGCGGTCCCCGACATGGTCCGACAGTAGCCGAGAGTCTCCGACAGTCCCCGACGAGTGAAGGCATCCTCCCATCGACCCCGAGGACATTTGGGGGTCGACGCCGACCGAGTTGAGTATCCTGTGTGTCTCTTGTTGATCTTGCGTTCTATGAAACGTTATGATAACAAGATAAACCAACAAGGCAACACGTGTGCTGTGGGAAACTCCGTCTATTTACACAGACAGACAAATAGTAATATACTATATATAATTGACTCGTCACATAGCCAAATACAGTTATACCGTTTTGTTGTTGTTGAATTTTATTTTAAGGTCTTTAAGTTTGCTACTTCGTTATAATAGGCTAGTTGCCCTAAAAATGTAATTAGTCCGTCTTTTAGAATATTCAAAAATAAGGGACACGTATTTTTTATTTGTAAATTAGACTAAAAATTACAAAGATATAGCCTATTAAAGTTACGTGTGACGTCACACCGCGTGGTATTTTTTCGCGCGGGTGACGTCACACGTAACTTTAATGGGCTATAAATCTTTGTTTTTTTGTTTAATCGAAATAAGAAAAAATACGTGTCACATATTTTTTATAATCTAAAATACGGACTAAATAGAATGTAATTATTTTGACCCTGGAAACTACCCTCCAAAGTGTGGTCGTGGTTATACAGTGTGTCCGGACACGAGTTAGCGATACTTGAAGGGGATATTATAGATTCATTTTCATCGACAAAACTGCTTTTAAAAAAATTCTTACTCCAACACCTCGCGAATGGCGGCCATTTTAATTTTTTTGATTTGTCATACTGTGGTATGGCAAATATCTTTAAATCCAAGAGACCTACAAACATGCCAATGACTTTATTGCAAAGTTAAATGTTAAGGCTTTTCAAAAACTTGCGAAAGTTTTCTAAAGAATATGTAAAAAGAACCAAAAAACGTGGGCGAACACGAAATTGTACACAAAAATTACTGAATATTTTCACATTTTATACTCTAGCACGAAAAGAACCCTTGTATTTTGCTTAGGTTTTTGCATTAAATTAAAAGTATTTGAGTTAGGCTATAAAATGGTATCAAAATTATTTCTCTACGTCAAGTACTTTAGGAGTTATTCTTTTTTGAACATAACCCTTCCTTAGTGAATGTACCCCAATATTACAGTTGTCGCATTCTTTGGGCGAGCTAAATCGTTTCAGTGTTAATTTATGAGCTGGCATTATTAACCACCATGTAAATGATCCCAACTAATCACCCGTAAACTGAAATGGCCCATTTTTAGGGTTCCGTAGTCAACACGGAACCCTTATAGTTTCGCCATGTCCGTCCGTCCGTCCGTCCGTCTGTCCGCAGCTTAGCTCAGAGACGCCTAGTACTAGAAAGCTGTAATTTGGTGTAAATATGCGGATTTTTTGTGTCAAAAAAGTGGTAAAATAAAATGTCGTAAAATATTTTTTTTTAGGGTACCTCCTGTACACGTAAAGTGGGGATGTTTTTTTTTTTTTCGCGTACCCCTTAGTGTGGGGTATCATTAAATAGGCCTTTAAAAAATATTGATAGTTTCCATTAACAATTTTTTGATAAAAAGATTCGTTTGTGAAATATTAAGCTTTAAAGTGCAAATTTTTGCTCGACTCGAGTGTCCCCCCCCTCTACCAGCTAAACGGTTATGTTTGGGGGTGTGAAAAAATTCACAATAGTAGTATATATAACGAAGTTTAAAAGAAAATTATCATGACTAAGTAGGCTTTACAAGTTTACGAGTAATAGTCGACCAACTTATAAAACATACTTGGATTACATATTTTCCTAAACAAAATGTATCGGAGAACAACTGCAAATGTAAGTTTGTCAACTTTATTTTTACAGCTATAATAGGTAGTGGAGTGGAGTGCAGTGGAGTGGAGTGCAGTGGAGTGGAGTGCAGTGGAGTGGAGTGCAGTGGAGTGGAGTGCAGTGGAGTGGAGTGAAGTGAAGTGGAGTGGAGTGGAGTGCAGTGCAGTGGAGTGGAGTGGAGTGGAGTGGAGTGGAGTGGAAGGGAGCGGAGCGGAGTGGAGTAGAGCGGAGCGGAGCGGAGCGGAGTGGAGTGGAGTGGAGTGGAGTGGAGTGGAAGGGAGCGGAGCGGAGCGGAGTGGAGTAGAGCGGATTGGAGCGGAGTGGAGCGGAGTGGAGCGAAGTGGAGCGGAGTGGAGCGGAGTGGAGCGGAGTGGAGCGGAGTGGAGCGGAGCGGAGCGGAGCGGAGCGGAGCGGAGCGGAGCGGAGTGGAGCGGAGGGGAGCGGAGTGGAGCGGAGTGGAGCGGAGTGGAGCGGAGTGGAGTGGGGTGGTGGGGGGTGGAGGGTCGAAAATCGCTTGAACCCTTTTAACAGGTTCAAGCGATTTTCGACGTCCCTTGACACCTCTCAAGTTTTTTTTTTTAATACGTCATAAATCGTAAACCTTTCAAAGTTGGAACCAACTACAAGAACTTTTATATTATGTTACTTGCTGCTACGGAACCCTTTATGGGCGAGTCCGACTCGCTCTTGGCCGGTTTTTTTTAATTTATTCAAAGAAACCGATTTCATAAAGTAAAAAAAAATGTATTATTTTAGTTTCATGGTGATTCGTTGGGATCATTTACATGGTGGTTAAAAAGGCCAGCTCATAAATTTACGTTGAAACGATTTAGCTCGCCCAAAGAATGCAGCTTCTGTAACATTGGTGGTACATGCGCTAAGGAAGGGTTATGTTCAAGTGAGAATAACTCCTAAAATACTTAACGTAGAGTAATAATTTTGATATAATTTTATAGCCTGACTCAAATACTTTTAATTGAATGCAAAAACCTAAAGAAAATACAGGGGTACTTTTCGTGCTAGAGTATAAAATGTGAAAATATTCAGTAATTTTTGTGTATTATTTCGTGTTTGCCCACGTTTTTTGGTTCTTTTTGCATTTTATTTAGAAAACTTTCGCAAGTTTTTGAAAAGCCTTAACATTTAACTTTGCAATAAAGTCATTTGCATGTATGTAGGTCTCTTGGATTCAAAGATATTTCCATTTTATTGTACATACCCCAGTTCGACAAATCAAAAAATTAAAATGGCCGCCATTCGCGAGGTGTTTGAGTAAGAATTTTTTTTAAAGCAGTTTTGTCGATGAAAATCAGTGTATAATATTCCCTTCAAGTATCGCTAACTCGTGTCCGGACACACTGTATATTTTATGCGAGAACTTTAGTCATAGGTTGATAGAAAATGTTAAGTAATTATTATGTACTTCTCTGAAAGAGTAACAGCACAGTTGGCACAGTGGCTAAGCGCCTGACTGCTACGATCCATGTCACGGGTTTGATTAGCGGACGAACAAAATATTCGTATGACTTACAAGTAGTTTTCCCGGATCTCGTGGTTTGGGTATGTGAGTTTAAATATTTGAAAACGCATCCACGACATAGCAGAAATTCCAATTGGTGTGAAGAGACGATTTGAAAGAAACGTGGGTTATGAAAAAATCACATGGGAATTTTTTTGACCAGAGCCCTTATCACGAGTTTTCACTACCATTTTACTTTACAGCGTCTTTCCAGTATTTACAGCGTTTCTTGTTTGGTAAAATGGAATAGCGCCTCTGGTGTACGAAGAAGGAACTAATTTTTTCCTTGAAATTTGTCAATTGACAATGTCTAAGTTCCAGTTTACTTTACAGCAGAATAAGTGAAAAGTGATGATAAGGCCTTATCACAAGAATTCTGTATTTTATTTACAGCGTATTTGAAATATTTACCACGTCTTTGGTTTGGGAAATTGAAAAATGCCTCTAGTATACAAACGAGGAACTAATTTTTCCAACAAATTAACGCCAAAGTTCCCGTATACTTTACGTGACAAAAACGTGAAACGTCATGCTAGGGCCTCAGTTCAATTCATCCTAAGACAACAAGTACCTAAGTCGTCCTAGAATAAAAATAGAAATACTTAAATTATGTTGCCTGCCCCTGTATTTTGCCAAAAGTTCACCTTATTATTCAGCCTAAAAATAGATCTAGTTTAACAAGGAGTTCGGTAACTCTACAGTCTTGAGTGCTGTAGTCTGTGGTAATATATAGTCTGTGGTCTATGGTCTATGAAATAAAGGACGTGGATTTATGTGGAGTGTATTAATTAATTACTATCTCTAAATTACGATATAACATTGAGTCTATTCAAAACACCGGGTACGATTTATTTACTATTAATGGTCAGTCACGAGCAATTAAATGTACACACTTAGCAAAAGGTTAATCAATATGGTAGGAGAACATTGCTTTTGAATTGAAATGGAATCATTATTTCATTTTATTCCAAAAGCTCTTCTCCTACCATATTGATTAACCTTTTGCGATTACATGAACCTTTAATTTTCGAAGCTATTTATAAAATAGGTCTTATTTCAAAATAGAAACCAGTAAGTATTTCACAAGAATATCGCGTTTGAATTTTATTTTTGATTAAAATTTATTTTTATTAAGTGTTTCCGACTTGATCTCTGCTTGATCTACTTTAAAAACAAAACTCTTGAAGCATTAGTGTCCGGCGAATTTGATACTTATCACAATCATAGTATTGTTATCAATTAACTGATTATATGATACGAATTATTGTGTTTATTGTTATATAACAAACTATTGTGTGTATTATTATTAAAAAAATGTGTAGATATTTTATTCTTTTAAAATAAAAAAAAACCGGCCAAGTGCGAGTTGGACTCGCCCATGAAGAGTTCCGTAGTAGCAAGCATAGATTAGGGATATAATTATATTGAGATTAGTAAGTTATATACACAAACAATAAAAATAACTTTGTTTTTCATAGTGTTTGTATGAATGGCAAAGTTATATTTGCGGTTTTTGAAAATGTACTATATCTCAAAAACTGTTAACTGTATCTCATCCAAACCAATTTTCGTTGGAAGTTTTTGTTGAGATCTACATTATATTTTTTTTTAGTTTTATCATTCTCTTATTTTAGAAGTTACAGAGGGGGACACACATTTTACCACTTTGGAAGTGTCTCTCGTGCAAACTGTTCAGTTTAGAAAAAAATGATATTAGTAACCTCAATATCATTTTTAAAGACCTATGCATAGATACCCCACACGTATGGGTATGGTGAAAAAAAAATGTTTGTGTTTCAATTCTAAGTATGGGGGGCACCCCTAAAATTTGTTTTTTTGTGTGAAAATCCTAATGCGGTTCACATAATACATCTACCTACCAAGTTTCAACAGGATAGCTCTTATACTTTCGACAAAAACTGGCTGTGACATACGGACGGACAGACAGACAGACATTTTTTTTTTTTTTTTTCGTGGTAAAATCATCAAATGAGTCCTCCCACCCCGGGCAGGGCGGGAGGGACTGTCAGACTTGTACTGACTAAAATCCACGGTGTCCTTCAATAGCCCTTTGTGTTCCGGGGTCACGGTAATGAGATAAGTCCCGCGACCCCGGCAGGCTTTGGCCCTCTTGGGCGGGGCCCCGTCATCGTGCTGACGCTCTTTGAGGCGCGCGTGGAACACAACGCGCCGTCGACCCGGGCATGGTCCATGGTCGGGCGGCGAGTTGCCCTTTACTCGCCGCCCGCATGCCCGCGCCTACGGTGGCCGGAGATCGTCTTGCGACGTCCGACGCCGTGGGCGCCAACCACCGCGGGTGGGGCGGAGGGAGGACTCTGTCCTCTCTCTCTCGTGGCGCGCCTCCTCCTTCGCGAGCATTACTGCTTCGCAGAAGGAGGCGACCGCTTCCCACTCCGTCTCGCCCCGCAGCATGGCCGCAACCAATGCTGGGCGCGAGAGGTCTCCGCCTATCGCCGCCGTGAGGACACGTCGGTGCTCTGCCCAAGCGGGGCAGTCTTGCACCGTATGCTCTACTGTGTCCTCCGGGCGATCTTCGCAGTGGTGACACCCAGGCGTTTCCTCCTTTTTCCTTAGACACAGGTACCTCCCGAAACATCCGTGTCCGGTGAGGACCTGCGTCATGCGGAAGGTCAGGACGCCGTGACTCCTATCCAGCCACTCCTCAAAGAGGGGTCTTACCGCCGCGATTGCGGCGTGCCCGAGACAGACAGACATGACGAATCTATAAGGGTTCCGTTTTAGCCATTTGGCTACGGAACCCTAAAAATGTTATGCAATAATTTCACCGCGGCAGTCTCCGAGTGCCACATGTATTTTTTTTTCCTTAACAATGTACGTAACACCTAATTTTATTTTAGCCAACTTTTTACAAATAACCCTGTATTTTGTGGTAAAATTGCACTACTAATAACAAGTACGTATAACAAGTTAGATTACTTAACAATATTATCGTACGTCGCTAGTCCTCGACGAGGCATCAAAAATACATCGCTTCACGTGTTACGTATTCCAGACTAGAATTATGTTACGAGATGTCTACATTACAGTTAAAAGCATTTGTTTATCAACTTAAATGTGTGCTGATATTCAATATCAGCGGAGTTAGAACAAAATAATTAGAAAGAGATGAGATAGCTGTTGTCGCGTGAGTGTTGCGCAGTCATTGTAGACGTTGCGTATTCTTGACCTTTTGCGATGCGACTGTGACGCGACTTGTGTCATAGAAAGCGCGTGTCACCCCTTTATAAATGTCAACAGACTACCAAGTATGGTCGCAGCAAGCTAAACTAGCGAGCAAAAATGTGGAATCACTTACTTGGAATTGATCTGGGATAGCTGCTTAAATAATCACGTGATTTTAATAAATTTGGTATCAATTTAAAGATAACATTTAAACCTTAAAATGGTGTAATTTTTATTATTATTAATTAGTTATAGTACTCAGGATCGCGCGGAATCGGAGTAAGTGTATTCCATACCTACTTTTGCTCGTGAGTCTATAAGCAGCTTTTGTTCCGCAACGCACGTGTTGCTTGAGCGTATAGGTTGTGGCCAAGTCTCTCAGTTTTAATGGAAAAAACATTGGTGATGTAATAAAGGCGTTGTTACACGTGCCAATGTGACATTGGCGGCTTGATGAGGCACATGAGAGATCCAACTAGTTAATGAGGCCTAGTTACCCTGACTCCAAATTAAAGGCTTAACAGTCTTTAACTATGATCGTTTTTACCTGTAGAACAAAACCTTTCATATTGAGTAAAACACCAAGCATTTTATTGTTCCTTTATTACGCCGTTTACGACTTTCAAGTGTAGTTTTATTTTGTTTCTCGAGTGCACAATAGAGGCTGTAACTTGTTATTATATTAGAAACGTTTGATTGAAAACGATAAGTTATTATAACAATACCGTTTGAAGAGCTTTTCGACTCTTTGTTTTGATTTTGGTTATAGGCTTTCGTAGGTATATATTTCGAAGAGAATGAATTGTTTTTCGATGTCATTGTTTACAATTTAGGTATGTTTTTATGGTTGTATAATTATACAAATATAAACAACGAAATTCCTGCATTTGACTTTGTAACACCTTATAATATAAATAATTTCGTGTGCGTACTCGGTATCAAAAGCAAGTACATTCCAAAAAAAATATATATTTCGAGCATATTTTTCTCAATCATTTTTTTTTTGACCATATTAATGAATTCGGTTGCAATTTTAAAAACATTAAAAAACTGTAACCTCAAAGTTTGTATCGATGTTTCTTTTCAAAGTTATCAGTTATGAAACACAACTCATAAAATCGATGTTTTATACAAGACAATTTCTAACCTTCATAATACATAATATGATATTATTATCTATCTTCTGTCTATATAAATAAAGATCTATTACCAAATGTACTTAACGGCACCATTGCAGAATGGCTGCATAATATGTTTTAAATATTTCTTTTTTGTATTGTTTGTCTAATGGTTAGAGTAAGGTTTATATTTTATGTATATGAAAATTGGAAAATTCACCGGAAAGGTCTGAAAATGTAAACCCGTACGCCGAGACAGACCGTTGTAAAATAAATATCATTTAGCATTTAATAATCGTCCATCACATAATTAATCCAATAACAGGATCGGTTACTTCAGGGGAGCGGTTAATTGTTATTAAAAAAAAAAACAGCAATTAAAAAGTATTCGTTTGTTCATCGTTTACTTGCCGTGATGACCCAGTTCCCTTCCCGTGAGTGTGAAGCAAAATTTAATTAACACCTGATAAACAATTCATTACCTATACAAATTGACAGCCAGGGTAGGTACTTCAATAACCTAACGATAAAAAATCAATTTCAATCTTATAAATATTTTTCTGAGTACGTCCAGATTTTATCGGAAAAACGTCTTCATAAGTGATGATTTTTAGGAACGATGTTAAAAATAAGACTTATTCGTCAACTCGCGCGCAATTAACTCGCTCGCTCGAGCGAGTTGGCACATTCTGATTTTAATTATTTTTGTTGTCGTCAACTCGCGACGAGAGCGAAAAATGGTACAGTCATCGATAAAAGTGTTATAATAAATTCAATATAGAAACCTTCTTTATAAGTATATGGCGTTGTACGATTTAAATTTGAAATAAAAGAAATGTAGTTTTTTAACCGACTTCCAAAAGGAGGAGGTTCTCAATTCGGATGTTTATATCTATGTATTTTTTTTAAATGTTTGTTCGGGCATAACTCCGTCGTTTACACACCGATTATAAAATTCTTTGTTTTTTTTTTGTTGGAAAGGGTATACTTCCCGAATAGTCCCATTAAAAATTTATCGAAATCGGACTAGCACTTTTTTGAAAAATCAACTAAAACCTAAAAAGTTTTCAACATTGTCAACACCGATTACTCCGAGGTTTCTGGTCCGATTTCGATGATTTTTTTGTTCGATACAATATATCTGCCATTTGGTTCCATAAAATTTTCATTTAGTTTGGTGCAGTCATTGACTTATAGGTACAGTATGAACAGGCCCTGCCGAACAACGAAAATGGCACCAGTTTCAAAAAAGTTCAAAATAGTTCAAAATAACCGACAAAAAAACTTTTCTTTCGAAAGTCGGTGAAAAAAGTCAATGAAATAAAAAAGAAAGTCACCGACTTTCGAAAGAAAAGTTTTTTTGTAGGTTATTTTGAACTTTTTTGTGGGAAGTCGGTAACATTTTCTTTTGAAAAAGTTTTTTTAATAGATATATTCTGTATTTATAATTTACAACAAAAAAACTGCTCATATTATGTTACCTACATTTTGAAGATTATCAACAAAATCACATTTTTTAAAGATTTTTTTTAATAACCTAGTATGTAACATGACTTAAACTAAACAAATATAACAAAGTAAAATCAACAATATCAAAAAATACGATTATACCACTTGGCTAATTATTAGAGTACATATTTGAATATCGAAGATTAAAATATCTACGCTTAAAATATCGATGTTCAAAACATCGAAAATGAAAATATCGAACGACCATAAAACCGAAAATTAAAATAAAGTTTATAATATCGAATGATTAAATGATCTACGTCCAATATATCTAAAATCTAAATATCTACAAAAGTTACATCGAAAGATCTAAATATCGAAATACAGATTATCGAATGTCCTAAATATCGAACCTAACCTGTCCAAGTCGGAGTGCCCCAAGTTCCGAGTTCGCTTCGCTCGTTCTTGCATCCAAAGTCCGTCCAGCTACCTTGGTAGGTAGTAATCAGCAATTTGACTAAGGACGCAAGAGCGAGCAAAGCGAGCTCGGGACTTGGGGCACCCCGATTCGGACAGGTTAGGTTATGTATTAAACGTTGATATTTTGAACTTAGGCATAATGTCATTCGATATTTTGAATCATTCGACATTTTAATCAATCGACATTTCAATCTTCGGCGATTTAAGCGTAGATGTAACATTTTTCGATATTATGTCACAATCGATATTTAAATTTTCGATGTTTTGAACATCGATATTTTAAGCGTAGATATTTTAATCTTCGATGTTCAAATATGTACCCTATTATACATAAAATCATTGAGTAATTTCGCCAAATGGTAACTTAACAAAAGCTTTTCTTTGGAAAGAAAGATTCGAACCGCGAGCAGAATTTCACCTCTAAGACGACCTCCTGACAATCAGTTAACCTACTCTTTACGTTTCATGTCTTAAACATGTGAAGTAGGTTCAATTAAATTAAATGTTAAATTTATGAAAACACTTTTGTAGAAGACTGTAAATTTTCGCTGAGTCGCGAGTTGACGACAACAAAAATAATTAAAATCGGAATGTGCCAACTCGCTCGATCGAGCGAGTTAATTGCGCGCGAGTTGACGAATGAGTCAAAAATAAATGTCAATGATAAATATGAAAATAATTTATTATTTGGTCAAATAAACAGCATTGCCATCTAAATTGGCAATGGTCATCGTCAGCCAGAAAAAATAGTGCCTACTGAACTGAAAAAAGGAAAACAAATAAAAGTACGGACTTTAATAACATCGTTCACATAGTGCAATGGATTTTTATTATCTTATCACGAAAACTATTCCCGCGTAGAAAGCTCATACAAAGAGGTCCCTTTTCGCATGCCTAACAGAAATCGCCTAAATGCCGCAGTTGTTTCGTATCTAATAAAAATGAGCCTTTGCTTATCTCAAGGGAAAGTTGAGTGACTGTCTACTCGAAATGGTCACGCAGTGATCTGACAACAAGTTGGATTCCTTTCGCCTTGTTTTAAGGTTGTTTTTACCTTGTCAGGAGCTATTCGCAAAGGTCCACTGTTGAGCGTGAGCGTTTTCATTGACCGATTCGGGCCAATGAGCGTGAAGGAATATCGCGATGCCTTTATTGCTTTTGAATGAAGTACCTACGCTTTGTTTGTATTTTGGAGGATGATGTTTGTTTAGTAGTATATATTACGGCTCGTTCACGACCTTCCGCTCTGTGAGCGGTGGCTAAGTGTGGGGCGGCGAACGGTAAGATGAAATGTATAGAAATGTTTGAAAGACGCCATGCTGCTGAATTCGCTTACCTACTTCCAAGTAATTAATGTAACTGTGTAACTTATTCGCGGCGCCCGTCGCTCCGCTCACCGCTAATACCAAAGTCATGAACGGGCTGTTATGTTACATCTTAGAAGAAGCGGGACGAGCTTACGACTAGTGGTAAGACGACCTCGATTAGAAGAGCTGTCAAGAGAGACTTTTTTTTTATCGTAGTAAAATTATCAAATGGGTTTTCCCTCGCAGGGCAGGGCGGACTGTCACACTCGTACTGACTAAAATCTACGGTGTCCTTCAACAGCCCTTTATGTTCCAGGGTTACGGTAATGAGAGAAGTCCCGCGGCCCAGGCAGGCTTTGGCCCTCTAGAGGCCCCCTCTAGACGGGGCCTCCCCGTCATTATGCTGACACTCTTTGAGGCGCGCGTGGAACATGACGCGTCGTCGACCCGGGCATGGTCCATGGTCGGACAGCGAGTTGCCCATTACTCACCGCCCGCATGTCCGTCAAGAGAGACTTAGGAAAACAGTAACAGTATTTGACGACACGGTTGGCGCAGTGGCTGGGCTATCGACCTTTGCGCTGCGTGTCGCGTGTTCGACTCTGAACACATATTTACCAAGTTAGTTGTTCCGGTTCTATTTCTGCATTTTTAAGAGACTGACAACAACTTGTAGTAATTTACATTTGGAATGCTTATCCTTATATTAGACACTACAACTAAATTAAAGAATCAAATTGAGAAATTTATTCAGTTTACAAAGTACGAAATCTAGATGACCGATAAATAATATCTGAAACTATAATTTGGTTTAAAACTTTCGGCTTAAATATGAAGAGGAATTATTTTGTTGAAATACAATATCTCAACAAGAATAAATGAGCCAGCATTGGCTTCTAGTAATTTAAAGGCAACAACATAATTAAAACATTCTACAATATGAGGCCCACAAACTTTGCACGACCTGGGAATTCAACACAAAACCTAGTGCTCAGCAGTCAATCGAATTCCTGTTAATAGGGGAACAGTGTATAAGACGGGGACACGAGGTATGATGGAAAATCACACACATAAGGCAAACTTAACACAAAACTAACGTAGCACAAGCGCCAACAGGACGCCATTTGCGTCTGGCCGCTTGCAAGTGACGTCCTGATGGCGCTTGCTCTACATTAGTGTTGTGTTAAGTATGCCTGAAGAGTGTCTGTCCCCATTATACCTCGCAATTATTAACATCCCCGTCTTATACACTGTTCCCCTATTTACTTAAGCCTCCAACCAACTGTTCATAAAAGCCGTAAGTATATACGTCTTTGAAAGCAACAGGAACTTGCCGTTATAAAATCTAATCACACTAGAGTGGTGAAATAGGCCAATACAATAGATTTTTATGACACTCACACACTTTCGAAGGGTCGTAACTGTAAACGAGAGTGAATTTTCACTGCACCGATGTTATTTTAAGTTAAGTGCCTACACGTGACGTTTATTGGGTGATTTTTTCCGACCGACTTGGCAACTGTAACGACACGGAAAAGGGAGTAAAAAATTAAGTTTGAGGATATGTTTACGAAGACCGTATAGACGCAGTTCGGAGTTGGTGGGATCCACCTTCTAGCGGTCTATCCGGAAGAAAGACACCACAAACTGCCTGTACCTGCGGTGGTGACTGCCCAACAAACATTTTAAAATCGTATAAAGTCATATGGACGTTTACTCGACGGCATTTGGGCCCATTTCTTTCAACAGTCATATAATTACCTAATTAGTCAACATACGACATTATTATACAACAAAAAATGTATAGGACTATTCCGACACATAATTTATGCACATGACGAAGAGTTATAAAATTACTGTAAAATAACTTTAATAAGACTCAAGGTCATATAAAGGTTTGTCTATATTATTATGACAAAAATATTTTCTGGGTGGGCAATACTGGCAGTGGTAGGCCTTACTGGCCTGGCCAGTTACCACCATCCTGTCCGAATCCAGCAAATAGGTTTTACTATGTTCCATCGATACCAAAGAGTTCCAGTTCCTTCTGATTCACCTCGCTTAATTTTAAACCTCATCTCTGCTTCTGGGCTAGATTGAAGCCAAGAGAAAATCCATTGTAAATTAAAAAAATACATGTGGCACTCGGAGACTGCCGCGGTGAAGCTATTGCATAACATTTTTTTTTAATTTAAAAGAATAAAATTGCCTACCGCTTATATTTAACGAGAATATAAGTTATTTAAAATGTTTGTGGTGCACTACTGTAATAAAGAACTTCTTTGTTGTAAGAGAATTTTATGAGTAGGTTTCATTGTGAAAAACTCCTTTTGTAGCTAGCCGTTTAGAATCAGTAAGAAAAAGTAAATTGTTTTTATGACAGATATTTTTATGATTCTCGAAGTCTCCCGAACTGAAACGATGTTAGATGATGCGTGGTGTCAGGTTCTTTCCTTAGGTTTTTTCGTAGGTTTTTGGATTTTTTTTGATTCGGTCGCCGCGCCGCGCCTCGCTCAGAGCCCGCGATAAAAGCTCGGCATTTTAATTTCCCTGATGGGTTTTGAAAAGGTATACCATACTGCCCTACTAGGCTGAAAAGTTCTATTCCAATAGGAGTAAGTTTCGAGGAAATCGGCAAATAGAGACCTTATATAGGCAAACGTGTTGTGGTAAGCCCTGCACGATTGATCGATTTGAAGGTGGCTGGCAGTAGATGGATATATGCGGCATGCCAAAGACCTGGATGGTTGGCACTCTTTGGTTCAGCAGTGGACGTTAAAAGGGTAGTTTATTGCATAAACAAATTGAAAATCTGTTTATTCCGACAGTTAGATTATTGGAAAATAATGAAAGTATTTTTTTTTAATCTATGGATATTGACAAAGATAAACCGCTTCGAAATTCGGGAGTAGACTTGTGACGTCATAACGCCTGTAACGTTATTCCGACCAAGTGACGTTTTGTGATTTTTAGAAGCGTTGTATCTTGGTCAATTTCAAAGGAAAAAATACGGGTCAAATATCTTTTGATAATCTCTTTCTCTCTTTCGGACTAATTAAATTTTTTGAGTAAAATAGCATATTACCTATGACATGTTTAGATCATTATAGATCATTATATTGAAACGTATAAAAAAAAACAAAAGTGCGGATTCTAGAGAAAGCACCTTTCGTCTTAGGAGGGCAACGCATATTTGCGCTTACTTTCAAGTTCCATGGGCGAGTCTATGGTTTCCTCCCACGCACAAATCCAAATTCAGAGCTACTATCTAAAATAAATTAAAAAAAACAATGCCACTTTTCCAGGAACCTATGCTCAACAGTACCGAAAAGAAAATTTTTCTTTTGTCTTATTCCGGTTTGCCGGTTCCAAAATCACTTCTTTCGCTTTGGCATGGCAACTCTTAATGCTTGTAATATTTTTCCTTACAAAATAGCGGAAAAAATACGACACAAACTTAGCTCTAAGAATGTAAAAGCTAAAAATGTTTTTAGAGGGCTTACACAGAGTGACATTCGTTAGCGATAACGAAACCAAGACCTGTATGAATGTGTTATGCCTTCTAATTGCTCAAAGTACACAAGTGTTAATAAATTTTTAATAATAATAATATTCCACAACTATCACATAATGCTATCTAGTCCCAAGGTAAGCAGAGCTTGTGTTATGAGTGCTAGACAACTGATAAACATACTTATATATTTCTAAATACATAAATATTATAGATAAATTACACCCAGACACAGAACAAATGATCGTGCTCATCACACAAACATTTGTCCTGGGTGGGAATCGAACCCACGACCTCCGGCATAGCAGTCAGGGTCACTAACCACTAGACCAACAGGCCTGTCAGTAAATTGAATGAAAGATACATAAATGAATCAAATGTTTCGCCACTTGTGCACTTGATGATAGCACTGTTGATATGTCGCGGGTTCGATTTCCGCATTTCCGCAAAGAAAAAAATATTTGCATGATCTACAAGTGGTTGTTCCGGGTCTGAGCGTTTGTGGGTGTGTTTTTAAATGTTTGTAAACACACCACCGATACAGAAGAAATACCTAGACCGGGCAAAGTTTAAAATATTATACCAATATTAAACCCGCGTTGGTTTGTAGTGTGGTATGTTTAAAGGTTCAACAAATGCTTATAAATATGCAACTGTTATTTTAATTAATAAACGATTTTAAAAACAGTTTTACAATGGAATAACGAATCGTATTGGTCAATTAATTATTGAACATTAAACCGTCTGTCGCAGTCGAGTCAAAAAGTGAGTAGAGTAGATATATAATAAGTATGTTGGTAGTAACTGCTACCGCAGCAGTTTCAACAATTCCAAGTAATTTAATATGGACAAAGCGTTTTATGCAAAATTCACATTTAAGCCTGGCATTGTGAAAAATTAAATATCTCAGTTCAACAAACTAAAATGCTGCATAATTTTTCAAAACGGCACTTGCTACCTTACTCTGTGGCGCCGACATAGTGTTTGCTTGGTTCTTAAATTGTAGAACATTGTTCTATATACTGAGCTACTTTAGTGCTATACGTTCAGTCACCAGCAATACTGGCAATGTTTAAAAGCGATTTTCACGCTTAAGGTGGATGCTCCAGGGTAGCCCGCGAGGAATGACTTTTTATGTTATTTTTTTGTTCCTGCAGCTTTATGAACTTAAAGGGTGTGTGTATTGGTGATTTTGATGATAATAATTCTGTAACCACATACGTCTTACAGCCGCGAATAATATTTTAATAAACATACAACCTAGCACTGGCCTGCAAATTGAAAAAAACGCAAGAAATTATGAAATTAGCGGGCTACCCTGGAGCATCCATCTTAAATATTTACTTTTCACGGACAAAAATATACTTTGGTTACCATAGAATAAGAAATCTTTTATTTCAATGTTTTGAACCATAGAAAAATAAATTATGAGGCGGCGCCAAAGAAACAATCAACGAAGATAGAACTAGCTACAATAATTATTCTTCGCTTCAAATAATCAATTTTCATGTTTGTTTGTTTGGTGCCGCCTCAAAATTTATCAGTTCTATTTAGTTATAATTTTATTTTCAGTTCCATGTTTCGTCCATAATGTTCGCGGAGCAATCTTGGCCTGGAATTGCCCAAAACAGAATGGTTTGGCAGGCGAAAGTTGTGGCCTTTGCCCAGCTGTGGGACCTAGCAAGAGTTAATAATAAAGAAAACCGGCCAAGTGCGAGTTGGACTCGCGTGAAGAGGGTTCCGTACGATTTATTTTTTGCTTACCTACCTATAATTTTAACCACAAATACTCGTAATAGCTGAATTGAAATTTACGAATAATTGAAGATTGGTACACACGATATTGAGTGATTTACCATGTTATTTTAATATCATGGACTTCTTATAGGTTTTCCTATAATCTATAAGTAGAAAATTAATTTCTGTATTTTTTTCCAAATAGGTTCAGTAGTTTCGGAGATAAGGAGGGGGTGAATGGTCAACTTTCGTCTATTTTCTTGAATAACTTGGAAACTATTTTAAAATTACAAAAAAATACATTTAAGATCTTCTCAACAAGGCCTTTCGTTTGATATGTCACACGGTGCAGTTTTCATTTTTTTTTAATTTCCCCCCCCCCCCCCAAAATTACCTCCCATGTAGAGATTTCATCTATTCACGTCACACCTCTGTGCTTGGGTTTTTGTATTCGGACGTACGGAACCCTAAAAAAGTACGTTTTCGAAGAAAGGCTATATCGAATTAGTTCTCATCCCAAAGTAGAAACGTTATTTCACGAGAAAATGACATTTGGATTTTGTTTGTTGTTTTATTGCGGGTGGTGTACTTAGCTACCTGAGTGCTGTAAGTACCTTACAATTTGCGGACTAAGCTAGCTTTTGTGTTTTGCTACGTGGAACTGTTTACGTGAGTTTCTCCGGCGAACGCATCTAGATAATCAGTAAGTGCCACAACTCACTCGGGACGGTAGCGGGGAGGCTTATGAATTTATAACACTGTTTACTAAACATTTTTGTTACTAGGTACGTTGTTAGCTTTCAGTGTTGCTTAATAGGTACAGCGTAGGATGTACCTATTTATGTATTATTTGAAAAGTGACAAAAGAGTTTCAAGGCGTCAAATCGGCGTCAGCGGGAAAAGTGCCCAGAACGTTGGCAGTATTGCCACGTTGGATTGTATTAGGTGGGCACCCAGACCCATAGCCCGTACATAATTATATTATTAACCTTGACTGACTTTAACGTTTATGAATTCTTACTTTTATTCATTATTTTAAAAGTAAATACTCCATGCTCATCAAAGAAAAGTACGTAACAAACGATTTTCGAACGACTTTGAATTATCTTTGCCGTATGAATGTCAACACAGTAGGTAATTAAATGACTTTGCGACGTTCTAGACCGCGCTCGCACATTTTCATTTGTAGAAAAAGGTTTCTTACTTAACTATACACATAGTAAAGCAATCCACTCTTACAATATACGGGTTCAAAGTGCTCATATAGACATATTAAAACATTAAAAATGTATTTTATCCTAATGAAATCAGAACAAATTCTCCAAATTGCAATAATAACATTTTCGTACCACTTGCTCAAAAAAGTGACATTCTATGCCACAAAAAGCGAACATACGAGTAACAATAGTCATTTTTATTCTGTTAAAAACAGGGAAAGAAAATTGTACTGAATTTCATTCATCCTCTAGGGGGAGAATGTGATTTAAATTTGGAATAGGTACCTACTTACCGTTTATACTGAACTACATCTGTGTTTACACCATTGAGTTTGTATACAGGGTGATTTGTTATTCGATGCGGTCCTTGAAATGGGTGATACTAGACCTTATTTGCAACAATTTTAACCCCGACAACATGGGGTCTAAACTGACTGGTTTTGTAGATATCGAACTTTAAAGGTTTTTCGAAAAATTTCTACCTCTCCATTATTAAGTGCTTATTGTTAGAAAGTAATGATAGTCACCACTTAGAATTTATACTTTTCTGATAGAATATGAACGACTGAATCTAGTGAATACAAGTTTGTTTGTTGACTCAAAAAGCTAATATCAGATATCAGTTTGGACAAAAACCACAGAAAAAAAATGTTGGGTCGAAAAAACATTGCAACCGATTTTCGTTAATTTACTACCTTGTCAGTAACAACCCTAATTTTCTGGTCAGACACTAACTAAAAGTTAGTACTGTGGCACCATTTTAGAAACGTAATGAGACAAGAAAGTTTTTCCTGTAATTTGTAAACCAAGTGTCATACATTTATTTTTTTAAATATGCTCTGAAAGACAAGGGAAGTTTTCAGAAAACTTCAAAACAGAAACTTTATGACACTTATTTTCCCAAGATATGATTAATTTTATAACAAACTTGTATTCACTAGATTCAGTCGTTCATATTCTATCAGAAAAGCATAAATTCTAAGTGGTGACTATCGTTACTTTCTAACAATAAGCACGTAATGATGGAGAGGTAGAAATTTTTCGAAAAACCTTTAAAGTTCGATATCTCCAAAACCAGTCAGTTTAGACCCCATGTTGTCGGGGTTAAAATTGTTGCAAATAAGGTCTAGTATCACCCATTTCAAGGACCGCATCGAATAACAAATCACCCTGTATAAAGCATTATACATATTTCTGAAAAAGGAATACGCATTTATTATGCAGTTATGATTATTAAATAAAATTACGAAAACGACGAGGGCGTATGAGCTTGATGCCTTTGCTTTTCTTCTTCTTTTCTTAAAAAATATTAGTCTAGGAATTTGCCGCGTTTTTGTTTTCTTCAAATACATAAACTTTAAGTTTATTTTAATTTATTTTTATAAATAAGTTAATGTTAATGTTTAATAAAATGTTTATCTCATATTATTATTGTGTTATTTTTTTTTGCAAATGGTACGAAAAGTAGAGTATTTTCCTTGGTGATAAAGCTGTCTTAGTCTTGGGTGAACTTAAATCCCTCGCTACACTCAGGACTCGTCTTAAATCCCTCGCTTCGCTCGTGATTTAAGTTTTTAACTAAACCTCGTGTCCTTCGTTACCTCGCGATTTAAATCGCCACCCGCGACAGAAGACACTGTTACTGCTGCTGCGGGGATAATGATCCCCTTGGTTAATAATCTACTATTATTATGCCGCCGAGGCCGACCCAGAAAGAGGTGGCGAGACAAGTTGGACTCATACCGTGAAGGTGGTTCGAAGTGGCGCTGGACAAGAACACTTAGAAAAACTTGGGGGAGGCATTTGCCTAGCACTGTGGGACAGTGTAGGTAGAACAAAAAAAAAACTGTACTAAGCACAAACACAGTAAAGAACAGTTTTTTTAGATTTCAAGACCTTGCTTGCACTAGGAATTTCTCCTGTATCCTGGGTGCGTTTACAACCATTTAATTTCACATAGACAAACACCCAGAATAACTACTTCTGGAAACAAAAAAACCGTGTGGGAATCGAACAAAACTGTCGTAAAAAATATTGAGATTTTTTTTAGTCTACGCTGACTCTAAGGCCGGTCATACACGTACTAATTGTAGAAGTCAGACATTAGCAAACTACAGTCTTATAAGTAAAAATTCAAAAGTATAAATTCAAGGAACGGGGCAGTGTAACTGCTTCAAGAGAAGTTGATACTGACTCCTGGAGCAGTTAGCAATGACAGCTTCAAACTGAATTTTACTGCTCGAGCAGTCCGTATGTGTTGATCACTGGCTAACTGCTCAAGCAGTCCGAGTATGGGACGGCGGCTTAGATTTCCGCGGCGTTTGATTACCCAAAACATAAGACACCTGTAATCTTATTTCTATTCTTGTATTGTGTGGTTGCAAGTATAACTTGACAAAGGGATTGGTATTTAAAGACCAGCCGCAGAAACTGGTTAGGCCGTTGCCTATATAACGGGCGATCTCATCAATTTGACTCCAATTTAAAAAGTATTACACCGAAAATAATAATTAATAACAGGTGCTCAAATAAAATTATCGGATTTTATTTACATTTACTGGATGGATGCTTAAAAAAATTATTTTGATATTCATTCACAACATTGTTCAATGAGTATTTTGTTGAAAATAGATTCTTTCGTTGGCAAATATTTGAATTGATAATCTACATTAAATAGTATTTATTATGAACAGTTTAGGATGAGACTTGATATTTACTTTTCTTTCGGCAACATTTTTTTAGAAAAACTTATTTCTTTTAATGAGAAAAACGATTGTAAAAGAGAAAATTGAGAAAGATTTTAAAAATAAATTTTGAAGAAAGTTAGACAATCCGACTTATGAAGTGCTTGAGCACATTTATATTTTTTACATTATAAAAAACAAACTGTACCTACTCAAAAAAGTGTGATTAAAAATAATGAAAAAGTATAAACACATCCATTCATAAATACGAGTAAGCCAGGAAACTTTTTGAATTAAAAAAAAGGAAAAAGAACGAATCCAATTTTACTTACTGAGTAAGACTTCCTAATATTCACGATGACTGGATGGATTTGTATGAAAAGGATCCAGGTCCTGAAATTTAAATAGGTCATAAAATACTTTCGTCTTGCTTGTACAAATACTTAATTTCCTCGAGCGTAATTTGTGACGTTCACGAATACAGCTGCTGGCAAGAGTTGGTAGAAGCTGAGTCTATTTATTTCCTTTACTCTTATTTGAGTCAGTTAGAGATTTTGAGGAAATTGCAAATAGTTTCCTACGTGAGGTAATCATGGCTAAAGGCTAGCCGCGCAGGTCGAGCTTTAAAGTAAAGTAAAAATAATAATTGCTATTAGTTTAAAAACTATTAAACACGCTTTTAGCACGCACTAAATATTACAATCTTCGTATTCGTCTCGTCCAACCTTATTGATTGATATTCATGAAAACATCACATTGTGCTATCCATTGCTACGTTTCAAGGATGTTCTGAATAGACACTTTAAGAAGTGCCAAATTGACCCTTCAACATGGGAGAACCAGGCACAAAATCGGCCCGAGTGGAGACGCTATGTACAGGAGCAGGTTTACACCTTTGAAGAAACAAGAAGGTTACGATTGGACAAGAAGCGTGACGACCTAAAAGCTAGACCACCTGCAAATATAACTTACAATGTCATCAATGGTGTCCTTACTTGTCCACTTTGTGCTCGGAGTTTTACGGCAAAAGTTGGATATGCGAGTCATTGGAGAGCACATGAAAGGGCATATCAAAACTCTCAACCACTCTAAAAAAAAAGTCATCGATTGCAGTCGCTGTGGCCGAAATCGGCTAGATGGCATCATCATCATCAATGTAAATAAAAGCTCTGATTTTTTGAATAGTTCACTATCTTTTTGCTATCATTCCATTCTACTCGGGGTCGGCGCAACACGTTTTCTTCTGCCATTCTGTCAGACATAACAGCATCATTTACTCTATTTTTACCCGACTGAGCGAAGCAAAGGCGAGCATTGTGTGTTTTTCTTACATATCATTCTACACACAAATGGTCAGTACCTACCTAGTTATAATTTCGGGTTTAAGTTAGTGTTTACATCTGGTTATAATCAAATTACTCAGTCAGAGTCTAAGTACCTACCTCAAACTTTCAAAGTTCGAAACAAACTATAAAGAACGCGCATTATCTGATTCTGCATTCACTAAACATATCCAAAATTGTTCAACCCTAACATCCGTTACGTCAAACAATATCGAGGCTATCATCAAATACCTGCGGCACGTAAAAAAGTTTCGGTGACCGTTTGTCGTGGCAATCTATATGGCACGTCAAACGGTCGGCTTTCTCTACGGCGCGCGGCGCGGCGCGGCGCCTAGTCCTTGAATTTGATAGGGTGTCACTGCGTTGAACATGTTGTTACTTACTTCCCCACGCTTTGATGTGAAATTGTGGAAGATGGCTTACCGTTTGGATACGATCTTTACAACCAAGCGGCACGCGTGTAGCGACAGCAACGGTAGAAAAAATGTTTTTAAATAATACGCTTTAATAGCAATAGAACTCGAACAGAAATATAAAGCACCCAACGCTTTTTTACTGTATTTGAATTTTTTGTTCCTTCAAAATGATTTTCTGCTTTTTAATTTGATTGCTATTAGAGCAGGTTTTTTAGTTTGTTTAAACTTTTATTTTTAGTCAAGTAAAGGTGAAGCCCACAGATTAACCCCGGCAAGCATTGCCGGGGTTAATCTGTGGGTGGGTGACCATCACGGCAAATTTTCAATACTTCTAGAAATTGATGAAAATTAAGTTGAAAGGCCGCAGGCCGCTTACAACCGGTCCTACTGGAAGTCTAAAGGGGAGGCCTATGTTCAACAGTGGACGTCTTACGGCTGATATGATGATGATGATAAGTTGAAAGATTTCATAATATACATATCATTCATACGAGCATGTTAAAATAAAAATGTTGCCTAGAGCAGTATTCAAGTATGGGTGGGTACTCACACCAATTATGTAAAAATCGTCCACAACTTAATTCCCGAGGATTTCATATTTTCCTATGATTTTCAATTACCCCTTTAAGGTTAAAATTTCCAAAAGTTTTGAAACTACAGTTTTATCAATTTGTTAGATAATTATGTATTCGAAGTTTCAAGTAAATCAGATGGATTCATTTTCGTACAAACTTTAATTTCCGTTTTAACCCCTTAGGGGATGAATTTCCTAAGAATCTGTTCTTAGTACACACCTATGTCATTTAAGAAATGTTTGAGAAATATTTCATCCTTCTAGAGTTAGACTCGTGCGTTGATTCATCACTCAGTCAGCCAAGCAGTTTCTTCTAGTGGCATCGCAATTCGCATTGCCTTTAATCGTAAACAGAGCATAATGATTCGTATGCAGCACTTCATATACAAAGTTATCTTAAACTAGTTAAGTATAAGGTGTTATTGTTCCAAGTTTGGGAGCTACAAGAGTTGTTGTTAGCTACTTTTGGTTGCGTCTCCGTAAACTTGGTGCATTATTAACAGAATACTAGACAGACTTTTAGTGTTATGATTTCCTAGTTATAATAAAATATGTAAATACTAGCTGTTGCCCGCGGCTACTCCCGCTACAACTCGAAAATTACCCCACAGGAACATAAAATCGGGAAGAAAACTATCCATGTAGGTATTCATTCAGGTTATGAACTATCTGTGCACCAAACTTCATCCAAATCCCTTCAGTCGTTGAGGCGTGAAAAAGCTACAAACATACATACGTTTATCCATCCTCACAAACTTTCACATCTGTCTATCTTCTCTTCTATCTATCTATATTTATAAAAATCAATTGTTGTTCGTTCAATGTTGATGGATGGAGAGGACGAGGAAGGCCAAAGAAAAGATGGATGGATTGTCTAAGGAATGATATGAAAGAAAAAGGAGTAAATGATACTGTTACGTCTGATAGGGGAGAATGGAAGAAGAAAACGTGTTGCGCCGACCCCAAATAGAATGGGATAAGGGCAGGAAGAAGAAGAATTGTTGTTCGTTAGTCTCGCTAAAACTCGAGAACGACTGGACCGATTTGACTAATTCTGGTTTTGAATTATTTTAAAGTCCAGGGAAGGTTGAAAAAGGTTGAAAAGGTGAGTAAATATCATAAAAATATTAGGAATATAGTAAAAGCAACAATTTAGTTTTCCCTTATAATACTATTCCTACCTGTCATATATTTGATGTTCGTCCCGTCGTTCGGAAATCAATTAAATTTAAGTCGTTCAGAAAAAGGCGGGACGAAGTTCGCCGTTCAGCTAGTTTATAAAATACTAGTGGCCCGTCCCAGCTTCGCACGTATATATTAAGAATCGCTCGTCCGATTTTGTGCAAACTTCACATAAAGCATCTACTAAATAGTTCGAACAAAGCCCAAACATTTGGATTGGATAGGTGAGCCCGTTCTTGAGTTATAACATTACAACGAAAAGTGGCATTGATTTTTATATATTAGATTAGAAGATTAGTAAGATAGACTGCGATAATCAGAAAGAAATCCAAAAATAGACGACCTTTGGCAATATTAGTGCAGTCGACTGCTCAGCTGAGCTAAAACTTTGATCTTGAGCTATTTAGAGTTTTTAATTAAATAAAAAAGCAGCTTTGGACTCTGTTACCTCTGACGTGGGACCTGTTATCTATTATACTTACTTTTAAATCTAAATATAAAAAAACGAATTGATCGGTTTTGTGAATGCGTAAACCGACAGATTGTTTTATTTTTTTGAGTTTGTTGGTTTGGTTGGATTGGTTGAGTGTGTGAAAACTGCTAATCCCTAAACGAGACTCAATATGTGAAAATTAAAATAGTAGTGAGACGGCACTCTTGTGCTATTTTGTTAAGTTAATGAAGCGGGAATATAAACTTTGTTTGTAGTATCATTAGAACAAGATTCAATTATCAAATTATGTCATCAATATGATGCAAATTTGCTTAAAATTTCAATTCGAAACGTGTTTTATGTTTACGTACAAAATACCGCGGCACTAAACCTGAAAGAGAGATTAAATGATGTCGATATGTATAAGTTAAGTTTAAATGGATATTACTCGCTAGTGAACTAGTTATTCTGTTAACGATTGAATATAAGTACCAACTAGATACATTATTTATCTAGTGTGTTCTAACCTTTTCATTTGGGCTTGTCACTGTATTCCCCGGACGCGTCATAAAGGCTATCACTATAATTTATTCTATAACTAGGTTCAGTAAAATAATTCATATGATAAAACGACAATGACCTATTAATCAGTTAATGAATTTATACATTACAATTATGAAAAAATATTTTGCTTTTACCAACTTCCGCCGCCGGCACCGTCCCAATATTTTTCGTCCCATACGACGAGTAAATCCAAAGAAACAATGTCGAACAGCATTAAAAAAAACCCTGTTCACTCATTAACCGACTTCAAAAAAAGGAGGAGGTTCTCAATTCGGTCGGTTTTTTTTATCTACACCGATTACTCCGAGGTTTCTAGACCGATTAGTGTGATATTTTTTTTGTTTGATGCAGTATACTTGCCATTTGGTCCCATAAAAATATCATCCAATTTGGTTCAGTACTTTTTATTTTGTGATCTTTACTTGTTGCGTATTTGTTACGCGATTACTGCGCCAATTGTGGACCGATTTTCAAAATTCTTTTTTGTTCTAAAGAAGATACTTCTGTAGTTGTCCCATAGTCACCAAGTTAGGATCTGATGATTCCAACCTGGAGAAATCAAGGGCAACCCTCAAATTTTATGGACCCACACATTGTTTTTCTGAAATCTTAAAAAATAATTTAAGTACTTGCGTATGGTAATCATCATCTTATGTAGCTTAGCTGATGATGGATGGTACAACTCCTTAACAGTAAGGAGTAGGCATCGATTCATTTCACATAATTATCTCCGGAACTACAAGTCCGATTATATATTTTTTTTTGTTGTACTAGGGATCGTTCAAATTAGGGAATACTGTAAGTTTCATCAAAATCGGTTAAGAAGTTTTTGTGATAGGGAATTTTATTAGCTTATTTTGTACATGAACGATGTTAATACCGGTGTGCTACGAATTACAAAATTCTAGTGCACATGCCTCGACTACTCTCTTAGTCCCACAACGAAAATATGGGACCGTACTGGAAATTTTGAGTGAACCCAACTCCGTATTATACATAAATTTTGACAACTCATCGGGAGTCGGGACAGCTGTTAAATCTTGATGTTACCAATTCTTAGTTCATACCAATAACTAACATAACAGTTTGAAAGGCCATAAGCTTCCACCGAAGCTACGAGTTTCGTTCTTCTATAGTAGTAGATACCCCAGGTTTCCCCCATTGACCAACTTATAAGAATGGCTCTGCATTTAATTTACTCCTCTTCATAGTAGTCTAGTTGAGTGATGCTAGTGACTCTAGCAAGGATAACAGCAGTTAGGGTCCCAAGTCGATGGAAGGTCTATTGAATCTTGCTATCAGAAATTGGTTAGGTACCCAAGGGACGGCTAAGAGGGTACGATGGCCTAGACAAATTGATATTCTATGAGCAATAACGGTGATGAATACGTCAACGAGAGCAGTGGTAGCCCAGTGCTATCGGGCCCGACTTACGAGTGTGTGTCGTGCATAATTCAGTCAGGCGCATTACTTTGTGTAATTTATTTCAACACCACTGCTCTCAAAACGGTGAAGGAAAATATCGTGAGGAAACCGGCATGTCCTAGAACAAAAAATTCGAAGACATGTGAAATCTACCAAACCGCACTGGGCCCGCGTGATAGATTACGGCCCACTCTCTCTCACAGAGAGGAGGCCTGTGTCCCAACAGTGGGAACATTTATAGGCTGATGATGATGATACGTTAACGATGGACGGAACTGAAAAGAATTACAATAAAATTTAAAGTTGTTGCGGAAAAGGAAGCGCTTCATTAAATTAAATAAATACCTATAAATAATCAAGTACTTACATTGTACAAACCTGATCGAACGGTGTCCAAAAAACTGAACTTATGACTGGTAAGTGCCTTGGCCACTTGGAAAATCTAGATTAAATAAAATCAAAACGTTTTTAAATCGACTTTCATCAGGGGGCACTGCAGTGCCCCCGCCAAAGTCGAGCGCAAAGCAAACACTGCCGTACCATCCTTTACGGGAACCATTTCGCCGCATTTTCAGGCCCCTATTTGAGAACCTCTGGATAAGACCAGAACGCTGAAGTCCAAGAAGAAGGCCAAGTCTCACAACATTTACTATAATAATAAAGAAATCGCAGTAAGGAACCTTAGACTTGACACGACTTTGTCTAGATTTCATTACTTTTTAGAGATAAATAAGCAGCTCTATCTAGACTTTGGCTAGTTTTTTACAGAATGTTTTTGGCGGGATTTATTTTACGCTATTTGAAACAATTTAAAGCCACTCCACAAATAATTTTTGATCGCGAGGAGGTATGAACTATTTTCTGTTTTGAAGTCAGTTCTTTTTCGGAAGTCGGTGGCAAAGTCTAAAAAAAAAACCGATTTCCGTAAAACACGTTATTTTACACTTCTTTGTGGATGTTATTGAAGTCGGTCAATGTTTTTTAAATACATAGTTTTTATACAAGAGCTAGTTCAAATTCCTGGTCCTGGACTTACAAGCGTTTTTTTGATTTGTGGTGGAGGACGCCGCAATGGATGCCGCGGTTAAATCAATTGGATCCGCGCACCACGCATCACCCGAAATACCGCGTATCCTTGAACGCGGCCTCGGGCCACGGTGTCCTTTTTAGGTGATTCACACACGGCACCGCGCACAGCCGCGGTAGGCGGTGAAGCGGTTCTCATGTCGCATTAGTCTCTAATAAATCCGTAGTTGCCTAACACACGTACGGCGGTGCGCGGTGCCGTGTGTCAATCGCCTTAGACGAACAGTTCTGCGACCCTATTTTCCTACTTTAAACTTAATTTTGACTACCCTATTGCCTTCATAATTACTCTGTAGAACGGAGTAATGTCTGAGGCAACAGGATACCTGTTAGCGGCGGATCGAGTTAGCGAGGGGTCTACAAATTTCTTGTGAATATGGTAACACAAATTGTAATGACGTTATTGATTTTCATAGATAACATTGACGTATTGTGCCCTTGAGGGCGACGTTACTCTATTTTCATGAAGACAGAACAATATGGTTCCATTAGAAACCAATGTCAATAATTAATTGCTTGAGTAACTTCGCAAATTGAATCCTGACGCTTGTTAACATCCTGTTTGCGTTCACCGTACAGTTACAATGCCATTCATTCCGATGTTCAACAATAGTACGGTAAACTAAGTTGTCGATAATGAAACTCGCAGTAAACAATTAATTTTAAAGAGACCTCATGGTGGAGTAAAACGTCTCGAGGAAACCGGCATGTCTTAAAATCATATCACATCTACAAACTGCACTCGGCCCGCGTGGTGGATTACAGCCCAAGTATAGAGAGAAAGCCTGTGTCCCAGCTGTGGGAATGTTGACTGCTTAATGATTGTCAGTCTCATATACAAATTAATTGCTACAGAAAAAAAATTGGCAGAACTTATTCTTTGTCTTATTATAAAGTCTTTAAAGTAATTAAAATCATCAACCAAATACCACACTGATAATTTATAACCTGTTTTTAAAACACGTAATACCTTTTATCTCGCTATAACATTTCCGTGGGATAATTATATTATCGAACTTAACGCGGGCAACGCCACGGGCAATAGATATTCTAGGTATATAAAATCTAGAAAATATCAGGATGAACAAAATAGATGAATTCAGAACAAGTACACGGAAACAGCAAAGGATCGTAGCCAGTCCCTGTTTATTTATTCCCTTGGGATGAAAGTGTGAGAAAATTCAAGAATCAATCTCTACCGTATTTATTTTATAGCATTTATTGCCATCCTTCGACTCAGTCCGACAGACACAGCTCGCTTCAATAAGACCGTCGGCGTCGCACACTGGGGCCGGGTCTATGAAGGCGATGCCCAAAACTCAATCTCAATATAAATCTCCTACACGCCATCAACTATAATCTTGTAGAACATTAAATTAAATTTATCATACTAAGTTCAGTTGTGTCAGACGTGAACCAATCTTCTCTGACACAACTCAACTTAGTAAGTAGTTTAACCAAAAAAAAATCTCAAAAGTACACAAAATAAACTACAATGGATTCAGAAATGTCGCTATCGACTACTTCGGCGACGTTCTTTGTTCAGTTAAGTTAATTACCCCGCCTTCATCTAACGGTGCATCCACACCGCCGGTAACATTTGTGGAGCAACAAAAGGCAATACGGTAACATTCGGTAACATTCGGTAACTTTTGTGGCTCCTTTGTTCCTATTTGTTGATTGTTACTCCACACCGCAGTAACATCCGACAACAAATGTTGCCGTGTTACTGTATGTCGAGTAACGTTGCTCGACAATCGGCAACATTGTTAGATAATGGGGGTAACATTTTTACCGAATGTTACTCGACTTACAATAACACGTCAACACTTGGTAACATTAAATAACATTTTGTTGGCGGATGTTACCGAGCAACATTTGGAAACGTTGAGCTACAAATGTTACCGGCGTTGTGGATGCACCGTAAGTATCATTAATAGATGCGGGAATACTTCAACTACAAATAATATAATAACAAAATCTTCATAAAAAAAAAAAGTTTTTGTAATAAAAGGAACCGTCTTCAAAAACAAACACAAAAAAGAGCGTAAGATAACTTTTCTTTCGGAAGCCGGTGGCTTTGTTTTTTTTTATGGATTCTTGCGTTTTTTTTTATTCAATCGGCGTCTTTGAAAATCTACAATCCAAGTAAGCGAAAACGGATCCATGCGGGCAACGTCACGGGATATGCTGTATTGTTGTATACTAAAACCATCCTTCCAGAATGTAGCGAACACTTTTCTGAAAACCGCATGAAAATTGGTTCAGCCAAACGCGAGAAATCGAACTGAGAACATAATTTTATTTAAAAAAATTTAAAATAATATGGAATTTTGGGCATTACTTCATAGACCCGGCCACTGGGGTCGTAGGACAAACTTCTATCTACGATACTTTTCTACCTTATACCTACTGCTATTTTTAATTAACTCGGAGCTTTCACCGCCCGCCCGTGGGTATTAGGTAAGATTTTCTTTAATGAGTTTTTTAGGCTGTGGCTAGCGATAGCGCGCCAGTGGAATAGGAGGACTTAGATGAAGTAATGACTGCAGCTTCAAGCATATCACCAGCCCATAAAAGTTCCCACTGCTGGGGCACAGGCTTCCTATCTATGAGAGGGAGTGGGCCTTAGTCCACCACGCGGGCCCAGTGCGGGTTAGTAGAGTCACATGTCTTCGATTGTTTGGTTCTTGCTCACAATATTTTCCTTCACCGTTTTCAGAGTGGTGAAATATATGGTTGTATATTAGTAATCATTTAGTAAGATTTTAATATTAACGACTGCATGGTTGGCGCTATGTCTATGGTTCCAACACAGTTTAGTTTTGTCCCAACACAGCATCTCGACACGTACCTCAAGGAAGAGTTTTGGCCGAAGGGTGTAGTGTACCGACGTTTCCGCGGCAGGCTACGCGACACCGCGCAGTGTAACACGACACCGCCACATCGTGTGCCTTATAGCGGCCATACACCATACTGCCTATCGTACAATCGGCATGACGATCGATTTGATCAAATTGGCAGTTCGTCCATATACACCATACACCATACTGCCTATCGTACAATCGGCATGACGATCGATTTGATCAAACTTCAATTCGGCAGCAGTGATGCCAACTCAGCAACTTTATAGCTAGATCTAGCTATTATTCGGTGACAGACAGCTACAATTTTATAAAACTTGTGGCTTAACTTTTTAGCTACTTTTTTACCGACTTGTTTTATCCCACTAGTGGGAATCAGTTGGTAATACAAGTGAAAGTGAGTTCAATCGATTTTCGATTTTATTGACATTTATGCAAACACCGGATTTTAATGAAGGAGCAATGTTAGCTAACGAGAATGTGAGAAAAAACAAACTAAATTTTGAATGTCAATAAGGTCGAAAATCGCTTGAACCTGTTTTTTAACTTGCTTAACGATAGCAAGTTAAAAAAAGGTTCAGGCGATTTTCGACCCTCCATTCCATTCCACTCCACTCCACTCCACTCCACTCCATCGCAGTCTGTAAAAAGTGTCGTTACAATTTTTTCCGCCTAGCCCCCTTTCGCTACGCGCCATAAGGAACTTCGTTCCAAAAAAATATACGTTTCGAATTGAGAACCTCCTCCTTTTTTTACGTCGGTTAAAAAGTAGCTACCGAATATTAGCTAGATCTAGCTATAAAGTTGCTAAGTTGGTATCACTGCTGCCGATTTGAAGTTTGATCATTCCGATTTGATCAAATCGATTTGATCAAATTGGCATGATCAAATCGATTTGATCAAATCGGCATGATCAAGCCTATTGTTATGCCAATTTGATGGATTCCACGCCCACACACGGTCAAATCTAACTGCTCAAATCGGCAGCGTCATGCCGATTGTACGATAGGCAGTATGGTGTATGGCCGCTATTAGCTTTAAGTTATTGTCATGTTTTTATAATTATGTATTAGTTTATTGTTTATTTTATTTTTGTATTGTATTTTATATGGGCCACTGATGCCTGAAATAAATGGAATAATAATAATTCCCTAAAAATGACGAACTGCGTCTTTCGGCTTTTTTTAAGCACTTCTATTGATGCACTCTAGGCCCTCAAAATCTCAGCTTAGTTTTGCCCAGAATAAATAAGCACATTATATGAACAGAAAACCTCTCTTCGTGATTTTAACTTCACTGGTATATAGAGGTCGTCGATTTACCAGTTCTACTGGGTATTGATACACGTGCTAGCCTACACGTGCGTGTTCTTGCTCATTAAAATATCCTCGACACTTCCCGAGCGGATACCTACTCACATCAACACAACCGGCGCAGGTGAGGCACCCGCCATTGCTACCACTTTGTTGCTACCACATTGCTACCACTACATCTATCTATTCTGACGTAGTTTACGATACAAAACAAAAAGGAACCGACTTTAAAAACAAACACAAAAAAGCGTAAAATAACGTTTCATTTGGAATTCGGTGGCTTTGTTTTTATTTTTCATTGACTATTTTCAGAAAGATTTTCTCTTATTTTTTATTTTACCCTTATTAGTTCAGATATTCAACAAAAGTCTTCGTATAATCGGCATCTTTGAAAACCGACTTCAAAAAAATGAAAATAGGAACTAGGATCTTAGTTCGACCTGTATGTTTATATGTTTTCCGCAATTACCTCGCGTTTGGCTGAACCGATTTTGATGCGGTTTTCAGAAAAGTGTTTGTTACATTCTGGAGAAGGTTTTAGCATAATTATAACAATAATGAATATCCCGTGAAGCTGCCCGCATGGATCCGTTTTTACTTGCTTGATTGTTAAAATGCTCTTTTCATCTTATTTAGATGAATGGTTTATGGCTATTGAGGTTTGGGGCACATTCCTATTAATTGCCATTACATTACATGCCCATTCTCCTTAATGGGAGTTGCATTGTTGTACAGATAAGGCGACAACTGAAAAAGTTACGACCTTGAAGGTCATAACTTTAAGTCTCAATTTTCGCTAATCGAAATTTTAACAATCATTATTTAGTTTTTTTTTTAATTCATCGTAGAGATAGAAAAGGTGTATTTGTAGCCGTGTAAAGCATGCCTAATAAAAACTTTCACGAGGGCGTAGCGCAGGTTGGATCTGTGTCCCAGCAATGGGGACATTATAGACTGCTTATATAGTGCTTAAATGCTACTTGTTACGTTGTCTGTTAATTTGAAAATTGTAAGTACTTTGCTCTATGTGGGTGATAAAATTCCACAACTTGAATAAAAACTGTCGCCTTTTTACCTGGGTGAATCAATCCGGTAGGCGATTTTATTCTTTTAAAATAAAAAAATGTTATGCAATAGCTTCACCGCGGCAGTCTCCGAGTGCCACATGTATTTTTTTTTTTGCTTGTGATCTAAAAAGTCTCTACTTTGATACCTGAATACCGTAACGGATCGGATAAGGTTTTTAACATATTGCAAAGAAAAAAGTTGTACTTTAGCGACTTAACAAACACTAGTCGCAGGTAATCTCTAAAAAAGCAGGCCTTTACCTTTTCGGCAATCTAACTTTTAAACCCAAAACTTAGGTAACACAACATTTAACTTGTACGATTTACTCCGCGTGTTCACGAGTTTCCAACTCACGTCAAGTAGCAAAGGTAAGTCACGTACATAGTTATACGAAATATTTCTTAGACATAGTAACAATCCAAAGGGCTAACGAAAGGCGAAACGTAAACTTAGTTTTATCTTTAGGCGCCTTAAGTTTCTACATTTTTACTACTACGGGCGGCACTGAAAAAGTTTCCTGATTTATTATAGGGGCCTACCTATTATCATAACATCTAATGAAGTATTCATTTATCTGACGAGAAATTCTTGCTCCAGTTGTTCTGAACAAAATTCTATTCTCCTCTGCATAATTCCCGTTACTACCTGGGCCAGTAAAACCTTGGATGTAAAAACTTTTGATATAAAAAGTTACGACATAAGCAGAAGAATTTATCGTAATTTGTTTCTTAATTATGCAATTTATTTACTTTGGTTCTTAATGAGGGAATGGTGCAAACAAATAGACTGAGTGTTTTGATTAATTAATATTCGGGAGCGTTTATTTATTGTTCACTGGACGAAAGAAAGTAATTAAAAGGTTATTTAAGTATCGTGTCGTTTGACCGGCTTTCAGTTTCATATTAACGAATATCCGAATTTAACAAGCACAATTACGTTATTACGGAGGGACTCAGAGGTTTCGTATTTTCTTGCGGTAAAGATAAATTACTTTGAGCCGGTCTATGTCATAGGAACTTATGAACAAGGGTGCGTGCGTTCTAGAAGATGGCAACAACTTCACGTAACATGTATTTTATTTGTTTTTCTTATTTTTTGTTTCATTAATGAATCTTATGCTACCTTGTGTTTGTGTCAATTGAATGCCAGTTTATTGAAGAACTTTCTAGTCATGGATGTTAGACTATTTCTCCCAGCTATTTGTGGTGTACTCTCACGGTCCAGGAATTAAAAGAGACAAATTATAACTAAAAAAAAAACTACTACGTTCACTATACTTGTCGGATTGAGACGTTGACTCAAGACCTCTGTACTATGTGTTTAAATCAAAGGAATAAATTATTGCTTATGACATTTTAAGCCTCCTGCAGACACACGCGATTAAGCCTCCTGCAGACACACGCGATTAATCTCGCTGCGACAACGAGCCAAGCTAATTTCCACTCTAAAAATACTGCGAATGGACCGCGACATGTCGCCCCGCGCGATTAATCGCGTGTGTCTGCAGGAGGCTTAAATCGCGCGGGGCGACATGTCGCGGTCCATTCACAGTATTTTTAGAGTGGAAATTAGCTTGGCTCGTTGTCGCAGCGCGATTAATCGCGTGTGTCTGCAGGAGGCTTTATTCTGCTTACATAAAATAACAAATAACTTTCCCATTTGTACTTAAAACCCTTTTTCGGCTGTTCATTTGTATTGTATGTGTAACTGTTCGTTCTTCCGAATAAATAAAATAAAAACACCCCGTCCGCATGGCCCGAACGAGTCAGTAAGCTGGAAATACTCGACTTAAAGTTCACCTTGAACTCATACCACCGTCGTTGGTGTGAATCGGCTCAGCTCAATGGTCTACAATATTTTTTTCTAAATCAAGTAAAAACGGTGTTTTCTGTTAGTAATAAATAGTAACCACGTAGATACTAAATCAGTTAATTCCAATCGTCATCTATCGATGTCAATCAAAATTGAATCAGCTTTTGGCGACGAATTTTGGCAATTTCAGTTGGGCCCATCAGCTCATAGAAATAAGTTATTATTTAAGCATTAATTTAGGCCTTGCTTTATGCCAATAAAACGGGAATTTGTGTGTTAAACGAACTAAACCAAGATTTGTAAACCCTATCTACTCGTATCACTTAGCTTGTGAAACAAACGAAACTAATAAAAATGTTCTTCTCTTGTTTCCAGGAATGCTCAGTCTTCGTATTCGACAAGCGTATCGCGGAGAAGCTGTACAAGCCAAAGCGCAAGGAGACCATGTTGGACAGCATTCGCATCTGCGTCACCACACTGGAGAAGCAGCGCCATCCGAAGATGCTGCAGATCATCCATGCGCTGGAGGAAGGAACTACGACCATCGCCTTTGCATCGGAGCCGGTTCTCGCTAGTCTCCATAACATCTTGAACTGGCATGTAAGTACATTTTTTTTCAACATGTATAATAAATATCCTCATCGACGACGTCTCCTTCGCCTGGCCAAGGTGGAGATTTGTGGCAGAATATCAAACCTTTCGTCACACTCAAAGGTTCCTGAACGTCAAAGTATACTGCTCAAAATTGCTGAGAAAATACTTTTGATCTGTACCCTGAGCACGAGTTTTCAGTATTTGAGACGTAAAGTAAACTGGAACTTTGACAATTTCAAATTGTCAATTTTCAAGAAAAAAATTAGTTCCTTCTTCGTACACCAGAGGCGCTGTTCCATTTTTTCATACAAGAAACGCTGTAAATACTGAAAAGACGCTGTAAAGTAAAAGAGTGAAAACTCGTGCTAAGGGTACTGATGTTGGGGTGCTAAGACAGGAAACCTCCACGTGCGCCCGTGGACTGGAGTTCCCTCTCGGATACGTCCGGGGGGAAGACCAGTCCCCTTAGCACGAATTTTCAGTATTTGAGACGTAAAGTAAACTGGAACTTTGACAACTTCAAATTGACAATTTTCAAGGAAAAAATTAGTTCCTTCTTCGCACACCAGAGGCGCTGTTTCAGTTTTTCATACAAGAAACGCTGTAAATACTGAAAAGACGCTGTAAAGTAAAAGAGTGAAAACTCGTGCTCAGGGTACAGTTTTTCGGGCCGGTGCGCCCTGGGATGCGGGCAAAAACTCTTCTTAGGCACTGTGCCTAAGGGGTCTCTTTGCCCGTATGCAAATAGCCTGTCTATAAATAATATATAATAGGTGGAGGCTCCAACGCGTGTCCCTCTGAATAGCAGAGGGCAGAGCGGCGGAGCGGGCTTGCGGACGGTGAGTAATGGGTATGCTCGCCGTCCGACCAAGGACCAAGCCCGGGTCGGTGGCGCGTCGTGTTTCACGTGTCACCGACGGGGCCCCTTATGGGGCCAAATGCCTGCTGGGGTCGCGGATTTTTCTTAATCCAGGATACCGTGGCCCCGGAACGTAAAGGGCATCCGAAGGAACACGGGTGGATTTTAGTCAGTAAGAGTCTGACAGTCCCTTCCGCTCCACCCAGGGTGGGAGGACTCATTTGATGATTTTGCCACCCCAAAAAAAAAAAAAGGGTACTGATGTTGAAAGTCACGGTTTGCTGTTTTAGCAATAATATTGACCTTAAATATGTGTTTTTGTTTTTACATTTAATATGAAACTCTGTATTCAGGTTTAGTTAAAAACCCTTTTCTACTCTTGCCCAAAACCCCCATTTCCTCGCTTTATATCGCCATTAGAAGTTCTGCCACGACCTCGTCTATGTTAAAATAGGTACCTACAAACTTATATTTATGTCGAGACTAGGTCGGGACGTCTGCGTTAATTGGGTACCCTTCACGCATTGAAATCATTAGACAAAGGGTAACTTAAGATAAGTCTGCAGGTAAGTAAATCAATTTAAAACAGTAACGCGTGTAAAATTCATGTAGGCACTCTGAGTAGAGATTAAATCGAATTAATATAATTCCTTTTTAACAAAAAAATCAAACCGACGAAAGATCGAACTGAAAAGCAAAAAATAAATTTTGAGGCGGCGCCAAACAAACAAACATATTCCTAAATTAATTATTTGAAGCGAAGAATAACTTTATTGTAGCTAGGTTGCTTTTCTTTGATTGTTTCTTTGGCGCCGCCTCAAAATTTATTTTTTGCTTTTCAGTTCGATCTTTCGTCGGTTTGATTTTTTGTTAAAAAGGAATTATTTTTAGCTTTTCAGCTGTATACTATGATTAGAGTGTTTAACTCATGGAAAAATCCGTGTTCACTTTTGTCATAGTCAACGTAACCGTCACAGTAATTATCGCATTAACTGTTGAGCACCTGCAACTTGCAACTAAAAACTCCACTCTCAGACTGTCAACGACCGTCAAATCCCAACTATGTTTAAAGTTCTTATCATGATGAATTAAATGAGCCCCAATACGATATAGTTGCTGTTAAATGTTGAGGATCTCTTGCTACTGCCTTCTGTCACCATCCTCAGACCCTCGATGGCAATTATACACCAGCTAGGTCTAAAGTTTTCATCAAGACTAGTGAAATGAGCCCAAACACGATTTAGGTGCTGTTAACTGTTGAGGACCTCTTGCCCCTGCTTCCCGTCACCATCCTTCAGACCCTCGATGGCAATGATACCTCAGCTGGGTCTAAAGTTATCATCAAGCTGCGTGAAATGAGGCCAAACACGATATAGCTGTTGTTAACTGTTGAGGAACTCTTGGGACTGACTTCACAACATAACAGGGATCTGGAGTTGATCTGATGATGGTGACGCCATCATGTTATCTTCTCCACATCTCTGCTATATAGTAATGTCGTCGGAACTACATAATGTTAACTTTATTTCAACATAATCGGTTCACAACTGAAAATTCTGTAGAAAAGTTGACCATTAATTCCTTTTTTTCTACCCTTGGAGGCCGATTTTAGTTTTGAAATTTAAATGGAACCAACTTTGAGATATACTCTTTCCAACAAAAAAAGATTTTTTGAAATCGGACCACGTAAGGAAAGGTTATGCGTGGTCATACATAAAAAAAAGTGTCGTATTGAGAACCTCCTCCTTTTTTTTCGTCGGTTAAAAATAATAGATCGTTATTTTCATACAGGACTAAAAGAAACTGATATTTGATATTTAAAAGTTTATTCCGAACACATATTAAATAAAATAAAAAATATGCATTCATGCATCAGACCTATGACAGCTGATGTTACTATGTTTAAAATGGACATAAAGCTACTTAAAAGCTTTTGACAAACCTGTTAAAAGACGAAGCTATACTTAAATAGAAAAAGGAATAAGCTAAAAAGAAAAAACAGGAAAGAGTGGGTAAAAAATGCGGTAACAATAATAGGTAAAAATTAACGTTCAAACAATTCTGACTTTTATGGCACTATTTATTACATAATACTAATGTCATAAGCTATGATGTTGAACAGTTGAATGCAAATTCACACAAGGGAATTATGAGGCCAATGCTCACAAAGGCTCGAGTCAATTTGTGACATAGTTCATGATTGATTCACAAACACTAAACGTTTCTGTGTTTGTTCGAATCCAGGTAACGAAATCATGATTACCTACACGTATAAAGTGACAGGCACGATGATCAAACAAACAGATGTGGACACAGAATTAGTGGAATAGAAGTGTAGATGTAACATAAAATTGTGAATTTAAACACAATTTTATGTTACATCTACACTTCTAAATAGGGATTTGTGTTATTATGTGAGTGTGTGTGTGTGTGTGCGTGTGTGTGTGTATGTTTGTAATGAATACACTAAAAAACTAAGGGACCGATTTCAAAAATTATTTAACCAGTTGAAAGCTACTTTAGTCTTGGTGACATAGGCAATAAAGGCGAAGCCGCTGGCAAAATATTGTAGTCTATAAATTACTACTGTTACGATTAAAACACCCCTGAAAGTTTAGAAAAAGGTTTAACTAATATACAACGTGTAACGTTAATAACGCAAAACCTCTCGTGGGGTAACTCAGCCCATGTTACTGTTGTGATGTTACAGAAAATCATTTTTTTTTATGCGAATTTCCAAAAGTCTTAGAACAAACATTGTTCAGTAACATGGGCTGAGTTACCCCACGAGAGGTTTTGCGTTAGTAACGTTACACGTTGTATAAGGAAAATACCAGATTTGTTTTTAATGCAAAAAAATAACAGTCTATCTCGGTCGCGATTTTGATTTCGATATTTCAACGGTCCCTTCGTACAAACGGCTTATGTCGAAAACCGAGATTTACAGGAGAGCGTTTATAATGTTCAAACTGCTCTAGAAATAATTCACACATTTAATGTACACTTTTTTTTTAGCGTGGTAAAATCATCAAATGAGTCCTCCCACCCCGGGCAGGGCGGGAGGGACTGTCAGACTTGTACTGACTAAAATCCACGGTGTCCTTCAATAGCCCTTTATGTTCCGGGGTCACGGTAATGAAATAAGTCCCGCGACCCCGGCAAGCTTTGGCCCATTTAGAGAGGGGCCCCGTCATTATGCTGGAGCTCTTTGAGGCGCGCGTGGAACACAACGCGCCGCCGACCCGGGCATGGTCCATGGTCGGGCAGCGAGTTGCCCTTAAATCGCCGCCCGCATGCCCGCGCCTACGGTGGCCGGAGATCGTCTTGCGACGTCCGTCGCCGTGGGCGTCCACCACCGCGGGTGGGGCGGAGGGAGGACATTGTCCTCTCCCTCACGCGGCCCGCCTCCTCCTTCGCTAGCATGACTGCTTCGCAGAGGGAGGCGACCGCTTCCCACTCCGTCTCGCCCCGCAGCATGGCCTCGACCAATGCCGGGCGCTAGAGGTCTCCGCCTATCGCCGCCGTGATTTAATGTACACTTTGAATTATTTCTAGAGCGGTTTAATTCAATTTAAGGTACAGAAAAAATTATTTCTAGAGCGGTTTATTAGCGGTAATTTGTAGTAGCTGAAATCTTTTAAGGGTGCTGATAGACTTGGGCATTCACTCTTTCTAGCAAACACTCTAGTCGAATGTCATCAAAGATGTCAGACTTGACAGTCATCATCATCAGCCTAGGTTCCCAATGCTAGGACACAGGCCTCCTCTCTGTGAGAGGGAGTGGGCCGTAATCTACCACACCACGCCGGCCCAGTGCGGATTGGTAGATATCACACGTCTTCGAATTTTTGGTTCTAGAACATGCCGGTTTCTTCACGATGTTTTCCTTCACCGTTTTGAGAACAGTGGTGTTGAAATAAATTACACAAAGTAATGCGCCTGGCGGGGTTCGAACCTACGACCTACAAATCGTAGGTCGAGGCCGATACCACTGGGCCGCCACTGCTCTCGGCTGAGCTCGGCAAAAATCTCGCCAGAAAGCTCGCTAAAAGGCTCTCGTTTGTTTTTTTTGTAATGCAACATTGTCAGGAGTGCATGTTTACAAATGAATGCTCAAGTTTATCAGTACCTGTAAGCATTACATTGCCATTTTCATCATAGTAAGGGATCTGTCAAGCCCTCTGGAGTATCTAATTTAGACCCACGTTCCCACTCTAAGTAGAATTTCACGGAAAGCCTATATAAAAAAAACTTACTTCTTCTAAAATAGAGAAAAAAAACAATATTGCCGTGAGCCATAAATGAGGTTGATTTACGAGCAGGTTCCTTTACGTTACATACTTGCGTGTGTGTTAGGTATGTCGGCTCTTTGACAAGACACTTCGTTCCTTCGAGGGTATCATAAAAATATAATAAATTCTCTAACGTGGATAAACAGCAACGAGCACTTTTATAATTAGATAAATAACTATTTTGTTACATACACACTGAGCTGAGCTTGTTTTAATCAACGAGACACAAGGTGAGATTTCGAACTAAAGGCGGACTTAAATTCTGGTCGAAAAAGCTTATTGGGGAACCTATTAATTCTTTTTTTGAGTTTCAGTTCTAAGTAAGAAAAACCCCCAAAATTTGTTTTTTGTGTGAAAATCCTAATGCGGTTCACATTAAACATCTACTTACCAAGTTTCAACAGGATAGATCTTATACTTTCGAAAAAAAAAATGGTTGACATACGGACGGACAGACAGACAGTCATGACGAATCTATAAGGGTTCCGTTTTTTGGTATTTGGCTGCGGCACCCTAAAAAATGGGCAGAGTTGTTGATGAACAGCTGATGAATACAGAAACCTGTCTTCGAATGCGAATTATATTTAACCACAGATTTTATTACTACTTATGACACTGCCGTTATTTGATCTTGAACTGACCTACTAAATACATCACAAATTAATAATTATAATGTAATCCTGGTCGGTCAAGGCTAGATATTACTAATACCTCCATCAGAACGGAGTAATAATGTGGTTTAGCACGACTAATGTCTATCATACGTTAATTAACTTGAGACGGTAGCAAATAGCGGTATTATCGTAGATAATTCTTGCTAATTCCTCCATAAATCCTAGTATTATATACTAATAGTGCGGTTTACATCTGTCGGAATCCCACAGTTACAAGATTATTTTAATAACATAATTTTAAATGCTGCACTTTAGTACTGGGGGGTTAAAAACCTTAGTATCATAATGACTTTCAAGCGCCAGGACGAGTGATGGCGCAATTTCATTAAGAGCATTTCGACAAGGCCCGCATGCCAGGTGAGAGATTTTTCTGGAACGCGTGCCACTGGGCCCGCATTCGGGGAACCGTTTTCATTAGTCAATAGCCCGCGTGCGGGGTGTAAGAGAACCTCCATGTTTGTCGCCAGTTATTAACAAGAGTGGCAGAGCCGATGAATATCATAAGTTGATATTACGGTCGCTATAAAGCAAGCGGGGAATCACTGCAGACGATGTAACGAACACGTATCGACTTGTAACTTTCATTTGTTGTTATCTCGCCTGCGAGTACTCCTAGTTTGCTGTACACCGAACGAGTTAACGACCAATGAAATTGTGCCGTGAATGACGCAAACGTGAAATAAATAATTACGCTGAATTTTTTAATTAAACAAAATTTTAGTTCGTCTAATTTTTGACAAAATTTTCAATTCTGTTTTCCTCACCTACACTAATATTTTATCGAAGTAAATTTTGTAAGTCAATAAGTTTGTTTCAAGGAAGTTTTCTCAGGAAATACTGAACCGATTTTGAAAAATTCGTTCAGAAGTAATGGAAATCTACATTAGTCCTGTTTCAATTTCTAATTGCAACTGTGCGAAGTTAGAGCAAGTTGCTAGTTTATATGAATTTAAAAAAATGAGTAAATATTGTATAATACAAAACGAGTATTATTAATTGATTTTAAAAATCGAAGTATTTACTTTACCTACCTACTCATGCTAATGCCTCAGGTATCTCGACGATTAGGAAAATATGACTGTAATTCTACGTTGTTTTACTCGTTTTTAATCCAGATATTTATCTGTCTTAATAAATTGCCTGCTTTGATCCCGTTTATTTATTCTAACTCTCGTCTCCTAAAATATTTTTACAACAAACTCGAACATTTCGGCTAATATACATAATTGAGGAGCCAGCGTCTCTAAGTAATATTGGAAAGATTTGATTCGCCTTAGTCAGTTCAGTCTACCGTGTGATTATACTTTCGAGGAAATTCGCTCCTTGACCCATTAAAAAACGAAATAATTTTGGCGTAACTTGAGCTCATTGCTAAATAATTACAGCCACACAGGCCGATCTTCCGGGTTAAGCCGCGCTTGCCGAGGTTGGTCTTTGGATGGGTGACCATTTATGATAGCGAGTTTCCACCGTGCCTGAGGAAGCACGTAAAGCCGTTGGTCCCGGCTGTTATTTGTAGTTATTTGACAGTCGTAAGTAATAGTCAGAAGCTCTAAAAGTTTGACAACCAGTCTTACCATGGGGTATCGTAATCATATTACCCAGTTACTGGGTTGTGGAGGTCCTATTAGGCAGTCGATCCATGTAAAATACTGTTATTCAGCTGCATCTGTTTCGACTGGAAGCCGACCCCAATATAGTTGGGAAAAGGCTAGGCAGATGATAATTTTGGCATAACTTGAGCGCACGGCTTCGTTTCCTCCTCCCCTTTTCCTCCTTCAAGTGTCCAGGGATCCGTCTAACCCTGTACCAAAGTTCATCAAAATTGGTTGAACTATAATACAAGTGAAAGCGTAACAAACAAACTCATTTTCGCATGTTTAATATTAGTAAGGAATTAAACATAAAAAAGTGTCAGAGAACATAGCAACACTGCATCGAGTGTTTCTCATTTTGATTGAAGTTCACTGTTTGTTTTCAGAGACGTTAGCACAAGATTTCCGTATTTTACCGTACAGCGTACTTGAAATATTAAGACTATAATTATATGGAAAACTAATATAATTATTACTAAAACGACCCGGTACGTGCTTCGCTACGTATAAAGTGAGAAAAAAAAATAATTGGAACAATATAAAATGTGATACATGAAGAACCACTCAACCGATTTTGTGCAAACTTCCCATAAACCATCTACTAAATAGTCGGAACAATACGTATAAAGTGAGATAATAATAAAAAAATTGAAACAACAAAAAATGTGATAAATGAAGAAGCACTCGACCGATTTTGTGCAAACTTCACATAAACCATCTACTAAATAGTCCGAACAAAGCCTTAACATTTGGTTGGTTAGGTGACCCGGTTCTGGAGTTATAATATTACAACGAAAAGTGGCATTGATTTTATATATTTTGATGAAAAAGCTCCTATAATGTACGAACGAGGGACTAATTTTTTCTACGTCAACGTCCCCGTTTACTTTACGTCACAAAATTGTGAAAACTGAGAGTGAGAAGGCGTTAGATCTGCAAGCAGACAAAAACTTATTCTTTTTTAAGATTTTCTTTTCCTGTGCAATATTATTATTACACAGGAAAAGAAAATCTGCTTGCAGATCTAACGCCTTCTCACTCTCAGTTTTCACAATTTTGTGACGTAAAGTAAACGGGAACGTTGACGTAGAAAAAATTAGTCCCTCGTTCGTACATTATAGGAGTCAAACAGTCGAACAGTAGGTACCTACTCGTACTATAAAACTGAGGTATTCCCGTTTGAGAAACTCTGTGCTTTGCTAACTATCTCTTGCTCAGATGTTGACTTTGGGTCTCGTGCTCCAACTGATGACATTATTGTACACAGATGCAGTTTGTGACCTTGTCAAATTTCAAAGCGTAATCGTTGAGATAACGTTAATGACACTGATTTACATTTATTTATCTATTTATATTTATTCTCTGTGTGTCATCCTGAACTTTTATCTATTATTTTGATCTACGATCTATATCTCTTTGTCTGATTCCATTGTGATATATTTTAAAAATCACTCCATACCATACATACATTGTAGAATCTCTGACGGACAGGTTGATTTATTGGCTCTAGAAAAAAATCTGTTACTTTCTGGATCGGACTCGTGCGATAAATAGTGACAACCGGGTCTTCGGAGACTTAACACTGCCACCGGCTATCCGTGATTGTACAGAAAAACCCTTTTTTTTTAGGTTGAAGGTAAAAATAAAATGTTTGTATATGTAAAATCCTCTAATGAGTCCAAGAGGACTCAGAAGATTTTGTCACTATAAAAAAAAGTTTCTGGTCTGGGTAAGAACCCAGAGCGGGACAGGAGGGACTGACAGACTTGTAATGACAAAAATCCACAGTGATGCTTCTATAGCCCTTTACGTTCCAGTATCACGGTTTCCGGATGAGACAGTGTCGCAAGCCCGGATGTTTTTCTTAAAATGTGGGTTAGTTTATTTGTTGTGACTCTTTCAGGCCTAAGCTTTTCTGACCAATTTTGATGAATTTTCCCACGGAACAAATATTTGCACGATCTGCAAGTAGTTATGCAGAATATGTCTTTAAAATTTTGCTCTTACACTGGAACTGTGTTCCCTTGTCTAGGAAAACTTTTCAATTAGCAACACTGTTTTAATACGTTTTACAGTAATATTAAAACTGTTACTTACCCTTACTTCACAAAGTTTTTAATGAAGGTAGATCACAGGTGCGGGCGGAACAGCGGGCAAGACTAATAAACTTTATAACCTCAGAGGTAAATTAGACATAATCCGTGTTAAAAAAAAATGAACATTCTGTTGAACACTTGTCTAAAAAACTGTCAACTGCAAAACGACATTTGACGTTGATTTAAGTGTCGTTTTGCAGTTACACTTTTTTTAAGACAAGTGTTCAACAAATGTTCAACTTTATGTGGTACGACGGTTTATCTTTAGAAACATTATGCTTATATACTACAGAAGCTATTGATAATAGCAAGATGGAGTTCAGTTTTGTAGTATTTGACTTGTATTAAAGATTCGGCGGTTTTCAGTCTTAAAACAGAGATTTGCGAATACGGGTTCGCTTTTGAATTTCTAAGCGACTTTTCACAAGATCACTCGCAGAATTCTGTAGCTGTTTGACTTTGAACGGGTTTTAGTTCTATATGAGTAAGAAAATATTAGAAAAAAAGGACTTGGTCTTTATATAATACCAAAAACTCATCATCATCAGCCGGAAGACGTCCACTGCTGAACATAGGCCACGTTTATTCGACCGATTCCGATTAGACCGCCACGCTGAACGACAATTCGCCTCTTGCATCCATCGGTTTCCCGCGACTCTTACGATATCGTCGGTCCACCTAGTGGGAGGCCTGCCTACTCCGCGTCTTCCGGTCCGTGGTCGCCACGCGAGAACTTTTCTTTCCCATCGGTTATCAGTTCTACGCCACGTTTATTGCCACTTCAACTTTTACGAGCAAATTTTACGAGCTATGTCGGTGACTCTGGTTCTTCGCCGTATATAAAAGTGGCAAAGAAACTCCAAGCATAGCTCTTTCCATTGCTCGTTGAGTAACTCTTAGTCTCTCTAGAAGGCCAGCCGCCAAAGACCATGTTTCAGAGCCAAATGTTTCGTTTTCTGTTGGGAAACGATACTGAGGTCGCTGGGCATAGATCTCACGAGACAATCGGGGAAAAAGGCTCAAATTACACACAATTATCAACAAATTATTGTATACGGTAAAGGATTACACTGGATTAATATTATCCCAAAACCTTCAACAAGAATTCACGTTATATTTCGTGAGCAAAAAATCAAACGTTCCGTTCTCAAGCGAAGCAACAAGGGAAGTCAGTAATGTCAACTGTCAAAGACAGACGTCAAAGTCAAAAGCCTAGGACTGGAATCCTGGCTTTTGGCCGGCAAATAATCAAACACGTTTTGGTTCGGAACAGAGGTGCTCCAACAACTCTGAAATGATGACTATATCATTGACAAAATGAAGGTGAGTGATGTATTCACCATTGATGTTGATGCCGACTCCGTTTCATTCCAAGCGCTTGAAAACGTCCTCCGTACGTACGCGTTCGTGAACAGTTTCGGAGAAATAACTTCTTCCTGTCTCACGCCTTTCCGCAATTAGATTGGTCTCGTGCTCTAATTTGATAGGAAAAAAATAGTTCCTCGATCATAAGACTTGAGGCACTTTTTAATTTTTCATACAATAAACGCAGTAATACAAATACAAGTAGATACGCTGTAAGTAATCAAAATCGGAGCTGTTCTTGCTGCGACTACTATACGAGTATGCATGCAATGCATAATATGAACATTAAATATTTAACCTAGTTGTACACAAAATACTATCTCACCGATAACTGACATATGTGTGTGTCACCGCGTCGTATCCATGTAATCGCCTGTAAATAATAAATGATACCAGTTCTTCTATAATTAATTCTGAAGGTCACAGACTACTGCATATTTAATGTCTTAATAAGTTTGTCTTTCCTACCGAGAACGTCGTTATCGCCATCAGGTATTTCGCAGTAAGAAACCGGAGTTGTGGATATATGCCCGATTGGTGGTAATGGGGAAAGAGGCCTATCACTTCATATAATGGCATGGTCTGTACTAGCGTATCATAAGTACATATTATAGTGTACTAGCTTCCGACCGCGACTTCGATCGCTTGAAGTTTTAGCCCCTAACCAGCTGTGACGCGTCATATCGTATGCCCGCGCTTTTACTTTTCTACTTACTACTAGGTACTATTTTCTACTTTCAGACTTTCTAGTCAAAAATTTTGATAGCTCGGATATTTAAGACATGAAAATAAGAATAATGTGGCAACATAATCGAAAAAAAAATCGAATCGAATCATTGATTCTGGAGTAATTTAATAAATTAAATGTCATTCTAGCCTTGGGAGGCTTTCCTCCCAGCAATTTGTGAACTCACGGTGTTAATACTGAATGCTCTCAATAATAGGACACAAGATGGACCGGTCCGGATAGCGACATGGGACCATTCTTACAATTTAAATTGCGACCTAAATAATGGGGGGGGTTAACTTCTTTATTTTAGCGTGGTAGCATCATTAAATGAGTCCTCTCTCCCTGGGTGGAAGGGACTGTCGGACTGACTAAAATTCACAGTGTTCCTTCCATAGCCCTTTACATTTCAGCGTCCCCAGCCAGGCGTTTGACCTTCTATGGGTCCCCGTCAGAATGCTGACAGCTCTTTGAGAAGCGCGTGGACGCGCCGTTGACCCATGCATAGTCCATGATCGGAGCGCGAGTCACCCATTACTCGCCGTCCGCATGGCCTGGGGGAATGTCTTAAACCCTGTCCCTTATCTTACAAATACGAGTAATACTAAGATACGCAAGTAGTATCAGACTAATCGTATACCGCTGACTGCGCAACCTTTAGATCGACAACTTTTCAAAGTTTAATACGGTAAATATATCACCACTCAAGTTGTAGGTAAACGCCGGCTCTTTATAAATCGGTCTTTAAGTACAAGTCTCATCAACAAATTGTTCGTTGGGGAGGGTTTCCGCAAAGAGCTGTGCACTCAATCTATTCTTACACGTCCATCTGAAATTCCAATCACTTCACTTGAATTAGATTTATCGCTTGAGTTTGTTGGTCCAAAGGTTCGTGCGACGGGATAATAGTTGAATGGATGAACATTAGAACTTTAATGAAGTCTTCGTAAATCTTTGGCTGGTTTCAGAAATGATTGACTTGCTTTTGATCACGGCTTCTCTTTTCTTTACGTGGTAAAATCATTCGATGAGTCCCCCAACCCTGGCTGAGGCAAAAGGGACTATCAGACTCGTACTGACTAAAGTCCACGGTGTTCTTTCAATAGCCATTTACGTTCCACGGTCACGGTTACCTATTTAGACAGTCCCGCGACCCCCTGCGGCTTCATTCTTTTTTTTTAACTTTGCCCCACACTAGGAATTTCTCCTGATTCGTATTTTTCTTTTGTTACGCAAACAATAATTAGTTGCGTCCACATAGAGCGCGCATCCTCGCGAGGCATTTGCTGCGCGAAGCACCTCGTTTGGTGTGGACGTGTCTCGGCCGAGGCAAGCGAGCGCGCTGCCGCGGCCGAGTGCCCGAGCTATCCAGTGTCGGCTTTTGTTTTGCTCGCGTATATTGTTTCGTGCCTCGGTCGAGAAACAATTGCGCGTCCAAATAGAGCAAGCAGGTTCGCGAGGCTACTCGTTCTGTGTGGACGCATCTATTGACAAAGAAATCAACGCTTCTAAAAATCACAAAACGTCACTCGGTACAGGCTGCTTCACAAGACCCCACTCGCAAATTTCGAAGCGTTTTATCTTTGACAATATTCATTGATTTAATAGGTGCGTCCCCACAGAGCGCGCAGCCTCGCGAGCTATTTTCCGCGCGAAGCAGCTCGGTTGGTGTGGACGTGTCTCGGGCGAGGCAAGTGACAGCGCTGCCGCGATCGAGCGACCGCGGCAGCGCTGTCACTTGTCGCGTGTCGGCTTTTGTTTTGCTCGCGTTTATTGTTTCGTGCCTCGGTCGAAAAACAATAGACGCGTCCACACAGAGTGAGCAGCCTCGCTTGTCAGTTTCCGCGCGCAGCAAATGCCTCGCGAGGCTGCGCGCTCTGTGTGGACGCACCTAATGAAAGAAAAAAATCGTGTTTTTAATTATTCAATTAACCACTCCTTTTTCAAATATACTCGTCTAAAAACTAGCTGTTGCCAGCAGCTTCGCCCGCTACAACTCGAAAATTATCCCACGGGAACTTCAAATCGAGATAAAAACTAACCTATGTGTTAATCCAGGTTATAAACTATCTCATCCTAATCCGTTCAGTGTGAAAGAGTAACAAACATCCATCCATCCAAACAAACTTGTTTATTATACCTATTAGTAGGATAAACCATGTATGCCAAAACGTCTTTCAAACTATTTTGGGGCATTCCCTCCAGAACCAGACTCACCGAGAAAGCTCGTAAAAACGTGGCGTAGAACTGATAACCGATAGAGAAGAAAAGTTCTCGAATGGCGACCACGGACCGAAAGACGCAGCGTAGACAGGCCTCCCAGTAGGTGGACCGACGACATCGTGAGGGTCGCGGGCAACCGATGGATGCAAGAGGCGAATTGTCGTTCGTCGTGGCAGTCTAAGGGGGAGGCCTGTGTTCAGCAGTGGACGTCTTCCGGCTGATGATGATAATGATAATTATCCACCTACACAAGCTGTCAACTGCACGGGATCAACAGACGTATTGACAAATCAAAATACCGTTAATTATAAAGCTACACGTTATTCTACGATTAGATTTACGTTTTAACTTAATCTCCCTTTGTTTTATTTTTATTACAAGGACGGACTGAAAAATAAACGAATGAAAAATTTCTCATCGAAAAATAATCAAGGATAATCTTCGTAGACGACGGGGTTATTTACAGTCTTGTACGTAAATACTGTATTTATTTATAACCTTTACAAAGTGACCTGGGATCATTACGGAGAAAGTTGTTGGTTTGATTTTTATAATATCGAACTCATTATATCAAAAATTAATTCAGTTTATTATATCGATGCTTTAGAAGCTAGTGACTGCTTCATAAAATACACACACACTTGCGGGCGCGTACTCACAAACACCTACTCACCAAGACACTCACCAAGTTAGACCAATTCATTTAACTGTAACTGTAACCATACCTGGCGGGATTCAGTGTCCCACACTTTATTGTAATATTTTTGTGTAAATAAATAACATTTGAATTTGAATCGGGGGCACGGCAGTGCCTTCGCCAAAGTCAAGCGCAAAGCAAATACTGCCGTACCATCCTTTACTGGAACCATTTCGCAGCATTTTCAGGACCCTATTTGAGAACCTCTGGATAAGACCAGAACGCATAAATTCTCGTCATCCAGTAAGCTATAATCACATACTTAAAATCCAAAGTTTCAAGTCTGTAGGTCATTCTGTTCCGAAATTAAGCGCAAGCAAAGTTTCGCATTTACGACAGACACTCACTCACTCAATCATGATCATCAAAATAGAACTAGTACTTCCCATAAACTCAGAGAGCTGAAATTTGGTACAGAGTTAGGGTTTAATGGCCACATAAAGGGAAAACTATAAAAACTAGGATAATCGAAGTTCTGGAGTACCTGGTGACCCTGATTAGAAAACACAAGAGCCCAACCAAACTATTACCGTCCGACCACAAAAAAAAATTAAACCCCCGTTGAACACTTACTAAAATTTCTCCTTGATATAAGGGGTCGTTTTGCAGTTACACTTTTTTTAGACAAGCGTTCAACGGGTGTTTATCTTTTTGTGGTGAGGCGGTTAGAGATCGACATAATTATACCGCCTTTACAAAAAATATTCAACTTGGTGGGCCGCCTCATTTGGCGTCAAAGATAAAAGATTAAAAAAAAACTAGCCAAAGTCTCGATAGAGCTGCTTATTTATCTCTAAAAAGTAATGAAATCTAGACAAAGTCGTGCCAAGTCTAAGGTTCCTTACTGCGATTTCTTTATTATTATAGTTATTGTTGAGTGACTTGGCCGTTGGTTAGTGGGTACAAGTCAAGATTGGTGCAATGGTGTCATAGAGCACCTGGTTTTGTACCGTTGTGTACCCTTCAACAGCCAAGTCTCACAACATTAACTATAATCATAAAGAAATCGCAGTAAGGATCCTTAGACTTGGCACGACTTTGTCTAGATTTAATTACTTTTTAGAGATAAATAAGCAGCTCTATCGAGACTGGCTAGTTTTTTACAGAATGTTTTTGGTGGGATCTATTTTACACTTTGTCAAAAAAAATAGTAACTGCAAAACGACCCTTATATCAACATCAAATGCCGTTTTGCAGTTAACACTTTTTAGACAAGTATTCGATGCTTAACTTTTTTGTAATAAGACTCGGGTAACATATTTAATTACATATTTGATACACATCAAATCTTTTTTGTTATTTGTCTTATTTCTTTTTTTATTTTTGTTGTAGCTTAAGTTTCCATTTTTTGTTTCTTGTTTTTATTTTGTTGTGTGTTTAGTGCCATATAAATGTTTTTTCTTTCTTTGTTTGTGATCACCGTCAGTCCGTTCGCACACATCTTTTAAACATCATTTCGCTGATGTTTAAAAGTTGTGTGCGGACTTCGGAACATACATGTTTGTTGGATCTGTATTTATTTCTCCCTCTGAGTGTATTTCTCATTCTTAGTGGTAGGTGAGACACGTCATTAATGTCGTGTTAATATAGTAAAAATATAAGGCAATTAATTGCAAATTGCTGGCCACAGTTCTTCCAATCTATGCTAATCATTTGATGGACAATTGCCTTAACAAGCACATAAATCTGCATCACGGGCAATTTCGTTTTCTAAAGGGTCTTCTACAGAAAGTTCAATTTGAAATTTAATGCTGGAATCTTACTATCAGCGAAATACCTTACGTATGACGTCGATAGTAAGATTCCAGTGTTTGCGTGTTTGCTGAATCCCTCGTTAGCTTTTAATTTGGCAGCTTAAGATATGCTTTGGAAGAAGCTTAGAAGTACCCAGTTTATCAAAAGAATTGTGTTGTGTTCAAGTATTGGTATATAGTTTTTTTTTTTCACAACTATTACACAACGCCATATTAAAATCATACGTATCCCTATCTACAGATGCAGGTGTGGATACGTGTGCATACGGTTTACAAGATACTACGCCAACTGTACTATGTACACATGCTTCGCAAGTCGTATCAAAATGTACGCCACTATTTTTCCTTAAAATAATTCCGTTTTTCACAGGAATGCAACGTTCCACCTGGACAGCCACCCCCGATCCAGCCACATCCCATCACTTTGGGGCCGCCGAGCGCTCAGCAGCAGATCTTGAACACGCCGTCAGTGCTTCCACCTCACGCTAAGGAGTATCTCTTTTTAGACATCGAACTCCGTTACGGATTGTTACAGGTATGAATTTGTTTTCTTAATTTCTAACGAATTTAATAGTAGGTTCCTCATCATCATCATCATCAGACATAAATTTTCCCACTGCTGGGACACAGGCCTCCTCTCTGTAAGAAGGAGTGGGCTGTAATTTACCACGCGGGCCCAGTGCGGATTGGTAGATGTCACATTTTTGGTTCTAGGACATGCCGGTTTCCTCACGATGTTTTCCTTCACCGTTTTGAGAGCAGTAGCGTTGAAATAAAATTACACAAAGTAATGCGCCTGACGGGATTTGAACCCACGAACTTACTACTCGTAAGTCGAGGCCGATACCACTGGGCCACCATTGCTCTCAATAATTATACGTGCCCATACGCTGCCGCATACCCGTTTTCGGCGGGCTACCCGTCTTAGGCTTACCTCCCCTACATGTTTCAACTTTTTGCGGGTGTATGCACTCAGCTTGTATGAAATGAACTAAAAAATAAGTCTATAGGTAGGTACTGGTTTTTTCAAACGTTTCTGTCGGATAGTAAAAAAAACAACAGAAAAAAAAGAGGAGGTTCTCAGTTCGACGGTTTTTATGTTTGTTACCTCATAACTTTCGAATGGGTAAACCGATTTTAATGACTTTTGGTTTTGATAACTTTTGAATACAAAAATTGGTAATTTATACATACATAGTTACGTCACAGAAAAATCATTACAAACTTAGGTATATTTATAGTTCACTAGTGGCCCGTCCCAGCTTCGCTCGGGTATATTAAGAAAGCGGTTCTGCGGTCTGATTTTGTGGAAACTTCACATAAAGCATCTACTAAATAGTTCGAACAAAGCCTAAACATTTGGTTTGAATAGGTGAGCCCGTTCTTGAGTTATAACATTACAACGAAAAGTGGCATCGATTTTTATATATTAGATTTCATGCAAATGAATGCATGTTTAAGTTTGAGTTGAACGAACTATTTACATCTAAAAGATGATGCGGAACCCTTGCTCCACAATTCTTGTGGTATGTATACGCTCTTAGTCCGACAACGAAAAAACAGGCCCGAACCAAAACTTTTGGGTGAACCTTACTTGTTCTGAATTCGTACCTTCTTTTTTTCAACAATTTTTTTTTCGTATCACTAACTAATTTTAAAATATGTTCGTAAGTGATAAAGAGTAAGAAACGCCCGAATAGCTACGGATTTCGTGCTTAGATAGTATTACCCCTGACTCGCATTTTGTACCAGGTCTTTGCTTCATTTTGTTCAGTCTCTATGTTTACTCTACGTTTCTTAGTAATATCTTTGTATAAAGTCAATCATTTGAGAGACATCCAATGTTAATGAAAGGCCTTCTATGTAGACCTTTTACCCTTTGATTTCACCGCAACAGAAGCATGTTATAAATAAACATTCATTTTCATGTCATAAATAAAGCAATAATTTTACCCTTTATATCAATAATTCTTGGAAATCGGAGAACAATGCTCGCTATTATAAAGCTGTCAGGGAGTGATGAAATAGGTACTTTGAGGTTTATAAACAGGCTTTTGCCTTGGAATCAGTGTCAGAGACACTATACAAAGTCCTTTTCTAAAACTAGATAATTATGACGTTAGAGTCTGGCCAACGAAAGCTGTCCACGACCTATTTTCTAAACTTTTGATATGACAATATTTTTGGACTGTCAAAATTGTCAAATCATTGAACTTTCATATTGGCGAACCATCTTGATACTTTTGCACTTAAAAAAAAATGTATTATTTTGTAAATACAAAAATTAAATAATACATATATTTCACGGTTTTTCTATTTTTAAGTAATATTTTATTAACGGCGAAGACGAGGATACAAAACTTTACAGTAGATATCAGGTGTAGAGTACTTGGAATCCAATTTCGATTATGACTCCTAACCCCTGTGTTGTGGCGATTGAACTATTGTTACTTAACTATGTCAAATGTAACTATTCCATCAAATATAATATCCCTTATTGGTCTTGAATAATAATAAGTATCAACTCCGTTTAAGCAGTGTGTAGCCGGGGTTGTCATGCCTTGATTTTTTTTGAATTTGCCGCTTTTTTGCGTGGACAGCTTTCGTTGGCCAGACTTCTATACCTTTTTTTACGGTACAATCATCAAAATAGTCCTCCCACAGGGCAGGGCAGTAGGGACTGTCAGTCTTGTACTGACTCAAATAGACCTTGGCTCGAACTTTAACCACAGATTACTTGTCTTTTACCAAGGATTGAGACCTAGTTTTTAATCACCCCTCAGTTAAAAAGATATATATAGGTATATATACAAAAAATAAATGGAACAAAGGTATTTTATTTATGTTACCGGAAATGTATGATATTTAGGAATTGTATAAGACGCGACGCTAGAGTCTTTGTCATGTCACAAAAAATTACATCAAATTACAGTCATGGTAGCACGGAGTCTAAGGTCAAATCGTATTATCATTTCTTAGTTTCTTATTTATAGTCAAGCCCGTTGTAAAAATGCCCGTAACTAAGGCCGGAACCGCGGGTTTCGTGCTTAGTGACCCCCAGAACCGAGGCCAAAATATGATTCGGATTTGTTATTAAAATTGATGAACCCTACACATAATAGGAGTACGTGCACCCGTTTCTAACGAAATTAAATGAGTATAATCCGGGATAATCTTTGTAATCTACTATCATTTGGACTAAGCCTAATTGAAACTTACTGAAATCCCTGATTTGAAAGACGATTAGTTTATGATAAAGTATAAATTCTTTGATAAGTTTTGTTTACGCTTTAAATAAACAATTTGTTTTAATTAGCTGCATCTGGTTTGATAGGAAAGATCAAAACACATGGGAAAATCCGGCCAAGTTCGAGTCAGTGACAGGTTCCGTACTGTTAAGCCTCCTGCAGACACACGCGATTAATCGCGCGGGGCGACATGTCGCGGTCCATTCGCAGTATTTTTAGAGTGGAAATTAGCTTGGCTCGTTGTCGCAGCGCGATTAATCGCGTGTGTCTGCAGGAGGCTTTATCTTTAAAAACGGCAAAGAAATCATGTCTTTAATATTTATTTAATTCAGTTTTTTAGTATTCATTGTTGTTATAGCGGCAACAAAAAACATTATCTGGGTAGTCTACTAACGGTGGAATTATATGGGATCAAAAATGAATTTCCTTTTTTGACATAAATTGATACAATAAGTAACTAGAGTCCAAGAATTTACTACAACATAATTATCCAATATTTAACGGGCCAGACAAAATAATAATAAATATTGACTTTGTAGGGGTTTTTTTAATGTTCGGTTGACAGGACAATAATAACTTCAAATGTAAAAAATATGTTAAAAACATAAAGAAATAGGGTGATCCAATAACATACAATGTAACTATATGAATGTAACTTTGTTAAATTTAATCCAAGAATATATAAAAATTAACTTCTATTGAATCTCACTTGCCTGACGGGCTGTCACTTCCCTGTCTCCGTTTTTTTACAGAGAAGTGATACACAGGGAAGTGAGATTTTTGATGTTTTTTACCTAAATTATGAAATTTATAAACTTCCTATCAAATTTAATACTATTCGATAATGGACGTAACCGAACACAACAATATTGTCTGTATGTCATAATTACCTAAAATAATATTAACTAGGTACTGTTTATAAATACGTACCAGATGAGTGAGAAGTTCTCTGGCTGAGACACAAAATCTGGCGATAATAATTTTATCAATACTCCAAAACTTAAATCATTAATTGATAAATTTAGAAGCTGCAAGGTGAGCCACCTAAAATTCCCCGATTTGTACAACTATACCATCTGTGAAAATTTTAGGAATATCCTAATAATAGAAGTTCCGCAGTTCCCCAAACTTATTGGCGATTGTAAACCTTAATCAAATGTTCCATCATCGTCATCCATCATCAGCCTATTAATGTTCCCACTGCTAGGACACAGGCCTCCTCTCTGTGAGAGGGAGTGGGCCGTAATCTACCACGCGGGCCCAGTGCGGATTGGTAGATGTCACATGTCTTCGAATTTTTGGTTCTAGGACATGCCGGTTTCCTCACGATGTTTTCCTTCACCGTTTTGAGAGCAGTGGTGTTGAAATATATTACACAAAGTAATGCGCCTGACGGGGTTCGAACCCACGACCTACTACTCGTAAGTCGAGGCCGATACCACTGGGCCACCACTGCTCTTCATCAAATGTTCAATGCCATAAAAATTACCAATATCTAAAAAAAAAAAAATTTCTAAAGTTTGGATAAGTGGATGTATCTTTGTCAGAACAGATACATGACAGAGAGAGAACGGTTTACGATCTCCGGCCACCGCAGGCACGCGCGGGCATGCGAGCGGCGAGTAATGGATGACTCGCTGTCCGATCATGGACCATGCCCAGGTCGAAGGCGCGTTGTGTTCCACGCGTAAACGCATCTAATAAAATATTCTTTGAATAACGCAACGCTTCTATTATAACTCACGTTCAGAGATCTCTTCAAAAGAACATACTTACGACCTACAAGGCAATGAATCACATAAAAATACTTTACAAGAATAATCACACAGAACATATTGTTGTCACTATAATTAGTTTTTCCGAAAAAAATATCTGCATGCGGCCATCCAACGAACGTGGGCTGAAACTTCTCTAATTAATTGACAGCGTTATGGATGGATGTACTTTAGATGTCATGTTAACTTTCTCTGAAAAAAAACAGATCACTATGTCAAGAGCACTGCATAAATGTGCCACGTTCTAAAGAATGTTTTTATATAATTATACTTAATTTGTTATTGTTTCTTATAAAGTAGTGTTTTGAAACCAAACACAACGTACAAATACGATGACATAAAATGTAATTTTAAAAATGGGATTACTTAATAATCATCAAGTAGGTATTCTGCCAATGAAACATCAAAAACGACCTAAGACTACTGCAAGTTGCAAAATAAGTTCAGCTTAAGACTAATTCAAATTACGATGGCGATAGGCGGCGATCACTCTCCATGCTGCGGGTCGACAGGGAGTGGGAAGCGGTCGCCTCCTTCTGCGAAGCAATCATGCTAGCGAAGGAGGAGGCGGGACGCGTAAGGGAAAAGACAGCATTCACAGCCCAGCCGCAATCGCAGACGCCCACGGCGACGAACGTCGCAAGACAATCTCCGGCCACCGTAGGTGCGGGCGGCAAGTAATGGGCGACTTGCTGTCCGACCATGGACCATGCCCAGGTCAACGGCGCGTTGTGTTCCACGCGCGTTTCAAAGAGTGTCAGCACAATGACCTTAGAGGGCCGAAGCCTGCCGGGATCGCGGGACTAACGAATACCGTGACCCCGAAACGTAAAGGGCTATTGAAGGACACCGTGGATTTTAGTCAGTACAAGTCTGACAGTCCCTCCTGCTCTGCCCTGGGTGGGAGGACCCATTTGATGATTGTACCACGTTGATAAAAAAGACTAATTCAAATTAGAGAAGTAAATTAACTATCTAATAAAAAAAACAGAATACGGCCGAATCAGAACTTTATATTAAAAATTAAATGTCTCACTAATCTATTAATTATTTAGAGTAACATTCAGATAGACAGTACCTACTTTAACAAGTAGAATTTATAGGTACTGTGGTGAACTCATTAACCATTAATAACCATCGATTTCGAGTTAGCTACACAAAGGGCTGGTCAACTTATCGTGTTGCAATGGATCAATCTCATTCAGTTTTTATTGTTTATCTACCTTATGAAAGAGTAGATACAATAATGTGTTTATTTTGGAACAGTTTTATTCACCCTTCGTTATTGTTTCTTCAAAAAAGGTTATGTTGCAATGTTTAGAAGTAATTTATGTAAATCTAACAGCCCGTTTACGACCTTGCAGCTGTGAGCGGGGACTTAGGGCGAGGCGGCAAGCGGTACGATCAAATGCACAGAAATGTTTTAAACACGCCACGATGCGCTGTCAGTAGCGAATTCGCTTACTTACAAAGTAATTTATGTCTTATTATCGCTACTATCGGATCGATATTAATTTATGGTGATATGGATGTATAATTTTTTTATTCTTTTTTTTTCGATCAAATATTTTGAATGAATGTAAACTATCGTACCAGTGGATGTCCGAAATAGTAGCAGTTCTATCTTCCCGAAGTCTTGTTTTCCTTTATGAGCAATAGCTAAAGTTCATTCTGAGTTCAAGATCATCATCAGCCTATAAATGTTCCGGCCGTAATCTACCACGCGGGCCCAGTGCGGATTGGTAGATGTCACATGTCTTCGAATTTTTGGTTCTAGGACATGCCGGTTTCCTCACGATGTTTTCCTTCACCGTTTTGAGAGCAGTGGTGTTGAAATAAATTACACAAAGTAATGCGCCTGATGGAGTTCGAACCCACGACCTACAACTCGTAAGTCGAGGCCGATACCACTGGGCTACCACTGCTCTCATACCACTGGGCCACCACTGATCTGAGTCCAAGATGGATATTTCAAATAATAATCTTGTTTTGCAACGAACTTTACCCTAGAATTAAAAGCAAGGAAAACTAGTTCCAAACTTTGTTAACCACCCAGTTCATCAACTGTAACTTTAAATGTGTTCTAAATTAAAAATAAGGTGAATTTGCCGATAAATTCCTCGTGATTTTAAAATTCATTAAAATTTTGATAAGGTACAGTAAGTCAATTTTGAAATCGATTGCAATTAGACAGTATTAATAGCATGCAGCAAAGGTTTTACCCATGGTTTTATCCCAGCACGAATATCGAAATTATTACCTACCGAATCAAGTCATCATGTCCATTTAATACACCATGGAGAGGATCTGAAGATGGATATCTGGTAAACCGACATTTAGTATTACTAGTAGTAAATAGAAGCTTGTGTAGGTATATGTAACGAAAGAGTTCTATTTTCAATATCATATACACATGTGTGTGTATAAAAGTTTGATAGCTAAGGAAATATCTCGAGTAGTTTCCCGGTTTATGTTTGCCGTATTTTGATCCTTATTAGCGATACTATCGAATGGTGTAATCAGAGATTGTTCTTTATTTTTCTAAATCTGCATGTTGAGATTTCTATTGGGTTAAAAATACAGTCATAACGCAAAAGTAGATGTGGGCAAAAGCTAGTTGAAACATAAATATCGGTTCCATTTGCGTCATGAAAAACAATAATACAATTTCATGAGCCTGTGCTGTCAAGAATTTACGTGGGCTTATTATTTATTGGAAATCGAGTTTAAGCGTTGTTGAGCCTTTGTTCGATACTGACTGGATTTATGTATGATACTGTCGAACGTTACGTTACGTTTAGTTACAGTCGAATGGCTCGCAGTCAATGGACTGAACGATTAGTTTAGGAATGGAACCGTCTGAACGGCCCAAAGCGCATTCGCTTTGGGCCGTTCAGACTTAACACACCAAATATCGTAATTATGTTCTGCTAGCTACTGTTTTTTATGCGTGACTTCGCTCACGGGGGTGTAATAATTTACATAAAATAACAATTCACTCCTCTTCTCGTGAGGTAGGTAAAAATAATTTACAGATAAAACGCTCTGCAAAAAAATACAGTTGCGATTGGGACTATAGTAGGTAAAAATATTTAATCTTTAAATATTCTGCGACTCTTACACATTAATTACTAGCTGTAAACCGCGACTTCGTACGCGTGAGGTTCGTTATTTGACTTATAACTGATTTATTTACGTCAAAAGGTTATTTGTATAATGTAACAAACAAAAGAAATTACTTTCGTATTTATAATATGTATTAAGTTAGGATTTTGTGGCTTTTCAAAATAGGTCCAGTTCAGAGAAATGCCGAAAAGCCAGCACTCGACAAGCCCGACCCGCTACTTTAATAAATCTGAACACACAAACCAAGCTCGGAAAATAGTCCTCATTTTAACGTACACCCTAAAGTTTGGGTTAGGTAGTATTCAAATAAAATTAATACCGAATGACGTGCATTTGCGCTTCGCCTTTGCTGAATACATTTAATTTCCGTCGTTGCAAATGTTGATATTTCAATTAAGTTCATGTTATCGCTACAGCTTTGAATGCACACATTGAAATGGAACTGTGAACGTACTCATATTGATCTGTCTTCGAGCAAATTACCATAGTTAATTGAAATTCTAGTTTTGTTAAGGTCCATTTACACGTTGCACAAAATTGCATGCGAGATGCATGCAAGTTTTACCACAGGAGCCTTACCACGAGCTCTTAACGCGATCCCGTTTAGAACCTGAACTGAACTGTTCTTCTCATTTGTACCATGACTTCAGTTAAACGATTCAATCTAGTAGGCCATGCCATCTAACAGCGATTGTGCCAAACTGAGTCGCAAGTTTTGGTTTCATTCATTCAATTTTGTACTGGTTTGGTACCATGACGTCTTATATCAGCTCAACTGAAACGCTCAACTGTCAAAATAAGCGTTTCAATAAAAGTTACTACCTATTTCTTTAACCTAAACTGAAACGTTTGGTGAACTATTGGCGAATGTAAAGGTTTTTAGTGGAATTTTTACAAAAACCAACGTAATGAGATGTGTGCATAATTATTGTGTAAAATATGAATTTTCTATCTTATCTCATCAATGGTGTATCGTCAAAGAATTAAAACTTTTTCAAAAAAAAATGTAACCGCCTTCAAAAACTACCATAAAAAACGGTAAAAAAAACCTACAAAATAACTTTTCTTTCGGAAGTCGGTGTCTTTGTTTTTTACCCGACTGCGCGACGCAAAGGAGGGTAATGTGTTTATCAGTCTATGTATGTATGTATGTAAGTATGTATGTATGTATGTTTGTTTCTATGTGGTGTTCTAGAGACCAAATGCGTAGGCCGATTTTGATCATTCTTACGTCAATCGATTCGTCTTAACCTTGCGAGTGTCACTAAAGACATGACAGTAATCAAAATTCACCACAGCGACAACCAGACGCCATATTGTCAAAATGAAAAAAATAAAAGTCGATGAACTATTTCAAGTGGGGGTCCCATTCAAATTTTACCAATCAAATCTTCCCAAAGGGCCCCGACTGTGAGTCGTTCTGTTCTGATTCTTCCTGCTGTTCTGTTGGGCTTGTTTCTTTCTTTTTAGTTTTTATTTAAGTTAATTTTTTCACGTATCTTTCAAAATTAGTTTCTACGCAGTCGGGTTTTTTGTTTTTCTTTAATTTTTTTTTTTTTATTTCATTGTCTTTTTTTTGCCACCGACTTCCGAAAGAAAAGTTATTTTGTAGGTTTTTTTTACCGTTTTTTATGGTAGTTTTTGAAGGCGGTTACATTTTTTTTTGAAAAAGTTTTAATTTTACTCTTTTTAGTTTAAATATTCAACCCGAATTCTTGTCAAATACAACATGTGCACTAGAATTTTGTAATCCTTATCACCGGTAATAACATCGCTCATGTACACAATAAGCTAATAAAATTCCCTATCTCAAAAACTACTGAACCGATTTTGATGAAACTTGCAATATTCCCTAAGTTAAATGATACCTAGTACAACAAAAAAAATTTACTTAAATCGGACTTGTAGTTCCAGAGATATGCGAACTCAAACTAAATCAGTCGATGCCTACTCCTTACTATTAAGGAGTTCTACCTTCCATCATCAGCTCATCTACATGAAATTATGATTACCATACGCAAGTACTTAAATTACTTCCTAAAATTTGCGAAAAACGGTGTGTCGGCCTATAAAATTCGAGGGTTGCCCTCGATTTCTCCAGGATCCAATCATCAGATCCCAACTTGGTGACTATGGGACCACCTCAGAAGTACCTCCTTTCGAACAAAAAAGAATTTTAAAAATCGGTCCACCATTGGCGGAGTAAACGCGTAACAAATATACAAAAAAAAAAAAAAAAACATTCCGTCGAATTTATAACCTCCTCCTTTTTGAAGTCGGTTAAAAAGTGACGGACCATTTTTATAGAGAATTTTATTATAATTATACAACTTTTGTCTGACCTATTTTCACGATAAAACTTACTGTTTCCGAGAAAAATGGAAAACACTTTAATTTTATACGTTTGACCTTGGTATTTTTTTTTGCAGAAGTAGGATCGACGGGGACTTTTTACCCGACTACGGCAAAGCCAAAAGGAGGGTTATGATTTTGACATTTTAATTGTAATGATGTATTTAACGTCTCTGCCAATTTTCAGCTCTATGCGAATTTTTCCTAGGTCGAATATCTATTTCGACTGGACTAGTTGCTAAGGAAAATATTATTTTAGAGAAGTTTCACAAGTCGACGACTGAAGGAAAATAGTCATTACAATCTAATTGGCGGAAATTCGCGATTTACAAGACGTATATTTATTGTCTTTGAATAAGAAACAATTTTTGTGTAGGCAATGTAAAATAATAAGTGTTCCCGGTTTCGTCCTACTTAATAGTTGCAGCGAGAAAACGTCAATCAATGGATACTAATTATTATTTAATGTGAATCACAGGTAAAGTACAAAATACAGAGTTTTCATCGCATGGAAAAAATAAACAATGCAGGAAATAAATAGTCGCTGTGAAGAGAAAAAAAGTAAATAACATCATATATCCTTATTTAAATCCTGTATTTGATATTTATCTTGTAGTCTCATTGACATTTCTCATACATTTTTTCAATATTATTATTGTTTCAATACTTATAAATCGCCATGTTATCTAAACGAATGACGATGCATCGGCACTAAACAAAATAAATAATAATACACACATCAAAAGTGTCTAGGGATCAACATATATTTTTGCAATAACTTTTCTCCTGATTGATATTAATTAAAATTTTCTTTAAGGATTCATCAAATAAAGTGTTTTCGTTTGTCACAGTAACGATAAACCAATTCACCTTTGCATTAATAAAGAAATTTGCCATTTTCCTAATAAAGGGATTTTTGACATTTGAACCACTAACACAAAAGTTCGAAAAAAAGACTGAAATAACAGTTTTCTTTAAAATTTTATTGGGTAACTTAAACAATTAATAATCCGTGTTTCTACCGCGAACACTAACAACACAAGAACATCGGTTTGGCAGGTACTCAAAATGAGTTCATCCAAATCACGCTGTGGAATGGCCGCCCATGTTCGTTGCAACAACAAAAAAAGGTCTTCTTGCGACTGGATACCCTCCATATTCGGCAGAGCTCTTCTCTGTAGCATATCCCATGCATGCTCAATCGGATTCAAGTCTGGCGACTGAGCAGGCCAGGGCAGGACATTGATGTTAGCTGCGGCGAGAGTCTGTCTTACAACTCTTGCGGTGTGCGGTCGTGCATTATCATGCATTAACTGAAATAAGGGACCGATTTGCACTTGTAGAACGATGACGTCTGATACAATCGTCTCAGCATAAATTTGAGCGTTGAGGTTGCCTCTGATCCAAATCAACTCAGTTCTTCCACCGATCCAAATACCCGCCCATACCATGATGGTTCCACCACTATAAGGATGGACTTCCTGGCAGGATTTTAATCGCTGTTGGCGTCCAGGGGTTCTCCAGTGTCGTATACGTCTTGTATCTGGTCTCATACCGAAACGAGACTCATCAGAAAAGCACACGAAACGCCATTGTTCTTCTGCCCAATTTCTGTGTTCAAGAGCCCATTGATATCGAATCCTACGATTGTGCATTGCTATAGGTGGTACCCGTAGCGGTCTTCGGGAATGAAGGTTCACTTCATGCAAGCGGTTTCTGACTGTTTGGTCGCTAATTAAGTTCCCTGAAGAGTGATGAAGCCTCACGGCTAACATCATGGCGGTTATTGTTGGAGCTCTTCGAGTTAAGATTTGAATGTATCGGTCTTGTCTCCGTGTGGTGCAGCGATACCGTCCTCCATGGCGCTCAGCCACGGTACCAGTGCTTCGGTAACGTGTCCAAAGTCGACTGATAACACTCTGACTTGTATTCAGAGCTAAAGCCACAGTACGTTGCCGGGAACCAGCTTCTATCATTCTCACGGCTCTGAGCATTTCTTCCCTGCTTAAATGACGTCGCCGCTCCATAATAATGTTGGTTTTAATCAGTAGTAGGGAAACAGTAGCACTAATAATGTCTTCAATGCGTTGTATGTTTTTATAGGGAAAATATTGACAGCTGATTTTCATCTTTTACTCGAATTTGATTCACAGTTCCTGATTCAAATTATGAAATGCACCAAAAAGGATCCATATAAATTTATAAAATCATAAATTTATTACAAAGCCACATCTCAATCTCAAGAAATCCGCATAAAAATGCTTGATCCCTAGACACTTTTGATGTGTGTAATTATAAGTGTAGGCAAAATGTATTCTAAAAGAAATTCAGGCAACTGTCCATTTTCTGCATTGTTCTTCTCTCCAAGAAGCGCTTGAGAATCAGTAAAAATTAAATTTACCTACTATTTATGCTAGTATTCTTGCAGTTTGCAACACAACAACTGATGTGACTGATGGGACTTTTTGCGATTGTAAAAAATTACGTATAGATTTGTCTAACATATTGATTCTAAATTGACAGAGAGCTGAATGTACTCTGAGACAGAGCCATCATTATTTTCTACTTTTTGCCACCATGAGTGTTGCAATCGATTCTGATACACCTAGTACTTCGCACCCAGGCCAGCGAATAGTATTCATCGTAGTATTCGGAAATACAAAAACGAATACTTTACTACCATTCAACTACGTGTTCTTATTTTGAACGTATAAAAAAGGAACGTTGTCATTATGTTATATGTAGATCTACGTGCATTTTTGCGAAAGTGTTTGAGGAACGCTGAAAACTTGTCGAATACTTCAATTATCCCTAATTTTAGAAATACTGACCTGGTTGAGGAGAAATGGGATTAACTAAGCCGGACGTATTTAAAGATTGAAGCATTTCAAAACCTTTACTTTTTTTAAATTGAATATATAAGATGGGAAAAATTAATAAGTCCGATCACTTAGTTGGAATTTACACGATTTCTGTATTTAGGTGTAATTAAATAATTATGATGAGTTTTCAGCGTGCCTGAAAATGCACGTAGCTCTCCAGCTATTACTACCACACATATACGTTCCTTTTTGCTCCTACTTGAATTAAAAAACACGTTTATAATACCTTTTGTGACATTACGAGGAAATGGAACCAACAAAGAAAACAATCTGCCACAATGAAACAAATGATATTTTTTAGAAGTAAAGTACCTTAGCGTTCCATTTCGAGAAGTTTGTGAAAACAATCTACCTTTGATACTCCATTTATGTTATATATATTACTGTAAAAGCCCGAAGTACAGTAAATCTTAAGATTTCCCAGTAAATCCTAAGATTTACCAACATGAGTTGGTAAATGTTTTCCAGCAGAGTTTGGTAAATGCTAAGATTTATCAATGATGGTTGGTAAATATTGATTTTAGGAATAAATGAGTAATTTTTAACCATTTATTTCAATTAACTGAACGTGGTCAAGTAGTTAACCGAAGTTCGGTTTGGTTAGTTTCTTTTAAACCTTCCACGCGGAAATAGGAGCCCCGTGCAGCGGGGCCTAACCTGACCCGAAATCCTAACCCGGTTCCCACACGGGCGTTATACCGGGATAAACGGTATCCTCTATGTTATTCCAGACTATAGTATAAAGATAAACTTTCTCAGAGCTAAATTCCATCATAATCCGTTCAATCATTATGGCGTGATTGAATAACGATAAGGTTTGGATTGTCTCTCCAAAATATGGATTTATTATTTTAGACACCCATCAGAGATTTGGAAATAATAGTCATTATTGATACAGGTTTGTGGTAAACAAGTAAGTAGATAAGTAAAAAGTCTTATCTTACATCCTAAAAATCTGACTATAAATAAACGACGAAACGAAATTTTGTGAGGGTGGATGGATGTTTAGGTATTACTCTTTTACGCAATAACTGCTGAACAGATTTCGATGAAAGGTACACAGATAGTTAATAACCCGGATAGGTAGGTTATAGGTTAATTTTTGTCCCGATTTTATTTTTTCCCGTCGGATAAATTTCGAGTTTAAGCGGGCGAAACCGCTGACAACAGATAGTGAATAAATAAAGGGACATTCTCATAGACAGGATAAACTCAGTAAACTATTATTTGCATCACATAACAGTGATGTGATATATTGTGTGCTAAAGTTGCTAAAACAGACCAACTTTCAAGCTAAACAACCGGGTGATGAGAGCCCCAGAAACATGAACCTCCACATAATCCGAGCTCGATTAAATTACCTTTTGAACCAAGTTTTTGATCGAGCCGCGTTTAGAGCCTCAGCTGGTAGCTGGTATTCCACAAACATTTAAAAATGCATATTATAAAACTTTTTCAAAAAAAAAAATGTAACCGCCTTCAAAAACAACCACAAAAAAGGCTAAAATAACCTACAAAATAACTTTTCTTTCAGAAGTCGGTGCCTTTGTTATTTTTTTCATTTCATTGTTTTTTTGCCACCGACTTCTGAAAGAAAAGTTATTTTGTAGGTTATTTTACCCTTTTTTGTGGTTGTTTTTGAAGGCGGTTACATTTTTTTTTGAAAAAGTTTTTTATTTTACTCTTTTTAGTTTAAATATTCAACTCAAATTCTTGTCAAATAAATCATTCTCTCTCAAGTGCACAATAAGCTAATAAAATTCCCTATTTCAAAAACTACTGAACCGATTTTGATGAAACTTGCAGTATTTCGTAAGTTAAACAATACTTAGTACAACAAAAAAAGAATTATTTAAATCGGACTTGTAGTTCCAGAGATATGCGAACACAAACTAAATCAGTCGATGCCTACCCCAAGCCGTTGAGGAGTTGTACCTTCCATCATCAGCTCATCCACCTGAAATGATGATTATCAGATGCAAATACTTGAACAGCTTTAGAAAATATATGAAAATGGTACTATGTGCCTATAAAATTTGAAGGTTGCCCTCGATTTCCCTGGGATCCCATCATCAGATCCTGACCTGATGATCATGGGACCAATTGGAAAGTATACCCTTTCTAACAAAAGAAAAATTTTCCAAATCGGTCCAGGCGTCTTCGAGAAATCGGGGAACATACATAAAAAAAAAAAAAAAGATTCCGACGAATTGAGAACCTCCTCCTTTTTTTGAAGTCGGTTAAAAATGCTAAATGTCCTTTTCGGTATTTTAAATTTCTTGATGAATATTACAAAAGATCTGGAATATTCTGCCCGCCCGTGAATCCCGTGACCGTGAAATCAACAAACTTACCCAGATAAGATCAGCTGTTGGATTCATTTTAATAGGATATATCAAACCCACTCCAAAAGTATTGGTATTGTTCACGGTTCCACTAAATAGAAATGTGAAAAATGCGATATTTTTAACCATGAAAAATGGTTCTATTATGAGTTTTCTATTTATAGATGTTCAAGGAGATTATTTTATTTAGAGATGAATGCATTTAGCAACGTAAAAAATGAGTATGTAACACAGATAATAATATTTGAAATACTACCCTTATATGTTATCAGCCCTAATTTACTTTTTAAACACAATAAAGTATAATTATTGTATAATATGATACCACTTAATAACAATACTACTTAAAGTAACGAAGAAGGACGTTGGCAACTCAGAAACTTGCTTATTGTCTACGTTGAAAGTCCTTGAACAAAACTAATCAATTTGTATATAGTAGAGTAAAATTACAGCTTAACGCCTACACTGACGACAGATTAATTTAATCCTTACTGAACCTTTTTTACGATAAAAGGGACCATGTGTTATTCAGTTTATTAAAATTATTCTGGCCTTTTAAACCCTTAATAGATTTCGGAAGTCTGTGGCGATTAAAATCATCTGGAAAGAATAAAAATGATTTATTAGCGCTAAAATCATTTACATACAATTCGCAACGGTTTAGTAACTGAAATAAATTAAGCGCATTCTATTTTCTGCGATGCTGTCGAGATCTATAAACGTCGGTAGCATCAGCTTTGACTTGAGATATTTCCAACTTTCCCTTCCGTATTTTTATTATTTGTTAACTAACGTTTTTAAATCACAGTATCTCTTTGAACGCAGCAAGTTAGAATTGGAACGTTACAAATCAGTTAAAGGATGTTACATTATAAAGTCAAAAGCTATCTTTTGACTTTATAATGTAACATCCTTTATTTATTGTTTTTTTCGCGCTTATTTTAGATTTGGCATCCGTTCTATTGATATGCAAACGGCGGCCTACCTAGCTACGAGCAGAGGTGGCCCAGTGGTTCCGGCCTACCGGGGTCGCGGGACTAACAAATAACCGTGGCCCCGGAAAGTAAAGGGCTATTGAAGGACACCGTGGATTTTAGTCAGTACAAGTCTGATAGTCCCTCCTGCCCTGCCCTGGACAAGAGGATTCATTTGATGATTTTACTAAGTTAAAAAAAAAGGTGGCCCCGTGGTATCGGCCCCGACTTACGAGTTGTAGGTCGCGGGTTCGAATCCGGCCAGGCTACTTTGTGTAATTTATTTCATCACCACTGCTCTCAAAACGGTGAAGGAAAACATCGTGAGGAAACCGGCATGTCCTAGAACCAAAAAATTCGGAGACATGAGACATCCACCAACCTGCACTGGGCCCGCGTGGTGGATTATGGCCCACTCCCTCTCTCAGAGAGGAGGCCTGTGTCCCAGCAGTGGGAACATTTATAGGCTGATGATGAAAAAAAGGGTTAGTAGGGTTTTCAGACTGTTATTATTATTTTTTCTTGATGGAAATGATAGCTGTGATCAATTGCTTGGCGAATTTTTCGAGATAGGGTAGTTACTTGATATGTCATCCATGGACCAACATTGACAAGAAGTACATAACCTTGAAGACAGATCCGTTTCACTTTACTTTATACCCATGTAACATCTTAAAATATTACAGCCTGTAAAAGTAAGTAGGCATTTATATTTTAACGAGTTGAAGAAGATTCCAATCCCGTTCTTAAGATTGCTTAATTCTAAAGTTCGGTTTATAATTGGCTTCAGAAAACTTCGCCATAACTTGACTACAGACAACAAGTTTTTTAAGCCGTTTCAATTAAATAATTTGTGCAGTTTTTAATCAAAGAATTTTGAAAGCTGCAACCGTTTACGATGCCGTTTTATTCATGACTGTTATCATAACTTTTCATAACGAGTTTAGCTTAGAGTTCAAATTTTTTTGATATCAAATAGCATTAACACACAAACTGGTTCCAGCATTTTAAAACGCCTACGTAGATTTAAAATAGCTCATAGAGTGCATATACAAAGATTTTTCTTTTTTTTTCTTTTCATAGACCTTTTACAGTTCTCTCTTACTACATTCCAATCAAAGCATTTACAATTAGCAAATTTAGAATTAGCGTTCATGTTTTTCATCGGTTCTGTGACGCCTTTTCAATATATTCCAGACAACCTTTGGATCGACTGAAAATATAATTTTATTGTGTCACACGACACCATAAATATAATATTTCCTAAACGAAACTGACCTCTCAATAGGTACATGGACGAGCTGCGGCAACCTCCAGTGGTCAATATTGGCTCTGGATAGGCAGAGCGGGAAGTCAAAGCATTAGTCCAAAAGTGGAATGACGTAGGGTAACAGTAAAGGGGGATTTACACCGGTCGAGATTACGGTCGATTAAGCCGTGCGGCGCTATTCGACCGTCTAAGTGGTCATTTAGACAGTCGATTTTTCGCCATTACATTGATCGACACTGAGTTTTTTTTGAGCATCCAACTTTGTGTCGTATGCTCTGACGATATATTTTTGTCCGCAGCTCATCGAGGCTCTTCACTACATGCACTACAACTCGCACATGATGCATCGCAACGTGTGCCCTCAAGTCATCATCGTCACAAAGAGGGGGACATGGAAGCTATTCGGGCTCGAGTTTGCTGGTAAGGCCTTAGTATATTTATTTATTCCAAAAACTAAAACCCATGGAAATACACAAATATAAACGGTGGTGACCTAGCCGGGAATAAAAAAACAATATCATAAGGAACTAGTAGATAACACAATGTATATTCGTACGAGCGACAAACGTTTGCGACCGATATCAGCATGAGAGGAATTTAGGCCTTAATATTTTCATATATTATGGCACCAGAGTATCAAAGACCTGTAACATCACTAGCAATTAATATTGTGTTTGAAACCTCTCAAAGTAAACGTATAATTATAATGTGAAGCACTTGCGACATTGCTTAGAGGTATTTATCTCAATCAAGGTAGTTCATAGAGCTTTGTGAAGTGGGCCAGGAGCCGCGATCCTCTTATTAAAATATTTAATGGTAAATAATTTGACAGTCGTCTCTGAGAACAAAGGAACGACATCTTAAGCATCTAACTACCGCTCTGGAAAACGAAAATCTTTGTGTTATGAAGAGTAAATTGTAATATTAAAATGAAATTACTGTTCAATTCAAATGATTAAAAATGCAAAATTCATTAACTGAAACACAACCTCCACTGCAGTATCTATAATCGTAATAATATTATTTTATTTTTAAAAGTTGATAAGAAAACGTCTCGGGAATGTCTTAATAGGGCACCGCGGTCCTGGAACATTGAAGAAACAGGGTGGGTTTTAGTCAGTGATGTGTCATAGTCTCTTTTGCTCCAGCCTGAACAGGCGGCTTCATTTGATGATTTTCCACCATAAAAAAGGTGGGCAAGTCAAGGAGAAGGTTTTTGCCTCGCAGAGGAAGAATTTTAGATCTTAAAACAACACTATAAGGCTGCGGTTCCACTGAAGCGGAGCGGAGACGAGTTGTGCCGCGTTTCACCAATCACATGGCTTGAAATCCACATCTCGTCTCCACTCCTCCATGTGATTGGTGAATCGCGGCATGGCTCGTCGCCGCTCTGCTCCGCTCCGCCTCAGTGGAACCGCAGCCTAAGAGTAAAGTGATGTAGCTTCATTTGAAAATTCGTCAGTTTAGCGATACTATAGGCATCGGATTTTACAAGACTTTTATAAAATGTAAATAGCAAATCTATAGAAACATTTCGACAATTTGTTTTTTCTTTGGATTCGTTAATAACATCATTTTTAGTCTGTTTTAAATTGGTTGGGCTTTCTGATTTGGCAAGGTATTTTTAACAAACTTAATATTGTATTTATTTTTAACTGACGAAAAAAAGGAGGAGGTTCTCAATTCGACATGTATTTTTTTATGTAGGTATGACCACGCATAACTTTCCCCAGCGTGGTCCGATTTCAAACCTTCTTTTTTTATTGGAAAGAGTATACTAGTCAAAGTTTATTACTCAAAGTTGGTCCCATTTAAATTTCTAAAGTAAAATCGGCCTCTGTACTGAGGGTAGAAAGAAAAAAATATTTTTTGTCAGAATTTTCCTACAGAATTTTCAGTTGTGAACCGATTCTGTTGAAATTAAGTTAACATTATGTAGTTCTGAGGACACTTCTGTATAGAAGAGATCGGGAGAAGATAAAATATTGTCGATCTCCATCATCAGATCAACTCCAGATCCCTGATATGTTGTGAAGTCAGTTCCAAGAAGTCCTCAACAGTTAACAACAGCTATATCATGTTTGGGCTCATCTCACTCATCTTGATGAGAACCTTAGAGCTAGCTGGCGTGTATCATTGCCATCGAGGGTCTAAGGATGGAGATGGAAATCAGGAGCAAGAGGTCCTCAACAGTTAAGAGCACATTTATCGTGTTTGGGTTCATTTCATTAATCTTGATTGTCTAAGATTGACCTGGTAGAGCAAAAGAAGATTTGAAAATCATCCATTCGATTTATTTACAGTACCATACCTACAAACTAAACCGTCTTACGAGCGTTATTAAACTGAAATATTTGATTTCTTCTTTGAAATTAAGAGCAAGCTGTTTCTCTGTTTGGTGTTTTTCTGTGTCCGTCAAGATTTTATATACTGGTACTGTGTCTGTAGACAGAACATATGCCTATGATAATTATAATCGTAACGTCAAACGTCTTTGATCAATGATCAGAATTTCTTTAAAATTATCAGAGGTATATCGTATAACCCAGTACTAACTCAGTTATTATACTGGTCAAATAGGTAGCCTCTCCATGATTCTGGTATTAAGCTGCACCCAGTTAAACTAAAGCTGAGCCCAACCTATGTTTAGCTTAGCTTTAGTTTAACTGGGTGCTTTTCCTAACTATTTAAGAAAAGCCATCCTGGTGATAACTCCGGAAATTTCTTTACATCCGCCGTTTTACAGTAGGAATGACGAACGAATTATTTCTGAAAAAAGTTTTTGGAGCCGCAAACTTGAGAGCAAGCTCGTACTCACAACAGTTACTTCAAAAAGGAATTATCTTCCTCATTTTGTAAGATTACTGCGGAGATCTAGAATTTTTGTTAGGGAAATTACGTAGCCTGTAAAGAGTCGTTCAATCCATGCAAGGTTAGTGAATAGAGTCCTGAACTCGATGTGTTAAATCATTGATAGTTGCCAGAAATTCACTGGCAGGTATAGCGTCATCTAAAGTTCTGCGAGTGGTAGCTTCTTTCACAGTAAAATCATCAGAGTAAAACTGGTTTCAGACATTCGACACGCTTGTTACATAAATCACCTAGTACTGTAAATGCTAAAAAGCCGAAATAGTGTTCTATGTTGTCACTACTCACTGGCAGTCAAGGGAGCATGGTCTTGTGATAGTGCGTCTCCCAGAAAATTTCCAACGTGGTTTTACGCTTGATTTCCAGCTCAACAGCTGCCCTAATTAAATAAACTCTCAAGCTACCTGGCTTGAGTACTCTCAAGTATTTAAATAAGGCAGCTGTTACTAGGTTACTAGGGTAACCATATTTATTTATTGCACAATGTACACACGTTACTAGCATAGCTTACTTTACCCTATAAAAGATCAGATCTGGTGGGGTGACTCTGTTCTAGAGTGTTAGTTTGGGGGCTTTTCCACAATTCATGGCATACTTATAATGCTGTGAATTGCGTATCCTGTCTGTTGTTTATTTATCGCAAAAATTAAAAGACTTTGTCTTGTTAGCTATCAAACTTAAAACGGGAGATTATCATGTTTATACCTAGTTTGCTTTTATTTGAATTGTTCCAGTAATAGTGTGAGGAACCATGCCAGTTTGAAATCTCATTTCTGATGTACCGCCATTTAAATAAATACCTACACTAAGAATAATATCGCAATAAACATTATTTAAAATCCTCAGCTCTTATTGGGTGCACATGTTGTAAACACACAAAAGACTTTTAAATCAAATAATACATATTTTTGTACTTGTCTCGTGTTTAAATAGAATTATTAAACTGTGCCATCCTACCTGTTCGAAATCAGTGAATGTAATAAATAGTTCTAAAACCTGTGGAAATACTCGTATAATAAAACAATCTTGTAGGAGTGAAAATTGACTTTTATTCATTGCTGCGAGTTAAGTTCGCTCCGTCCTGAACATTTTTATAACATATTTTAATAATAAATATATAAATAGCACCACTGAAATACTGTAAAAAATGGAATCTGCCAATAAACACCCAAGAAAACTATTGTAACTGATAGATTCGATAGAATACTAACATAGAAAACTATGTTAACTGCCGCATTCGGTAGATCGTAGATCTTAAATATACGTCGTATACTATCGAAACTGCCACTTACAATTTTTATCAATATCACATTCTATCGACAGTTTTATTTGTCAACTTGCAATCTGATCACGTAAACTTAGTGAAACCAAATAAGACATTTATAAAAACAAACATGCTCTTTTATAATTCAACGGAGAACACTATCGAATCGGGCAGTTACGGACTGTGGTGCGCATATCGTTATGTTAGAACAGTATCGAATGTGTCTAATTCGATATTGTTAGTCGCTCAGTGGGTGCAGTTTCAATTTTGGCATGGTAAGGACTTACAATTTCTGCAATAAAACAAAAATGGCAATTTTGCAGTTTCGATAGTTTTCGTAGTCACAATCGAAATATCCGAAAATGAATTTCGGGGACACAACGTAACTCCGTGTATTTTTTTCTTGTTGTGTTCTGCTTTATTGCAGGACAGGGGCGCATACCACATATTATTCGCAACTCTGTTTATGCCCTATCACCACACGGCCACTCCAATAAGGTTAAGCTGCGATTCTTTTCTTAAAATTCGTTCCATAGGTACTTATTACTGCAGGTTTACGTATGAAACTATAATATTCTAAGCCCTCAAAAAAATCATTGACGAGTTTTTTTTTATTTGTAAAATATAATACGGAACTTTATTACGAACTAAAACTAAAAATAAAAATATTACAAATTAAATATTTTTAGATTAAGGTATTAAGAAAATACATGGTATTTTTAATGTTATTATTATGATGTTCCGTGTATTTTGTTATTTAACTTAATTTGAACCGTTACGGGAACCATTTGAAGGTCCATTGTCACTTGCCGCAAGGGAAATTAAGCATTATAACATCAGCCAACCCTAAATAAAATATGCCATGGTCGAAGTAACCCATTTATATTGTGAATTGAAAGTGGCCTATAATATAATCCATTTAGTACCTACTATCATTGTTTTCGATTGACCAACTGTAGTAATATGTACTTTATTTCGGATACCGATATCCAACAATGGGTGCCCAGTTACATTACTAAGATAAACGAATAAATAAGGGGACGTCAAACCAGACCGTGGCAATGCATAAATCCTTATAAACAATTACCAAAAAAAAAGAATTTTCTTCCGAAGTTCCTAAAGAAATATGCATTCAGTTATTTCTTCCTATTTTGAAAGACTACCACAACCGCAGAGCTGACGTCCATGAAACCTCACCATAGAACTCTCTGATGTAGTCTACTAATTATCGCTTGAGAGGATATCACCGACAAAATTTTGACGTGACCCGCATACTATGTATTTTTTTTGGGACAAACCCACCACACTATTCCCAAACCACTGCAACTCCTGAGAGCCAGAATCGACAGTGGCAACCACCAGAAAAGCGCTGAGACAATGAAGCTCGACGTGTCCCGGAGAATGAATTTACCTGTCTTGGATCCTGCACGAAATAAATCAGAAAAGAATAATGGAGGAGTAGGAAAAATATGTTTCCACTTCTCATATATGTTCTCCCTCCATGCAAGCAGGAGACAGAACAAAGCAAGGCCAATAGGCACAAAGGGACATTACAACTGGGAGAAGCCCAGTTGCCTTGCACCACGGGTAAAAATGACTACTAATATTAATGGGTCCTAAATTGTGAGCTGCTATACTATGTATGTGATACATGTATTTATTGCTCAACATTCCTAATACGAGTATCATAAGCCGATTACAAACTCTCCAATACGAATAGCGTTCATGCAGACTAACATGGATGCAAATAATTCCTACACAAGCAAATACATACAATTATGTTGCATCGCTTCGCCGTGGTGGAGCTCTCTGTGAATGAAATTGTACGAGAAGATATTGCAACCATACCGATTCCTGCTGTTCAGAGAATGGATACCCGTGAAATCCAACATACACCAATATTCGTGCTGCAAATTCAGGAAATCTAATCTCAAAAATAATTTAAATATAAATTAACAATTATTTTGCTTGATGAATTCTAAAGATATTGTTTTCTGTTTGTGGAAAGTAAAATTCGGTAGTGAGCAGGTTTTGAACCTACGATCACATGATTCAGTACATAACAAGATGCTCCGTTGGTAAGGGCTACTGATGAATGAAAAATTTCATCCAATTTGGTTCAGTACTTTTTATTTTGTTAAAAAGTACTGAACCAAATTGGATGAAATTTTTACGGGACCAATGGGAAAGTTTACTGCGTCGAACAAAAAAAATTACACTAATCGGACTAGAAACCTCGGAGTAATCGGTGACATACATAAAAAAAAAACAAACCGACCGAATTGAGAACCTCCTCCTTTTTTTGAAGTCGGTTAAAAATAGCTGTCATCTTCGGCTTTGTTCGCGTGTTCGTCGAAAATTGTTAAAAAATACAAATAAATAAATATAAATTGAATCTTGGTATAATTACAAATTTTACCAAGATTCATTTATTTTTTGACGTAATGGAGTTACAAACATCCATTCAAACATCCTAACTCTCTCATTTTTTACATTGGCTTTTGGTCTTGATTTGTATCTAGCTTAGAATCGAAAGCGTTGATAACTATTATATTTACTATCAATGACAAATGATTTTTTTTTGTGTTAATGTGCACTGGCCCACTGTTGGGCAATAACCGTCAAGTTTAGGAGTATTATCCTCCACCACCTCAAACCAGCCGTCTGGTTCATAAAAAGTTTGCAAATCCGCTCCTAAATCCCGGATTAAATTCATATTACAGTAATAAACTCTAGAGATAATTAAATGTTTCTAAATCGGCATCAATTTGATGCGGACGAATTAACAAACTCCGGTAAAGGTCAACCCGTAAATCTGTTACTAGTCCTGATCTAAAATAACAGTTTTAATCGCTCTCGCTCATTTCGACAAAATAATGCTTCATCTTTCCGTATTTTAAGTACTCGTTTGACACTTGAAAAGTCTCTGAAGTGTATTTATACCGCGTTAGTGTTTCCTTTTAAACTTGCTTCTTTTGAAAATCAGTGCCTTGATCTTTTTTATTTTCTTATAAAACATCGTTTATACAATAAAACCGGCCAAGTGCGAGTTGGACTCGCCCATGAAGGGTTCCGTAGTAGCAAGCATAGATTAGGGATATAATTATATTGAGATTAGTAAGTAATATACACAAACAATAAAAATAACTTTGTTTTTCATAATGTTTGTATGAATGGCAAAGTTATATTTGCTGTTTTTGAAAATGTACTATATCTCAAAAACTGCTTACTGTATACCTATCATCCAAACCAATTTTCGTTGGAAGTTTTTGTTGAGGTTTACATTATACATTTTTTTTAGTTTTATCATTCTCTTATTTTAGAAGTTACAGGGGGGGACACACATTTTGCCACTTTGGAAGTGTCTCTCGTGCAAACTGTTCAGTTTAGAAAAAAATTATATTAGTAACCTCAATATCATTTTTAAAGACCTATCCATAGATACCCCACACATATGGGTTTGGTGAAAAAAAAATTTGAGTTTCAATTCTAAGTATGGGGGGCACCCCCAAAATTTGTTTTGTTTTTATTTTTGTGTGAAAATCCTAATGCGGTTCACATAATACATCTACCTACCAAGTTTCAACAGGATAGCTCTTATACTTTCGACAAAAAGTGGCTGTGACATACGGACGGACAGATAGACAGACGAATCTATAAGGGTTCCGTTTTTGCCATTTGGCTACGGAACCCTAAAAACGATGTTTTATACCTTTATAAGTTGCGTGGGTGATGTAAGAATAATTTGTTTCTTTTGTAGAAAGAATTAATTGATGCTAAAGGGTCGGCTCACACCGAGACGCGACACGGGGTGACGTGAGGCAACGATACTGGAAATTTTTCGTGTAGTAAATAAAGTTAAACTTTTAGTCAAACACGATCGTAAAGTTTATAAGTAGTATGCTAAGTTTTATGCATTTCTCGAAAGTGCTTTAGGCTCTCTGATAACTTGCTCAATACTTCTTCAATTATCCCTAAAAACAGAAATGCTAGACGTATTTAAAGATGTGATTTTTTGGTCCCAAAAAAAGTGTTTGAGGCATTTCGACAACTTTATACCTTTAAAATTGAATATTTAAAGAGAGGGAAAATGAATGAGCCAGAACAATTGGTTTTAACACCTCGCGCAAAAATGTGTAAAAATCAATTTCCTACCATTATTTTCAGTTTTCAGAAGCCTCTACATCGTTAATTGTTCACTAAGACGTCGTTAGCAAAGAAAAAAACTCCTTTAGTATTTTGTTGCAAAGTACAAACAAGTTTGCACTCGAGACTTATTCCATGTTACTTTTGTTTCTTACTTTTATAGCCTCGTGTTTGCAAACTTCAAAGAGCTTTCTTACCTTTGAGTAAACACAGAAATATGTAAGTAGGTCCTTATGTACCATTCGATACATATACATAGGTAGTTACACTGAAAATGCCGATATCATGTCTACAATTTACTTTGACTTTGTTCGAAAATTTCGCACCTGAATTGTCTGTTTACTTAATATTCATAGCATAAATCAGCCTGTAATGTCACAACTGCTGAAACATTGGTCCCCTCTCTTATATAAGAAGAGGGAATGGTTATTATAAATAATTCTCCATGCTCATCACCTATTGCTGGTTCATCATCATCACGTCAGCCAATCGTAGTACACCGTTAAACGTAAGCCCTAAAAAGAGCATCAACCATCCTTGTCTTGGACCATTCCACGACCATCCGCTGCCAGCTGCTAGCCACCATCTTTAAATTATCGTTTCATTGTGCCGCAGGGCGTAACATGCTACGTTTGCTCATACACAGACTCCACTGTAAGCTCCTTCGTACACCACGCGACGCAAGTCTCCGATACCCTACGACTTTGGATTGACGCGTAGAGGGCCAAAGCCTGCCGGGATCGCGGGACTAACGAATTACCCTGACCCTGGAACGTGAAGGGCTATTGAAGGACACCGTGGATCCATAGACGCGTGCATGTGTACGAAGGGGTTTAGTCGCTGGATATCACATGTGTTAAAAGGTTTGGTTCTAAGAGATGATTACTCACAATGTTTAATTTTCTTTACCGTTAAGAGAACAGTGATAATGAACTAAATTACGCAAATAAACGCAAATGTCTGGGTTCAAACCCACAAATCGATACCGTAACCACTTGGCCACCACTGCTCTCCATTGAACAGAGGGTCACTGACATATCACCAGTTATGTTCTAATCCCACCTAAGAGTATGTAAGAGTATGGAACGTGTGCTGAACAGTAAGTTTCTGGCATACCTAGAAAACAGCGATATCCTTGGCGACCGCCAATATGGCTTCCGCCTAAACCGGTCTACTGGGGATCTTCTAGCGTATGCCATACACATCTGGAGCGAGGCCATCGAGAGGCACGCTGGGAAGCACTTGCTGTTTCCCTTGACATCTCGAAGGCTTTCGACAGTGTCTGGAACGAGTGCCTAAAATTGCTAAGCTCCCATCCTTCGCAAGACGATCTCCGGCCACCGTAGGCGCGGGCATGCGAGCGGCGAGTAATGGGCAACTCGCCGCCCGACCATGGACTATGCCCGGGTCGACGGCGCGTTGTGTTCCACGCGCGCCTCAAAGAGCGTCAGCAAGATGACGGGGCCCCCTCTAGAGGGCCAAAGCCTGCCGGGGTAGCGGGACTTATACCATTACCGTGACCCTGGAACGTAAAGGGGTAATGAAGGACACCGTGGATTTTAGTCAGTACAAGTCTGACAGTCCCTCACGCCCTGCCCTGGGTGGGAGGACTCATTTGATGATGTTACCACGCTAAATAAAAAAAGCTTCCATCCTTCGGTCTGCCCAGTGGTCTGTGTGGATTGCAGACTGACTTCCTGAGGGATCATTTCAACCGAGTGGTTATCTATGGCTGCTCGTCCGGTCAGTTAGAAATTAACGCCGGACTACCTCAGAGGTCTGTGCTCTCGGCAACGTTGTTTTTGCTTCACATAAATGACCTGCTAAAACCCGGAATCTTTGGGTACGCCGATGACAGCATGGTTGCTGAGAGATACGTGTGCGATGCACAGGCTACTGGGCCTCAGATCCGGTCTCTCCGAGACGTTATGGTTGAGCGCTTGAACCTGTCTTTGGAAGCTGTCTCAGAATAGGGTGAATCTAATTTGGTCAGGTTCAATGCTACTAAGACTCAGGCGTGTCTTTTTTCCGCAAAAAAAGAGCCAATTCCACCCGACTCCCATCTTTCCAAGGTGTTTACCGTACCGATAACGGACCACTTTGACCTTCTTGGGGTTATGTTGACATCAACCCTCAATTTTGGTCCGTTACGTTCCGTACGTTGGCCGCAAAAAATTGAGAATCCTCTTCAAGGTGAGAAGGTACTTCACGTGTAATGGTCTCACCTCTGAGATGGATCCACCAAATACCAACTACGGTAACGATGCTCTGGTCGGCATCTGTATTTCCCAACAGCCTTGGGGTCTTCAAGTCAAGAGTGAACAGGTTACTTCTAGGCAAGCGTGCTTCGCCGTCGACCACATCTTCGCTTACCATCAGGCGAGATAGTGGTCAAACGCGAACCTAACATTAAATAAAAAAAAAAATTAAGACAGAAAATGTATGCCCCACGAAATCATAGCTAAAGCGAACTAATTAACATTATCTAATAATCACAAAAGAAAACACATAAACGATAACATGTTTATCCTTTTTATTTTATATAGTTTTGACAGGCCTGTTGGTCTAGAGGTTATTGACCCTGACTGCTATGCCGGAGGTCGTGGGTTCGATTCCCACCCAGGACAAATGTTTGTGTGATGAGCACGATCATTTGTTCTGTGTCTGGGTGTAATTTATCTATAATATTTATGTATTTAGAAATATGTAAGTATGTTTATCAGTTGTCTAGTACCCATAACACAAACTCTGCTTAGCTTGGGACTAGATAGGGTTGTGTGATAGTTGTGGAATATTATTATTTATAGTTTACTGTAAAGTGTTGAATAAATAAATCAGATAGGTGAATGTTTGTCCACATAAAAGAGCACTTACGAACATAAAAATAGAGGGTGGCATTTCAATTAAACGAATGGTCACTTTTACTCAAAACATTTTTCATTCCATTTTACTAAATGTTTCCGAGAATTTGAATTTTATTTTTGACATAATTAATCTTTGCAACAGTCAGAACAACAATGGTCATTTGTGTTATAACGAACAAATACAAAATCTATTATACATATTTGTGATTTTTTAAATTTGAATTGTTTTTCTGAATTTTTGGTTGCTGATAATACGGCAAATAAAAATTAGAAGAGAGAATGTTTTTAAAGGTAATATGGAATAATGCTTATATTTTTACGCAGTCCGTACATACAGTATGTATGTAACAGAATGTTGTGTGGGTCTTATTTTGGAACTAAGCGAACTATGCTGGTTGCGGGACTTATCTCATTACCGTGACCCCGTAACACAAAGGGCTATTGAAGGACAGCGTGGATTTTAGTCAGTACGAGTCTGACAGTAAGGGGTGGGAGGACTCATTTGATGATTTTACCACGCTAAAAAAAAAAAGCGAACTATGCTCCTCAGATATCTATAAAGAAACCTCTGCCGTCGCCATTTTGTAACGCCATACACACTTTTCTAAAACTTACACGCTCTTAAATAAAAATGATCATATGCAAAAATATTACCGGTAATAAGTAACAGTATTAACGATAATAAATGTAATCTAAAATTAATTAGCAGTTTTTTTTTGACAAATACTTAGTTTTCAAGATGACAGTTGACAGATGGAGGCAATTGATAGATGAAGGTCATTGATGTTCCTGTTCATAACGATTATTTACGTAGAGTAGGTATTTCAATATCTACTTCAGCTTTGTGCGGTTCAGCTGATTAAACAATTTTTTGCGTGGCATCCTTTCTTTTTTGTGGTGGAAAATAAAAACCAAACTGTTCCTTCAGTTGCCGTACGCGCTCCAGGATCGCGATAACTTCTTATCATATCCCTGCGACTCCGTCATGCATTTGGCCCTATTGGGTCCTGTTAGATACACGTAGTATTATTTTGTAGATCTTAAATTATGCTAGAAAAATCTATGTATAGTATTGGTACTATCTATCTCTGTCCAACCCTCTAGACAAGACCAGCGTGATGTACATTTTGAAAGGAAAATCGGGTAGCCTTATCAGTTGTAGCAGACAAAATATCTTGGTAACAAGTATAAACTTCGGCTGAAGGTAAATGTAACCCTTCGAATAATAATAAATATTCGTGTTCGAAAATGAAACCTCACTTACTCATCCAATCTTCTTTATAATAATACGTCCGGGACCTTGCCGAAATTGGTCAGCAAGCTATATAATACAGACTCGTGTATATTCTCATAAAAGAAGTACATAAGGTAGACTTCACTTCTTTTCTCAATAAACAAGTATTCAAAACATGTAACGTTTTGATTGTAACAACAAAATTTATTTCAAAGGAGTAACCATGGAGTTTCTTGTCGCTTCTTCTCCGTGGAAACGACCAACCCGAAGCGAGCCTGTTTGTCAACGTTTTACAAGTGCCCTTGTGGGCCTTAGTGAAAAATTTATATTTGATTTTGATTGAGCTCTTTAACAGTCGGTACAGGTAATCAGTGCCTCAAAAATATGGTGACCAGTTTTTCCAAGGGGTATCGTATTACCCTGTGCTGACTGGGTTATGATATTCAGCTTCATCTGATCACACTGAATGTCGTTTCCAACATAGGTAGTTTTGAAAAAAAAATCCACACCATAGTTTTTTAACAAAAAAATAGTATATTTTGCAACTAGTGAATAAAGAGCGGATTTAAAGCGAGGGCCATTATATGAATCACGAGCAAGCGAAGGATTTTAATGACTGAATCACGTATTTAAATCCTGAGCGAGGCGAGTGATTCAGGCCCTCGATTTAAATCCGTTTTATTCAAGAGTTGCAAACGATACTTTATACCATGACTACGAGAAAAAGAAAGATTTGAGCGATAATATATATGTAACAAAAAAAAAGTTTTTTTTAGTAATACTGCTCCACACACACGTGGGTGCGTTTCCAAACATCTAAATTCACAATACACAAACACCCACACCCGAAACAAATAATTGTAGATCATAGTACGAATATTTGCTCCGTGCGGGAATCGAACCCGCTTCACGTAACGCAGCAGTCCAATCGCTCAGTCACTGCGCCAACAAATTAACATTAAAATCGGAACAATGACTTAAATTAAGAGTAATATTTTCCTAATAAGACGGGGGTCGACCGCATCAATGTGTTCTAAATTCAAACACCAAAACAGTGAGTAAAAGAGCTTTTTCGTACAGTCAGCATCAAAAGTCGATGACCACATTCAGATTTTCAAAATCACTGTACATTATAATCACCCATAAATCGCTCAACAAGATAGGCGCCAGTATTGAATGAACATCATTAAAGTTCAAAATTAACTGAACACAACTCTTCAAAGGTCACTGAACCCCATTTTGTCAAAAATTGCTGAACGTTATAATATCCGAAAACATCATTACATTCAGTTTTACAAAAGTCACTGAACAATATAAAATACTTGTTTTAGTTATCTAGTGTAATCACGGCAACTTCCAAAAATAACTCAACATCATAAATAACAAAAGTCACTGAACAATATAAAATGATTGTTTTAGTTACCTACTGCAAAACGTCCAAAAATAACTGAACATCCTAAATAACAAAAGTTACTATACTATCTTCAGAGTATAGTAGAGAAAAAAAATCAGCCTCACCATAGAAAATTATAAACTTGATTGGACAGTTTGTATGGAGAGGCTGATTTTTTTTTTTCATTTCCTGAAAAAAATAATTGTTGTGGATGAAATGGCGACAGGTCACAGGAACAACTGGCGACCCACGGATGGGGCATCCGTGTGTCGTATTAATAGATGATATATAATTGCAACCGCAATGGTCTACATCCGATACAAAGTAATAATTAATTATAAATAAATATTTGTTTTACATTCAAGGGTAAACAGTTTTTCAAATACCCACCCATAACTATGTTTCCCAAAGAAAACGGAATTTGTGTAATTTTGAAAATTAGTCTTATATGTATAGAGATTTGGTTAATTAATTCAATTGTAACCTTAGATTAAAAAATGTCCAGATTCCGTGTTCGAAACAAAACAAAACGTTTTAAGCGAAGCCACTTTTTTATAAATGTGTGAGTGAGCGCCACGCACACATTTATATGTTTTCCTTGGAGATGTTCACTTGTTTAAGTAGGAACGACGGGGTAAATTGTCTGTTATTCCTTCACGCCAAAAACTATTAGACAGATTTGATGTTTGCTTCACAGATAGTTTTAGTTGAGGAGCTCGTGGCTAAATAATTACAGCCACACAGGCCGATTTTCCGAGTTAAGCCGCGCTTGCCGAGGTGGGTCTGTAGATGGATCTACTGTAGGGTGACCATCTGTCATAGCAAGTTTCCTCCGTGTCTCGGAAAGCATGTAAAGCCGTTGGTCCCGACTGTCATTTGTGGATATTTGACAGTCGTTACTGTTAGTCGGAAGCTCTAAAGTCTGACAACCAGTCTTACCATGGAGTATGATATTACCCAGTTACTGGGTTGTGGAGGTCCGACAGGCAGTCGCTCTATGTAAAATACTAATATCCAGCTGCATCTGGTTTGACTGGAAGCCGACCCCAATTTTATTGTAAAAGGCTAGGCATATGATTACTGATTCTAAACGGCCAGCTACAAAAGAAGGTTTCTACAATGAAACCTACTTATAAAATTCTCCTACAACAAAGGAGAGTGGCGCAGTGGAAGCGTGCTGGGCCCATAACCTGTTGAAAATTTTGACCCTGTTTGGAAGTGAGACCAGGGAATGCTGTAAACAAAAGACCCACTTATCTTCATTATAATTAATTTTTCTATATTACCGCAGTGCACCATAAACATTTTCAATCTTCTTTTCTTGTTTTTTTTCTTAATAGCTATGCAATAGCTTTACCGCGGCAGTCCCCGAGTGGCACACGTATTTTTTTTTAATAATTTAGTTTGGATATGACAAGATTGGATATACTGGGTGTAAAGAACAGCCCTCCGCAAACTTTCAGGGCTTGCTCAGTAGACGAAACTGAACAATCTTCAACAATTATTTTTTTCAGGAAATGAAAAAAAAAATCAGCCTCTCCATACAAACTGTCCAATCAAGTTTATAATTTTCTATGGTGAGGCTGATTTTTTTTTCATTCTCTACTATACTCTGAAGATAGTTTTTTTTTTTTTTTTTCGTGGTAAAATCATCAAATGAGTCCTCCCACCCCGGGCAGGGCGGGAGGGACTGTCAGACTTGTACTGACTAAAATCCACGGTGTCCTTCAATAGCCCGTTATGTCCCGGGGTCACGGTAATGAGATAAGTCCCGCAACCCCGGCAGGCTTTGGCCCTCTAGAGGGGGGCCCCGTCATCATGCTGACACTCCTTGAGGCGCGCGTGGAACACAACGCGCCGTCGACCCGGGCATGGTCCATGGTCGGGTGGCGAGTTGCCCTTTACTCGCCGCCCGCATGCCCGCGCCTACGGTGGCCGGAAATCGTCCCGCGACGTCCGACGCCGTGGGCGTCTACCACTGCGGCTGGGGCGGAGGGAGGACGCTGTCCTCTCTCTCTCGCGGCTCGCCTCCTCCTTCACGAGCATAACTGCTTCGCAGAAGGAGGCGACCGCTTCCCACTCCGTCTCGCCCCGCAGCATGGCCTCGACCAATGCCGGGCGCGAGAGGTCTCCGCCTATCGCCGCCGAGAGGACACGGCGGTGCTCTGCCCAAGCGGGGCAGTCCTGCACCGTATGCTCCACCGTGTCCTCCGGGCGATCTTCGCAGTGGTGACACCCGGGCGTCTCTTCCCTCCTTATCAGACACAGGAACCTCCCGAAACTTCCGTGTCCGGTGAGGACCTGCGTCATGCGGTAAGTCAGGACGCCGTGACGTCTTTCCAGCCACTCCTCAAAGAGGGGTCTTACCGCCGCGATTGCGGCGTGCCCGGACCTCGGTTGCGACAGTCGTCCCCTCCATACTGCCCTGAGATCGCACCGGAGCTCTTCCCGCCGCGCCTCGACTTCTCGGGGCAGCGGGGTTACACCCCGGCGCTGCGCCTCCACGCGCCACTCATAGACGCGCTGGAGGGCAGTCGCCTCCAGATCCCAGGGCAGTAATCCGGCAAGGAGGTTGGCTGATTCGCCGGCTATCGTGCGGTATCCCCGGATCATCCGGATAGCCATGACCCTCTGGCATGCGACCAACTTTAGTGGTCGCGTCCGGATGCTCAAGGCCCACACGGGGGCCCCGTAGAGGGCCATGGACCGCACGATACCGGCGTACAGCCTACGGCAGGAGGCGTTTGGCCCGCCGAGATTGGGCAGGAGTCGCCTGAGGGCGCCTGCTGCCCGGTTCAGCCTTGGGGCCAAACTCAGGAAATGCTCCCTGAAGTTCCACCGGCTGTCGAGGACGAGTCCCAGGTACTTCATCGTCCTCCCGACGCCGATGCGAACCCCCTCCACCGTTATGTGGGACTCGGACCGTGGCGCGTTCAGACGACCATGAAAAGACATGGCCTCTGTTTTGTGCAGCGCCACTTCGAGTCCCAGCTGCCGGATCCTTTCAACGACTGTCGCAACCGCTTGCGTCGCCTTGTCGGCCGCCGCCTGATGCGACTCTCCCTCCGCCAGGACGAGCGTGTCGTCAGCGTAACATATTACGCTGACGCCGTCAGGGAGGTCGCCGCGCAGCACCCAGTCGTATCCGATGTTCCACAGTGGCGGCCCCAAGACCGATCCCTGTGGAACACCGCACGACATCTCTCGCCGGTTCCACACTCCCCGGTGACCGGGGTAGATGATGGCCCTGTCCGTCAGGTAGTCCTCGACTATACGACGGAGGTAGGTCGGCACCCGGTGATACCGGAGTGCCTCCCTGATGCAACTCCAGGGCAGGGTGTTGAAGGCATTGGAGATGTCCAAAGACACCGCCAAGACGACCCTGCCCCGGGCAACAGCATCCCCCGTCGTGAGGGCTCTCACGCGCATGATGGCGTCCACCGTCGAGCGCCCCCTGCGGAAGCCAAACTGGCTCTCCGCAAGATCCGGACCCACCCGATATACTCTGAAGATAGTATAGTAACTTTTGTTATTTAGGATGTTCAGTTATTTTTGGACGTTTTGCAGTAGGTAACTAAAACAATCATTTTATATTGTTCAGTGACTTTTGTTATTTATGATGTTGAGTTATTTTTGGAAGTTGCAGTGATTACACTAGATAACTAAAACAAGTATTTTATATTGTTCAGTGACTTTTGTAAAACTGAATGTAATGATGTTTTCGGATATTAAAACGATCAGCAATTTTTGACAAAATGGGGTTCAGTGACCTTTGAAGAGTTGTGTTCAGTTAATTTTGAACTTTAATGATATTCATTCAATACTGGCGCCTATCTTGTTGAGCGATTTATGGGTGATTATAATGTACAGTGATTTTGAAAATCTGAATGTGGTCATCGACTTTTGATGCTGACTGTACCACTTGCTCAAAAAAGTGACATTCTATGCCACAAAAAGCGAACATAACAATAGTCATTTTTAATCTGTTAAAAACAGGGAAAGAAAATTGTACTGAATTTCATTCATCCTCTAGGGGGAGAATGTGATTTAAATTTGGAATACTTTAGACTGACCTACATCTGTGTTTACACCATTGAGTTTGTATATAAACACATCTTCACATACATCTTTTTGAAAAAGGAATACGCATTTATAATGCAGTTATGATTTTTAAATAAAATTACGAAAACCGACGAGGCCGTATGAGGTTGATGCCTTTGCTTTTCAGACAAAAAAAATATTCAACTAGGAATTTGCCGCATTTTTGTTTACTTCAAATACATAAACGTTAAGTTTACTTTAATTTATTTTAATTGACATTATTTTTTAATAAATGCTTATCTCATATTATTAGTGTGTTAATTTTTTCGCAAATGGTACGAAAAGTAGAGTATTTTCCTCGGTGATAAAGCTGTCTTAGTCTTGGGTGAACTTAAATACCTCGCTACACTCAGGACTCGTCTTATATCCCTCGCTTCGCTCGTGATTTAAGTTTTTAACACCCTCGCTACGCTCGGGAGTAAACCTCGAGTCCTTCGTTACGCTCGCGATTTAAGTCGTCACCCGCGACAGAAGACACTGCTTTATCCCCTTGGTAAATAATCTACTATTTATTCACTGTTTTCAGTGAGTAAAAGTAACTTTTTAGAGTAGGAATGGTATAAACATAGTTTTTCTCTAAAGAGATTTCCATAAACGATTTTATTTTTTACTGATTACAAATTATGGGGGCTTTAGTCGAAAAAGTGGACACTTTAGTGGACAGGCCACTTTCAAACCGACTTTCCATGTTTTTTAACATACTTAATATTATTCTTTTACAGAAAACTGCCATCCAAATGACCCCACGGATATGATATCCGTGCCGCCGTGGTCCATCAAGGTGGCGAAATTATCGCAACCTAATCTGGATTTCTTGGGTAAGTCTTCTAAACTATTTACACTGGGCAGCAGCATTCTTCTGGTACAACAAAGTAAGTACAGTCAGGAAAACAAATTGGAAAGCAAATTGACAACCCACATCATACCGTGACACGAATAGTCGTTACATTTATTTTATACTTTACATACAGAGCGATTCTTTTAAGTTGACTAATAGGGGAAATCCATATCGAATCCATAGGAGATTCCGGAAAACTTTCCTAGGAAAAATTCACCTTTGTTTTGATATTTGACTACAGTAGCTACATCCATTTTATTTGAAATAAAATATTTAGTATTTTGAGAGAAAATAAATAAAGTTGCGATTTAAAAATAAGCATAATTTCAGTTGGTAGCCCATTTGCTCAAAAAATAATTTTCCTAAGTTTTCATGAAACAAATTCACGAACAAGGAATGTTGATCCTACCACACCGTGTTTCTCGCTTTCAGCGAGTTACAAAATTAAATATTACCTACCAACCATTTTAAAACCATTTTTTTACACAATATTTTACTGCTTGAAATCTTATTAAAATTAGAATAACATAAAATAATATAGGTAGTATATCATGATTTTTTTATTTCTTTTACGTAAAAATATTTAAAAATGTATTTAATAAGTATAAAAAATTAATAAAGAAATTAATTCGAATAAAAATTTAAAGACTGTATACCACCTAAAAAACCTAGAACAAGACCTGGCTTTTAGGTCCTAAAAAGCGTGCACCATTTAAGTTATTCTTGAAGTAATTGCCTACCATTTCACCAGTATTTTGGGAAAAACAAACATAAAATATACTCACGGTCAGACGCGGAAAAGGTACCTGTAAGTTATACATATATATATGTAAATATTTGTTTTGAAGGGGAATGGAACCGCGGCTCGCGGTCTGGCTGTAGCCAATGGCTCAGCAACTGCGCCATCCGTAGAGTTAAAAATATTAATATGTTGTACAGTATACTGACCATCGCACTGACAAAGTTTCTCCATTTGAAATATGTTGTTCAGTGGCAAAAAGTACCTAATCAGCTGTCCCATATTGGATTTCACATACCCTCACATTTTTGATACACATCATCTTTGCTTTTGAAATCTCATCACAATTATTTTACCGATACGAATAATCATTTAGTCCCTATAGAACTATTTTAGTACCCTCGCTACGTTACGGGCGCCAAACCCCATCTCGGCACTAATAAAGTAATTTTCACCCCTTGGACAACAACAACGTGCTATTTTTGTTTTTGCGTTTACAATTTCTGTGCAAAATATTTGTTTTTGTGAAATGAAGCCGATGCATTTACTTGCGGTACGAACCATATGAAAATATTTACGGAAAAGCAAAACCACGAGCTTTTCCGCGAATATTTTCATATGGTACGGGGCTCCTATTTCTGTTTGCAATGTTTAAAGTAACCAAACACGATGGCGACGATGGCGGGAAAAAAAATCCTTAGTCAAATTGCTGATTACCACCTGCCAAGGTATGATCTGCCGAACTATTTATCGAACCGCTCATTCCATCATTTTTACCGCTCATTCAGTTATTGGACTGTTCAATTATTTTTAGAATTGACATTGTACCTATAATAAAATAACCAATCAACTTGACAACTTGATTTTTTTATTACTGTCCATGTTTTACTGTCGCAATAATTAATCAACCGCTATTAAATTAAATAACTGCTCAATATGTTTTTCAATTGATCGTAATAACATCTCGAATATTTAAATAAATTAGTTCCCTATTCCAGTTACTTACTCTGAAACTAGAGCCCAGTGTACTAGGGAATAATAAGCGTGCATAAGAGTGACAGATAGAGGTTCGCACATACTTCTTTATAAGCTGTCAAAGTTAATAAACCTTGCAGCGTACAATGAAATGAGTTTTAAAGAAACCTGAGGGAATTTTATAAATGTATATAAACAACATCAGTACATCTTAACCGCATTCAAAACTGTCACTATAAACATTTTTGCGAACGACGTTGTTCAGTTTTATTGATCAAATTTGGCTTCTCTTCAACGAAAATTGCAAACTAAATTATACCTAGTGTCACATAGCCGAGATATTTGAAGGTGAAGACTGCCTCATGAGAACAATACGACCTTTACTACCAAATTCCTCGGCAACGTGACACTTTAGGGACGAACTATGAGGCATTTTTGTTCGTCAAAGTATCGTCTAACCCACATTTTATACATACACATACTATAGATACAAAGTGCGCAGCTTAGAACCTACTTTAAGTGTCCCTCTGCTGAAATACTAAAGTTCTCCTACATATTTTTCTACTTCATCCTATGCGTGGCAATCACCGCATAATCTCCTGAAAATACCTTTAGGTAACCTCGCCAAGGTTTTCTAGTCAATCCACAGCGATGACACCCATCTTCTTTCACAGACGCGTTATTCGTGTATAGTTTTTCAAAGAAAAAGCACAAATAGCCTTGCAAAAAACGTCCTTACTCCTTTTACGATAGAAGCGTCCTTCAATTTTACCTTTTGCACCGTTTATCGTCTCATGAATAAACAAAAGTAGGTACTTGTTACTCTATATCTCATTATTATTAATTTGAGCGGAGTATGTACATTGTACCAGTAAGACTCGCGGTGTTTATAACGATCCTTTATGTAGACATCTTCTTTGTGTAACAGAGATATCTTTGAAGCAAGTTTTCGTAGACTTGGATTCATTAAGTAATTAATATATGAGCACTCATACAAGGTGGAATTGAGAACTCAAGGGTCACCCCTACTTATCATTATGAACATCTTTTACTAGGGTATACCTAATTGATACTGGTGAACATACTGGTGAAGATGAACTGAATATTTTTCGTAATTTCTAGCTGGAATCTAGATATGACTCATTAGAACTGCCTGGTTTATATTTTGTTTCATCAAACCTTTTATATCCTGCCATCAACATTTATTTTATATCAAAACTAGAAGCAACAAAATATTGATTGAAAAAAATCGTAGGTAATAACTAAAAAAACTAAGTGCCTTTTTTTTAGAAGAAAATTATTAAAAATTTGCTTTTACATTTCATTTATAAAATGATAACTTGAAACAAATAATACGACTTACTCGTCTTACTCGTTTTACGAATCGAAATAATGAATAAAAACATTTTCATTAACCATATATGAGACCAGTTTTTTGATAAGTAGTTGAGTTAATTATTACTTAAATCCTTTACGTTTTTAACCATTCGTTAAGTAATGTATATGATTTTAACAAAAGTTTACTTAACTAATGATCAAACGATGGGTCCTTAATCAGCAAAGTACAGGTTTACTTGGAATTCATTAGGTGCGTCCACACAGAGCGAGCAGACTCGCGAGGCATTTGCTTCGCGCGCCCAATGCCTCGCGAAGCTGCTTGCTCTGTTTGGACGAGCAATTGTTTCTCGACCGAGGCGCGAAACAATATACGCGAGCAAAACAAAGCCAACACTGGATCGCTCGGGCGCTCGGTCGATCACTCGCGGCAGGGCGCGCGCTTTCCTCGGCCGAGACACGTCCACACTTACCGAGCTGCTTCGCGCGGCAAATGCCTGGTGAGGCTATAATAAATTACTTATTATTTACTTTTATTATTGGATTACTCTGAATAAGCATTAAAATATTCATGCTGTTTCATTAATTTCAATGAGAATGAAACTCACATCCCAGAAAATAAAATAAGACAGACAACCGTTTCTAAATTTGATTCAATCGCACCGAACATTAAATTTACCGAAAAAGACTCTCTTCACCTCCTGGGGTCCTCAATTTTTGATGAATCATTTCCGACTTTCATTGAAAATAAAATTCAAAATTTTAATGATGTCTCCGAAAGGCTTTTTAAAATCAACATTCATTCGGCCTTCACACTTATTCGATACTGTTGTTTTGGACCAAAATTTACCTATAGCCTTCGTTCCTCACACCTTTGGAAATACGATGAAATCTCAGTTTGTATAATAAAAAACGATTTTTTATACAATATTTATTATAAACACCGTGCTTTTTTGCACTTTATTACCTTTTTGTGTAACAATCATTTCTTTTAGCCCAGGGATACTAATTTGTTTTTTTACACAAATTTTGGATTTGGCATTTACTGTCCTAGAACTTTAGCCAAATCCTTGGCTACTATTCTAGGATATTTTACTCTTCTAATCTGCACTTTACGTAATCTGCTTAATGTTTAGCTCCTGAGGTGCAAACCAGCGGCCATTGCAGCATTCTATCTGACATGTTCTCGCTGGGACTGGTGATCTGCGCAGTCTTCAACAACGGGAAGCCTCTCATACAAGCGAATAACAACCCTATGTTGTACATGAAACAGATTGAGTTTGTAAGTAACATTTCTTTTTTAGTTTTTTCCTTGTGATCTGTGGACTGTTATACCTTCGGTAACGTTATACTGAATATATTTATAACGGGATTTTACTTATAAATTACCTACATGGTGACTGAGGGCTCGTTCTTTGATCAGTGACTAAGCAAACTATTAGTTATGTAAAAACTTATACACCGTGACTTTTTAGTCGTCTTACAACGGCAGCCCAATTCATGTAACCAATGACTAGAACACGTTTATAATAAAAAAATAGGTATTTAAGAGATTTGAAAAAAAAATTAAATAAATTTTTAATTCATTATTATGACGCAAGGAGTAGTTAAAAATACCCTTGTCTCATAGAAAATGGAGATGGAATGATCTGCCTGACTATTGGGCTGGGTAGGTATACTCTGCAGCTTGATACGTAAACATTTTCATATTTCTAATGTACCTATTTGTTAATAATAAAAATTATTTTTAACGATTAAAAAAAAAACTAAACTCGCCTAGATGTATTATAGGTCGGGGACATTACGTGGACCACTTTTGTAAGACGACTAAAAAGTCACGGTGTATATGTATTTTTAACCATTCGTTAGAAACATTTGGTTCCAGCCACTAAACTGGCCCTAAGCCCCCAAATTCAAAGTAAACAAAAACCGCTTAATGGTTTAGCAAGATAGACACAATCATCTATACATATAATAAATCTGTGGAAGGGTCAATTCTGTACATTGAAAATATTGAAAAAATAAATAGCGGGGGGTGTTGCTGGATCGATATCAAACCCAAATATGTGATTAAAAAAATTTTTGTCTGTTTGTCTGTCTGTCTGTATGTGCAGGCATCACGTGAAAACTAACGGTTCGATTTCGATGAAACTTGGTATAATTATACCTTATTATCCTGGGCATAAAATAGGATACTTTTTATCCTGAAAAAATACGTAGAAAAAAAATCTTATTTTTCAGTTTTATTCATAACGTTGTTCTGTAGAACCGCGAACACATGTTGCATTACCCGCAGTGGATTCAGCGCCGTAACCTGTAGCGCCGAAAGTCGGATTTGGCTTGAACCGTTTGCGGCACACGCGGGCCACGCCTCCCCGACTCCTATATAACGAGCCGCGTTCCGCGCCGCGTGATGCATATAAATTCTGAATTTTAATGCGAGCGGACGTGTCCAGTGTGGCGAGCGGTCGTCCGTGGAATTAATATTGTATGCGTGTAATTTTAAACCGTGCTTTTCAGCGCGACCTTTTTGATTACTGTTCCGATCAGTTATTTGTAAATACAAGGTCGGAATTACTATGAAAAAAATATTTACTACAGAACGCGAGCTCAACAGCAGGATCTCCTTAATTATTATAAGCTTAGCCGTATTTGGGTCCAATAGATATTTATAAGATGTCATTGTCAGAGTTACTCAAAATGGAGAAATAAACCATCCACGCGAAGACCGACATCCGCGCGGACGGAGTCGCGGGCGGAAGCTAGTGTTTCAATATTCTTGTGTAAGAAACATATTAACATCATCTCAATAACATATTGGAGTAACAGTATTGTGCAACATTTGTTTATTTGAAAGCCTAATGTCCGGTTCCTATTTTCAAAGAAATCGTTTTGCTTACTTTCTGTTGGTTTTAATTCTTCAACATTTTCTTGAGACTTCGATTCAACTTCATACCACCTTCACTGGAAATAGTTTCGCCCGAAGTCGCGTATACTTTTTATAACTACCGTTATATTTTGTAGAAGTAAACTTATCGAATGAACTTACACTGTATATTTAAAAATCTACCGAACTTGCTATCTTGATCTCGATCTTCGTCTGTAGCCAATCAATGATCGAATTTGCCTACAGTCCGTTCAAATTACACATGAAAATAGTGATCAAATAAAAAATCCGACTCAGCCGAATTTTGTTTTTTTTTTTACCACACTTATGACCGACGGGGACTTTTCGCACGTTATTTTTACTTGTTATCTCTCTAACAAAATTCATATGATGTGTCGGAGTTTTTGTTAATTGAAATGTTTGTTTTGACCGGACTACTATCCGAGTCTGAAAAATGTCAGTTCAGAAGCAGCCTTCAAGATCAGAATTTGAGCGTAAAGATAGCTAAGTATACGAGTGTAATCCATAAGTAATTCACGATCATTTTATATGGAACGTCGCGTCGCACACATCAGGCGTCTGTAATAGGTATGCACTAAACTTTATAGCTCGGTTTCGAACTCCCTGTGGACTTGAAGCCACCTACCCACTAAAGTACTAAACTATCTTCGACCTAGTTTCCGAACTGAAGAACTCGTTGGTTTCCGATACTTTTAAAAAGAGTACTAGGAACCCAACTTCATGTGGGAGCTAAAACTTGATGACATTCCTCTTAATATGAAACAGATGACTACGAGTAACTTCGAACGCTTTTCATTACGTGTCCCAGCCGAAGGCCCCAGCGGTAATATGTACGTGGATAGGTACGGCGGTAACTTTAATTTATTGTAAATAATTAATAATTTGCCATCATTATTATTAATTAATTTGACAACCATTTCGGGTCGTACATGTAGCGCCATCTATTTATTATCATATGAATTTTACTATAGTTTTTACTCGAAAACCGTACCTACTTTTATTAAGGATAGAAGATACCCTATGTCCGTCCCAGTACACCTGACAACAAGTGAAAAGGTAACAAAACAAACATACTTACCTACTTCCACATTTATAATATTAGTTTTAATAATTCCTTAGCATCACAAAGGTAATAAAATTAAAATAATGCGTGTATTTATTTGTCCGGTTAGGTGAATAAGGGGTCACTTAGGAAAAAGGCTTCGTTTCATTTATTTTTGATCTGTCTTCACATACTTAAACACCCAGACACTATTAATCTTCACCGATAAATGTGATTATTTTTTAACCAATTTACCATTTTTCAAATTAATTAATGGACGCATATTCATGGAAGGAATTGGGGAGGCCTTTGCACAGCAGTGGGACGGTACAGGTTAAGGAATCAAAATCCTATTTAATCACTTTCAATTAATCACCCTTAATCTAACATACACACAAGAAATGTAGACGTACTATAGTATGTTAAATACGAGTAAGTAGGTATAAACAATGTCGTAGATATCCAGGATTTGTCATCGACTTTGAATAAGTAATGTGCGCTCTGTTTTATGAAAAGGATCGCCTTTCATGAATGTTTTCTCGTATCACACATAGGCTTTTGAGGCGATCCTGAAAGCAGATCGTGTGCTACGAGTATTATTCTAGCCTATTGTTCCCAACCTTTTTTTGGTCAACCACCCCCTTTACTGAATATAGAGGTATTTCATAAAGTCACCACGAAAAACTACAGCGCCCACGTGTCAGCCAAATAAAGCTTTATGAAAATGCATCTGAAAATCTTTCATAGTTGACGGCGTAAATTCTAATAAATTAAAAAGATCCATGCCAAACTATGGGCATTCGGCTTCATTTTTGAAATTTTCTAGGTTTTTTTTTCAGTACACGTCTGACAGTCCCTCCCGTTCTGCCACTCATTTGATGATTTTATCACGATAAAAAAGGTATTTTATCCTAGACAAGCATTGATGGACAAGCTTGTACCTACTGTCCTCAATTTTCTGTTTTGTTAGGTAGCCTTCGTCCCTTTTCACTCCTTCAGGGTATTATTTCACTATAGTTTCTGCCCCAAATACTTGTATTCAACATAGTCATTGCTTGCCCAAAAAGAGGCTAACAGCATAATTTATTCTAAATGAAGCTTAAAGAGAAAATTAAAAAAATACGTGTGGTACTCGGAGACCACCGCGGTAAAGCTATTGCACAGCATTAAAAAAAAAAGAAACAAGAAAAATGATCGCCTACCGCGAATATCATTTATTTAAAATGTGTGGTGCACTACCGTAATAAAAAAAAGAAAAATAAATTATAATGAAGATATAAGTGGGTCTTTTATATACAGGATTCCCAGGTCTCACTTCCAAACTGCACGCTTCCACTGCGCCACTCTGCTTTGTTGTAGGAGAATTTTATAAGTAGGTTTTATTGTGAAAACCTCCTTTTGTAGCTGGCCGTTTAGAATCAGTAAGAAAAAGTAAATTGTCTTTATGACGGATGTTTTTTATGATTGCCGAAGTCTCCCGAACTGAAACGACGTTAGACGATGCGGGGTGTTAGGTTACTTTCGTTATGTTTTTTCGTTAGGCAATTTCTTGATTCGTTCGCCGCGCTCAGAGCCCGCGATAAAAGCTATGCAATAGCTTAAAAACATTTTGGGAAAAAAGGAACCGACTTCAAACTACATAACCAGTGATACTATATTTTCCCATCGTTGATATTTCAATTTGCGCTCCGGGAAATGCTTCGTTACCTATTATGCTTCGTTTACCGAACGTCAAAGGAATCTGACTGCGTCGCATTGTCTTGTTGGTAAAACGATATTGTCTTTTAACAATTTGATTGAAGATATGGGAACTAGGCAAAAAGAAATATAATACACAAAAAAAATATATACATGTCGAATTGAGAACCTCCTCCTTTTTTTTTTCGTCGGTTAAAAAAGTTTGCAATCGCTTTAAAAGATTGAAATGTTTTGTTATAGTTAATTACATTATTATTATGATTTCTTTTTCTCTTCAGATTCTTTAATTAAAAATGTAGATTTATCTAAGGATCATTCAGCTCCAAAATACTTTATTTTTTTAGCCATTAAAATGTTCCCACTGCTGAGTCACAGGCCTCCTCTCTGAAAGAGGGAGTGGGCCATAATCCACTACGCGGGCCCAATGCGGGTTGCTGGATGTTACATGTCTTCGTATTTTTGGTTCTTGGATATGTGGTGAAATAAATTACACAACGTAATGCGCCTGGCTGGATTCGAACCCACGACCTAAAACTCGTAAATCGCGGCCGATACCACTTTTTTTTTTTTTTTTTTTTTTTTTATCGTGGTAAAATCATCAAATGAGTCCTCCCACCCCGGGCAGGGCGGGAGGGACTGTCAGACTTGTACTGACTAAAATCCACGGTGTCCTTCAATAGCCCGTTATGTCCCGGGGTCACGGTAATGAGATAAGTCCCGCAACCCCGGCAGGCTTTGGCCCTCTAGAGGGGGGCCCCGTCATCATGCTGACACTCCTTGAGACGCGCGTGGAACACAACGCGCCGTCGACCCGGGCATGGTCCATGGTCGGGTGGCGAGTTGCCCTTTACTCGCCGCCCGCATGCCCGCGCCTACGGTGGCCGGAAATCGTCCCGCGACGTCCGACGCCGTGGGCGTCTACCACTGCGGCTGGGGCGGAGGGAGGACGCTGTCCTCTCTCTCTCGCGGTTCGCCTCCTCCTTCACGAGCATAACTGCTTCGCAGAAGGAGGCGACCGCTTCCCACTCCGTCTCGCCCCGCAGCATGGCCTCGACCAATGCCGGGCGCGAGAGGTCTCCGCCTATCGCCGCCGAGAGGACACGGCGGTGCTCTGCCCAAGCGGGGCAGTCCTGCACCGTATGCTCCACCGTGTCCTCCGGGCGATCTTCGCAGTGGTGACACCCGGGCGTCTCTTCCCTCCTTATCAGACACAGGAACCTCCCGAAACTTCCGTGTCCGGTGAGGACCTGCGTCATGCGGTAAGTCAGGACGCCGTGACGTCTTTCCAGCCACTCCTCAAAGAGGGGTGGCCGATACCACTGGAATCTTTTTTAGTGGTTTGGTAAAATCATCAAAGTCTTCGAGGCTGGATTGAGCGGAAGGGAAGAGTTTGACAATAACTCTTACTGACTAAAATCCACCCAGTTCTTTAAATTGCCCTTTAGGTTCCAGTTTCACCGTAACCTGCTTTGACAGTCATCAGATCCAACTCACAGTTTACGCTAGATTCAGTGAGGTGATAAAACTAATCAGAAATTGTAATTAATTAGTAGATAATCCATAGTTACTCGTACATTAAGTTAATTAAGAATTTATCAGACACTTCATTTAATAGTTGTAAAAATAACTTCTAATTTAAATAGTCAACAAAATGGTCTTTGGGCTGAATTTGAAACGCATCTTATTTTATAGTTGCTTGTCTGGTTTATAGATTAAAAAAATAGTGGCTGTTTGAAACGTACCTTTTGTTAAAATCATCAAATGGGGTTCATTTTCCAAAAAAAAAAAAACATGCTGAAAAGACTGTCAGAACCTTACTGACTAGAAACCTTCTACTCCTTCTGTCACCATTTGCGTTCCGGGGCTGCGGTACCCTGTTAAAACAGTCCCGAGAATCCATTCAACCGTAAAAATACGCAGCACTTTGCAAAGTCGAATTTGAGCACACAGTTTGTACCTATATTGTTCCCCAGAGGCTCAAATCACGGCCGTTTTATACGAAAAACAAATAGAAGAGGGAATTACGACATTTGAAACTAAACTAATTAAATTGCCAATAGAAATGTTAGAACGTATTTCTTCTTTCTACGCTTGTACGATTTGTCTGTTCACAATAAAACAAGGAACTTTACCTTTGGATGCTTTTGTTATGTTTTATGTTGAGGAGTAAAAAACTTTAGGTATTTAAATCTGTCTGTTTTCTTTATCCATTTATCTAAACAAAACGAAATTAGGAACAGACCGAATAAATGGCAATAAAATAATAAAGCCGGGCTTTGCCAAAAAGACGGACTTTGATTTCGTTCTGAAAAACAGTTGATTTTAGAAGCTTTAGGTGTTTATTTTTATTTAAATTAAACAGAAACTTATCAAAGTTAAAAAATAATAGGTCCCACAGAGCAGCCAATCTCAGCGGTGATTAGCCATCGGCGCGGAAAATATTACAGTGCACAAGTGTGAGCGCTGTCACAGGTGCACTCTCTATTCCTTTACTCCCGTAATCCGATGGGACGGCAATTTGACACGACCGGACATAGATCAGGCGCAGGACCAACGGTTTATCGTGCTTGCCAAGGCATTATACCCCGGGTATTACATCTCCAACTTCCAAATTCCGGGTTGCTATCAATTAGGGTATCTGACTGAAATAATCTAATTAACCCTGATTTTTATTTTACTTTGCAAAATGTTTTAAGCAAGTACTGTTTTTACTTGCTTGTGACGTCACAGACTCGCTCTCGAATTTTAATGCGTTTTATCTATTGTTTCAACAAAAGAAAAAACACGTGTCCATTTTTTTTTAACTTACTGGCGGACTAATTAGTTTTATTTATTGATGTTGCCAACATCACGTTTTTTCCGAACTGAGAATTGAACCCAGGACTCCAGCCTCAGCAGCTTTTAACAGCATTCTTCAATTATAATAAAATAATAGTATCTGCAAATGATACCTGCGATAGAGGCCTGGATATGACTTACTCATTAAATTCGGATAATGATTCATTAAAATACTTCAATTAATTCGTGAAGATCAGAAAATGTAATTAAATAATAGCGATTACTACTCTCACTTCTATGTTTGTAGCTATAATAATGTAATAAGAATAACTAAATCTAGCTTTCTGAGACTAGGCTAATAAAATTAGAGCACCTATTGCATTGTATCTGAAATCTTTCTTAGTGAACGTGAGGTTCCGATTTCGCTTCCTGTGTCCGTTAATGGGTTTTTCAGTAAGGAATATTCAATCGCCAGTTACAACTCACCTATTATATATACCCATTATTACATTCTGGTTCGCGGGACTGTCTCATCAGGTAACCGGGACCCTGGAATGTAAAGGGCTATTGAAGTATCACCGTGGATTGTAGTCCTCTCTCATTTTATTTTATTATACCACGATAAAAAACCCCGTATCCTTATCCTATGTGTTAACATAGATTATCTAATATATAAAATTCTCGTGTCACAGTTTTCGTTCCCATACTCCTCCGAAACGGCTTGACCGATTTTGATGAAATTTTTTGTGCTTATCCGGTATCTATGAGAATCGGCCAACATCTATTTTTCATCCCCCTAAATGTTAGGGGTAGTCCACACCTAAATTTTTTTTTACTTATTTATATGGCAAAACAACGTTTGCCGGGTCAGCTAGTAAACTATAAATGTACTAAATTTCATCCAAATCCGTTAAGTAGTTTTTACTTGAAATGGTAACAAACATCCTCACAAACTTTCACATTTATGATATTAGTACGACTATACATTGTACTGTAATACTGTTATACTTAGAAATTATAGGTACCTCAATCGTGTAGTTCTTGAAGTTTAATTACTGGGTGTAATACCTCAGTCTATTTCTGGTTGTTTGCGTGGGCGCGCCAATCACTTACTAATATTACAGCATTTAGCGATATTACGGCGAATATACTTCCATATAACACCTTTGTATCTAGGTATTCTGGCTCGTTAGACATTTTCGGTAGCGTCACTGCTGAGCATGGGGTTCTGGCTTCCCGGGTTGGGAAAATTGCTATTAGGTTTTTTATTAGAAATTGCTCAGTACAAGTTTGGAAGTAGGCGGTATTTTCAATTAATCACACTTACCGTAACATAATACACTTTTATCAAAGATTAATCCGTCTTACCCAAAAAAGATAAACATCTGTTGAACGCTTGTCTAAAAAAAATGTAATTGCAAAACGACCCTTATATCAACGTGAAATGTTGTTTTGACGTTTACAGTTTCTTTTGACAAGTGTTCAACAGATGTTTAACTTTTTTGTGGTAAATTTGACTTTGCAATATTCAAGAGCAATTTTCTCACAAACATTGTATTTTGGAAGCCATACTATGATGAAATAAGTCTATGTAACTCAAAGTAGGATGAGATCGCTACAGAATTTTGCTAACACCCGAAATACAAATTCTGATCCATTTTCTTTGAAGGCTGCTTGTGATTGTCTTATATGAAAATTCGGTCATTGTTTGGTTCCTAACAACGACCGGGATCAAGATTACTACCGAGACACACTTTTGATTTCCACTGTAAGTGTTTACCATTAAATGCTCATGACTACACATCTATAATAATACTAGCTGACCCGGCAAACGTTGTTTTGCCATAAAAAATAGAAATTAAAAAAATTGTCTAAAAAATAAAAAAATAAAATTAGGGGTGGACTACCCCTAACATTTAGGGGGATGAAAAATAGATGTTGGCCGATTCTCATAGATACCGGATAAGCACAAAAAATTTCATCAAAATCGGTCAAGCCGTTTCGGAGGAGTATGGCAACGAAAACTGTGACACGAGAATTTTATATATTAGATTTGAAATTTTATTTACTGTGAATTTGAAGACTAAGTAGTCTTCAACTATTAATAATTTGGGTTGAAGCCCAAATTATTTATTAAGGTTTTTATGCCGGATAGCACCGAACATGTTATACACAGGGGACGTCATAAGTCTGTTTACCCTTTCGAGAAATATATGCTTGAGTTAGTAGTTTACCTTGAAGCAGTTGTCTTACAGGACACCATTTTGTAAAATAGAGAACAACTCCTGTCTGACTCTTACTGGATTAAAAATCTATGTTCAACCCCGGGGTTGAACATTGACATGGTTGAAAGATTGGGGGGTTGAACGTGAAATAATACTCCATTTTGTTCCTTCGGTTGCTCTTTGCCTTCCATACGATCGCACGATTTCCGGAGGCACCGTCGGTTACAAGGAGTCCGATTATCGAAACGTCAAATTGAAAACAATATGTCCGATACACAGAATCTCCCAACTCGCTACAGGTTAGATTGGCAACCTGACGGTTTGGTTTGCAAATCAAACGTTCTGTGTTCAGAGTTCAGACAGCCAGTTCGCGGATAAATAAAAAACAGTACAGGTAGAGTAGACTCCGTAGAGTAAACTCAGCTAGCGCAAGCTAGCTGAGTTTTCTGTAGTTAGCTAGTCTGTAGGTAGCTAGTTTACTGGGTTGTGGAAATCAGATTGACAGTGCAGTATTTTATAACTTTGGACTGGAAGCCGATCGCACAGAAATGAAAACAAAAATTAAATATTAAAATTATTTTTGGTTATTTCAGTTTATGAAAGTACGTTAATTGGTTGCCTAACAGTAAATCAGTACGATGACTCAATTTAAAATATGAAAATGAACGTTGAAATAAACAATGTGCAATTTATTGAAAATGTTATCGAAATTGGTTTACCTCCTTCTTATAAAACCAGGAATTATACTTCAATTGTTTTCATTTTATTAATGTTTTAACCAAATAAGCCTTTGTTTCGCTAGTTTCAGACTAAATCCTGCAGGATCAGTCTAACTTAAGAACCTCAGTAATAATATGGTTTGATAGCAACGTCTAAAAGCCACCAACATTCATTACAAAAGTAACTGTACCAGCGATTATGCACTACAAAACAACTCTGCAATCACCTCTTCAACCGTTCTTTTATTTTCCCGAAGCTTTTTTTATCTTGTAAGCAATAGGGATAATATACCAGGGAATAAGCAACAACTGTGACATTTCAATTACCCGCTAAAATACTGGCCTCAATATTCCCCTAATTGCTACATTTTTCTTTGGTCGCTAAAATAAAAAGCTCTTTCAACGAGCTATCTTTATTTCTTGTTTCGAATCGTGCCTGTTGCCGAGTTTCTGATAAATATCAGCGGCTTTCTTTTAAAATATACCTCGGTAACAAGCAAGGCAATGGGTTGTACAAGTGTTTTTAAGAAAAATACTGTATATAATTCTGGAAATTAGGTTAAGGTTAGGTGAAAAGGTTTTTTGCTGTGTTTTTACTCTTGGCCTCGATCTAGCCTAGAATATAAGGCCTAGATTGAGCGAGCTTACCTAGAAGGAACTTGAACTCCTGCGCATGATTATGATTAGGATTCCGGCAGTATGGTGGGCTCGAGCTAGGCCCTGATGAGGCCCACCACCGCCAGTGGAAACCCTCAGCCATCATCCCAGATTACCCTGCCGTATCGCTACCCGCGGTGCTTCACTCACAAAGTTTTCTAATTATTGCTGTTTTCTTGAGACTAGCATAATGCTGATGGCTGTTGATGATTTTATCATTTCATGTTTTTAGGTTTTCTTTTCTGTAAAGTACCCACTTGTTAACTATCGTATAATTTATCGTGCAAATGTCGAGTGAAGAGAAAACTCGTTTAATTTTAAATGGAAACTTTTGGTAAATATATTTTAACGGTGGAAATAACCTTCCCATTCTGAAAGGGAGGTGAGCGAAATCACTCGAACTCAATTAAGATGTTTATGGATGTCACTTGTGTGTTTATAAATTTTTTGATCTTATAATTTGTCTATAGGTAATCTTCGTCCACCCAAGGAAGGCAGAAGGGCATGTCCTACTCGACTGACTAAAACCACACAGTGTCCTCTAATTATGAGGTCTTTTGCCAGAGGTGCGGGTACGCAATCTCAAATAAATAAATTGAAGAAAACAAAGCTCCATTTTACACACCAACCTCTCCTGAAAATAACGGAATTTATCTTAATAGAAAAAGTTCATTTATGTGTACTTGTTTGATTTTAATGACCCATTTTAATTAATTGCTGGGTTTTTACAAGCCTTTTGAGGTTCATAAGACTACTTGAAAGTTTTAAATTTTTAAATTAACAGTCGAGTACCGTCTCCAATTGGCCTGAATTTCAATTTCAACAACTCTGGTAGTCAAATGTAGCAAACTCATTTTATATCATCTACAAACTGAATAAAGTAAGCGAAGAGCGAGCGATACTGGCTTATATTGATACTTGTCGCTGAATCGTTGTAAAATACTTTTATATTTTTTCCACGAGCGGCGAATGTTTATTTTTCTACTTTCCTTTGATAGAAAAAACACATCGAAGCGAACCCGAAAATTGGTTCTGTAAACTCCGTTTCATATATTCCTTTCATTTTTATACAATAATAAAAAAGCATTTAGCCGTTTTTACAAAGAAAAAAAACAAAAATCATACGATATTGCGCATCTCTCCGGGAACACAGTAATTGAAGTTTTACCTAGTGCAATATGTATATAAATGTAGTAGGGAACAATATCAGGGATGCCATGCAATTTGTTCCGGTCGAAATTTTTCCGAATAGCCGACCGGTAAAATTAATCAAATGTAAATATTTAGCCGTATGTCCTAAACTAAACTTGGAGAATCTAAAGATTTATTACAACGCGCGACGATTGGTGGATACGAAACTATAAAAACCATTCAACGTTGGTCGCCAAAACATCATCATTAGAGTAATGTGAAAAAAAGTATAAAACTGAGACTAATTACAGCGCCTAGAGCACTCAATTATACAAGGTATTAGAATAGAAGTGAGAAAGCATGCCAGAAAAATCTGAAACTTGTAATTTTTTGAATAAACACAAGCGCAAGTCAACATTAACGAAGTTACTTATAAATCGCTGAATCTGTGATTAACTTTTGATGTATATTAAGATGACTGCCCGATCAAATAAATTAATGGAATATTACAGATTTGTTTAGTTTCCGATATTCACAGTAACATATACGTCGGGAAGCCGACAGCCCAATTTATTATGAGTAGTAATTGCTATCTATCGCGTATCATCTTTCTTGTTTAACAAAAACTGCCAAATCCAATATGCCGTCCCGATCAAGCGTGTGTCACCCCTATGGCACATATTAACGTGAAATGTAATAGTGAAAATAAAGAACATAATTTATGAAAATATTTTTATCAAACACCATTTCATTCAGATCCATGTTGTACTGGAACAGTCCGTGTAATCTAAATTATGTGTGTGTGTCAGTTGGACCAGCAAGTCATCCAAGTGCTGCCGAAGGTGCCTGGCCCCCTCCAGGAGGCTGTGCAGCGTCTCCTGGCAAGGGACCCTCACCCTCGTCCAACTACTCAGCTGCTTCCACTCATCAAGTACTTCAAGTAAGTGGGCTACTTACGCAGGTAGCAAACTCGTTTAAAAATTAACAATTTTCGAGAGCTTAACGCCGTAAAACTTAAATATAATTCGAAATCCTATCGTGGCATGTCGTGCAAATGTCGTGTCGCAATTAGACGTTGCGTAGTGCATCTTTTAAATTGGTGATGCAGCATCGTCGGTGGGTTTATGTTGGCCTACCGGCACTTATATAAATCTTAGTATATTTAATAAATAGTCATTTTATAAGAGCGGTAGCTCATCATCATATAAGACTTTCAAATAATTAAGTGTTCTAAACCACAATTGTTTTCAAATTATATAGCATACATTCAATACGAGGTGACAGTGAGACAGCCATAGCCGCCATGCAATTCCTGGACGTAGTGTCAACAAAAGATCCCCAGCAGAAGGCCCATTTCTATCGAAATACTCTCACTGAGGCGTTGCCAGTGATACCAGTGGTAAGTGTTTAGCACAGCGAAGTATGTTGAGAAAACTGTCAATGATTAATAAATAAGTAAGCCAAACAGTAACTAAATCATATTTTCTCGTATGACAAAACTTCCAAGTCAAAATGTCTGTAAGACCAGTTTACGACATCGGGCGATGCGACTTTTACCAAGCGACTCGCGCCCTAAACAACTTATTTCTGTAAACTCGAAAGTTCATATTTCTTAAAGTATATAGAAAGCGACTTGCAGGTGTAAACTGCAAAATGCCTTTCCACTTATAAGTTACTATCTGACAACCAGCCAACATTGTATGAAATATTTAAGACTATTGTGTTTTTTAGCCTTGTGAAATAATAATGATTGTTCAATGAAAAGGTTATACAAATCAAAAGACTTGGCTCGCAAGGTTGTCGATATGTGGTCACATCCTACATCCATTGTGCCGTTAGTCGTGACAGCCAAAGGCTTAATTGCCAATTGCCTCGACCAATATCTCAGGAGGCTCTCGTTAGGCCTCTATGGCCTGATTCTGAACGCAGTTTCTCGATACAGAGCGCTTCGTTGCGAGGTTTCTCTCTCTGGAGCCCTGACTACCGGTAGCTTGGATCCTGTTTCCGATACCGATGGTTTTTAAAGTTTCTAAGTGTAAGTTTGTAAGTTTTTCTTTTTTTTTTAAAGAGAAACTTTTTGAAAGAGGTGTCTGCGAAACTAGTACCATATGATTTATTTATTTTTGTGTTGAACTATTACTCAGCCGAAGATTGCGTTCTTAAGCAAAATAATAACAGATTTTAGTGTTTATCTTTTTTTAAAACTTAATATCTATTGCGTATCTCAAACACGTTTTATGTTATCGGCGTAATTTCATCAAATCAACTGAATTGATGATATTAATACCTCTACTTTAGTTTCATCTCCTCTACTTAATTAAGCTTCATTAAAATTTTAATTTCAATTTAGCTAAGATATATTATTTCAGAATTATAATTGTTGAATGAATTCGCAATTCCAAAACGGTGATCTTCTAAAATACTTCGCGAAAATTCGTGAACCAAGGTCGCATTCAGTTTTGAAATTTTGAAAAAAAACGAAATCTTATACTAACTTTAAAACAACCCATTTTATTCATCACCTGGTAAGGTATATACGGATAGAATCTACACAAGGAATGTTTCCCTACTGAGATTTAAAGCGGGTTTACTGCTTGCAAATGTAATTACTGAAAGTCATCCCTCATCGTTAAATGTTTCCGGGACACACGAGCGCGGGAATCGACATCCAGTGCTTAGTGTGTCCCACGCTTTACTTCAATATACTAATCGAACTTCTTGATTAATATTGGTTTCTTGTTATATGAAAAATTGGATAAATGATTACTAAAAAAATAAATGAACAAAACGCAAAGTATTTATTGATCAGGAAACCAAAAAGATTCTTTTTCATGTCAAGCATAAACTACAAAGTCTTCTCCTCTTCAAAATCTTTATTAAAGTAAGCACTACTCATACTATCTTAATTTTAAACAATCTCCCGTCATAAAAATGGGAAGAACGGACGGTCTGGCGATCAAAATTCGTAATAAGGTCCCTACTTCCATTTAATATTACAAACATAACTTTAAAAATCGTTTCAGTTTTTTATTGAAACGCGAGACCACCTTTTTTATCCAGTTCTTTTTAACAAAACTAAATGAACGACTAGAAAATGTTAAAAGGTACTCTTTTGTCTTTGGGTAAGTCACTTGTAGTCGGTATCCATTTTGTTAACTCTCTTAGTTTGTCGACACAAAAGAACACGATGGAGTCTGTTCTCCATTATTTTTTTTGTCTAACCAGTCTTTCTTTGAAACTCGCTACAGTGCGCATAAAAATACTGGAATTACTTTTATAATTAATTAAAAAATACTAGAAGTGTTGAAACAAGTGTATATCGGGAAGTTACAATTCGTGATTGTTTGAATAGGGTAAGACTAGAATGGATGCCCCAATGCCCCGAGGGTATAGTTGCCCCGAATGTCATTACTCTAGTTTCACAGATGAATCTTATCTGCCTTAAGGTTGATGCTCAAGGGTAGCCCGCGAAATTCAAAATTTCTTGGGTTTTTTGCAATTTGCAGGCCAGTGCTAGGTTGTATGTTGATTAAAATATTGATCGCGCTTGTAAGACGTATGTAGTTACAGCGAGGGAGGCGCAGTACGCGGCGGCGTATTTGAATAATACGTCGGCCTCGCCCCAGAGCAGTATTAACCATTTTAATATTATAACTGACATCCAACTAACGCTGCAGACTGATTAGCGCGAAAGTGGCAACTTACGATTTTTGTACGTAAGCTAGCATTTTAGGCACGCGAAGTAGTTGCTCTTGCGTTATCTATGGCTATATTTATCTGTGGTCGTGAGACTCTCCAACTGCTACAAAATTAACCGTGTCGCATGTCTGGATCTGGCATGAGAAGGTAAGATGCGATGAAAGTTTTTTACGAATTATATATCTTTTTTAGTTCCTCAAAAATCGTCAATACTTTGGAAATAGCAAAATTATCACTTATATAAAAGAAAAGCCGGAACAACTGCCATTTTTATATAAAGTGATTTAAAAACTAAGGCATTTATCACTGTTGTTCCCTAAACTGAGTGCGCATGTTGTGTTCTTACGTCAACTTAGAAGATCTAAGACTAATTTAATATAAACTTGCTAAAATGGAAACACAATAGTCTTGAATAAACTATGCAATATTACTGCAAGTCTACGACATTATTCTATTGTGAAGACTGTTTACTACGTAACCTTGGCATTGAGTGCATTTCCTCCACCCATTGTCAGACAATAAAGCTTACTATAAGAACATTATGCCCTCCTTTGTAGAATTCCTACTTCAATTTCATTGTTGAGAAAATATCTGTTGTTGAGAAACATACCAGCCAAGGTGAAAAGGAAAGTTTTCCTTGAAATCTTTCAGTATTTATGTGTTATGAGAATTTATATAACTGTTTTAGATTTCCTGAGAAATATGTAATAGTTGTCTTGCCTACTTTATAATGGCGAATGTGTTAGAGTTCATATATATTTTAATTAAACGTCATATTTTAATTAAAGTTTATGTGTCAGTGTATCTATCTTACACCTGGTTTTTAAAAGGCTGATCAATATGCTTTCACTGAGCGTCATATCAGACATTCGTGTTTTTACTAACTATTTATTGTGGCTTAGCCCGCGTGACGTAACATAAACAATTTTACTTGTAAAACAATTATAAACAATAGTCATTCCCCGAGGTTCCACTCCCGCCGCTCGGTTTACCCTTGTTTGGTAGAACAACGTTTCGTCGAAAATCACTCCGGCTAATTTTGGTAACAGTAAAGTCGTTTCGTAGAATTATTCATTTCACCGAATAATTGATTGGTAAATTTTCATTTAGCATATTTATTTCTTTGAAATAATTTAATTTAACCGAATGTTCAAATGCACTAATTTTATTTAAACTAATGTTTTACTTGACTTATAATGATTTAGTCGAAACATCGTATCGAATATTAAGTTCATTAATAATTCGTTTCCTTTCATTGTCTATAAAAAAACGGGGCTCCGTCGATATACCTTGATGGGTGGTAATCTGCAATTTAACTAAGGATGCAAGAGCGAGCGAAGCCAGCTCGGGCCTTGGGGCACCCCGACTCGGACAGGTTAGGTTCGAAGGGGATGGCGGTGTTAGGTTCCTTTATACCTTGCAAACAGAAATAGGAGCGAGAAGCGGGGCTCCGTCGAGCCACCTTGATAGGTAGTAATCAGCAATTTGACTAAGGATGCAAGAGCGAGCGTATGTTACTGATTACCACCTACCAAGTTAGCTCGACGGAGCCCCGCTTCGCAGGGCTCCTATTTCTGTTTGCAAGGTTTAAAGTAACCTAACACGAAGGGGATGACCTTCGAACCTAACCTGTCCGAGTCGGGGTGCCCTAAGTCCCGAGCTCGGTTCGCTCGCTCTTGCATCCTTAGTTAAATTGCTGATTACCACCTGCCAAGGTAGATCGACGGAACAAATTTACAATGTTTTTTTTGCATTACATTACACCAATCGAATATTCGACAAACTAAATGTTATACCACCTGAACATTACATCAAATGAACATTACACCTTTTGATCAATAGCGCAAATGTTGTTATCACAAATAAATGTTCGATGAAATGAAAATTATGTTAACCGATATTATACAAACTGATTATTTTCTCAAATGTTGTTCGAATTCGTAAAATTATGTCAAAAGTTGTTTTACCAAACAAGAGTGAACCTCGCCGCTCGGCTCCTTTTGGGTCGTAGCATGTAGCCTTATTCTATAAATAGACCACCCATCACAAAAATATTGTTTTAATACAAACCAATACCTACCTAGATCCTGAGATTAACAAACTCCTCAACTTTATAATACATATTATTATAGATTTCAGTAATAAATAAATATTTTTCACTTGCGACCCGCCCCGAACTAAAAAAAAATAAAATCAAAAATATAAAAAAATAAAAATCATAAATAAACTTTCTCCCGATCCCAACAATAACAAACACAAAAAAAAAAATTGTTCAATTCGGTGCAGTCATTCGGAAGTTATACGCGTGCATACATTTCGCCGACATATTTTTATATAAAAAAAACGGGTGTGCGAATTGGACTCGCGCACGGCAAAAAAATCTGTCTGTTGTATGAAAGCCTCCTTAAATATTTATTTTATTCTGTTTTTATATTGTTATAACGTCAACAAAAATACATCATCTATGAAAATATCAAGAAACATATGACAGAAGGAATAGCTACTATAGTTATCCCACTAAAGCGTAAGCCAGGATAAATCCAGGTCGTGGACATTGCTAGACCATGCCCTAAATTAATCTTCATTTGGATGGGAGGTATGATTTAACGACAACATTCCAATTCAAAATATTATTTACTTAATTAATTTTTGCACAATGTACACATCGTTACAAGCATAGCTTAAAACTAATGTACACAGGGTAATCCCTGTTAGGGCGCAACAAATAACTGAAAACTATAAAATTATACAAATCTATACAATATTTTCCTTACTTCATAATTAAATTACATGTAATTATATCTAGCGTTGTAACAAAGAAATAATAAGAACAGTCAAGAATCAATAATAGAATCAAACTGAAAGTAATAAAATCAAATATAATAAAATCGTGAGTAATAATTAAAAATAAAAATAATCTCTATTATATAAAAATCAATTGCTGTTCGTTAATCTCGCTAAAACTCGAGAATGGCTGGACCGATTTGGCTAATTTTGGTCTTGAATTACTTCTGGAAGTCCAGGGAAGGTTCAAAAGGTGAGGCGGTACGAAGTTTGCCCGGTCAGCTAGTCAAATATAAAAATAGGCAATTTGACAGCATCAATAAACTGCATAAGTCCGACAGCTAGAGTTTTGAAAATAATGGAAACGTATTTTTTCTTTCGTTAAACGAATTCCTGTTATTTAGAAAGAATAATTAACGCATCAAAATTCGAGGGTGGCAATCGTGACGTCAAAAGCAAGCTACACTGTACCTGATTGTGACGTTTTGCTAATTTTAAAAGTGTTATATCTTCGTCAATTTTGATATATATAATAATAAATAAATTTTGATATACTCGTATATATAATATGATAATCTTACGTGATCTTACCTGACAGACATTATTTTTATTCAAATACCCTATACTGAATTTCACACTAATAATTAGGAGAATTAGAAGATTGGCCTTTTAGAAACCAGGTGTCAATGTGTTGTATTTTGTTTAATTTCCAACAGTTTTTTTTATTATTTTTATGTTGAATTTTAGAAAATTCGCTGGCAACACATCTGGCCTGCCCTGCAAGCTGAAGTGAGAGCCGCTGAGGTACTGGCTTCAGTCCTCCAGTCAGTGATGTGGCTGGTCAAAGAGTCCAACGACGACGAGTTCACTTTCTACATATTTCCAACGATAAAGTAAGAAATTCTTTTTTATAGCTAATTTCTCGAATGAAACTAAACGAGTGGAAAAGTTCACTTTGAATCATAATATGAATTTCATTATTTATAAATTGACCGTGGAAATAGACAATATTATGAATTAACTAACTTTACGATTTTTATCGCAATTCATTTTATGATGCTATGATGATTCTGCCGCCAGTGTCGATAAAATATTGATAATTACTAAGTTTGATCTTGGTCACTGAACACGTTTAGTTTCATTCAAATGCAATATTTAGTTTAAATCAAACTTGTGAAACAAGACTTGTGCTTTAAATTTTTATCTCCGTTATTTCGAAGGACAGTTAACTAGTTCGTTGAGACATTTTTCTAGATCTCAATTCAAATACTCAATATGCAGTATAATTATCATTTATTTAAGTATTTTCTAGTCTACTACAAAGCGCTCCGGGCATACTGCTGGGTGTTATAAACAAAAATGTATAGCACCTAAAGAGGCTTGATAAATAAAGCGTCGCGAATGTCTGTACTTCTGCCTCGTTACTGCCGCGTCCTAGTCACTGATTTTCGTTCCGAAATCTGGCAATATATCACAAGCGCATCCTATTTAGTGATAGTAGAAAATAATCGCAAGCACCGACAGTGTGGACATTGGATGATAGCAGCACGAGCGCGCCTTAGCTCTTTTTAACGCTCCAACCGTGTGCCTGAATTTCTTCTCACATCAGCCCCATACATGATCCAGTTTCTCTGGATCGTGTATGGCTGGTGATACATCAACTCCCTGAGAGCTCGTCCAATATAGACCTTTACCCATTTATTAGCAATAAACAGTGACCTAGGTATATTTCATCAATCGTATTGCATGAGCGGAATTCTTCGAATATTGACCGGAATACTACTGGAATAATGTCAAGGTTCTGTTGCAATTTGTGAAAATTGATGCTTGACATTTATCTTCATTAGTACTCATAAAATAATATGTATATTGTAAACAAACTTATTTTCTGGCGTTTCTTTGTATTAAGGGCACGGTCGAATCTTTTGTACTAAGTACATAATAAGAATAGTCGATTAGTATGAAATAAAGTCTTTTTCAAGATTTAAAAAATCGTTTAGAAGCATGACAATTAATTACAAGCACAAGTACCTTAAAACAGATTTTAAGAAATCTTTCGTTAAAGGTTTTTAACAGGTGATTAAAATTTGTCGAGTTTGTAATTATTTAAGTAAAGGTTTTTATAAAAGTCAAAATGAGTAGCATTATTATATTTAGTAGTACTTTTTAATAAAATTCATCCCTTGAACTTCTGAGAAGTCAATAGGAAGTCCCGTCGCGGTCGCCCACACAGCTTGTTGCCAATAAATCAAAAATATATTTGTACTTTGAAATAACTTTTACGGATTCGAACATCCCGCCTGTAATCCTCGAAGTAAGCGGTGGCTTTCCCATTTGCACCCGCATACAATGATGAATTCCTGATGCGTAATAGGGTAGTTTAATGCATAAATCAATAGAAAAACTATTTATTCGGGCAGTTACAGTATTGAAAAATAAAGGACACGTGTTTTTTGTTTCTTTTAAATCAGTGAATATGGACAAAGATAAAATGATTCGAAATTCAGGAGTGGGGGCTTGTGACGTCTTAATGCCAGCAAAATTATACCGAACGAATACCATCCCGAACGAAAATTTGTTGTCATCCCGAACTTTCTATTTCAGTTTGATTTATCCATACAATTTAAATTGTTTTAGACAACTCTTGAACTCACCAAAAAGCATCCAAGCTTCTGTGACTATATTGGAGCATTTGCATATAATCATGAAGAAATGCACTTCTGAAGAAATTGAAACAGAAATATTGCCAACGCTGTACCATGCTTTGGACAGTAACACCTTCCAAATCCAGGTACGTTTATATTTTTTTCTCCGTTGTATGTATGATTTTAAATCCTCGTGAGAATACAAGCTTATCTGAACCTACTCTTGTTTTAATATTTATAGGCAGCCTCATTGGTTGCTACGCAGAATATATGCGATACACATGACGACAAGGCTCTACAAACCACTATTCTGAGCAAAGTGAAAGGACTACTTGAAAGGAATCAAAGTGATGTTAAGATCATCAGCCTGATCCTCTGCTTCTTCGAAAAGACCGTTGTTAGACTGGACAGGAGCCACATCCTGGAGCAGGTGATTCCTACTCTGCTGGCTATGCGGCTCAGCGACCCCGATATCGTCACACGTGTTGTTAGTGAGTATACTTCTGTACATACTAAAAGTGTCTCCTCATCATCTTGTAAGGAAATCACACATTTAGCTAAGATCAGCTTCGCGACATAATTAAGGTCTAGCACAGCGATCGCTGCCCTTTTTGCGAATATCGTATATGCCAAAGCCAGTTGTTATTTTAATTGAAGCGAATTATCATATTTTTCATTAACGTTGTCATAATTATGTCTTGAGACGATTACACGTAATCATTACAGAACTCTACAAGAATTTGCTTTTGGAAAGGAAATTTGGATTAAACACCAATGTGATGGCAACAAAAATGATACCCTCGCTTGCTCCACAAACTGTTAACCCGGCGCTGAACGTCGACCAATTTACTAACCTAATGGAGGTATACTTTCAGAGAATTAATACTTGACTATTTAAACGGTTCACTCTTGTTTGGTAGAACAACTTTTGATATAATTTTACTAATTCCAACAACGTTTGAGAAAATAATCAGTTTGTATAATATCGGTTAACATAATTTTCATTTCTTCGAATATTTATTTGCGATAACAACATTTGCGCTATTGATCAAAAGGTATAATGTTCATTTGATGTAATGTTCAGGTGGTATAACATTTAGTTTATCGAATATTCGATTGGTGTAATGTAATGCAGAAAAGAAAACATTGTAAATATTTGTTCCGTAGATCTACCTTGGCAGGTGGTAATCAGCAATTTAACTAAGGATGCAAGAGCGAGCGTAATGAGCTCGGGACTTGGGGCACCCCGTGTTAGGTTACTTTAAACCTTGCAAACAGAAATAGGAGCCCCGCGAAGCGGGGCTCCGTGGAGCTACCTTGATAGGTAGTAATCGGCAATTTGACAAGAGCGAGCGTATATTATAGATTACCGCCTACCAAGGTAGCTCGACGGAGCCCCGCTCCGCGGGGCTCCTATTTCCCGTCCCGAGTCCCGAGCTCGCTTCGCTCGCTCTTGCATCCTTAATTAAATTGCTGAGTACCACCTACCAAGGTAGATCAACGGAGCCCCGTTTTTTCTATAGATTTATATGATATTCGATAAGATGTTTCAACTAAATCATTATTAGTCAAGTGAAACATTAGTTTAAATAAACTTAGTGCATTTGAAAATTCGGTCAAATGAAATTATTTCAAAGAAATAAATAGCTTAATAAAGATTTACCAATAAATTATTCGGTGAAATGAATAATTCTACGAAACGACTTTCTTGTAACCAAAATTAACGGGAGTGATTTTCGACGAAACATTGTTCTACCAAACAAGGGTAAACCTATTTAAACTGTGTGCTTGGTAACATGAATTAATATTTTGAAATGTGCGTTCAGATCCTGTACGACATGTTGGAGAGCATCGATCGCCAGCAGCGCTACAAGCTCAAGGCCGACAACCTCGCGCTGCCGAGCCCTGAGCGCCGGCACAAGCTTCGCCACCAGATGTCAACAGATAATATGAACGCTCCACCCTTTAATATACCTAATTTGCGAGTGGAGCGTAAAACATCCTCAGCAGAGGATATGGCACGTAAAAACTCTATGACTGCACCACCACCACCCCCCGCTGCGAGCGCTAGCGGTAGTGTAGGGGGTTTCAAGAGTAAGCATGATGCATTTCCAACCTGTAATGTAAAGACCGCGACAAGCCAGAATGTACTAAAGAATATTTATTCAGGCACCGGGATTGGTCAGTGGTTCTTCGGGTCGAGTAATTCCACCAATAACGACAACAATTTCCTTCGCGTTTCAAACGCTTTTCCAAATCGCCGTCTCTCAGACAACACTTTAATGACGCCCAAGATTCGAATCGCGCCTTCGTGCGCCTCGTCGCCCGGCGGCACCCCGGGAAGCACCTCGGGACTGCCCACGCGCCGCCACTCCAGCATCGGGCCGCAGGAGCGCCGCGGCTCGGCCGTCAACCTGTCTCCACCAACCGTAAGTTGCACACGTTCAAACTCTTTATGCTTGCACGCTTGTTACAGAAATTCTAATAGTATGTGCCTACGTAATATGATACATACATACACTATTAATGATTTAAATTTAGTAGCTTGCATCAGGGCTGCTAGTGTATACGATGGTATGGTGTTGGAGTAAGGCACGTATTGGCACGTGGTGACGAGGGTAGTGACCGTGGTTATTTCGGCAGGGCCACCAGTACAGGGGACGAGGGGGCGGCTCAGGCTCGAGCCTGTCCGTGCCGTCAACGTCTCAATGCGTCGTAAGTGATGTGATCGTACGCGCACGCCTGCCTGGCTGCGTGTCCTCCCTGATCCTCTTTTTGAATGTGGAATTGTCCAGCTTTACATTGATGTGGTTCTGTTATCTTCTGCGGTCGTGTCTTCTACCCACACCGACTGGGACAGATAGTATTTGATATTTCATCACATTATCATTTTGCATATGCACGTGGTCGGAACCTCTCACCGCATCGCATCAATGCTAATCCTTCCAATCCTGCGAGACGCCCGAACAAACACAAAACTTCAAGAAATAATGAAGTGCTGCATGTCCGTTACGGTTGGCGACTTAGTGATTGTCGCGATGCATGAACGCCACTCTGCGTTGAATGTGTCGTTGAATGCCATGCTGGGAGGGTAGCTCCTCTCTCCTCTGGTGAATGCTACTGTATCCATTCTGTTCATTGTTCGGGTGTGTACCTGCAGACACGTCGATTCCATTGTCGCACCTTTCCAAATTAACCCGGTTATACAATTTCAGGAAAACATTTACGAATTAATAAAAGAAATTTCAATATTTGTCACCCCGCGGTACCAATTGGCATTACAAATCGGTTAAAGTACCTCAAGAGTACTCTTGCAATACAATGTAGATCCAACAGTTCGGCAGGTCACATGGGTCTTCTTATATGTTGAATGTGTTTATATGACGGAACGCTACGCAAGTAAGGTAATCATTTGTTCATTCATGTCAAGGCTCTAAGCCATATATTACGTATTCGCTGTCTCATTTACTGTTGCTATTTGTTCTTCTTCGCAGCTTGCACGGAGCATGATCGTGAGTACATGGTTCCATTCTACTGTTCGCCGCTGCGAGCCGCAGCACCAATCATTGATGTTTCCGAACTATTACTATTATGTACATAGTACACTAAGATGTTGCCGTTACTAACATTTTTGGCGTTTACCATTATTTCACACATTATCAAGAGTTTACAGCTTTAATGTGATATTATGTGGCAACATCTGCGTGCGAGTATTTCGCTGTAGAGTAGATCTGAGTAATACTGATCACGAGAACATTTACATGCCCACCACGCTTTAAACGCTAAATATTGACGTACGTATCTAATTAAATTTAAGGCATGACATAGTTAAATATATATATATATATAAGCTAAGATTAAGATTTGGCACTATTAACACTTTTTTAAAGCTCTTCATTTATTTGTTTGGGTGGTTAAGCGGTGACATATAAGCCTGAAAAAAAGAAAAACCACACTAACTAGAATCATAATACGAGTAATTTCATTTTATTAATTCATGATTTTATTACCTTTGCTATTTTTGCTTTTCTAATTGAATTTTGTATTCATTAATTTAAGCCCGTATGATCATTGTATTTGCTTATTAAATCGTGCAGTAAAGCTAAAGAGTTTCCTCGTCACAACACATCGTAATGAATGGTAGACAATATAATAGACAGAATAATTATATCTCATCGGTATAGCAACGTTATTTTATCCCTTATTATTTCAAAATATTTGGCAGTGTAATAATGTAATAATTATACTTATTAAATACAAAATTGTACAATTATCTGTTACCTGCTTAAATTATAAATTAGAAATTAACATTTGAATATGATATCTGTCTGGAAATGAACCCCGTCAGAACGTTATATAAACTTTCCATTTTTTGCTTGAGACCAAAAATGTATCGTCCATCTCATAACACTTACATAAAAATTTCCTATTTTTCACAAATCCCACCGCAAAGCCACCCTGAATTTCATGTGTATATTAATATATTTCTGCTGTGTAGGGTGGCTCCATGCCAAACACATCTTCGAGCGTTCCGTTTCTGCTGACATCATCAATGCAATCAATTCGCTCGCGCCGGCCCTCGGCCTGCAGCTCGCAAGGCTCCGGACTGCTGCAACAGCTCAGCAGTGGCATGGTAAGGCACCTACCGAGCAGCAGTAGGCACCACTCGCACGCCTCGACCAACTGGAGCCTCCAGGGTGCCACCGCCGCCGGTTACAACGCGCTGCATCACACTGCTATGGCTGTCCGAAAATGCCCATCTCTCAATATCACCCTCACGCGTTAAACACCGCCACCTGTAAAGCCGGAGAACGCACTAGCAGTAGGTCCCTCGCGCCTCTCCGGCAGCTTCGTGTACCGGCCCTAGCGGCACACCGACTAGGGCGTCCCCGTCCGGTCCCTTGATGTTTAGTAGTTTATCATATTATATTGATGTTGTTTTAAGTATTACCATATTAAATTTAGTTGCAACTACTTTCTTAGAGGTACGAACTTGTTTGTTTTCTATGCTGTCTATCAATATTGATTTTTGTTAGATTGTGAAAGCGTAAGAAATTGAAAGAGTATTCAGAAACGCGTGGACTTTCCACAATTTTGAAGTCGAAACCGACGTCACTGATTTGATGATTACATCAATCACTTATGTATAAAGTATGTCAGCAAAGGTATGATGTGGGACAACATGTGTAAGCTTTAATCAGTATAATGTGGACATATCACTTTGGGTGAAGAAAAGAGGTTTGAAGATGTCCATTTGTAATAAAATTTAAGAGTTTATAAATTAATTGAATAACTTATAATAACAGTATAATGTTACCAAACTGATAGTATACAGCAAAATGTTGTATAGAGGTGCTGTGATATGGTATTGTTATATTTATTAGAAACTAAATACCACTTTAAAGTAGTAATAACTCTTTCTGTTATTGGCATTAACATATTTATCGCTTTATGACATTGGCATTTGAGAAATCGTTGGCTATCAAAATGAGACGGTTATGTGCCAAATATATAATAATATTAAAATAATGCGAGGTGCCACTCCGTAGTCGCATGTGTTGGCGGAGCATTCTTGAGTCAGCTAGAAAGTTGAACAACATTGTGAACCCGAGTGTAAGGTACCGGACTGAGCAGAGTGTGTGCCCGGACACCGCATCGCCATTCCGATACTTTGTTATGTTAAGAACTGTTTGTAAACCATATCGAACCTTTCCACTAGTTAGGTACGTGACAAAAGTGTAATGTTATACACACGCAAGGTGCGGTGAGGATAATTAGTTTATGTCATCACTACCATCTATGTACTGATTTGAAATACCTGCAATCTTTGTATCTTGTTGACAATATAATATGATGATAAAAATCCTGTTTCAAAGTTCTCGTCTCAGATTATCACTATGACTTATACGTTTTATATGAGGTTCACCGTTGCCCAGTCTACTTCATTTATTCACTAATAAAAATCAACATTGGCTATTAAAATCAAAACAGAGCGTGCGTAAAAGTTTACCGCGGAGCGAACTAATTTTATGAGATCCTACCTACATTGTTGTACAATCAGCATAATAAAGTATGTGCAGAAAGTGGGTGTGGAGGTATTTGGTACCGAACACACTTTTTGATCTGAATATTTAGAAGCCAGTAAACCCACCCTCTGTAAGCTTGAGTACATTTAGTTTGCTTTTCCGGCTTATCGGTACGTATTGTGTAGTGTTGAAGATTGTATGCTCCGTAGTCGGGTCACTTAGCTGGTGTTGGCGAGACCGGCTCGCGTAGAGTAGCGTAGCACTAGAACCTAGTGTAGAGTAGCGGGCGGGTGGGGACCGCGCTGCCGGTGCCATGGCGGCGCGAACTCCCGGCCGCAACCATTGATCTGGCACGCGCTTTGTTTTAATATTTTCTTTTATTATGGTTTCTTCCAGTACCAGCTGTTTTCCGGACGTACATAAAGAGAATTTGATATACGTTAGAGCCGCGTAGCGTAAACCGAGCCCGGGTTGGCGCCCTCGACCACGCCTGCGCCCGCGCACAGCGCTGCGCCACTCGCCGCCCGCTTGCGCCTCGCCGCTGCACGCGCTCCTTTCACCTAATACATGAAATTTTCCTTTCATAAAATAAATTATTCGATCCAAATTTTTAAATGATTTTGCAATAAATCAATGACATATTTACTTATCATATCAGTGTTATGCATCGGCCTAACTTACAATTTTCCGAATTATTTCGGTAACAATTTTTCTTTTTCAATGCATGCTGACTGTCAATACGCACTTAGATCTACTAAATGACTTAAAGGACATGTATCGCAGGAAACATACACAATCATTCACCTTCGGGTGCAACTGTTCTTTTCTTTCGTTTGTAATACTTATTTCTAAACGTGGTTCAGTTGAAGTTGTAACAGAACTGGAAGAACTCAAATTTTGCACGTCACATGTCACGGTTATGACTATACTTTAATATCATGTCTATATTTGGCACAGTTACTTGCACTTCTCAACAAAACTACAGCTTAGACTATGTGCACATTTATACACTCTTTTATTTAAATATTATTTGAACACATTCGTTTCATTAGACCTCAGATCAAGTACATACATGCTTGTATAAACCGGCACAGAAATCTAAAACGTTAATCGATTATTTCTTACTAAACATCAATTATTCCTACAATTGGATGGGAACGTTAAAGTATCTTAATGAAATACTAATTTGTTCGGGTAAATAATAAATTAAACAGCTATTTGGCACCGATAGCTGAGCTTTTTCGTTTAGCGTGAGTACGTTGGCCGTAAGTAAATTTTATTAGAGTATTTCGAGTATATATTATGCTCTATTAGTAAAGTTAGGTAAATGAGATTTTTTGAAATGTGATAGTATTTCGTGAAAGTTCACCAGTTGGTCCAGTACTCTATAAGGTGCCAAATTAATTTAAAATAATGTAAATGTTCGCGATGGAAATGATAATTCACGCGACGAAATATGTAACATTAACTAAATAATTTCTTCGGAAAAAAAAATCTATTTCATTCTTAAATAGGGTATACCGTGTGTAAAACTATGAATTTTAATTGTCATTTGAATAGTAAATCGCATCAACAAAGTTGTAGCTAAATTTTACTTGTGCGAACTAAGACAACTTGGCCGTTGATAGTATCTTACGCAATATCAAAAACGGTTGTTAGATCAATGTAATTGTTTTGAAAAGTTCGATATAAAAGTATAAAATACGTATTTTAAAATTGAATCTATAAAAATAATGGGTTAACCCACTTGTCTATTCATGAAAACATAAGTCGACTTACCTTGACAAATAATTGTAAAGAGAGAGAAACGACTGGTAAAAAACACAGAAAAGACACATCATTAAATAAAATAAACTCCAGAACAGTATCTAACTGCTATAATTATGCAGGGATGCCACTTACACAATATTATATTCTCTTGAAACAAAACTCGCATACTTTCAATTCCTTTCAGCTTTGTCAAACAACTATGTACTGTAATCTCTATATTGCTTACATAAATTGTATTATAATACTCATCTTAAATGTAAAAGGCGCTGTAAAATATAACTAACCATCACTCATAATATAAATGTGTGCATAATGTTTCGTTGAATATTAACATGTGAAGGCATCATTAGGTAACTATTAAGGAAGTCCACAAAGTGAGAAGTAGATGTAAGCATCATAACTATATAAGATTTATCGTATTATACCTACATATTAATATAATATTATAATTACTCGAGTTTTAAAATAATTATTATTATTGTGTTGTGAACTTAATAACTTTATTCTCAAAAACCTTTGCCTTCATTTTTATTGATATAATAATATTTAAAATAAATATATAGTATATGTTTAATATTAATATCCAGGGCAATAATTCGCGATCGCCAGGAAATCGTAGTTAATATGAGTGACAGCGACGAACGATTAATATTCATGAAACAGCTAAATGCTAGCAAGCGTCTACTTTTTTTTAATGTGTATCAAGTTTTGGGGTTTCAGTGAATAAAACAGTAATTTCCCAAAACTTTTATGTTCGGAAAACCGGTCTCGAGCACTTCAGCTATTGAGTCTATCATTAACTATTAACAAGACTATGTGCAAGCTAAATTAAATATCAAATTAAACTTACATAATCATAATGACATACCATTTTACGTTAGTTATAGAATATAATGATATGTTGCGCTTGATATTATAAAAGAAAAATCTTAATCAAAATACACACACAGATTTAATCATGAAAACACTTTAGACATCTTTAAATATTGTCAAAGACGATAAAAAATGCATGAGAGAAAAATAATAATTGCGACATTTGTATAAAATTGAGAATGTTTTACATAAATATTAATAAATGGACTATATAAATACCTAATTCTATTTTATCTTTTCATAGTAGTGAGATTCTGTGTGGCCGTCTCCACCCTATGCGTTCGTGTGCACACTTGTTGAACTACCCTCCGCCTGGCAACGTTAAGTCCGATAGAACATGAATTTCTTCAAAGGGTTGTGGCGTTTGCTCAGTGCTAGTTTGTGATAAATCATTTTTATGTGTGCCCTGATTCTATGATGATATTCATATCAACATTCACTTTTTGAACTATTTGATGTGATTCTATAACGTAGATATTAAATACCTTAATATATACCTTTTATGATATATAATTAATGTTTTTATCAAATATTGTGCTACCTTGTGATCTCTTTCTAAAAAAATTACTTCTAACTTCTTTACCTAAACTTGACTGCTCTCTTCTAAGGCAAAAGTAATTGGACAATACATTTTTAGGATCTTTCATATTTTTTGATCGGCGCGCGCGTGTTACAGTCTTGGTTAACTTTAAGGCATAGAGATATGACATATATCGTGTTTGAGCTTATCAAATTGGATTTTATGAATAGTTACGAAATTCCTGATTCTACTCTTGTTGAAACGAAAAGACGAAAAAATGTTGCCTTAACCTTGTTGACTCTATACTTTCTCCGTGCCCCAGTTTATAGACTGAGCAGTTCCTATGCTTGTACTCTTCTTCGGAAACTCAACGTTTCTGAACATATCACTTTCCCTTCCTACCGTAATACTACATGTACCTCCTCTAAGGGTCCCTTAACATTTTGATGTACTTAGTGTTGGAAAAAGATCCATTGATATATCAATGTTATATTAAAAATATACTTAATCTACATAAATATGGATGTTATTGTCGTGAATTGAATTAATATGATACCACTTATTACTATATACTTACTTATATTGAATAAATACGATGTTAGTAGATCAGACCCCGTTACAAATCCCGCATAATAAATGGTACCCTTTGACGTATATCAATATAACATAATCAATCTATAGTAAATGTTTAAGATTAATAAATCAAATGATGTTTAAATGTTATAGTGAACAGAGCCGCACTTAGTCTCCTCGAATTGTATACGGTGTGTTAGATTACTTTCACTGTCTGTACTTTAGTTAGATTGTAATATTATTATTGCTTAATGTTATTATTATGGCAGTGCAGTATTATGTGTCGAGATTATGTCATAGTTTAAGTTAGCGCGAAGTTTCAGGGATTTAATAACTGCTCACGGTTTTAAAAGAACTAGAAAAAAAAATGCAATCAAAATGGTGTGGAACGACAATTGACTGGATCATATTATGCAGTGAGCTCGTTCTATGGTTGAAATCACTTCAATGTTGGTGTATAATTAGTAAGTGATGCTCAAGGTATCTCTGAGGCGCCGCGCATTACCCTAACACATCGCTTTGTAATTTTGTATTATGTTTAAGTACAGAGATGTTGTTAGCTCCTTGTGTTATGTTTCCATTATAAGTATTATGTATACGTGGCTCTTGTAGTAAATTAAAGTAATCATAAAATTGTTTCGTGGTTCGTTATTTTTACCTCCTCTTTTACGATAGTATTAAATAGAAAGTGCTGTCGTTCCAGCTGGTAGCACTTGTATTATGATTCAATGCTGTGTTAATATATTGTTATTGATAACGGAGACTTTTACGGCAAATATTTGATATAATAAATGCGTAAATTCAACCGTTTATGTGCAGAAGAACTGGATCCAAAAGCATAATAATTTGCTCAAAAGTTCCTTTTTTCATCGAATGTGAATTATCAATTACGGTATTTAGCAAAATATATCATAATGGTTTTAGCTAGAGATTGCAAAGTTAAAATATGATCTTTTAACTATAAAACTGATAAATAGTGAACACATGAAGAGTTAAATAGGTATAATGGGATCCTATGAATAAGTACGTCAGAGTTCATGAAAAATACAACAAGCGCTCTGGAGCGTGATTACAAAGCAACTTTTATAAATTTCGTAGCGTCGGCGTAGCAGTTTCGTAGCGGTTGCGTAGACACGGCGTAGCGGTAAGTATCAAAAACAAAAAAAGGTGACCATAATTTGGTTGGCAGCCTGATTGCCTTGTTTAAATGAGTTTGAAAACATTGCTATTGGTCACGAGATACCGAGTTTGATTCCCAGGTCAGACAATGTTAAAATGTTTAACCTATTGTGGAGTTTAGTAAAACAAAGTCACTAAATGCGACTATATAAATAGTGTTTTTTTTTGTGTGCAACTGGTTGGCGGGTGTATGACTACAAAATGTTCATGCTATATGTGAAAGGAATGTACGAGCAACATACTGAATGTACAATCGACTTCAATTTCAATTCAATCATGACCATTTTGACAATAAATCGTTTGAATCCGTCAAATTGACAAAGATCAAAGTCATTACCATGGATACGAGTATGTTAGTTTACGCGAATGTGGACCTAATTGTACTTGAATGTCTGTAGGAAAATAAGCTTATGGTGTGTCATAATTCCACTTTGTCGATTGTACATACAATTTTTTGATGCGCTGTGTGATTTTGCCTTTATAGATTGTGTTAGTATATGTGTGTCTCTTCGATCGTGTTTCTCGGGAACGAGTGGAGGTTTCAGGCTGAAATTGATTATGAAATACTTAAGTACCTTGGAGTTAAGAAAAAATACATGTGGTACTCGGAGACTGCCGCGTTGAAGCTATACATAACATTTATTTTATTTTAAAATAATAAAATCGCCTACCGCGTATTTTTAACGAGAATATAATTTATTTAAAATGTTTGTGGTGCACTACTGTAATAAAGAACTTCTTTGTTGTAGGAGAATTTTATAAGTAGGTTTCAATGTGAAAACTCCTTTTGTAGCTGGCCGTTTAGTATAAGTAATAAAAAGTAAATTGTTTTTATGACGGATATTTTATGATTGCCGAAGTCTCCCTAACTGAAACGATGTTAAACGATGCGTGGTGACAGGTTTTTTCCTCAGGTTTTTGGAAATTTTTTGATTCGGTCTCCGCGCCGCGCCGCACTCAGAGCCCGCTATAAAAGCTATGCAATAGCTTTTAAAAAAACTCAGTTAATGCTCCGTTTGTGACCCTTATTTTGACGCTTATCAAAACATACATAATAGGTAAGTTCCCATGACCTACACTTAATTAGAGCAAAACAAAAACTTTCTTTTTGTAGTCAATTTCAAAAAACCGGCCAAGTGCGAGTCGTAGTCGCCCATAAAGGGTTCCGTAGCAGCAAGTAACATAGATAAAAGTTCTTGTAGTTGGTTGTAACTTTGAAAGGTAAATTGCGATTTACGATATATGACGTATTAAAAAAATAAAAACTAATTACTTGATCTCGTTCAAACCAATTTTCGCTGAAGTTTGCATGGTAATATACATCGTATTTTTTTTTGTTTTATCATTCTCTTATTTTAGAAGTTATAGGGGGGGGGGGACACATTCTACCACTTTGAAAGTGTGTCTCGCGCAAACTGTTCAGTTTAGAAAAAAAGATATTATAACCTCAATATCATTTTTAAAGAGCTATGCATAGATATCCCACACTTATGATGTTGAGGCTCATGGGTTTGGTTCAATTCTAAGTATGCGGGGAACCCCCAAAATTTGTTTATTTTTTTTATTTTTGTGTAAAAATCCTAATGCGGTTCACATAATACCAAGTTTCAACAGGATAGCTCTTATACTTTCGAAAAAAAAGTGACTGTGACATACGGACGGACAGACAAACATACATGACGAATCTATAAGGGTTCCGTTTTTTGCCATAAAAACATATTAAGGAGAGAATACAGGAACATCTAAGCTGCGCGCCTATCTTATTTTAATCATTATTAAAAAAAAAAACAGACAAAAAGTTCATAGACAAGGCAAAGGTAGTAACACAAATTTTTGCTTATAACTAATGTTAGTAATTAAAAGTAAACAAAAAGGAACTAGGGCTCACTGTCTAGTCCTGTGCAGTAGGAACATCAGTTTCGCAACACATTTTTAGGGGTCCGTAGCCAAATGGCAAAAACGGAACCCTTATAGATTCGTCATGTCTGTCTGTCTGTCTGTCTGTCCGTCCGTATGTCACAGCCACTTTTTGTCGAAAGTATAAATGAGCTATCCTGTTGAAACTTGGTAGGTAGATGTATTATGTGAACCGCATTAGGGTTTTCATACAAAAATAAAAACAAAACAAATTTTGGGGGTGCCCCCCATACTTAGAATTGAAACTCAAAATTTTTTTTTCACCTAACCCATTCGTGTGGGGTATCTATGGATAGGTCTTTAAAAATGATATTGAGGTTACTAATATCTTTTTTTTCTAAACTGAACAGTTTGCACGAGAGACACTTCCAAAGTGGTAAAATGTGTGTCCCCCCCCTGTAACTTCTAAAATAAGAGAATGATAAATCTAAAAAAAATATATAATATACACCTCAACAAAAACTTCCAACGAAAATTGGTTTGGATGAGATACGGTTAGGAGTTTTTGAGATATAGTACATTTTTAAAAACCGCAAATATAACTTTGCTATTCATACAAACACTATGAAAAACAAAGTTATTTTTATTGTTTGTGTATATTATTTACTAATCTCAATATAATTATATCCCTAATCTATGCTTGCTACTACGGAACCCTTCATGGGCGAGTCCAACTCGCACTTGGCCGGTTTTTTTATGTAATACTAGCGACCCGCCCCGTCTCCGCACCCGCACGGGTGCAATCTCTACTATATTATGCATGTTATATAGTAGTACCTAGATGTATCCTTCCTTCACAGGAGCAATTCGCCGGAGCCCCGCTTTCCGGGGCTCCTACTTCTGGGTGGTTTAAAGAAAATAACCACGATAAATCTTCTAACCTAAAGTGTCCGGATCGGGGTGCCAGCAAGTCCCGAGGCTGCACCTAGTTCTAACCGGCTAAACCTAGTTCCAACCGAAGATATGTAGGATAGGTACATCTAGGTGTAACCGCACTTCGGGTATTAGCCGTAACAAATACATATAAACCTTCCTCTTGAATCACCCTATCTATTCAAAATCCGTTGCGTAGTTTTAAAGATCTAAGCCTACATAGGGACAGACAGAGGAAAACGACTTTGTTTTATACTATGTAGTGATAAATATGTATTTAAAATAAGGGTAAACCAGTATTACTCCGTTGCCAATCGATATCAAACGGTGACCTTCATCTATTCAGGGACCATCAGAGGTCTCGTCAGATGAGCGGAAATGACAATAACATTGGTTAGCATCGCATCCGGAACGCCTTCCTCTAATGCATCCGGTACGTGGTCAGGGTATAAAATGTTAGAACGGAGAATACGTATTTATATTACCTACAAGCTGACCCGGCAAACTACGTACCGCCTCAGAAAAAAAATATAAATAAAGCTTTTAAACCTTCCTTGGAATTACAAAAATAATTCAAAACTAAAATTAGCCAAATCGGTCCAGCCGTTCTCGAGTTTTAGCGAGACTAACGAAACATCGGCTCCGATTTGAAGTTTGCAGGTTGCTGATTTGAGCCCAGGCGACATATTATTTTTGCAATTTATTTCACGACCTTCTTCTTCCTGCCCTTATCCCATTCTACTTGGGGTCGGCGCAACACGTTTTCTTCTTCCATTCTCCCCAATTTATTTCACGACCGCTGCTCTTAAATATTAGAACCAAAAAAAAAATGACATATTGTGGCATCAACCAACTTGCACAGGGCCAGGGTGGTGGATTAATACAGCATACTATGCGAATACTACAAAATTCTTCTGATAGTGTTAATGTTTTTTTTTTACTTTGGTGTAAGTTCGTTTACGTATGATGCTTTGTGGTCTTGAAAAGTAACTAACTGAAATTCGCTTCCGCTCCACCCTGAGCGAAAGGATATCAAAATAATGAAAAACAAACGATTTAATTTTTTTTTCACAAAACTACGCCCAAATCCTGCACTAGATATCTAAAGTTAAAGATAAAAATGTCGATACGAAACATTTAGATCTAGAACTAAAGACCTAACACAGATATCTGAAAGCTGGTGCAATTACTTTGCTACGTTATTTCGTAGCGGTTTGCTACGACCGCTACGAGCTGCTACGAAAGGCTACACGAAAAATATTTTTGACTGTTGTAATCAAATTTTTTTTTATTATGACATATTGTTTTATTTTCCATTGACATTTCGAATGAAATATTCAGTCTTTTCAAGTCGTATAATTTTACCCAAAAACTGGGATTTGGAAGTCCGAGCAGTCTGGAGCAGTCACTTTATAATATATATATTTTGCATATTCTATGGGCTTCATACTTTCGATTGGTATAGAATTTATCTAATAATCATACCGGTGAAATCTTTAAAAAAATATTTTTTTTTAGTTATTAATTAAACATACTCTGGACTGAAATTTGCTAGGCAACCCATATGGATTATATTAATTGACATATTAAATTAAATATAAAATACGTTTGATTAAATAAGCATCTCGGTGAAGGTCGTTGTATATCGGGATCTTAGACTATAATATACGTCAGGCAAAAACTAAGGGCGCATAACCAGAAAGTTGGCAACGTCGCAAATAGCTGTCAAATATTTACAAGTTTCAATTAATTAGGTATATTACTGTATGAAAATAATAAATATGGCTCTGTAATGCACTAAAAAATTGATTAGGGAATACAATAATTAATATCGTAACACCGAATTTATAGTTTTAGATGTAAATAAGCATTTGGAAACTTTCCAATGCTTTTTTTACACCTGAAACGGTTACAACATCAAATTCAGTGTTTTAATTGCATTTCTATATCAATGTTCTAGTGCACTACAGAGCGATATTTCTTATTTCCATACAGTAACATTGCAGAATTAATTAAAACTTGTTAATATTTGACAACTATTTGCGACGTTGCCAACTTTCAGAATAAGCGCTCTTATTGCAGAAAGCTAAAATTATATAAACTTATATTTCTTTTTTGACAGTTATTTACTTTAAATAAGGTCGAAATTCTTCCACTGAACGACTTTAGTAACATATAAATACTTACTAGTGGCCCGTCCCAGCTTCGCACGGGTATATGAAGAACCGCTCGTCCGATTTTGTGCAAACTTCACATAAAGCATCTACTAAATAGTTCGAACAAAGCCTAAACATTTGGTTTGGATAGGTGAGCCCGTTCTTGAGTTATAACATTACAACGAAAGGTGGCATTGATTTTTATATATTAGACTAGCTGACCCGGCAAACGTTGTTTTGCCATAAAAAATAGAAATTAAAAATTTTGTCTAAAAAATTAAAAACAAATTAGGGGTGGACTACCCCTAACATTTAGGGGGATGAAAAATAAATGTTGGCCGATTCTCATAGATACCGGATAAGCAGAAAAAAAATCATCAAAATCGGTCAAGCCGTTTCGGAGGAGTATGGCAACGAAAACTGTGACACGAGAATTTTATATATTAGATGTATGTGCATAAAACAGATTTCATTGTCTTTGATCGGTTTCATGATAATTTAATTAGGTTAATTAAAAATTAAGAGTAACCTATTAATTCGAACTAGGATCAAATATATAATCTGTCGGCGGGTCATGGTCAAATTATATTAATTGGTTTGTGGGTCATCATGGGGTCAATCATTTATGCGATGGAATAAGAAACCTAGATACTGGATAGATAAAGATAACTAGGTTCTGAATAATTTTCTGACGTTTCATATAGTATGCTGTTGCGCTTAACCACACATTTCATCCTAACCTTACACATAGGATTTTTATCCCAGGTTTAAAGTTCCCTATTTATCGTGGTAAAATCATCAAATGAGTCCTCCCACCCAGGGCAGGGCGGGAGGGACTGTCAGACTCGTAATGACTAAAATCCACGGTGTCATAGCCCTTTACGTTCCGGGGTCACGGTAATTCGTGAGTCCCGCGACCAAGGGTATAACGTTCCTTGGGACAATTAACAAACAATACGCCGGCAATGCCGCGGGCAGAAGCCTATAAAAAGGTGTAGTGAAAGTAGGTATAACTAACGTAAACCGTGTCGGGCCTACCACACGCACAAGCTTTAACCACAGTTTTGCCTGCGCAAGCTTCTCGCATGAAAAAACTGTACACGGACGGCAGCACTGAACGCCCAACCACGCACACAGGAAAGTACGCGCAGGCCGGGCTTGCGCAGGCAGAACTGTGGTGAAGCTTGTGCGTGTAGTAGGGCCAATAGACAAACACCCAGACCCGGAACAACTACCTGCTTTACAAATATTTGTTCCGTGCCGGAATCGAACCCGCGATACGCTGCTCCTACCGAGCCATTTTTAAATGTCCGATTTGTTGTTAATGGTGCAAGCGCCTTGATCACAGATGAAAAATATTTAACTACCTGACTCAAACTTTTTTTTATCGTGGTAAAATCATCAAATGAGTCCTCCCACCCAGGGCAGGGCAGGAAAGGCTGCCAGACTTGTACTAACTAAAATCCACGGTGTCCTTCAATAGCCCTTTACATTCCGGGGTCAGGGTATTCGTTAGTCTCACGACCCCGGCAGGCTTTGCCCCTCTAAGGGCCCCACTAATTTACGTATTGTGTTGACAGTGACACTTTGAGGCGCGCGTGGAACACAACGCGCCGTCGACCCGGCTTGGTCCATGGTCGGACAGCGAGTCGCCTATTAACCGCCGCTCGCATGAAACGAGGGAATTAAGTAAAGATTCCTTAGTGTATCGAGGGATTCAAATTAGCCCAAGACAAGGCAGCTTTACTCCCGAGCCAGTGTGCTTTTCACACCTACTGCGAGGAAATAAATTCGATTTTTGAAATTTGATGTGGTACGACAACCTTCGAACGTGAAGTTGGCACCACTGCAAGCGATCAGCTGTTATGGTCACCGGCCGCCATTACTGATACAACTCCTTGGTGAAAGTTTTCATACTGTTTTATTTGATGTTCCAAATTCAATCACATTATTCCCACGGGAATAATGAAATTCAGTACAATATTATTGCCCGGCTCGAATGGGGGGCAGCAATGCCTTGCTTTATTCCTTGTTTGCATGACTACATAATAATTTGACATTTACGAGAAAGTGGTGTGAAAAGTAAATTCATTAATAATTAAATCTATTTTTAATGACTGCTGAGAAAGGCCACATGGTGTGGGGCCTAGAGCGGCTAGGACTGCAAATTCGCCACTGGATTATCGTCAATGTCCCCGTTTACGTCACAAAAATGGGAATCTTGTGCTAGGGCCCTTGGTGACATTTTTGACCCTATAAAGACAGACCTCGTAAGTATTCCAACCTATTTAAAGGAACCTTTAAATAGATCTAAAATTCAAGGATTTAAAATAAAACAACAGTTTATATTTATTTTATTTATTAATTCCAGAAATTACTACACATGTAATCACCAATTATGGAAGCCTTCGCATCTGAACGTAGCGTTAACATGCAACAATGAGAGCCCTCCCTCATCGGAGCATTGCCTTTTATTACATTTCAATGCTAAATTATGAACATTACTTTGTTACAAGTCGTTGTTACAATATTATTACAGATTGCGCATTGTAACAATTTTTCAACAAAATTCAAATTTTGTCGTTACATTACAGGCGAGTGTTTTATCAACGGGATTGTTTATTTATAAAACGCTCAAAATGTTACACTATAGGATAATGCTCCCGATGAGGGCGTTAAAAAGATGATGCTGGAATAACTATGCAGAATACTTTTAAACCCTGGTCATACTAAAGTGTAACCAGCTCGAGATGTTGTGATCGTCTGTTTTTGTGTCATAAACGAATGGTTTTTTTTTTTCAAGTTTAGAAAGTGATTTGATTTGTTGATTTTACCACGATAAAGAAAAAAAACGCAATCATAGCTAATTATCCTATTTCTCAAAAGAGACTAATTTCCATAGATCCATTCATTTTCTGTGTAACGGGGACATTTCATAGTTTTTTTATTTTATGTTTTCATTCACCTGTCCTTTTTAGATACATACAGTATTGTCCCAAGGGAGTTTCATTTCGTATATCGAGCAAGATTTGTTTTAGCATGACCAGGGGGCTTAAAAAGGCCCATAAGTTTTTAATCACTTGAAAATGGTCACTAGCTGGCATTTCATATAAGTATTTACTGCATACAATTCATATCACGTTATTCATCATGTCATATACTAAAAACATTCTAATAAATGGCATTTTAGGCCCCACTTTTAAATCATTCTACACAGTTATTTTTCTACGACTACATTACTGTCAAATTCACAATGATCTTTATTCTCGTACCAACAAAGTTGCTTTTGGTTTACAACTGTCAGAAATACCGGGTAAAAAGGATTGAATAGAGACACGGGAGAAAAACAAAACTTTGAAAGCAATTTAACGTTGAATGAATATGAAAGTAATCCAATTTTATTTACTTAATATTTAATTATTTAGAAACCTAATTGCAACATAATTTAATAATTCAACTTTAAATTCGATCGAATGTTTCGATTACACAAAACTTTCTTCATTGCATTTCTATCTAGCCCGTTTTACGGTAAATATAAAAAGCATTTATGTACTTTCGATAAACGCACGCGCCAGATACGAAGGCTACCTAACTGTTCTATTATTATTTATGTATTTCATAGTAAATAGGTAAATATTTTATTGATTACTTCATAAAATGAATCTTTTCTACACAATTATCGTATTAGACCAAATAAAAGGATCTCTAATGCAATGTTCAAAACAAATGATTGAGGTTAAGATCTGTAAACATTACTCAACTCGTGCTTAGATTTACAGCCAGTTTTTTTATCAACAGATACGGTTATAGTAAAAGTGTAACCATAATTGACGTTAGAGCAATGTGTTTTTTTTTTATCACAAAATACAGCTTGACTTAGGCTTTAAACAAAAAGAATGCACAACAGCACTTCGACTGCAAAGCATTTTCAACGCAATGGGGAAGGCCAGTCAAAGAAAATGTAGATGGCGTGACCATAGCTAAGTCCTAATCCGACCAATGAGGTAGTACTATTTGGAAGTACCTATAAGATTTAAACCAATGACGATGCTTGGAACTAGCTATACTAGCGCCATTCGTTTCCCAGTTGCCATCCCCATTGATACGACTTTTTACAAGAGCAAAAACATTCCTTTAGCTGCTAATTGTAATGAAAAAACTAGCCGTAACACCTGTAACTGTCTCTGTTATTTTAGTTAAAAAATGTTACGATAGTAATTTAAATAACGCTGATAGTACCTACGAGCTAAGTAATATTTATAGATCTTTGCATATGCGACCGTTCACACAGCGTTGTTTAATGTGATATTTATAAAAAGAATCACACTTCAACATCTTCTGTTCATACACCGTGACTTTTTAGTCGTCTTACAAAAGCAGCCCAGTTCATGTATCCAATGACTAGAACACGTTTATAATAAAAAAATATGTATTTAAGAGATTTGAAAAATTTATTAATAAAACTTTGATTGGTTATTATAACACAAGGCGGAGTTAGAAACGCCCTTGTCTCATAGAAAATGGAAATGGAATGATCTACCCGACTATTGCGCTGGGAAGGTATACTCTACAGATTGATGCGTAAACATTTTAACAGGGTGTTTCATATTTCTAATGTACCTATTTATCAAAAATAAAAATTATTATTAACGATTTAAAAAAAAAATTAAACTCGCCTAGAGGTATTTTAGGTCGGATACATTAAGTGGACGACTTTTGTAAGACGACTAAAAAGTCACGGTGTATAGTTTAAAATAAATGAAGTATTAAACTATTTCAGTTTCATACTCCAAAATTATTTAGTAAGGTGAAATATTCACGTATATTTCTTAATCGTGATTTTGCCGTGCCATTAAAATGAATAGAAATTGGATTGAGTATATCACCACACGGTGGTGTCATCGTGGATGTGATGGTACAACGTGTCTATCACACATTAATTCTCTCATTCGAAAAAGTCGGTGCTTAAAACAGTACTGAACATCGCGGTGTGAACGGGGCCTTACGCCAATGAGCGAGTCCTGCTTCAGTAAGGCGAACTTAAAAGTGTTCGGTATCACTACATAGATTGAAATACAATTATTATTAGCAATTATTAATTCAGAATTATAGATATTTCATGATAGGAATTATTATCAGAATAAATATGAGATAAAACTGTCGACAATATTGATTATTATCGTTCATTGCCTGTGATACTACCCGTTGTACTACCAGTAGTATCACGGGTAAAAAAAATGCCGTGGTACTACCAAGCGATCTAGTAGTATCACGAGAAATTTTTATTTACCCATAGTACAGTCAGCATCAAAAGTTGCTGACCACATTCAGATTTTCAAAATCGCTGTACACCGTAATAATACATAATAATACGGAGTACAACGATTTTGAAAATCTAAATGTGGTCAGCAACTTTTGATGCTGACTGTACTACTCGTTTACTTTGCCGGGGTCGCGGGACTGTCTAAACAGTTAACCGTGACCCTGGAAAGAAAAGGGCAAAAGAAGGAACACGAGTCTGCCAATCCCATCACCAAAAATGTTTTATACTAATAAGGAGATGGTATAAGGAGAATTATACAGAGAACTGTGTATAATTTATCTACAATATAAAATAAATGAGTAGTACCTACCATGGGTAAATTAAAATTTTCCGTGGTACAGTCAGCATCAAAAGTTGCTGACCACATTTAGATTTTCAAAATCGTTGTACACCGTATTATTATGTATTATTACAGTGTACAGCAATTTTAAAAATCTGAATGTGGTCAGCAACTTTTCTTATGCTGACTGTACTACTAGATTGCTTGTTAGGACCACGGGTATTTTAACTACTTACTACTGGTAGTACCACAGGCGAAAACGATTATTATTACCAGATTAAACACAGAGTTAAGTACCTAATACACATTTAAGAGTTCTTATTATAACAATAAACACCGATATTAACTGTTGATATTTTATGGATATGGGTAATTATTCTAGAACATACTGGTGCTGTAGTCCGTGATTCGGTCATCTCTGTGGCTCTGTATGGAAGATATTATGTGCACCAGCATTCAGAACAATCGTGCTCCAAAGTTCTAAGTGTAAACATTCATGTTCGTTGAGTAAAATATTAATATTAGATAGACACAGAACTTATGGTATCTTAACCTATGAGTGAATCCACCCGAGCGCTGCCAGTGCGTAGACCGAACATCGTTTCAACGCAACATATGGCATGTCGTTCTCTTTTACATGTAGAACGATGCAGCGTCACCGCTACCGAAAACGCATCGTGTGGCATCACTGTTTGCTACACAGATTTAGTCTTTGACTAACATCCAGAAATCAAATATAAAGGTCAGCTAACATAGAGCGTAGTTTCTAGGTAATCAGCAAATCGTGTTCGAAACACACAACTTCGCTCCAATACAAGATGACGTAGCTCTTAAGCCTATCTAACGCAAATGTGACTGGGCACAAAAGTGGTGCCCTGAAACAGTGAGGCAAGGTCGTGGCCAGCCACGGAAGTGGTGGGAAGAACTGAATACGTTCCTACAGAACTGGAAGGACGTGAGGGTTCGCGGGAAGTGGACGAAATGTAGGCCTTTGCCCATAAGAGGGACAGGTTATTTTTAATGGATGTTTTAACCCAAATTAAATTTAAAAGTTTAAATCTATGGTCTATAACTCTATCATGGTTATTACTATGATGATACTATTATATTAAACATCAAGAATATTTGAAAAACATATTACATAACTATGGATATTGAATATACTTATTAAGTTGCAATGAGCAATCTGTAGACTTTTTTTTAAGGTATTGTATACAAATAAATCCGAATATTATCTGTACTTATACATTTACTGGATTAAGTATATATGGGTAATTATTATTATAATAGACACTGAATAACTAAAGAATACATAATATGGATAAATATTATTATATAAATAAAATAAGTAATAAATATGTCAACAAAATAGTACAAAAATGTTATAAATATGTGTCACGAAAATTATAATATAAAAGTTAGGTTAAGGCAAATGGGTTATATTTTCATCGAATATCAATAACACTTCAAACGGCGGCTTAGTGACCATTATCAATCTATTAAAAAAATTATGGAGTTCCACAGGAGTATCGCCAAGGGTAGTTCTCATTTTAAAGCACTATTGATATTAGACAACAACAAAGAAACTATAGTTGTTATTAGTATGAAAGACAGACAGAAATGGTGTAGAAACCTATGGCTTATAGATCATTACTCAAATATATGACAACTCGCTTACTTAGGCGATCATTAAATTCCTAACAATTTACTGTCACTACTTTATCATACCGATTACTTAAATCTTTGAAATTGATTTTTATTACTACATTAAGAGTGTAAACATTCCGAAAAAAACATTCTAAATTGTGTATTGAATATTACAGTAGAGACCCGATCATCCGAACGAATTGTCGACCTAGATCATTTAGCTTTTTCCAAGCAAAATAAATAAATAAATTTACGTACATAAATACCTCTTCTTCGTATTATTATTAGTTCCAGTGGGGTATTTCAGGCGCACATTGTATTTGCCATTTATTATTTCAGGGATTTGAGTCTAGTTTTTAATTGTTATACTCTTTTTAAACTTAATTGTAATATTTGGACTTAAAAATCGTATACAACCATCCGGAAAGTCACGAATCCAGTGATCCAAAGTCCGGATAGTTGGGTTTCTACTGTACAATATTTATTTTTCTATTATCTGCATGAATATATTATATTAAACATTGAGAGACCATTGGAAACTATGAGCCCTAACTGCAAGCTGTAATACAACACCGTAAACTATAAAGCGAAGCTACTATTGTAGAGCCGAATATAATGGCTTACAATACGATTCACTCTTCTTCCTGCGGCGGACCGCTACCGTTCTCCTGAGGCTGTGGTACGCTGCTTGTCCTGAAATAATGAAAATAAATATCTGAATCCCGTCAAATTAAGAATTGTTTACATCATCCACTTTTAATAAAATACACAATAAGACAGTTTAATCAAATTGAAGAGCAGCAATTTCTCTTGGAGTCAATCCACAGATAACCTCCTTTAGATTCCGCATATAAAACAACCTATGCACGCCACGGTCGCGGGACCGCCTCATCAGGCAACCGTGACACTGGAACGTAAAGGGCTCTTAAAGGATCACCGTGGATTTTAGTCAGTACAAGTCTGACAGTCCCTCCCATCCCGCCTCGGGTGAGAGCACTCATTTAATAATTTTACCACGTTAAATAAAACCTTTGCACGCCACACGTTTGCAAAGTAGATGTGAGTGGCAACGCCGCCGGCAGAGGAAGCACTAGGACTTGTTTACCTTATTGGCAGCGTGCTTCGGAAAGATCAGGTGTATATATTTGCAACCAGATGACTAAATGTTTGATTGTGTAGGAAGCGAAAGGAACGTAGCAATTGTGGTGGATTCTATAGGTACACTAGTTGACATGGCAGACGTCGTCTTGCCCTGACAGCAGCAGAACCCGCAGCCGGCCCTTTCGGAGGCGGTAGATAAAAACACACATACAGAAGAATTTTATAAAGGGTATTCTTTTAAGCTCACGGATTTCCCCCTTTGGCCAACAGGGGGAAAACCGCGAACTTTAGAGTTAAAAGGCATTAAAACACTTTATTAATTTTTGTGGACACCCCGCACTTGATCAGTTGACCAAAAAAAAAAAATATGCCGGAATTGTAAACATCAAAAAGAGCTTAAGTCTCTTAACAAAGTTAAAATCTCATAAATATTCGGATTTCCCCCCGCTGGCCAACTTAATAACCCTGTGTATTAAGACAGTACATACCTGTTCATGTTGATAAACCGTGCGGCTGACGTGTACCTCGTGGGGTCGTAGTCAGTCGAGTTGGCGGCCCGCTCGCGCACATAGTTGCGCATGTACTCGCGGAACGCAATGCGCATAGGAGCGTTGTCCTGTGACTGCGACTGTACCGTGGCTGGCCGCTCGTTGGCGGCTTCGCGCAGGCTCTCTGTATACACAATAAATAAGGGACCCATGACGTTATGCGACGCGACTCAACTGGTTCCAACTACAAGTGAAAATCAACCTAAACACTGCTAAGAAATAATGATGCAATTCGATTGATTTGACATCGTCGTGACGATCGTGTTTTGTTTTTTAGCTACCCGTAGATATCAATGTGTTTTATGTCATATGTGGTAGTGATAAGGTTGATTTTCACTTGTAGTTGGAATCGGTCGAATCGGTCGCATCGCACCATGGGTAAGCTTCCTAAGTCAACTAGTACCTAAATAATAACTTCTCGAGGAGATCATAGCTAAATAATTACAACCGCACAGGTCGATCTACTTAGCTCTGTTAAGCTGCGATTGCCGAGGTTGGTCTGTGAACGGGTGGTCATTTATCATAGCGAGGTTCCTGCGTGCCTCGAATAGCACGTAAAACCGTGGGTCCCAGCTGTTATTTGTAGATCTTTGACATTCGTATCCTGACAAACCAGAAGATCGGAAGTCTGACAACTTCAGCCTTCTCAAGGGTATCGTATTACTCAGTTACTGGGTTGTGGAGATCAGATAGACAGTGTAAAATACAGATATTCAGCTGTTTCCGGTTTGAATGGAACCTGACCCCATCATAGTTGTGAAAAGGCTAGACAGATGATGATTAAATAATAACTTTTCTAATACTATTTACCTACAGTCAAAAACATTAACTTGTTGTGCATATTATGTGTCATCTTTGTACCCTTATTCTAGTGTACTTAGAGTCCGTGCGACACATTATAACGACAGGCAATGAAAACGCCTTACGCCGATTTATATTATTATTGATATCACTGATACGAACATAGCAAAATTCTATTAAAATCGAGACCAACCAATACAGCTGGAGAAAACTAAATTTAGATAAACACAATCTAAAATTGGTTAGGTTATGAACCACTTAGAACATCCACAAAAAAAATCATTTGCGTAACACAAATAACTAACAGTTCAGTTTAAATATTCATTTCAAAGTGATCAACTTGTCGTTCTACTACTAACTCCGCGGCCTTGTAAACAAGTTTTTGCTCATTAACTTACGTACTAAATAATAACTTCAAAAAAAAAAACATGTTACGTACCTTCCATAAATCCAGTGAGCGTAGTCGGTGGTCGAGTTTGGCGTAGACACCGGCGCTTGCGCGACGGCATTCCCGAGATGTACGCATCGCTGTAGGGCTCCTGAGGCTCCTCGCGCTGGTTCTGTTGATCACGAGTGAATACTGGCACCCACTCCTCACCCCAGTGCTGCAGAATCATCAACGGAGGTACCTGCATAGCGCCCGTCACAACCAAACATTAAGCAGTGCATGTGCAACGCCAACTAATACAAATGTGTCTATGTTTCCAACACTATTACACCAACTATTATACTTTTAACTTTCACATTTCATCACTTATCGATTGCGTCAACGCATTACAACAACTCCAAGTTCTTCCGACTAGAAGTAGGTGCTTCTTATTTATTCGGAAATATTTAAATACCGTAGTAATTTAAAATTCTAATTTGGTGATTTGAACGTACGTCATTCAGAGAGCTATCTACAGTTATGTTTTATTTAAGTTGGGTTTCACTTGTGTGAATTTTGTTAAAGTACTGTGTTATTTTTTATAACTGGTAACACTTACGAATCGTATGTTTTGGTCACTCGTGTTGCGCGTCGGGGTTGCAGGTTCACTCCTTTCTTTAGGAGTCCTAAATAATGATCACAAATTAAAAACGTGTTCAAAAATGCAGGGTTTGCTACTATCTACAAATGAACTTATCATATAAAGTCACCCCAGCGGAGAACATATTTAATTGGCCAATAGTTTAATAGGATTTTAAAGGAAACATGGCCTACTTTGATGCATGAAGTAAACAGATTTAATATAGCTGATAATAATGTCGCAGTAATGGATTTAAATGAAATTCAGAAGGTCCAAGAATGATTCATATAATAATGGGCAGTTTCGTTAGATTTTCCATCAGGGATTCCTCAGTAGCAGTCACGGAGACTCGATTTTTGTCATAGACAATAGGCTCAAAAGGCTTACCTCCTATTAAACGGGACTGGCAAAATGTGGGTGAACTACCACCTCACTTGTTTACATCTAAACTAGTCGGGAGTATAATGAATGGTCAGAACAAGCCGTCTAAGCATGTATAGAAACTTACTAGCGTATGCGAAAAGGAGAAAACTTACATCAAGGCCTTTTTAGATTTAACATAGAAAAAGGCGTTCTGCCCAAAGAGAAATTACCTACTAAGCTATCGGCCGATTAAAAATCTTTGGTCCGAGGGGTACCTTAGAACTCACATAACACGACTCGGCGATGTAACCGGCGACTGCGGCGCAGTGTTCGACGTCATGGAGTGAGACGCGCGGGCGGGGGAGGCGGGGCCGACTGATGTAGCGGCCTGGGTCACGGCTGGGGCGGGGGCCTCGGGGGCGTTCTCTTCTTGCATTGGAACGGCCCTAGACTCACAGGTCTCATTAACAACAGCTGGATTACTAGGAGCAGTTGATTCTTCACGCGCAGGTTGAGCAGGCGACACCTCCATCGGAGTGGGCTCTTCCTCATCCTCAAGAGGGGGCGGCTAGAACATCAATAGATTGAACCGATTGCATGTCAAAGTGTCAAAATCATTTGTAGATAGCTTACCGATGGCACGGATACTCCTGGCCGGCGATGTAGATGCTGCTGAATGTGAGCGCAATGCGAGCCCAAAGTGTTGATGATGGCATTCAAATTTTCATTGGCAAGAACCAACACCACTCCCTGAATGGATTCGTCGAAGTAACGGATTCTGATATCCTGAAGAAGCAACAATGAAACATTGATTAAAAGATGTCCTTGATGCATCGAAGATATTTTAACCTAACATTTTTACGCATAGAACTCAATATTGATTCTATAATATTTAAAATTTTCAATTTCTTCAAAACAGACTTACCAAGAAAGTCCTATATAGCTGCCTCAATCCATCGAGGCCTTCAACACACAAGTGCGAGATCAGCGTGCAGAAATCAGTGTAGAGCCGTGAGAATATGGCATAGAATCGCGCGGCATACATTTCTCCCATAGACTCGGACATGACGGCGCCGATGAGCGCGGGCAGGCGGGCCCGGAACAGTGAGCGGATCGAGCAGTAGGCATCGAACTCATCGCGTAGTGGTGTGATGTTGTCCTGAATAGATTTCAATTACATCAGAAAGTATCTTGAAGGGAGATTAGTTCATTAACTTAAAAGGTTTGCAATAATTTTGAGAAAAAAAAGTCAGAAGTAACCGGTCAAACATGGGAAATATTAAAGATTTTATAGGAAATAATTCCCATTAAAAGTTAATAAAAGTTAAAAACAGGCAAAATAGTTGATACATTCAAATCTTTTTTCGATTCCAAAGCAGAATTCATTACATACATACCATTTCATTAATAAAATCGCTGAACTCGTTGACGAAGAAATCAGTGACACCCAAAATAGAGTTGTCAGTATTGTCCGCATTGGCGCGGGTGGTCAGGTTCTGTATGTAGTTGCGCAGGAGCACGCGCAGCTGCATAAACTCATGGGGGATCAGCACAGGCTCCCCGTTCATCGACTGCAGGGGCTCCGGCATGAACAGGTGACGAGCCTGGGGATATTGGAAAAATTTAAATAACAAACTTTTTTTTATCGTGGTCAAATCATCAAATGAGTCCTCCCACCCAGGGCAGGGCGGGAAGGACTGTCAGACTTGTACTGACTAAAATCCACGGTGTCCTTCAATAGCCCTTTACGTTCCAGGGTCACGGTAATTCGTTAGTCCCACAACCCCAGCAGGCTTATTGTACATGTACAGATACCGGCACAGTTCTTGAGCGCTCGGCGTAAGAGTGGGGATCGCTTTGCGCATCGTACACTTATCGACAAATGAAACGCACACACTTTCCCCGCCCCCGTTCCTCACTTCATCTACCAAAGGGACCTAATAACTCACTTCTGCGCAGGTGAAGGTCAGCGCTCAAGATCCATGCCGGTATTTGTATACACTTAATAATATGGGTACCGTAGCTTGGATAGCCGATACCGGTGGGCCACTATTCTTTATATTTTTTTAGAGATGAGATTTAGACATAGAGAATTGTTTCTGTAATCGGGAAAAACAATATAAATGTTGTTGAGGAAAGCTCAAGACTCCAGCAGTTGACGAATGCAAGCTGATGATGATGATGATATTGTTGTTTTTTTTTGTATTCTTTGGTCTCAATTAATTAAGTTTTTTTAAGACTTGTACAGAAAAAGAGCAGTGTGTGTTGATATACTTACAACAGTCAGCAAGAATGCACTGAACCAAGACTCCTGTGATGGAGCGCTGCTGAGCAGACGAACAATAATAGTCATGTGCTCCTGAAAACGAAAACATACATCAACAGTCAACTACGTATTTTACATTGAATAGTTAACAAAATAAATCAATTCTGTAAGTCAGAGACAATCGTAATTTGTGTTCAAATGTTCATGTTAAGCATCTTAACTCGAGCATAGCTATCTTACAAAGCTACAAGGAAAATTTGGCTTTTCAATGACATTGAGAGCTCTGTTAGTCAAGACTTAGATATTGTAAAAATTTGATGATATAGTTCCAAAGATGATTTAATTTCAAAGAAGGATTTTTCGGCTTTATCTTTTAGCAGTTTTGCATTAATCTTACTTTAGTGTGAGAAAGAGATGGCCCTTAATGTCTAAAATCTACGATTCTTTTCGACACCGAATATCATCCAAATAATACAGTATAACGCAATTGTCAAACAGACAGGCGAAGCGAATGCGATCATATAGAAAAGCGAAAGCGATCCAATAGACTATGTGACAGACTGCAAACAATTCCATACTTTACAAACAAAAACGCTTCGCTTTCGCTTCGCCTGTTTGACAATGGCTTAAGTGTGCCTCATAAGTAACGGCGCATTACGGATGCGGATGACGCGGCGCATGAATAAAATCCTCGAAGAATGGAGTGCTAACGGGCACGTACATGTTCCGGGCCGAAATAAATCTCGGGCCACACGCTACAAGATGGTACAGGCTCAGTTTATTTCCAGGTGTACTCACGTCATTGATGTGATGATTACGATGCATCAGATACTCGATGTGTTGAGCAGCCACTCGCTCGGCGCGGGCGCGCTCCTGCGCAGCAATCTGTGCCTGCTGTTGCTCCCTATCAGATTTAGATTCGATTTTCATTAATTCCCAGAAAGTATTATCTGGTTGCAGAATATACTGTAGTCTCGATTTTTTTTACGACATCATTCCGAAAGGTTTGTTGTAAAAAAATATTAATATTGAAACTTGAATGTGATTAATATCGAGGTTTTTCCAAGTTGTCAAACCCGTGCCAAACGGGGCGTATCGCTAAGACTGGATGAAAGATGGTCAAAACTTTTTCTAACGGTAAGCTCACTATTGTAGAGTAATTTAAGTTTCTCTAACGCGTACAGAAGTGTAGTTCCCACTCATACTCTATTTTCCTCACTAATTTTGTTGCGGTGTCTTTCGACTACACGCCGATATGGGTTCGCTAACTCTAGTCTAGGTCAGGAGATGACAAGAACAAAATCTACAATGGAGCGAGCTTACTCAGAAGAAACCTGTTCACTCTGAAGTTGATTGGTGATCTGGTCACCAATTTTGATTCTGGCTTTTGGTTTGGGAATAGTGTGGCGGTACTGTCCTAAAAAAAATAAGTACCTGCGGCGATGTAGACGACGGCGGGCATGCTGGCTGTCGCACTGCAAGAATCTGTCGTAGATCAAGTTGGCCAGAGACACGGCTTGAGCGCGGGTCGTGGTAGTAGCACGACGTAAGTGCAGGCTCGCTACAGACAGAAACATATGTTACTTTACAAAGTAGTGCTCGGAACTAATCTGCTACATAACTGGTATATTTTTAACATGTCTTACCCAGTAACTGGAAATCCGATGGGTAATCGTTCCATGCAAAATATTGGTAAGTAATACTGGAAACCGACCCCAAAATAGAAAAAAAGCTAGGCAGTCTAATAATCGGCAAGTATTTAATCAATTGATAGATTATAAAATCTGAAAAAAAGACTGCCAATGTAACTTTTTGTTGATTACCCTCACGCTGTCCCATTTCTGGACAAAGGTCTCCCCTGATACCTTCCAGGAATTCTCCTGAGCCTCCTCGAACCAGCCCGCGGTGCACGTGTCCATGTCGTCACGTCACCTCTTTTACAATATAACTTACGTTGAGGGATCGTAACGTTAGGCTCCGGTGCTATGCCAGTAGAACCTGGGTGTCCGTGCTGGTTGGCCATGACGGCCTGAGCGGCGGCGGCCTGCGCGGCCTGGTCCGCCAGCTGCTGCGGGTGCCCGGCCCAAACCGGATTCTGGATACCAGCAATCGGGCCGCTCTGATTCTGCACAGTATGGACAACTGGCGCAGCCGCATTCTGCTGCGTGGGAATGTGCAGAGTGACCCCTTCTACTCCAGGCACGAGTCCCTGGCGAATCATTGATGACACGATGTTCTGTAGCAACTCGGCGTTCGGCGGCCCACCCCAAGGGATCGGAGCGAGGTACACTGAGGAGCGAGGAATGTAATGTAACGTATGAAGGAAAATAATGAATTCAATTTGAAACTAAATAGCGTTAACAGAATTATTTGACGACAATTTGGCTTTGGCAAAAATTAAAACGTTTAAAATATAAGTAGTGTTTACCTTCGCCCACATTGGGGGATTCCTGCTGGGCACCCGCAGCGTTTCCTGCAGCATTATTATTATTGCCAGTCACAATGGTGCCAAGAGCGACGGCGCCATTTTGAGGTATCTCCTCCATACTCATCAATACCTCTACTCCGTTAAGACCGCCAGTTTGGCTCAAACCTCTAAATAAATTCTCAAAATCTACGACAAAATACATGACAATTAATATATGAGGACATTACAAGTGATTAAGCAACAATCTATTTATTTTATATTTGACTTATCTTCTATATACCGTAATAAAGTAATGAATTTTTGGAAATTTGAAAGGTTTTTGCCTTTAGAGAAAGCTGCAATTCATTACTCTATCAATGATTGAGCCGATGGCGTCTACTCGCAGCTATGCGACAAGACTAAGTTAACTGGGATTAGAGGCAGATAACACGGAGCACGGAGGAAGGTCCCCTTTATTGAAAAGATCTTACCGAGGAGCACTTGACGCCTGTTGCCGGCGGCGCCCGCGCCCTGCCCCTGCTGTCCTTCCTGGGCGTTCACTACGGCGGCGGCGTTCGTCAAGCCGTTCAGCAGAGCATTCTCTAAGGGGAATGCGATTGGGACCCTTGTTTCTATCTCTACTTGATACGTGATGGGATCTGGCTGAATGTTTATATTGACAGTCGGTTGCGTGGTCCTACCGGCGTGAGCGCTGCCCTGGCCGCTGGGTCTGTTCACAGTCGTGGTCGTGCTCGTATTATTATCAGAGTTAGGAGATGTCTGTGTGGCTGAAGCCCTTGCGTTTCCAATGGCACTAGCGGCCACATTGATGGGCTGTGGCTGAGGTGCGGGGGCCGTCGCCGCCGTGGTCGCTGTTGGTGGAGGCGGTGCTGACGGCACTGATGTCGCAGATGGAGCCGATGGCGCAGCTGGAGCAGATGTTGCTGATTGCGCTGATGGAGTTGATTGCGCTGTTGTATCTGTAGTCGCTGAAGGCGCTTGTGGTGCTGCTGGCGCTTGCTGTGCCGCGCGCCGGTTAGACTGAACCACATTGATGTGTGCCTACCAAATAACCCATATTATATAAATCACAATAAAGACCATTGGCGAAATGAAGTCGACTAGGGGATTTAACAAACACCTTTTTCAAGTAATCACTGCGACTGAACGTACAGAGTTGTCAAAAGACGATGAATCATTGATGAAGTTGTAAAATCGCTAATCACCGACGTTAAAAGTGGAGTAGCATGTTTGCTAAGCCCTGAGCAATATATGTACCTGCATCGGGATCGGATGGCGAACCACACCAGCGTCTGACGTGAGTCGCGGGTTGCGCTGTCCGACTTGGAAGTTGATGTCGCTGACGGCATGGTAGGCGTGCGCAAAGCTGTGCATTATGTCCGTCACCATGTCCACAGTACGCTGTGCACTGACGCGCTCTTCTTCGGTATACACGGGCGGCTTTTGGGACAAAATATCATAAGTGGGTATCTTTTAAAGGATTGCTTATAACGATTTAGCGTCAGATGACGCTGTTTCATACGCAACATTTTTTGACACATGATAAAATTTAACAGACAGCCATTATAGCTGTCAGCAATAGAGAAGATAGAAGCTCCTAATCAATATCTTTTCTTGAGTATTTTTTATATATTTCAAAGATTCGAGACTTCTACTTATAAAAAATCTAGCCTATTTTATACCACTGCAAAGCAAACGCCCTAAGGCCTTTTGCAAAATCAATTAAATATGTTTTGCAACAATTAACATAAAACACGGTCTTACCTCAGGATTATTAGCAGCTCGAAGCAGCCTGACATAGTTGGCTCGGTAAGGGGCGAATTGTTCTTGAAGCGCCTCCAAGTCTTCGATCAACTGACCAAGGTCACGTGGTCGGGAGTGACGGGCACGTAATGCTCGAATTGCCCTGTAACTCCTTTCGAAAAGAGAACTCATAAAGATATATCAAACTATCATTCATCATCATCTGATGTCTGATGTTTTGATTTTAATTAAATACACACATCAAAAGTGTCTAGGGATCAAGCATTTTTATGCGGATTTCTTGAGATTGAGATGTGGCTTTGTAATAAATTTATGATTTTATAAATTTATATGGATCCTTTTTGGTGCATTTCATAATTTGAATCAGGAACTGTGAATCAAATTCGAGTAAAAGATGAAAATCAGCTGTCAATATTTTCCCTATAAAAACATACAACGCATTGAAGACATTATTAGTGCTACTGTTTCCCTACTACTGATTAAAACCAACGTTATTATGGAGCGGCGACGTCATTTAAGCAGGGAAGAAATGCTCAGAGCCGTGGGAATGATAGAAGCTGGTTCCCGGCAACGTACTGTGGCTTTAGCTCTGAATACAAGTCAGAGTGTTATCAGTCGACTTTGGACACGTTACCGAAGCACTGGTACCGTGGCTGAGCGCCATGGAGGACGGTATCGCTGCACCACACGGAGACAAGACCGATACATTCAAATCTTAACTCGAAGAGCTCCAACAATAACCGCCATGATGTTAGCCGTGAGGCTTCATCACTCTTCAGGGAACTTAATTAGCGACCAAACAGTCAGAAACCGCTTGCATGAAGTGAACCTTCATTCCCGAAGACCGCTACGGGTACCACCTATAGCAATGCACAATCGTAGGATTCGATATCAATGGGCTCTTGAACACAGAAATTGGGCAGAAGAACAATGGCGTTTCGTGTGCTTTTCTGATGAGTCTCGTTTCGGTATGAGACCGGATACAAGACGTATACGACACTGGAGAACCCCTGGACGCCAACAGCGATTAAAATCCTGCCAGGAAGTCCATCCTTATAGTGGTGGAACCATCATGGTATGGGCGGGTATTTGGATCGGCGGAAGAACTGAGTTGATTTGGATCAGAGGCAACCTCAACGCTCAAATTTATGCTGAGACGATTGTATCAGACGTCATCGTTCCTCTACAAGTGCAAATCGGTCCCTTATTTCAGTTAATGCATGATAATGCACGACCGCACACCGCAAGAGTTGTAAGACAGACTCTCGCCGCAGCTAACATCAATGTCCTGCCCTGGCCTGCTCAGTCGCCAGACTTGAATCCGATTGAGCATGCATGGGATATGCTACAGAGAAGAGCTCTGCCGAATATGGAGGGTATCCAGTCGCAAGAAGACCTTTTTTTGTTGTTGCAACGAACATGGGCGGCCATTCCACAGCGTGATTTGGATGAACTCATTTTGAGTATGCCAAACCGATGTTCTTGTGTTGTTAGTGTTCGCGGTAGAAACACGGATTATTAATTGTTTAAGTTACCCAATAAAATTTTAAAGAAAACTGTTATTTCAGTCTTTTTTTCGAACTTTTGTGTTAGTGGTTCAAATGTCAAAAATCCCTTTATTAGGAAAATAGCAAATTTCTTTATTAATGCAAAGGTGACTTGGTTTATCGTTACTGTGACAAACGAAAACACTTTATTTGATGAATCCTTAAAGAAAATTTTAATTAATATCAATCAGGAGAAAAGTTATTGCAAAAATATATGTTGATCCCTAGACACTTTTGATGTGTGTATATCAATGTGTTCCTAAGTACAAATGATTTTCGTTGATCAGAATAAGTAGGACAATTTTATTAAATAACGATAGCTTATCACCAGTTAAGCAGGTATACTAGCTCAGAAAAATTAACAACTTTCTTAACACTGTAGATAAAACTAAGAAATGAGAATGAAATAGTACATTGTTATCCAAGGCGTGAAAGTTACTTATTTACGTCCCGAGACGGGGTTTGGCACCCGTAACGTAGTGAGGGTGCTAATAGTTCGAGGGACTAAATAAGTAATTTACCCGAGGTAAACACTGTGCTTTTCATTACGAATAAGAGGAAAGTAATAGCTAAAGAAAAAATGAGTGTAGATCGGATTGTCACTTTGCCGCTTGTTTTTTTTTTAATTTTTGTGCTGTGGTCGTCCAGCTATTTAGCCAGGATTTTTCATGTTCATTATTTAAAAATTGACAATGATTTTGTCGAAATCTGTATTATTTTAGAGAAATAGTTGAAACTAAATTATTCATTAGTGATGAAGAAGAAGGCGCAGAAAATTAGTCTGGCTTCTTTAGCACTTCCACGTGACACAGTCATTATTTATATTCTTAATACTTAACTTGATGTTATTTTAATTTTAAATCGCTCTGTAATTTCGTGGCTGTATAAAAAGTTAGAACATAGTTCAATAGAAATGTCAAAATAGAACTAATTTTTTTTTCTTAAATTTGGCAGCTGTCAGTTGAAAGCGATTTTCCCTAGGGCGGCAATGGATAACTTTCAAACGGCTAATCAGACATGTAATGACCTACTTTCAGAGTATGAGTAATGAAAAATGTTTTGTTGCATAAAAACTGCAACATAAGCGTGAACTTCAACAACGAAACTGAAAGTTTAAACCATGCTGGCATGGTTTAAGTAGAGATATAAGTAGATAAGTTATAATTAAGATGATATAATGATATTTTGATAAAACTCACCTGCGTCGTGCGTTCTGTGCTCTAACTGCTGCATCCGTGGTTTCATCGCCGTTTTCGTCGAGTAGGGGTTCGGGCTGCGTTGAAATAACATACGGTAAGTTTAAATATCTAAAATATTATCATTTCGATCAATAACATGATGAATAAGAACAATGCCACACCAACACAACGATCATTAAGTTACACATGTTTTTTTTTTCTCCAATACTACTCGGATGGCTGATGATGTGATAGTGAAAAATGAGGCGCTCTTTTATTTATCTGTATTTATCACATTAGTTTTGACTGATGACTGTCAGTTATTATATTTTAAACATAGTAACTGTATCAACGTTATTAAAAGCCCATTGTTATTAACACATTACAGTTCCAGATTTTAAAACAAACAAATAAAAAATACCCCTTAGAAATGATATTTATTATTATGAGTACACCTACATACTACAAGATATGTACATAATTATATCAAAGCTCACATAAGCTCGCTAAGGACTTTAGGAGGAGTGAAAATAACAAACATTTCACGCAAAAAAAAACGCTATAACACGATGGCGGGCAATTACAGGAATGAATGCAGTAGTGAGCAATTTATTGAACATATTGATACCAGATCTTGGTACAAACGGTCAGTTGTAAATTTATGAATAAGAAATTGTAAATAATTGTGGTAATAACAATATTCATTTCTTCAGGCCTTTTTTTTTTTTTTGCGTGGTAAAATCGTCAAATGAGTCCTCCCGCCCATACTGTCAGACTTGTACTGACTAAAATCCACGGTGTTCCTTCAATAGCCCTTTATGTACCAGGGTCACGGTTACCGAGTGAGACAATCCCGCGACCCCGGCAGGCTCCGGTCCTCTTAGGGGACCCCGTCAGTTTGCTGACAGCTCTTTGAGGCGCGCGTGGAACACAACGCGCCGTCGACCCGGGCATGGTCCATGATCTGACGGCGACTCACCCATTACTCGCCGCCCGCATGCCCGCGCCTACGGTGGCCGGAGATCGTCTTGCGACGTCCGTTGCCGTGGGCGTCTCCCGCGGCGGCTGGGTCGTGAGGTGGACGCTGTCCTCTCCCTCACGCGTTCCGCCTCCTCCTTTGCTAGCATTACTGCTCAGGAGGCGACCGCTTCCCATTCCGTCTCGCCCCGCAGCATGGCCTCGACCAATGCTGGGCGCGAGAGGTCGCCGCCTATCGCCTCCGTGAGAACACGGCGGTGCTCTGCCCAAGCGGGGCAGTCCTGCACCGTATGCTCCACCGTGTCCTCCGGGCGATCCTCGCAGTGGTGACACCCAGGCGTTTCTTCCTTGCCTATACGACACAGGAACCTCCCAAAACATTCGTGTCCGGTGAGGACCTGCGTCAGGCGGAAGGTGAGGACGCCGTGAAGCCTCTCCAGCCACTCCTCAAAGAGGGGTCTTATTACCGCCGCGATTGCGGCGTGCCCGAACCTAGGTTGCGACAGTCGTTCCCTCCATACTGCCCTGAGATCACGCCGGAGCTCTTCCCGCCGCGCTTCGATTTGTCGAGGCAGCAGGGATTCACCCCGGCGCTGCGCCTCCACGCGCCACTCATAGACGCGCTGGAGGGCAGTCGCCTCCAGATCCCAGGGCAGCAATCCGGCAAGGAGGTTGGCCGATTCGCCGGCGATCATGACCATGACCCTCTGGCATGCGACCAGCTTCGCTGGTCGCGTCCACATGCTCAGGGCCCACACGGGGGCCCCGTAGAGGGCCATGGACCGCACGACACCGGCGTACAGCCTCCGGCAGGAGGCATTTGGCCCGCCGAGATTGGGCAGGAGTCGCCTGAGGGCGGCTGCTGCCCGGTTCAGCCTTGGGGCCAAACGAAGGAAATGTTCCTTAAAGCTCCACCGGCTGTCGAGGACGAGTCCCAGGTACTTCATCGTCGACTCGACGCCGATGAGAGCCCCCCCCTCCCCCCACCGTTATGTGAGGACAGAGTTGTCCGTGGCGCGTTCAGACGGCCATGAAAGCACATGGCCTCTGTTTTATGCAGCGCCACTTCGAGTCCCAACTGCCGGATCCTGTCAACGACTGTCGCAACCACTTGTGTCGCCAAGTCGGCCGCCGCCTGATGCGATTCTCCCTGTGCCAGGACAAGCGTGTCGTCAGCATAGCAAACTACGCTGACGCCGTCAGGGAGATCGCCACGCAGCACCCAGTCGTACCCGATGTCCCACAGGTGCGGCCCGAGAACCGAACCCTGTGGGACACCGCACGACATCTCTCGCCGGTTCCACTCTCCCCGGTGGCCGGGGTAGATGACGGCTCTGTCCGTCAGGTAATCCTCGACTATTCGACGGAGGTAGGTCGGCACCCAATGATACCGGAGTGCCTCCCTAATGCAACTCCAGGGCAGGGTGTTGAAAGCGTTGGTGATGTCTAATGACACCGCCACGACGACCCCGCCCCGGATTTCTTCAGGCCTCATAATTTCATAGAAAAATAAAAATAATTACTACTTTAAGAAGTTTGAATTACTTTAACTAAAGAAAAACAATTATTTTTAAAAGTAAAAATTATACTTTCACATAATGACATTTTCTATAGTACGATTAAGTCACAAACAAGGGTTCTCGATGTTCATTATTTATCGATTGGATACATAAAATAGTTATGAACGGTCTTCCGAGAACTACTTAAATGAATTTGAATACATTTACCTATTTGTTGCATCAGGAATCTGGTATTAATATTTTCATAAGCAAGTTCCCACGGTCGCGTTAAGGCTCTACACCACAAAATACTATAATATTATCAATAAAACCGATGACATGCTCGACAGCTCATACCGCAACAACAAAACAACAGATTACCTCGTCGTGCTGCGTACCGGTAGCTGGTTCCGTATCCATTTGCTCTGTAGGACTTTCACCGCTTGCTGGTGAACTCCTATTTTCCTACAGTAGGCACATTGACAACATAAACAACTATAAACGAAAACAATTCTATATAATTTATCATAATATAATAAACGTACATAAATATTTTAAGACTACAAATGCGTTTTGTAAATTCGATGTTTGTATTTTTTTTTTAATAATTGAACGATCCATGGCAATTCAACTAGTAAAGTTTTATCATCGAATCCTCAGAACGATCGAACGTTACTGGAAATGTAACGAAAAACAAAAACATGCATAGAATTCAGGACGATATCAAAATATCATGCAATGTTCAAAAGGATGTTTCAGGTAGTACAGTTTTAAAAAGGTGAAAATTCCACTGTGAAATAAAACTGAGAATTGAATATAACTTTGAACTGATACTTTTTATTAATTTGGTAATCAAATAATTTATTTCTGTTAACTGACTGATTTTAAGCACCAAATAACACTGATCGACTTGGGTTAGGTTGGTGGGTTTTTGTTACACTAGTTTTGTATGCTAATTCTTATGTAATACTCCCATCATAAATCACAAATATTTTGTTTCCATCACCCACAGATTGGTTGTGACAGCTGCTTATAATTTTACCGTGTTCTATATTCAATGTTTTTTTTGTTCCTGTTTTCAATCTTAGGGCGCGTAACCAGAAACTTGGCAACGTCGCAAAAAGCTGTCAAATATTTACAATTTTTAATTAATTTGGTACATTTACTTTATGAAAATAAAAAATAAGGCTCTGTAGTGCACTAAAAAAATGATATAGTAATGCAATTAAAACACTGAATTTGATGTTATCACCGTTTCAGGTGTAAAAAAGGCATTTGGAAGGTTCCAAATACTTTTTTTACATCTAAAACTATATATTCGGTGTTACGGTATTAATTTTTGCATTCCCTTATCAATCATCTGTCGACCAGTGTAATTATTTGCTTTACAAAAATAAGACCGAATATGACAACAGTTACATCACACGTCCACTGCACAATATTACTGAAGATTTAGAAGAGTTCGTTCAAAAAAAGTCCTTATATGTATTTCATACCGTACCCCCATGTAATTGTGGTTAATTGTCTCACATGGATCGATACAAGGTAATTATACAACCAATGTTAGAATAGGAGAAGGATAGACTGGGACAAAACACGATACAGCCATTACAGCAAACACTATCAATAATTACTTTTTGAATAATAAAAATACTGCACTACACACCTTATTCGTATGGAAATAGGATGCATTATAATAATTTCCTTATACCATAAGTCTTACCTCTCCTTCAACGTGTGCTCTGAGGGAGGCGAGCGACATTTTGATCTCAGCTATCATCCGACGGATGAATTCGAGTCGGCCAGCGGTAGGTGATGATATGGCTTGTTGTTGCTCCATGATGAAATCAGGAGGCCCAGCGAGCGACTCGAGTTGTGCCAACAACAAAAATGTAGTTTAGTTTAATATATAAAAAAATCTCGTATTTGGCGATAGGAGGCACTATCGACATTCATGACGTAAAATTAGTAGGACTATATCGATGTGACCCTAAATACACCCAGTTTCTAGAATATCTTCATAGATGTAATCACCTACGGTCAGTTCAAAATATTTTATTAAACATCGTGTCAACATTTTCCTGCCGAAGGCGCCATCTCCACGAGCGAGACAATCGCGGCGATATTATTATATCGTCGTGCCACGTATTCATATACTCTATATGAACGCGTCGATCTCCTCCACACGGCGATGTCATCGCGGCGAGAGAGTTATATGGAAATACGTGGCACGATGATAATATCGCCGCGATTCTCTCGCTCGTGGAGATGGCGCCCTAGTCATATATTAGTTGTGATCGAAGCAATAGGTTTATTTACTTTCGTATCATTCGTCACACAATCCCCTATCTTTTCTTTGGCCTTATTCTCACCTATTATTTTTTTCTTTTTCATAATTTTTAACAAAGCCTACATGTTTGGCAAGTTGGACTCGTATCCAAAGGACCGTTCCTTTAATCGCTATTTCGTAAAGGTTTCAGTTTGCGTTTTAGCCTTGACTGCAACGACCATTTATATCTAGACTCCTAATCTCAGGCGACCGATGTCTGTCAACACATTAGGCAAAAGTCTTAAGTTCGTATTAGTTTCGACCACTCCTGAGTCCCCTCGTCGCACTGACCTTGAGTTAGCCAATCAGAACGCAGTACCCCGTCCCCCTCGCTTACGACGTACCTCAGCGACTTGGCAGAAAATTTTCGTTAGTCAGATCGTGCATGAGGCGTCTAGATATAAATGGTCGTTGCTTGACTGGTTGAGCCTCCCTGAGTCTTCATTGTTGCCAGTGAAATAGAAGACTAAGAATAATTACCATGAGCCTCCTAATCTGCTGTTGCATATTGGAGCCATTTTGATTTTCGGCTCCTGCACTGGCGGTGGGAGCGCTTGGGGCTCCCTGTCGAGTCTCAGGACTGGGAGGTGCACGCTGAACTAAGTGCACTACCTTGCCTTGGACATCTGGGAACCGAAATATAAAACGCGTTACTTTCCCAATTGTAGAACGGTAACTTAAAATATTTGTAACAACTTTCGAATGTATTTTTTTTAGCTGTTTTGTCCCACGGCTGGGCAAAGGCCTCCCGCATATCCTTCTCAGTGATCTTTTCTAGTGCCACTTCGGACCTGCCATCAAGGTGCCTGGACCTAGACGCGGTCGTCCTGCCATCTCTTTTTAGGCCGGCCTCGGCGGCGTCGCGTTTATCCATCGAATGTATTATTGTCTTAAAAGTCTAACCGTTTATATATTAGTAATTATACCATTACAACTTAAGTATTCCAGTATTATCTTTGAAGTTCTTTTTTTTTAGCGTGGCGAAACCATCAAATGAGTCCTCCCACCCCGGGCAGGGCAGGAGGGACTGTCAGACTCGTACTGACTAAAATCCACGGTGTCCTTCAATAGCCTTTAATGTTCCGGGGTCACGGTAATGAGATAAGCCCCGCGACCCCGGCAGGCTTTGGCCCTCTAAAGGGGGGGGCCCGTCATCATGCTGACGCTCTTTGATACGCGCGTGGAACACAACGCGCCGTCGCTCGACCCGGGTATGGTCCATGGTCGGACAGCGAGTTGCCCTTTACTCGCCGCCCTCATACCCGATTATCTTTGAAGTTAGTTAAAAATTTTAGAAAAAATCAAACAAAATAACAGTAAACTCGTACCATATTCAGAGAGTTTTTTCTCGTCTTGTAGTACTCTGCCGCAGAATATGAGTCGTTGCAGGCTAGGGTCTATGCCCATCTGCTCCCTCACCTTTTCTTTAAGTTGTTCCACCGTGATCTGGAAAGATTCAAAATGAGACGTTGAATTGATGCTCAAACAATACTTAGGTATAGATTAACATATTCAAACAATCCATAAATTTTCGCCATCATCGCTTACAGAATCAAAAAATGACAGATGGCAGAATACACTGGATCTAAGATCTATCCTTTATTGTAAGGGTATAAATTCGATCTCCGAACCACGCTGCAGTGCTGCGGAAGCACTTCTGGTCTAGATATATTCTTTACAAGTTTATGTGTTTACATCTGGAACTCGATAGCACTGCTGTGGCAATACTGCTGCGTGCTGTTTCGTTAGGAATCATATCTTTAGTAAGATCGATACGTCACGTCACGACATCACCTAGCAATCTTACAAAAAAAAACCTTAACTAAAATCGAAAATGCCGGTGTCAGTGTTTAGGTTTACGTCAAATTCAGTATATTATTATTTATTATTCCTGGACCTAACAAAACGCTAACCTTCAACCGTGCTACATTTGAATTACAAAACATAAACAAGATTGTAACAATCACCCTGGACTGTCGCACAGTGTTTTATGAAGACCATTTTTCAGACATGGCTTTTTTATGTTAAAATCTGATAGTTTAAGTTATTTAGATGCATTATTTTGTATCCCCATTTCACTAGCGTGTTTAGTTATTGAGATAGAATTTTTTGAAAATCGTCTTTTTTGCAACCAGCTATTTAGAAAAAAAAACATTTCTCTGAAACTAAATATGATACGCAATTATGACCTTAGAAACATCGACGGCGTTTTTTATGCTGCATATTTTAGAGTACAAATAAATTTAAGAACTTCCATAGATCCGGACTTATACGAGGTTTTTCTTTTTTAGATTTTATTTTTTTTCTCAGTAATTTTGGCGAATTTGGAAAAGTTATTTATACTGAAATTATGGCCTTTATCTTGCCTACGCACCACAAAAATACCACATCCCAATTGCGTGGAATGTAGAAGTTATACCAAATCAAACAAAAATACAGGCCTAGAAACATGAAATTTTGCCAATGGTTTCTTTTTTAACCGACTTCAAAGAGAAGAAGGTTTTAATTATGTTGGGTTGGGTGTGTTTTTTATTTTTTCTGTATTTTCACCGATTTCTTGGTCAATTATGGACCGATTTTAAACATTTTTTTGTTTGAACGGTTCTACTTTCGATTTGGTCCCATAAAAATATTGTTATGATCTGATAATGACTTTCAAAGAAGCCTAAGTTTAATAGTCAAAATTCTAATGACCAATACATCCCATCAAATAAAAATGTATTCATTGTAATTCCGATTCGAAAGTGAAAATCCAAGCAAAAACAGTTTATTTAGAAGAACTTCTACATTCCACGCAATTGGGATGTGGTATCTTTGTGGTGCGTAGGGAAGATAAAGGGCATAATTTCAGTATAAATAACTTTTCCAAATTCGACAAAATTACTGAGAAAAAAAATAAAATCTAAAAAAGAAAAACCTCGTATAAGTCCGGATCTATGGAAGTTCTTTAGTTTATTTGTACTCTAAAATATGCAGCATAAAAAATGCCGTCGATGTTTCTAAGGTCATAATTGCGTATCATATTTAGTTTCAGAGAAATGATTTTTTTTCTAAATAGCTGGTTGCAAAAAAGACGATTTTCAAAAAATTCTATCTCAATAACTAAACATGCTAGTGAAATGGGGATACAAAATAATGCATCTAAATAACTTAAACTATCAGATTTTTACATAAAAAAGCCATGTCTGAAAAATGGTCTTCATAAAACACTGTGTGTCGTGAAAAATGATAAAAATATTTTCTTAAATCATTTCCGTCGCATTGAGTAATGATGCATAACACAATCATATGTAGCATCAACTTAACGAAGTATAAGCGGAATCGTGCACATAAACTTATGAAATACAGCTAGCCATTCTTAACTGCCATTATTGATTTCAACAGCATCCCCTTCGCAAATTGGAGATGCATATAGATATTTGAATGTAGAAGTGTAGGAATAAAGGATAACGGGGGTGGCAGTATAACCGTCGGCCGCCATGATAGACTTAGGACGGACCAGGGCCCTGGATCGATAGCGCGCAGCCGAGCACACTTTTCGATATAGTACCTATCTCCATGTCTATAAATTATGCATCTACTCATAATTGAAGTTGGTGGCTGCGGAGTTACGACCACCCGGACCACCGAGGAGTGGCGGGCAGGTGTCTGTAGCGTGCTACCCAGATAAACTACGAGAATGATCGAACAAACATATCATGTGAATAGCAACCACCGGTCATTTATAGAAAGCAATCGCAAATTTTAATAAAACATTTCGAATTACTACGCGTCGTCAGGAACGTTTACATTTTGTTCAGAAAGCTTACGGCAGTCGGAGGCTGTAACTGAAGAGGCTGTAATGTAACTGACTCAGCTAGCATTGTGTGACAGATGTGTTTCGGGAAATATGATTTTTAATTTCGTTTCTTAAATGAATGATATGAAATACTTTCTGATGTTGCATTAATGTACATAATATAGCTTCTAACTAATATTAATTTGTAAGCGAAAGTTTGGGATGCTAGGATGGATGATGTTTTTTACTCAATCACGTCAGAACTGCTGAATGGATTTTGGTTTAGAGATAGCTTTTTCGGGTGGCAAAATTATCAAATGTGTTCTCCCACTGTGGGTGGAGCGGAAGGGAAAGGAAGTCAGACTCTTACTGACTTAAAATCCACCCTTTTCCTTTGGTAGCCATTTAAGTTCCTGATAAGCCATAGTGTCCTATAAAGAAGGTCCCACGAATAGGTTAAAGTCTGGAATAATACATAGAATACTGTCGAATACTACGTTCCTGTGGGATAATATTTGAGTTACACGCGGGCGAAACCGCTTGCAACAATTAATATACGAGTAGAAAAGCCTATACAAAAGATTGATGAAAGATCGCGTTAATTTCCCCATCCCAATTTTCTTTTGCAATTTTGCATATCCGTTGACCAACTGTTCCCGGTTTCGCCGGGAATAGTATTATTTTTCGACAACACTAACACTATTTTGATTATACATGGCGCCACGTGTCTTTGTAATGACTGAATTATTATATTATAAAAAGTAAAACCCAAATTCTAAATTAACGCGAGCAAAGCCGCGGGCTAAAGCTAGTCGTATTTCATACAGACTCGTTACATCTCCGGATACACGAAATATGACGATAGTCAGTGTCCACACAAAGGCTCGCTTGCGTTTAATCAATAATTTAACACATATAGGTGTAGAACATTCAGCTGTGCGCCTAGCTTCCTAGAATTGATGCATGCGCAGTACAATCGCAAAATCGATGTAAGGGAGAGGATGGGTACAAACGCAACACCAGCCCACGCGGCTTGCACAGGCAGATTTAATGAAAGCTTTCAGACATTATCAAAAATACATTCGCTTTGAGAGTTTTTTGCATGTAAAATGATTTACGGCTGTCACAGGCATTGCCTTGCATGTTTAACAGATAGGTATTCAGTGATTACCTATCTAGAAGACATTTTAAGTTTGTTAGCAAGACAAATGTGCTAAATTAAATAGGAAAATATTTAAAATAAAAATATGATTATGACGCTATGCCTACTTAATACAAATGATGAATAATTAAAACCGACTGCAACACTGTCACAACTGCAGTACTAATGGGAATGACTCCAGGATTGTTTTCAAGAGCTACCTACTAGGTATTTAGGATGACTGCGAACTTAGTGTATTTTGTATTTGGCTTGCAGCCAGTTTCGGAGTTCGGTCAGTAATTCAGTAGACTCTTCGCATTTAATCGAACTTTCATCCGACCTGGGTTAAAAGATAAAATTAAATGAACTCTTTTAATCAGGACAAACTTAGGGAAACAAATAAAATTAAAATATTAGCTGAAAGAATTGTGATTAATACACACTACTGATTTAAGATTAACATACGCAAAATTGTGGCAAAACATAACTAAGCCTTTGACCAGTGAAGATTGTAGAGGTTCCGCGCTTTTGCGCTCGGTCTGCCGTCTCAAGTTCTCACATAATTGCCGGCGTGGCCCTACTCGAACAACCACCAACTTACGACTCGGACAATGTTTAAAGATTGCAATCAAAACTAACAGATCGCACGGTCTAATGATGGCCAGATGGACCTTTCTAATAATTCTGAGTCCAATTGGAGACCATATTCCATTTACACTCTAAGAACAAAAAACAGTGCTCTTTAAAGAATAGTTTACCTCAAGGCAGTGACTTAGGTCCTATTTTCATTACATTCAGTGCATAACGCCCAAATAAATGAATTTTATTTTAGAGTACATCTTTTTTTTAGACTTGACGAGACAGCAGAAACATACAAAGGGGTCTGATTGAAAACATTTCTCTATGTTGACATCCGGCTCTAGTTACAAGGCAAATAAGCAAATATCGAAATGACTACGGATTATTACTACATTGCAGTTCTAATAGTCAGTGGCAATCGATGGTTAGGCTAGCCAAATACACACATCAAAAGTGTCTAGGGATCAAGCATTTTTATGCGGATTTCTTGAGATTGAGATGTGGCTTTGTAATAAATTTATGATTTTATAAATTTATATGGATCCTTTTTGGTGCATTTCATTATTTGAATCAGGAACTGTGAATCAAATTCGAGTAAAAGATGAAAATCAGCTGTCAATATTTTCCCTATAAAAACATACAACGCATTGAAGACATTATTAGTGCTACTGTTTCCCTACTACTGATTAAAACCAACGTTATTATGGAGCGGCGACGTCATTTAAGCAGGGAAGAAATGCTCAGAGCCGTGGGAATGATAGAAGCTGGTTCCCGGCAACGTACTGTGGCTTTAGCTCTGAATACAAGTCAGAGTGTTATCAGTCGACTTTGGACACGTTACCGAAGCACTGGTACCGTGGCTGAGCGCCATGGAGGACGGTATCGCTGCACCACACGGAGACAAGACCGATACATTCAAATCTTAACTCGAAGAGCTCCAACAATAACCGCCATGATGTTAGCCGTGAGGCTTCATCACTCTTCAGGGAACTTAATTAGCGACCAAACAGTCAGAAACCGCTTGCATGAAGTGAACCTTCATTCCCGAAGACCGCTACGGGTACCACCTATAGCAATGCACAATCGTAGGATTCGATATCAATGGGCTCTTGAACACAGAAATTGGGCAGAAGAACAATGGCGTTTCGTGTGCTTTTCTGATGAGTCTCGTTTCGGTATGAGACCGGATACAAGACGTATACGACACTGGAGAACCCCTGGACGCCAACAGCGATTAAAATCCTGCCAGGAAGTCCATCCTTATAGTGGTGGAACCATCATGGTATGGGCGGGTATTTGGATCGGCGGAAGAACTGAGTTGATTTGGATCAGAGGCAACCTCAACGCTCAAATTTATGCTGAGACGATTGTATCAGACGTCATCGTTCCTCTACAAGTGCAAATCGGTCCCTTATTTCAGTTAATGCATGATAATGCACGACCGCACACCGCAAGAGTTGTAAGACAGACTCTCGCCGCAGCTAACATCAATGTCCTGCCCTGGCCTGCTCAGTCGCCAGACTTGAATCCGATTGAGCATGCATGGGATATGCTACAGAGAAGAGCTCTGCCGAATATGGAGGGTATCCAGTTGCAAGAAGACCTTTTTTTGTTGTTGCAACGAACATGGGCGGCCATTCCACAGCGTGATTTGGATGAACTCATTTTGAGTATGCCAAACCGATGTTCTTGTGTTGTTAGTGTTCGCGGTAGAAACACGGATTATTAATTGTATAAGTTACCCAATAAATTTTTAAAGAAAACTGTTATTTCAGTCTTTTTTTAGAACTTTTGTGTTAGTGGTTCAAATGTCAAAAATCCCTTTATTAGGAAAATGGCAAATTTCTTTATTAATGCAAAGGTGACTTGGTTTATCGTTACTGTGACAAACGAAAACACTTTATTTGATGAATCCTTAAAGAAAATTTTAATTAATCAAAAAGTTATTGCAAAAATATATGTTGATCCCTAGACACTTTTGATGTGTGTAGTCACAAATCAATCAAAAACAAACAGTAACAAATCGTAAGTCCTAAACTTTAAAGCGCCTCGCTATACATGCAATTGAACAACAAATACTTGACAATTTGATCAATCATTCAATCCTTCAGTGGAAATCAAATAAATTGTCATTTCAGCAGTGCATTTAATTTTACATAAAATCTGTAGATAAATTCTTATAATTGCAACACTTTTGCATTACATATTTACACTGGAAAATGGACCGGCTAAACCGGCTTCGCCAGGACTTTTTTTATTTGAGATAATAGAACTGGAAGGAGGAAGCACAGTACCGCAAAAAATGGAAGGAATATTTAAAAAAAATAATATCCAGAGCTAATTTATTTATGTTAAATATTTACTACGTACCCCTAAATTAAATCGCGGGTAGCTAGCGGATATTTGGAATGCCAATCAAAACAAATAATATAACTAATTTTGATTACAGTTAGAAACTCAACTGATGATAACAAGACAAAGAAACGTGAGTTAATTTTAGGTGCAGATTAGTTCTAGAAAAGGATGTTTCTATACTAAATAATTTATAACACACATCTTTGCAAAACTTTTAAAAATTGCAATGCTTTATCGCGGCGCTACATAGTACTTATTTTGAGTATAAATATAGTATGCTTGTGCAACAAGAGCTAATATACTACAGCAGACGCATGTAGATACAGAAACCAAACTAATTAATATAAAATATATGTGTAAATGAATTATTTCAACCGCAGGCTGTCAATACATTTCCATGCTCAGCTGGCTCAATGAGAAACATACATTAGGACTTTAAAAAATGTATGGTTTTAGGTTAAACTAGGCAATCTCAGCTTAAGTACCAGCTTTTGGAAGTGAAAAGTCCTCAAATATTTTCACCATTACATAAACACTAAACATCATGTTGCTGGGCTGCCAGATCAAAATAAAAACATGAAAAGCAAAATTTAAACCAATTGCAGAAGCAGAAAAATAAAACAAGAAGGTACAGACGCCAGCACATCAACATAGGTATCCCAATCTGTCAAATATTCCCAATTGAATATGAATCTTCAAATTTTATAACAGTCGAAAATATTTTAAAGAAATTTGACAGATTGGGGTAACTTGAGGCACCTATAATAAGCACTTAGTCAGCCTAAAATATCTTAGATAGTATTGAAATGAAGTGTAATTGCAGAGCTCTAGTTTCCTGACATTTTAGTTTAACTAGATATATCATTTTTTCTGACAAGGGGTCTTCAAAAGCGACTTCAGCAGTGTTATAATATGAATAGTGATAAAATTAGTAAAGTGGAATATTTGATTCTATTACTCATGCAATAGAGTAGATAATAGATAAATAATAATTTTATCACAATGCTTTTAGAATCTTTGTATTCCTAACTCTTATAAATAATTCAAAGCTATTGATTGGCATTCATTGTGGTAAATGACCACTTAGACCACCAATGACAGCTATTAAGGACATTACTACTGACATTGGCATGGTGTTGCGGGTATTGGCAGCTTGATACTTAATAGGTCATGGTCACTGTTAAATCCATCTAAGCTTACAAAAATCTGTGCAAAATGGATAGTTTAAACATAAATTATGTTTTAATTCAATGAATGAATGAAAACTACAAACAATACTGTGCAACCCGACTAAAACAGGCCAGTATGGTCTCCTGAAAAGCCTTAACATACAGTCTCACCAAAAGACCCGGTCTGCTGATAAGGACCGTCTTATATTATCATACTGGCCTAACGGCTTACATTTAAAGTTTTTATTCCACATATCTCCAATATTGAACTCATAATTCATTGGATTTTGACGGCACTATTGGGGCAGTGGGCCAAGCAATCGACTGAGCAGCATGTCGCGGTTCGATTACATACAACTACAAGTAGTTGTCCCTGGTCTGACTATTAAGGTGAGTTTAAATGCTTGTTAATACACCTAATACAGGAGAAGGTTTGTTCCCACTTATGCTACTAAACAGTTTTATGGTTGAACTTATCGTATTCTTTTCTCCATAATGTCACAGTTCTACAACAGAACAAAATGTGGGAGTTTTAGTTCTCACTAGTTCTACTATTGTCAAATAATAGATCTAACAGTCAGCTCAGACCGAGACGGGACGCTGCGCGTACATATCAATAGAGCTATTCAAAATCTAACTCTATTTCCTACACAAAAAGATACACCTGTCACAACCCTGCGCGGCGCCACTGCATTTTATTGCGTCGCTTCGCATTCCGGTCTGAACTGACCCTAAGTAATTGTTATCTGCGGCGTATAGTAACTTGAAAATTAATCCACCGAAAAGTACTGTATAAAAAAAGCTGTCTGTTTCACCAAATTTCTATATATTAACTGTAATATTTAGAAAAAAAAATGAAAGCTAGGTTTTTGTGTTAAAGACGGTCAATCATCCATCCATACATCTTCACAAACTTTCGAATTTTATTAATTGTTAGATTCATACCAAATTTTTAATCTGTACTCTTGTCAGATTGCTGATTGAATTTTTATGCACTTTACTATATTTAATTCAAGATTAACTAATTAAGAGAACTAATTAGTTGCATCATTGTTTTCAATGTTGCTTTGGGTTAAATACGAAAATTATTCATTACTTTACGTGCTTGAACAAAGGAAATACAGTTGTAACTTGCTAAGATCATAGAGATAATGAGTTTTATGATTTTACGCCTGATATTGATTATATTAACCTGAAAGTCTTGAGATATAAGTACATAATTATTTACTGAGGAACATACAACTATGTATACTATGATGATTGGCCTGCCTGGAGTGTATATCTATGAAACATCATACACATATGGAGAGTTTCGGCGTGACTAAATTAAACACAATTATTCGTACCATTACACTGTAGAGAAAGCATAATTATGTGGTCTGAACCACAATCTGACTTCAGGGTGTTGGGCTATTGTCAATCCTATTCCAAAAACCTGTTGGCAAAATAATGCAAAAATAACTTGCCTCATCTTCGACTGAGAACCGGTGATTATTGGAATCCAATGTTTTTATCGTAAACTCAATCATTTTTTACACGAAACATGGAACGCCCATAGAAGGCAGATAATTTGACGCGTGCCTAAAAACAACAAAAACCACGTTTTAAAACGTTTCCGATAGTACACTTTGACACTTATGATATTGCACTATAAATATACCGATTACTCACGCCTATCACAATGAATTTTTTACGTAAATTGCTGACGAATTAAAATAATTTTTAATCGGATCGGAGTATGCATTTAATGCCTGATGGTGACAGCAATCAAAAGACTGAGTTGCCAGTTTAAAACCACATCTACAACTACAAAGACCAATAAAGCTTGATACCTTGTGGACAGCAAATGTGACGAAGTTGACAGTTTACGTTTACCTGATTTTCATATTTCTGTTCTAGACAAAGTAGGTAAAGGACAAACGTCATTGACAAAGATCAATTTAAACTGGTAATTAAACAAAATCAAATTGTGATTTTAATTATTTAATGAAGATTTATAAAATAACTAAACTAGTTTTATTGCAATGTTTTAGCTAGATAGATAGGAAAAAGAACTCAATATAATTTTTTTTTCATAATGATGTTAATGAGTTGAGTGGAACTTATTATTTACAGAAAAAAACAATATTCCTAAATACATTGATATAGAATGCTTTCTGTATAAAATAAAATATTTACTTATTTATGAAAAGTGTGAATTAAGATAGAAAAGGAGAAAGTCATTAAAATGTCGTATTTAGTCGATTTTTTCCGTGCCTTGCCTTGAATCCTCTCCATAGATATGAAGGATGGACTGAGCAATGGCTGCCTAACATTGGACCACAGTCTTTCGAAAGAGAGAAAAACAATTATTGCCACAAAAGTATAATTATGCAAATAATTGTTTTCATCTCTTTCTAGCGAGGACAATTTTAACATTAGGATATAAGTCGAGGCGCGGACTCTTTTAAAAAGATTCATATTCTTTTTTCATTGTGGCAATCGGCGGGAGTTTTTATTGCCAAGCTGTGGATGTGGAATGTTGCGGGAATTTTAAAGTTTTCTCTATTGATGAGCAAAACCAGTCAGTCAGTCAGGAATGAAGGAACCTAATTAATATTAATGTTACTTACCTTTCATATTTTAACGTATTTCCGCAATTTTTGCAGGCATTTAAATATAAATAATCTTCCACTAAACATATTCCGTGTTCACATTAAAATAGCCTGAAACATATTTGTTAAAACATAACCCACACATTGTCAGTCTATCGAACAATGATTTCAAACAATGCTATCGAACGAATGTTAGCAAACAACATTACGTTTAAAACTTTCTTAAAAACAACTGTCTGGAATCTGGATGTGTCCAGTGCTCTGTGTACGAGATCTGTTGCGTAATGAAGGCCTAGCTACGAGTTTAGGCGACTGTAGGCACGTAAACAAGAAGTCTGGCAACGCGCGAAACAGGTTTTTTGTTAGATCATTAATTAGTGTTATCGGTCGTCAAGCGTCTGTCCCATTTGTTTATGTTTTTAGTTTATTTTTACTTACTACCCTTATTTTTTATATTGTAGGCACATGTAGGTATATTTAATTTATTTTAACATCTATTATTTGTTTTCCAAGTTAATATAAGTATGTATGTACTTCACAAACACACACACATAACACGTTTGGATGTTTTAAGACTGCTTTGCGTCCGTCACGTCATCGTCCAGATCCAGTTGAAAACCAGCGTCGAGTACTAGCTACTCGACAAATCGCTGAACTGGACCTATTTGGCGTAGCCGTGGGACACACAATGTTTGTTATTTCGTTGTTGTTTTGAACTATGTAGTAATTTATTGCGTTGTTATCATGTTCGTTTTTGTTTATATTAATCTGTTTGTTAACATTGTGTGTACCGGTCTACCCAATAAACGTTTTTTCTTTCTTTCTTTCAGTCCTATGTTATCGATGGTATTAGTGGCGTATTAGCTTACGACTACAACAATTTTTGGTAAAATTTGCGTAAGGAAACACCTTTTGCAGTGATGAACAGCTTCTTACAAGAAGAATCTGAACAATTAATCATCCTAAGAGAACATTATTTTTATTTTGAATCCGTTTTATGCTGGCTTCCCACGACACGTGATATCACGCGCTGTGATAATAAAATAATTTTCCTAATTTCACAATAGAATTTTATAGTCCACATTTATATCATCCAATTAGGTATGTATTTATAGTGTGCGGCAAATGTTCGCTCTGGTGGATTCACTCAAGCAAACGCGAACGAATTGCGATTGGAACATTCTAAAAGTGTTCGCACACAATGCCAAAAGTTCAGTGTAAATCTTCGCACATAATATGAGCTGCACTTGCTGGTGGACACAGAGGCTAAACGCGATACCAGCTTAGTACGCGCACTGCTGAACAGATGCGCGAACAAATGTGCCTCATACTTTAGGTGGAATCATACCACCCGTTACCAATTCGACTAAAAGCAATTTTGAACATTTTAGTTGGCTATTCCCTAATTAAATCAAACACAAAAACCCGTGATCATTGGTATTTTAAAATCTCAAATATTCTTGACGTTTTAGTCGCAAATAAATTTCTTCAGCGGGTATGTCGTTCTGCTGCACTAGTTTCTGAACGTTTTCTGCATGAGAATGCTGTAACGTACCTACTATGCACTAGTGCTATCCAGTGCTATCTACGTTGTTTCGAATATCACAGTAAGCGACCCTATGACCACGTTTGTAAAGTTCAGTATGTTATGAAATCAGAGGTAGACTTTAGGGAGGAGTTAGGTGTACTTACTATGTGCAATGGTTATGCGTTTAAATATACTTTTGACGATAATAATTATTAGCCACCCCCTGGTACCGGAAGAATCAATCGGACTTCGAGTATTCCTCCAGTCGGTCGTTTCGGGCTTGTGGATAGAAAAAAATACCTAGATACAATTAAGTGCTCTGACTACTTATCTATTTCCTGATTTCAAATAAATAATATCTTCTTTATCGAGTTTCGTTGGCGTAATTTTAGATGTTTTCGAAAATGGCTTCGGCTACTGAGGCATTGGAGGCTGCAGGGGCGTCGGCTGTGACCGGGGAGGCTGTGAGGGCTGCAGTAGCCTCAGGGTCTTTGGCTTCATCTGGGTCTTCGGGTGGAAGTGGTAGGCGTCCCTCAAAAGTCTCAGACCCAGTGCCGAGCAGCTCAGGTATGAGATCATTAATTTCATTAGATTTTGCACAGTTTAATAGTAGGTAGGTAGGTACTTATTAGATGCATTTTTTTGAAGCAAACTTTGCCGTTTTGTTTAATAATTTTTTAATTAAAACTGAGTTTTTAGAAAACAAATAGTGCTTGCAATTAGAAGTATAAAAATCGAGGCTTCTAGGGCGGGGGTAGGTACGGGGGTTGGCTTCTCCGCCCCTCTTTGTTTGTTATAGTGCCCAAGCAAGCACTCTCGAAAAATTAATTAAGTAGGTCTAGTAGAAATTAATATTGTTCCTTTACTTTTATTGTAGGTACTGTAATTAATGACAGACTAGTCACTAGTTGAACAATAAGTTTTTATGAAAATAGATAAGAATTTTGGATATCGGAGACTCGAGGGTGTGGTCGGAAAGTGGGGAGGGAGGGAGGGGAGTCGCTGATCTATATCAGATAGACTAGCATCCCTTGCCTTCCCTAGTCCTTCGCCCTAAACTACATCTGTGCAATGCAGTGACGCAGATTATTATTTGCGTGCCTAGATACTTATGAGTGCATACAGTTAGATTATGAAGCGAGGCGAGGGGTCCTAATACGAGAGGAAGGGTGCAGGCTCAAGATGGAGGGTTAAGACATGCGTGGTCCCCATTTCGATTTTTTTTTCTATTACTCGTGCAAAATGCAAATCTTGTAATGTATTTACGACTTCTTTAAACAAATAATTATTTAACGAAGTCGTAAATACATTACAAGATTTTCTGATTTAAAAAATATACGACACAGGTCTGCCATAATCCTTAATGCACCTTCACATTTGTAACTAGGTTATTTTTCTGGTAGGTAAGAACAGCTTATTGATTGGACTTTGATACATAGGTCACAATCTGCTATGTTTACTAATTAGTGGTACCTACTTCATTTTCGCCTCTGCATTCGCTAGCATTACTGCTTCGCAGAAGGAGGTGACTGCCTCCCATTCCTCCACGCCCTGCACTTAGGCCTCCTACCAATGTCGGGCGTGTGAGGTCGCCACCTATCACCTCTGTAAGAACACGGCGGTGCCCAAGCTGGGCAGATGTCCACCGCATGTTCCACCGTGTCCTCCTGGCGATCTGCACAGTGGTGTAACCCAGGTGTTTCTTTCCGCCCGATCCGACAAAGGAACCTCCCTAAACATCTGTGTTCTGTGAGGATCTGCATCAGGCGGAAGGCGAGGTCTCCGTGGCGCCTCTCCAGCCACTCCTCAAAAAGGGGTCTTTGCCACCGCGATTGCGGCGTGCCTGAATGGGGATCACCACTTAATCTTTTCTTGGAATACATGGGTACATTGTCGTTAAGTCTTTTAAGGTGATTCCTCCGTAGTAGCCCGCAAAATTCAATTTTTCGTGTGTTTTTTTGCAATTTGCCTATCAGTTACAAGTTTTAACTTGATCAAAATACGATGAATATATTTAAATAAAAATAATACTTGTTAATGTCGCGAACATTAACAAGTATTATTTTTAAATATAAGAATCATCAAAACATTCGCTCCATTCGCTCTCACAAAGATTTGGTCAAAGTTGGTAAAATTTCCGAAATCTACATATCTAACTTATTTTCTAGACGTTCACGGTCGGCAGTCAAGTGGAATTTATGTAAACGCGGCTTTCTGGCGAAGTTCGTAAGAAGATCTTCAATAGAGCAGCTTTACTGTGTCATTCCACCTCGCATAGTTTGCTTTCAATAAAGTTGTCAGCGTGGTACACAGTCAGGATCGACCTCAATACTGCTTTCGGCCCTGCCACTAACTGACCGATCCCTTAAGAGCCCGATATCCAATAAGTGAGTAAACTGTAGGAAAGTTAGTCTTGACACACGCTTTTTGACGATTTCTTCTCAATTGAAAACCAATGAAATTGGATGCAGCAATCACTATACAGTCGATAAATCACTCTGGTCTACAGCGTCTACAACAGATGATATACGAACATCACTAAATTGGCTGAGAGAGGCTCAGCGAATACTCGCTACTTCGAGAAGGCTGGCCCACACCGCTCAGGTTGCCATCCGCTCATCATCAGCCTTGCTGTGCCCAGCTGAGAACTGTCTCTGTGCTTCTGCGATTTCACTCGGCTCAGCAGCGAACTGTGTCCGGTCCGCTTCAAGCTATCTGTGCTCGCTAACGCCCTGCCCCGCGTCACCACTGCCTGGGTTCTTCTTGTCACTCCGAAGAACCGCTAAATCGGTGTGCATAGCAGCAGGCTACATCCTCAATTATAATCCACCGCTCTGCAGAGCGATGCGCTCAAGTGCGATTTCACTCATGCTGGCTGCAGCTTCGTTCGAAAAAGGTCAGCACAGGACCACCTTACACTCTGCTTCTCCTAATTATTTTACTTTTTGTCTAGAGTGTATTTATTTCTTATGAAGGGTTCTACTGCTTTGATTCTAAAAGATCTTAAAGAACGGTAAATAGTTAGTTAATCAAGTCTGTAGAATCATTCTTATTTCGATTGAGGCGTGAGATTTGTGAATAAGAGTCATATAAATAAATCGCGTAATTTACTTTTTCATCCATGATATAAAAATGCCGTAAAAATCATTGAGTACCAAACAATTATTGAAATCAATTGTAACATAAAGCAACGCTCGTTAGACCTCAATCGTAGTGCAATGTATATGTTACAGTCGAAACTCTTAACCAGTCAAAACTACTTTTGACCGTATGCTTTAGTAAATAATACTTTTGACTAAAATAACAGTCAAAACTACTTTTGCCCAATGGAGCTGGTCAAAAGTATTTTTAGTAGACAATTACTAGATATATAATAGTGAAGAACAAGGTCGACTGGGTGGTTTACAAAAAAACCACCCGAGTCGGGGTGCCAGCAAGTCCCGAGCTCGCTTCGCTCGCTCTTAGAAGTGCAGTCCATCAATTACTTAATAGATGTTCCATAAAACTCTCATTTCCTTTTAGTAAATATCTTTTTTATTCACATCTAACGAGTTAATAGTGCTTTTGACTGATGCTTTATTGCAGTTAAAACTACTTTTGACGAAGAGCGTCAGTCAAAAGTACTTGTAACTAGTCAAAAGTATTTATAACCAACAATTTTAAGTCAAAACCACTTTTGACCAACCTGTTCAGTCAAAAGTAGTTTTGACTGATTTTGCTAGTCAATAGTGGTTTTGACTGGTTAAGAGTTTTGACTGTGACATATACATCATCTTGGATCATACAGTCCCTCATAAATTGGAATTAGGGCAAGGCGCCTTTTTTAGATCTACCGATGTGCCGCATGTCTATTCCAGCATATATTTTTGGCCACCTTCTCAGCATGGCTTTTGCATTATTACCTAGGTATTTGCTTTCTTATATTCTCGGATGCGGTACCCTTTTCAGATGGTCTCTGAAGTTTTTAAGAACCATTTTTTCATTCGCCTTAAATCTTTTGCTTGTGCGCAAGGTTTGAGGGCCATAACAGTGAATCTAAACCATAAGTTATCATATCGTTGACGTTGTCATTAAACAAACTATTGAATTATAACAAAAAAATAAAGGTAGTACAGCTGCTATTTCGGGACATCGGCGCAAGTAATGTCAATATTTTGTTAAGTACAGTTTATCTTTAAATCCAATAATTTCAGCAAAAGCCAACGAACATACTAAACTCTTTGCAAGTAGATAATCTGGTCATTTATGCAGGGACGGACTAGGCTGAAATGGCCAGGGTAGTTCCCCACTAACCTTGAAATTTGTTTTGTTTATTGTTGTTTTCGAAAATTTTCAAAACTAGTTTCGATGGTCTGCTCAGGTCCTACCAGTTTTTTTTCTATTTATTTACATATTCTGACAGCAAATATACAATCTATAAATCTTTGTTTATATTCAGGCCAACCTTGCAAACGCCTCTTCGATTATATGGCCAGCCTGATACTGATCATAAATTATGATCTCAATCTATAGTTTATAACATTTTTATCACATATACTGTCATTTCCTTTTGCTTTTCTATATGAAATAGATGAATTTATTAAAAACTTTCAGGATTGAGATCATAATTATGATCAGTGGTCCTCAATTTTAACGCACGCACGGAACCGGGCTAAATAAATCCCTCGCGAAGTAAGGTTTGCTTTTTTCTGGTCTTCGAAATCATTTACTAATAGTTAATATCATTACAGTCGTCAGTTCAATGTTGTTATTGTTGTTCATTGTGAAAATAAATTTAATGCTAGTAAAGTTTGGAAAGCTTATCCTGCATTGAAAATTGTTTATCATTTGCATAGGAAATTAAAGTTTTTCTGTGTTATTTCTAGCTGCCATAGCGGCGGCGGAAACTGCTATAGCCAGGTCTGGACGTCGTGGCCGTTCTCGTTCGCGGTCCCCGCATCGTGGAGAAGGACGTAGTGACACCTCGCGCGAGAGACACCATCGTCGTCACCGTGAATCATCCAAATATAGATTCAGTCATATTCTAATCAAGCACGAACATAGCCGCAGGCCGATGGACTACAATGACAAACAAGTGACGCGATCTAAGGATGAAGCCTTGTTGTTGGCTATTGGTAGTACCTACCTATTTATAATTTATTTTATTACGTATTTTACATTACAAATCTAGACATTTTAATATCACCATTTCTGTCTCGCAATATTTATTGTTCAAATGTTGTAACAAAGTCTTAAACAATCCTGAAAAACAAACAAAAAAGTATTAAAATTAATCTAAATCTCGGTAAATTAAATAGTAGATATCACCTGAAAGGCTTAACCAAAACCATTCGATTTTGATTTTTGCAATGATGAGTCTAGAAAACTTTTTGCTCGACCATGATAAAAACGCTCTGAAGTTATTTTTGATAATTACTAAATTTGTTAAACTTTCTGGGTTTCAGAAGTTCACGAGCAACTTACGAAGGATCTTATCACATTCGCTGATGCTGCAGTCTCCTTTTCTGACTGCCGACCAGGTCAACCAGCTGACGGAGATGCGCAGCCAAATATAGAGACTGGCAAGTTGGTCCGGTCGTTCAAGAGTGTAGCTTTAAATCTGGCTCCAGGAGAAATATCAGATATCATAGGAACCCCCTCTGGATTCCACATCCTCCAGCGCCGTGAGTAAGATGACTGGGAACGTACTAATTGCAAAACTCAAGTGGCCAAAGATTTTTTTTGTCCCATAGATACTTTGTGCATTTAAGTACCTTGAAAAATGGTTGTGTTATATTTTGTGAATTTGTATAATTTTGGTATAAGCAAGAGTAAGGTATTTTTTATCCTCCCAAACATTGTAATAAAAACTATCAATAATTAACTTATATAATTATTACTCTTAATTGATTATCTTTACTCATTACTCATCTCTATTATTATGATCGCCGAGTAGAAAAACTACCAAAATATTTTGTAATTTATCTAGTTATGATAATAAGTTAAAGAAGTACTTAGCATATTTTTAAGTGGCTGCGTTTTGTATTCTTATATTTATTTGCCCAAATACTAGTAGGTACTTTGTAGGAGGGAACTTCGACGAATACAGATTGTTGTGTTTGATGATTAGTAACATAATATTTATATTTTGTAGATAACATGGTATAGTTGTCACGATTCAGAGTTTTCTGAAAGCGCATTTCCCTAAAAAATACTTACTCACAAGCTCTTAAGGTTTTTAAGACCGCAGCGGGAGTGAATGTCTGCAACAAATAGTTCATTTAGATGTCGTCACATTACAAACACTTACCATAATATTTGTCATTTTAAGTTATGGAATTGGTATTTAAAAGAAGAGCATTTCCCTACGCGGCCCCCTCTAGCTACAGCCCTGTAAATATCACTCTAAACCGCATTCGAGGGACAAGGGCGATTTTTGTTATGAAAAGCTTGTTATCAAAATTCATAATGTAATTCTTTCACAAAAAAAGGTCCCACACAAAAATACAATGAATATTATCTAAACCATGACTGCTCGATAACAAAAAAATATGCATGCCGTAAATTCGCTTTATCATTTCAGAAATTTTTATTTATAAAAAGCAAATTAAAAAAAAAAACACTAATGGCATCTTTCAATATTTTCCACTGACTTGGCCAGTTCGTTGCATTCTAAAGTAATAAGATTGAAATTTTTTGCGAAAAAAATAAATGAAAATGTTGGGTACGATTTCCTTATAATAAATTGAGTAACCTCCTTTTTAAAAGTCGGTTAAAAATAGAAATGAAATACTTTGTTTTCGTGGTTTAAGTTTTATTATACCTCCACCTTTTCGAGAATTTTCACAAGTTCAGGTTTAGGGTAAAAATTTTGAAGAGATTTATAATCTGACAGGTTTCTTTTGAGAATTGTTATAGTTTTACTCCTAAAATAGGCATTGCGGTCCGTATTATAAAGATCTAAGTTTTCTATAATATATAATATGTAAAATTATATTTGTTAAATCCTATATCTAGTTTTATGACGACTCTTATGGAATTTAAGCTTTCATAATGTTGTTTTTATCGATATATTTAGGTACTCTAATCTTAAATTTAAAGATTTGGCGTTTAAGATTAAAACTATGCCTAAGTAGGTACTTACCTAATAAATAAAGCCTCCTTGGTAGAGCTAGAAAAAGCCAAACCAAAAAACTAACTGAGAAAGTCTCAGTTAGTTTTTTGGTTTGGCTTACGTCTTCGTCAGCAAGTACAGTCAGCATCAAAAAAACTGACCACATTCAGATTTTCAAAATCGCGGTACACCGTAATAATACATAATAATACGGTGTGTTTGAAAATCTAAATGTGGACAGCAACTTTTGATGCTGACTGTACTAAATGTAGCAATTTTTAACCTTTTAACCGCGCGGCTAAATATCAGTTGCCGTGCCCCTAGCGCGCGGCTATGAATCGTCCTTTCCTCTTCTCCTCTCTTTCTGCTCCTTTTAAGCTCCGATTTGTTAAGGATCATGGTGTACAATAAAAAGTATTATATCTGTCTATGTACATAAATAGAGAGATATAGAATAGATGCAATAAAATCGAAGAAAACAACAAAAATAGTGAATATTCTCTGTCGCATAAATACGACACGGGCGGTAGAGGCACGGAAATATTTGTCGCATATATGCGACTCGCGCGGTTAAAAGGTTAACCATGCGTAATTTTACACTTCATGTCTAAATGTCTATATGTATAATATGTATTGTCTAAAGACGCTATATCAGTCTACAGATATTTATGATTACATGATTCTACCCTACAAAGGTATTTAGACTAGGAAAAAAAATTAGGTTCACATAGGAAAATTTCAACTAAGTAGTAAGATGAAATAGTGACTCGTAAACACATTTCTGTCAACCTTCTTTCCACCTCGAGCAAGGACAAAGATACCTTTAAGGATATTAATAAAAACAAATAAAAGTAACCCCCGACACATGATCATTATCAATCACACTTTATCAGCATCTTGATAAAAAGAACACAATGTAAAAGCAGTAACAGCCACATTAAACTTCAGGGGCGTAGCTACCGCCGTATCTGCCGTATCAATTAAGTATACGAGGCCCCCAACGTGCGTGACCAAAATAGAATAAAAACTTCCCATTTTTTTTTCACAAATTAACAGTGACAAATTAATGATAAAAGTAAAAAAAAAAACAATTTCTTATTTCTTTTCTCCCGCGTAAAGCGTCCGAAGAAGTTGGCAACCTTTGTCCAAATTTTTGTTTACATTTCGGCATAGATATTGAGCAATGCAATTTTTTTTTTTTTTTTTTATATCATTTTCCTTCCTAAGGTTTGTTTGGGGGCCAAACAAATTTTTATACGGGGCCCCGTCAAAGCACGCTACGCTTCTGTCAAACTTTATAATTATGAGACGCTTCCTTTAGAGTCGGGATGAAAAAAACAGTGGGTTCATTATAAACCTTCTGTTTTAGGTAGGTAGGTATACAGTACATTCAAAAAATTCAAAAACTACCTACTATGCTTTTTAATTAGGAATAGGATGGTCATGACGCCTAGACGTCGTAGCTATTCTTATTTGAAATGCATAGTACAAAGTTTACTTAACATTTAGACATACTCCTCAATCTAGTAAACAAAGCTATTCAGGTTAAACCTTTGTAAAACTGCTTCATTTAAGTAAATCTATTTAACCCTACAAGGGTAAATCTAGATTTAACAAAAAGAAACGAATTTAATGTATCGTATACCTATTTTGAAACAATAAAAGAAAAACCTAAAATACAAAAAAAAAAAAAATAGGAAACCTGTATTTTCATTTCCATCAAATCCCGTCTTCCATATCCTTCTACCAACTCGTTTGTCCTGATGGGTTGTGAGGCCTGTGTGATGGGCTATGGACTCTGCATCTGCAAAGGCATCATAGTTTTTTTGTTTACCTGGTAAAATCATAAAATGAGACCTAACCCAGAGCGGAATGTGAGGGACTGTCAGACTTGTACTGACTAAAATCCACGGTGTCCTTCAATAGCCCTTTACGATCCGGGGACACGGTTAGGTACCTGACAAGACAGTCATGCGACCCTTTCGCTTTGGCCCTCTAAGGGAGCATCTGTCATCTTATTCCCCGTCATACCGTCATATTGCTGACAGCTCTTTGAAGCGCGCGTGGTACACTATGCGCCTTCTTTAATATATCTGTGCTATGCGCCGTCGACCCGGGCATGGTCCATGATTGGACGACGAGCCACCCATTACCTACTCAAATAATAGTACATTCAAGACTACAGGCTGTCTTTTCGTCCGGTGCGGGTGCAGTGAGTCAATGTGGTATCGTAAGGAGCTTAAAGTGTACGGACAGACGTACTCGTTTTTTAACCGACTTCAAAAAAAGGAGGAGGTTCTCAATTCGGTCGGTATGTTTTTTTTTTTTTATGTATGTACACCGATTACTCCGAGGTTTCTGGTCCGATTAGTGTAATTATTTTTTCGTTCGATGCAGTATACTTGCAGTTTGGTCCCATAAAAATTTCATCCAATTTGGTTCAGTACTTTTTATTTTGTGAGCATTTTTATTGATGGATGATGTGATGATTTTTACTTTTTTGAGTGTTTGTTACGCGATTACTCCGCCAATTGTGGACCGATTTTCAAAATTCTTTTTTGTTGTACGAGGAATAGTTCACTTTAGGGAACACTGCAAGTTTCATCAAAATCGGTTCAGCAGTTTTTGATAGGGAATTTTATTAGCTTATTGTGTACATAAGCGATGTTAATACCAGTGCTAAGGATTACCAAATTCTAGTGCACATGTAAGAAATGATGTATTTGACAAGAATTTGGGTTGAATATTTAAACTAAAAAACTTTTTTTAAAAAAAATTAACCGCCTTCAAAAACAACCACAAAAAAGGGTAAAATAACCTACAAAATAACTTTTCTTTCGGAAGTCGGTGGCATAAAAGACAACGAAATAAAAAAAACAAAGCCACCTACTTCCGAAAGAAAAGTTATTTTGTAGGATATTTTACCCTTTTTTGTGGTTGTTTTTGAAGGCGGTTAAATTTTTTTTTTAATGTTTTTTATTGACTATTGAAAAAATCTGGAAAATTTAACGGTTAAGTTCCAGTGGCGTATTTACCCTTAGGTCAGTTCAGACCGAGACGCGCAGCGACGTGACGCAACGATACTTCAAATGTGGGTCTTTTCTTGTCGTAAATAAGGTTAGATTTTGAGTCGCTATTAAAATGCAGCATACAGGTGTATCTTTGCGTGTAGGAAATAGAGTTCGATTTTGAATAGCTCTATTGAAATGTGCGCGCAGGCGTCACGTTTCGGTCTGAGCCGACCCTATGACCAAAAGCACAGCCAAAAGGCCCATGGCCCGGGGGGCGCCAGGCAGCGAGGGGCGGCGACAGGCAACACTCATAGGCAAAATCCGATTCCTACATAAACAACTCTTTTTAAGAACCCCGAAGTACATAATATTTAGTTATTAAGAAATACATAATTTCATTTGAAAACTGAATAAATCAAGTAGGAAATTGTCACAAATTGACGCGTACAACGCCATCTATACTTCTATGGACAAAGCTTAATGCCTGGGCTGGGCCTTATGTCGTACTTGTTCTTATAAAGCTTACTAGATGGCGCTATTAGTTCCAGAGGTTCTTCAATCATGGTCGAATGTGCAGCAAGATGCAGAATGGGAATAAAAAATACAAGAACCTCGATAAGTCGAACCTCGTTAAGACGCAAACCTCCAAATCTCTAAAAAATGTTTTGTCGCCTTCCCTTCAAACACCAAAACCTCCATTACTCGAAATCTCAACCCTCTATTATTCGAAATAATCAGTGAGTCCCTCCAAGCCATTTTGGTATAAGTACCTAATTATAGCAATGTTTTGTTTTACAACCTTTACAACTCCATTAATTGAGACTAATTACCTCTATAGACGAATAATAATAAGTTACCGACTTTAAGAATTCGCCGACAGTTTTAGTACACCATTGTTTCTTAGAAAGCAATTTTTTTTTTTTTTTTTTTATCGTGGTAAAATCATCAAATGAGTCCTCCCACCCGGGCAGGGCGGGAGGGACTGTCAGACTTGTACTGACTAAAATCCACGGTGTCCTTCGATAGCCCTTTATGTTCCGGGGTCACGGTAATGAGATAAGTCCCGCGACCCCGGCAGGCTTTGGCCCTCTAGAGAGGGGGCCCCGTCATTATGCTGACGCTCTTTGAGGCGCGCGTGGAACACAACGCGCCGTCGACCCGGGCATGGTCCATGGTCGGGCAGCGAGTTGCCCTTTACTCGCCGCCCGCATGCCCGCGCCTATGGTGGCCGGAGATCGTCTTGCGACGTCCGTCGCCGTGGGCGTCCACCACTGTTAGAAAGCAATTTAGGAGTATGCAATGAATAGAATTATAATATCTATATTCCACAATAATATATTCCACAACTATCACACAAGGCCATCTAGTCGCTAGCTAAGCAGAGCTTGTGTTATGGGTACTAGACAACTGATAAACATACTTATATATTTCTAAATACATAAATATTATAGATAAATTACACCCAGACACAGAACAAATGATCGTGCTCATCACACAAACATTTGTCCTGGTTGGGAATCGAACCCACGACCTCCGGCATAACAGTCAGGGTCACTAACCACTAGACCAACGGGCCTGTCGAATTACGAGTACCATGAATTTATTACGTTAACGCCATGGACCTAGGTTAACGCGTGTTTGCTTGCTTGGTGTCAGGTGTTTCATTAGTTTTGAATTTTAGCGAAGCAAGTCATTTGTTGTCGAGTGAAATATTGTCAAAAGTAGTTTGGTTCTACTGCAATACACATCAATTTGTACAACAGTGTGCAAATTAAATTGTTGGAAACATGAGTTATATAACCTGTGTTTTATAACACGTCCACACTATGTAACCTTATTCTTCCACATAAAACAATACTGTACACATTAGAATAACAATATTATATAACCATTGTCGCTTGCCGTTCTTCAGTGCTAAACTAAGATTTATAACATTGTTATACATATCAATAACATGTTATTATAACATGTTTTATAACATTCAGGGTCCACATTATCTGAAATATGTTATATAGCAATGTTGTATATAACATGTTATGTTACATGGTCTGTACGCACCGTAAGCTGAAAACTCATCTCGCTGAAAAATTAGAAGTGCTCGAAGCTGTGAAGAGCTGTCAAAAGAAGAAAGATGTTACTGTTTAAAAGGGGGTCTTTTGATAGCCTAATTGAAATAAATGATTTGACTTTGAACAATTTGGCCTGCCAATGAGTACTCTGTCAACAATAATAAAAAAATAATTCATGAGAAAAATACAAAACGGTCTAATTTTGTCCTGAAAAAGACAAAGAAAAATATGTGTTTCACCCACCTCTGCAACTTGAATTTTTATTTATCTCTCTAACTCAAAATTTATAAGAATTAATCTCAAATCCGGATAAGTCGAAATTCTTCATAAGACGAAAACTCTACGTCTGGATTTTTTTGGCCTCTCCCTTGATTTTCGACTTATAGAGGTTCTACTTTAAAGTTTAGGCAATTAATTGACTAAAGGGTGGCTTTTTGCTTGTTGAATTTTTTGGTAAGATAACCAGATTAACACATTGAATGCCGACTACGGATATATCCGTATATGGTTTCTATGCAGGACGCCGCCTACGGATAGATACGTAGGACTTCTATACGAGTTTCAACAGAATCTACAGTAGCTGGCCTCACCAATAAGGTATTTTTATATAGGATGGCATCTTAAATAAAATAAGCTTTAATAAAAGAGTAACTTTATTGACTATAAGTAAGAAGAAAACACAAAAATTCAAAAGCTTTTTGGAAATTTTTAGACCTAATAGTAATACTTTTTTTTTGTAATTTAGAACCTCTATTTTGTTCTGAAAATCAAAGAACGACTTGGCATTATTGCTGATTATTGGCGCAAACACTAAAATAAAATAAAACTTACATAATTATTTTTCCGAACAAAACGAAATGAGTCTTACATTTTAGTAACTCAGAAATATTTATCATAATCGTAACTTCTAATCAGCCTTTTGTAATCTCGTAAGATATATTTTGGGACATACATAAAAAAGAACTAATAAAATCAGGCTACATAAATCTAGGATCTGTGTGATATATTTTGAAGCATTTGAGAATGCATAAGGCCGGCTTTTCGGGGCATACAGGGTAAAAGTAACAGCTTTCTTTGCGTTTTTTTTGTTTAGTGCAAACTCTGCATGGTTTACCGGGGATCTTCTTTTTTTCGGTGGGAGGTATCTTTTCCAAGTAGTGGAAATTATCTGGAGAAGATCTAGACATCTGATTTGCTGGACGGATTGATTGTGATGACATGGACGTCCGTGATGTAGAAGTTTCTGTATCAATATTCGACATTCCCAACAGATGTGTAACAAATTCTTCACGAAATTTTAGCAGCCTCATCTTGGAAGTTCGATCTTGTTTTCGAAGAAGCCTGTGCGCATTTTGCACGTAAGCATCAAATATATGCAGAGCCAACTTTTTATGCCATCGCAATATTTTTCTCAGGCAAGAATAATAGGAGATCATTTGGTCACCTCGGTCGACTCCAGACATGCCTAAATTATAATCAGCAACTATGTTTGGCTTATCTGAAATTTTCCATAATTTTCCAAGGATGCCGAATCTACGTATTTATACGTATACGTACTTATACGTATACCGGCACCCAGGCAGCTTTTTTTTTCGCTGATGCCATATACGTATATATCCGTAAATAGACAAATGTATGGTGGCAACCAACTTTGACCATACAGCCAATTTCGGCATTCAATGTGTTAAGTAACCTACATAACACATGATAAATATGATCCATTTGTATGTAGACATAACAGCGACTATTTCAAACTTCAGACTGTTATCTAAGAGGAGCTGAACAGCAGCGGGTGAACCTAATAATACTCAGCTCAATTATTTTTCAATGCGTTCCAAAATGTACACGAAGAAAATCATACATTTTGAGCCTTTGAGTCCAAAAGTCAAAGTGAAATCACAATACTTATTTTAATAAATTATTTTAGAGATTTGGTTCCTTAATAAAAAATACTCCGACTGACTTCCGAAACAATCACAGACTTAAAGTAAGTCTCTGGATACAATTTGTGACATCCTTTTATAAGACAGTAGTTTTTAGAATTTTTCAGGCACTGTCTTTTCGCCCAGAAATGTTGAAAAATTATGAAATTTGAATAACCTTTGTGATTTACATGGTTAGTTTAATCGCTCAAAATTTACTTCTTTATCTAACTTATCTATTGCTCGGTGATCAACTAATTGGTACGAAACAAAAACAAAATCTAATCAAAATGCTTTCGATAAAGTGTTCATTTAATGCGACGTAATAAGAAATAATTCGAAGCGTAGGTATCTCTTTGTGACCGTGGCCTAAAAACTGATATCGCCTGCAGAACCGGTTTTCAATAACAGTGTACACAAATAAAACCCTGCGTGCCTTATCTAAAGCGAAAGGGGTTAACCGGTTATTTTTTATTTATTAGATATAAAAATAAACAAAGTTTTTAATCATTTAGTTAATGTAAGGGACGGCAGAGTAAAGTTATTCTTTTTTGTATCGCTGGCACGACGGATTTTATCATCTCCACGGGCGTTGTTGATTGCAGCGCAGAGGTCACTTCGGCTGCTGTTTTTAGTATAAGAGAGCATGATAGGAGGTTTTTTAGGTGGTAAAAACATAAAATGAATTCTTCCACCCTATGTGGACCGTAAAAGACGATCAGACTCGTACGTATCGCATAAATTCCACCGAGTTCTTTAAAACTTTCCCCGCTCCCGCTCACGGTTACCCGTTTGGACAGTTCCGCGACCTCGGAGTTCTACCGGCCTGGGACGATAGGAGTTGGATTATGATTTGCGACACAGCTCGACATCCACACTCAGAAGAGTTGAAAGGCATAGACTATGGTGTTGCCCTCATGAGGAGAAAGATTAATCGCATATAATATGTGGCTAACCGTATAGAGGCTGTATAGGGAGAGAAATACACAGGAATGAGGAATGAATGATATCAAAAATTAAAGGGGTAATAATAGCCTGACAACAGGGAAGAATGTCATACTTAAAATCCGATAACCCTTTACTTCTCTGACGTACTCAATCGCAGCTTCTAATTCAACACAATGAAACAATTTCTATGGCACCTGCCAATAAGAATATGTCACAGTTTAGCTTTCTATCATTGAAACCTTTTAATATAGAGCCAGAGTGGGTGCCAGAAGACGGGCATCGTGCCAAGGCAGGTCTAAAAAACATTGGCGGGTCGAGTTGGACTCCTTTTCGAGAGACTGGCCGCAAAAGGTAAAACTCAAAAACTAGTGGAAGGATATGGGGAAGGCCTTTGCCCAGCGGTGAGGTAGAACAAGCTAATTAAAAAAATATATCTATAAATAAGAACCTTGAGAGACAATGAAACTTACAATTTTATCTCTATAAATCATGCATACAGAACATCTGAGTCTACAGAACCAGTTCTACATAGTGATAGAATGTTACATAACAATGTTAATGGCCGTTATATCAACACTTTTTTATCGTATATTGTTTGACTAGATACACACATAGAAGGTCATCATCAGCTTAGTAGATATAGGGGACCAATATCTTTTACGAAGTAATTATTTTGATTGCTATCTGAGATAGTATCCAGTAATCGGATTAGTAAAGTAATGGGTAGGACAACAATGTCCACAATTTAGGATAAGGACGTGGGTTTGTCAGTATTTTGTTTCGTATCATAATATATGTATGGATGTATAATTATATAATAAGTCATTCTCTTTCGTTTCATGTTTGAATTAAACCTCCGAATGTAAAACAATGTATACATGAGAGTACCCAGGTTCTGACTGAGCCAGGGTGAAATCGCTCCCAATTTCTGGGCGTGTGGGGTCATATCAGAATATTTTAGAGACGGGTCTCATTGCTTTTTCTTTTTGATAGTCCAATTAATAAAAATGAATCAAAATAGAATTTTAGGATAATTATTTTGTAACTTTCGAGGATACTCAGCAAAACGGTATACAATAAAAAAAGTTATTTTTCACAGCAGACGCCATAACGTCTGCCGTGAAAAATAACTTTTTTATTGTATTTTTTATTTAAAATAAGACGTTTAATCGACTATCTCGTAGATATTAGGAAGGTTTACAAAACCCATTGGGTATAGCTGCCATACCTTGCCCCCCTTGGGTACGCCCATGTTTATATCATTATTTAGACCTAATTTAAAAACTAAATTCTCGACCTAAATGAGACTCGCACAGAGCTAGTACAGAAAAGGGAAGAGGCCTCAGCTGCAGCAGCTAAAGTTCATAAAACACTCCTCCGAGTACGAACGATCACTAGATAATAATTTTACCTGTCATAACAATACGAGATACTTATAAGTAAGTAGACGTAAATTGTTATTGAGTAATAAAACCGTAGCCATCACTTAACACATCAAGTATGATTTTATGATTAATATTTTCATGGAATTACGTACCCATTTATATTAATATCTGTTTTTTACTATAAGTACAATTTATTGGACTTAGATGTCTGTCATGTTGTATATGTATATTTTATCTTTTTTTTTTTTTTTTTCTTTTTTTAAAAAAAAACAAATAAACAATCAAATCGATAAACAAATAAATAATGATTAGGTAATATTGGTGAGAATGGCAAGTAGGTACGGGGAAATACCTGCGTTATCTGCCTTCTTCCGCCTTTTACCTATTTTTGTATAAAATGACGCACGAGTACGTACGTTCCTGCTATACACATAGGCTACAATCAACCATATTTCGTACGTGTTTACTTTTCCTTCGATATTTTCTTACTTAAAGCTAACTCCAGTAGGCAGCACATGCGGTATATTTTAATGAATAAATTCGCGTGACGTCAATGGGGACGCTTGTGGATTGAGGAGCAAGTGCAATAACTGTATAATTGGTACAGGAGGGGACTTGCGTGATGGCCTCGTAACTCCTGCTATTATAGGTCATGATAGGCAGTATCCGACCACATCGGAAGCCAACTAAATCACGTTGCAGGCGTCATTGAAGCGGAAAACTCGAGAACAAAGGCTATCATTCAATAGAGAGAAGAGTCTGTGACTTTGTTAACCTTCAAGTAGTTTATTTGTTGTTTATTGTATCTTTTACTGCTGTTACATTGTTTTTTAAAGAAATCGTTACACTCCTTTTTTAGCGTGTTAAATAAAATCATTGAGTCCTCTGTTCCCACACAGGTCGTGAAGGGAGAATGGCAAGTAAGGGGATATACCTGCGTTATCTGCCTTCTTCCACCTTTTTTGTGTAAAATGACGTACGAGTACGTACGTTCCTGCTATACACTTAGGCTACAATTAACCATATTTCGTACGTGTTTACTTTTCCTTCGATATTTTCATCTCATCACCTCATGTATTAACCGACGAAAAAAAGGAGTAGGCTCTCAATTTGACATGTATAATTCGACCGGTTCATCATTGGACGTTTCGCCGACAGGACGACTCATTTATGGCCGTTTCACCAATAGACTCTTTCACCTTTGGACTTTTCGCCGATAGGACGATTCATTTATGTCCGGTTCATCGATAGGACCTTTCACCTAGGGACTTTTCGCCGACAGGACGATTCGGGAGTGATCAAAAGATTTGGTAATAAGGTTCGCATTCAGTCCCTTCCGCACAGCTAGGCAAGAAAACATCAGCTAAAGATACGTTTGACAATTTTCCAAACATCTACAAAAATATCCAAACAATAGAGCGATTGACATCTGCGGAGCGTGTCGCGGGTTCGATTCCCGGATTAAACAAATATTTGTATGACCTACAATTTGTTGTTCTGGGTAAAACAAACATAGAAACACACATTCAAATACTCAGGTATTTGAATGTGTGTTTCTATGTTTGTTAATGCACCCATGTCACAAGAAATTCCAAGAGTCGGGCAAAGTTTTTTAAAACGTTTTTGCTAAAACGGCGGAATAGATATGAATGGGCACATGGGTAGAAAGTACAAAGGATACTTTTTAAGTTTTCATCCCGGTAGTAAGTTCCCGAGATAATATCGGGCGAAGCCGCTGGCAGAAGATAGTTTATAACATACACTTTTAAATTATTGTAACTACATCCTCTTTCAATCCGCAACGTTCTCGCGTTCAAAGTGAGATTCCTACGATCAAAACAGTTCCTTCTATCTATACGTATATGGACTGGTATATGGTATGTATTTTAGTATTCGAATCTTGTTCGCACTTCACAAGTATTTATATGCTACCTTGCATTAATGCACCTATTACATTTTATGGCTTTATTCACATCACATTATTTAGAATTTACAACGACGGATGATAATTATTATGAATACGATAAGTCACAATTACACCAATAAGTACTAGCTGTTGCCGGCTTCGCCCGGTACTTTTTTTTTCTATCTTGTGTTAATCCAGGTTACCTATAAACTATCTGTGTACCAAATATCTAAATCCGTTCATTCGATTTTGCGTGAAAGGGTAACAAACAGCCATCCATACATCCATCCATCCTGACAAACTTTCGCATTTTTTTTTAATATTCAGTAACTAGAGATTTTTTTTTTTTTATTCCACAGCTATCACAGAATTCCATCTAGTCCCAAGCTAAGCAGAGCTTGTGTTATTGGTACTAGACAACTGATAAACATACTTACTTATATAATTTCTAAATACATATACAATAGATAAATTACGCCCAGACACAGAACAAATGATCGTGCTCATCACACAAACATTTGTCCTGGGTGGGAATCGAACCCACGACCTCCGGCATAGCAGTCAGGGTCACTAACCACTAGACCAAGAGGCCTGTCAAAATTACTTTAACTGTCGGCACAGCGTTGCGTTGTTTCCTACTTTCTTCACACCCTCAAAAGTGGCCCTCCATGGGGGCCCCGTCAGATCTCTAATATGAGGCGCGCGGGGAACACGAAGCGCGCGCCGTCAACCCGGGCATTGCCAATAATCGGACAGCGAGTCACCCATTACTCGCCGTCCGCATGTCCTCGCAATCGACCATCATCTAAGCCTCTAATTCACCGGCTACATGCCGCATCTACATATCTTCAGCTATACTTCTCTACTATGTGTGTCCTTCACCCACGTGTCTTCGTCATCTTTGGCGATAAAAGTTAATTTGAGATTAATGGTTTATAAATGATGTCCAAAATCAACTAGCCTTAATAATGTCGTTAGGCTAACTGATTGTTAATTTTACATTAACAAAAGATGATAAACAATAGGTATGATAGCCTCTTTATAGAATTATTAAAACGACTTGTTGACGCTTCCCGTGACAAGGGCCGGCTTTCAGGGGAACAGTGTATAAGACGCGGACACGAGGTACAATGGGGACAAACACTCTTTAGGCATACACTCTTTAGGACATTTGCAAACGGCCATTATCAAATGGCGTCCTGTTCATACTCAATACTCTGTTGGCGCTTGCGCTACGTTAGTATTGTGGTATTGTGTTAAGTTTGCCTTAAGTGTCTGAATTCCCATTATACCTCGCTTCCCCGTCTTATACACTATTCCTTTACCTTGGCCAGGTATTGCAAATACTGCAATACAAAGAGGCAACACCGCCAGTGTCTTGGGTACATTATACAGCAGTGCAGCAGCAATTTTTCTATGTTTTATAGTTCACTTTATAGTTTTATTATTTCAGTTTATTTTATTTAAGTACCTACCTAATTTCGTCAAATTTTTCGTTTCATTTATTACTTTCATTCATTATGTATAACGTTTTAAAAAAAAACAATTGATAGGTACGATTAAAGTATCTTCCATACCGCTACTTATCATGCAGCGAACATATCAAATGGTGTTTATTTATTTAATGATTAAGGTACCTAATACATTAATGTATTCATTTACTTGAGTAAGGTACATATTTATTATGTAACATAGAGATATATGTGTATCTATGTACCAAACTAGGTAAGTATTGCTTTAATTATTAAGGTTTTTTTTACCGTTCTAAATTCATCATATGAGTCCTGCCACCCAGGACAGGGCGGGAGGGACTGTCAGACTTGTACTGACTAAAATCCACAGTGTCCTTCAATAGCCTTTTACGTTCCGGGGTCACGGTAGCTGTTTAGTCTCGCAACGATTAGATAATGTTTACAGTTTGGGAAAATATTGTAATTTTCAGGTGATATTTGTCTAGTTACTTAGTTAGGTTTTTTTTTTGCAATGTTTGTGGCCTATTTCAGGAATAGCAGAAGTGGTATTGTGTTATGTTTTACCTGTGACTTTTCTTTAAATCTTGAGTCTTTAACATTCAAATCCCTGTCGCGGTTTGAATTTTGCTTTCCATAAAAACCTTTTAATCCATACAATGGTTTATTTTTACTACATTTTATCATTTACATCAAATGTAGGTGTATGTACTAAATAATACTGTCTGCCTATCCTTTCAGGATTACAGGCGTGATAATATGTTGTGAGTTACGGCAAGGTTACATTACTATTTGATGGCATAGTTTCAGCGAATATTATGCATCCATCTATTTCAAGACACGTTGCCGTGAAACGTATTTATGAAGGTAAGTACCTACATTATTTATCTGTTCTGCGTTGTCGTTTAACTTCTAAGGCTATTAGCTCCATTCGTTTACCGCTAATAGCGTTAATTAAAAGAGCAACTCATCAACAGAGTCATTCAAACAGAGTGAGAAACTCAAGAGAAACCATTTATTTACAGTCATAATTGAAAACTGTAATCGTTTCTCTTTGAATGACAAGCGTAGAGTGTGTGTTAGGACATTAAAATTATGAATAACGTTGTTTTTAAATACAAATATACTTTCATGGGTACCATTTAAATTTTGTTGCTAGATGTGCTGTGACGATTTTTAAAAGAACATAATAATGAGCGTGTACCTACGCTGAACGACATTTCGGGTTATTTCCACGTGGACAGGTTTTCGTTTCGTCAGATTTTATTTCATCGAATTTTCGAAACTTTTTTTTTCGACCTGTGTTTCAACTGGAAAAATACAATTCCAAGGAATGAAATATTTAGTTCAAAATAATATTTGTCCCTAGATTTTCAATTTTAATTCAACACGAGTCTGTAGCTTGATCACAAGATTTCAGTATTTTATTTACAGCGTATTTGAAGTATTTACTGCGTTTATTGTATGGAAAAAATGAACAGCGCCACTGGTGTACGAAGAAGGAACTAATCTTTTCCTTGAAATTGATGTCAAAGTTCAAGTTTACGTCACAAAAACTGGAAATTCATGATAAGGACTCTGTTGAAGACCACAGGATCGCGCTTCAAACGGTCCTATTGGAAATCTAATATAATATATATATTATATAGAACAGGAATAACAGAAAACATTTTACCAAAGTACCAACATAAAGTATGTGACACACCTTTCGGTAATAATAACGATATTATTTTAATGTAAGTATTCAATAAAGTTACAGACAGAGATCATTGACCTCCTGATTGGTGCAATCGTACACACTGGGTTAGTTTGTGCAACTTGTAATAAACATTATTCGGTTTTTTATTTTATTTATTTATTAAAACTTTATGCACAAATTTGTACAAAGGCGGGCTTAATGCCATAAGCATTCTCTACCAGTCTACCTAAGACAACAGACATACTCGTACCTATATCATCTGTGAAAATTTGAACCGTCTAACTATAACGGTTCATGAGATACAGCCATAGTCTGGTGGCAAATAGACGGACAGCGGAGTCTTAGTAGGTAATAGGGTCCCGTTTTAGCCTTTGGGATAAAAAAAAAATTATATCCATCTGGCCTGGGTGGTCCATAATTTTTTTTTAGGAAGTGGGCTTAGGGAGGGGACCTATTTGTACCCGGGAGGAAAAAAATCGCTTGTCACCCGCTTACAAGACATGATTTTTTTTTTTTGTAATTTTAGAATGTCACCACTTTCAATGTTTTCATGATTTTTATTTACTTATAAAATGAAAAATTATATTATATTTTTATTTTAGGTGCTTACTTGACATTGCCTCTCTAAGAAAGAAAAAAATCTGACTGATCTGCGAAGTGCATTTAATTTCATATAAGAATAATTACTTTCCTTGAAATCGACAGATTTTTCGTTTACTCCAAATATTATTTTTTTTAATTTTCCTGGCGGGTACAAATAGGTCCCTAAACGGACTTCCTAAAAAAATTTTATACCCATTTGGCCTGGACCACCCTGTATACATTTCAACGCTACATAAATCACATCAATTGGAAGCAGCCCACCTGCCCAGGTAAGCAGGCTTTCAAATCAATCTCTCAAACGTGTCGGGAGCTTTCCAAACCCAATTCAAAGAGTAATTTGAAAGCGGTGACGGCACACAACACAGGCTTTATGGCATCATCATCATTACCATACGCTGCGATAAGAACTAGTACCCTCTTCCCGTCTTTTGATGGGCTTAATCTAATATTATCTTTGAATGTTTTAATGAGCCTTATCGTTAATATTAGGCAATCTTTTAGAAAGTAGATGACCGATGCTGATGGTTCTTGAATGTTCGATCATTTTTAATAATAATTATGTGGGTAAGGTTTAATCATGTTTAATGATTTGATTTTTTTTTTCAAATTTTTGATAAAATCACATTCAAGTTGATTTGTAAAGAACAACATAGGCAGGCATATCTGAGGCAGTACGAGTCAGACAGTCCCTCTCGTTCCACCCAGGGCGGAAAGACTCATTTGATGATTTCCAAACAAGTTATTAAAAAAAGGTAAACAACGTTGTCACGAACGGGTACTCCAAAAACTACTTAATTACAATGAGTGATAATACATACTTTACTAGATCTATGACTGTATATGACTCCCTCTTATAGAGAGGATGCCTGTGTCCCAGCAGTGGGAACATTAATAGGCTGATGATGATGATGACTTACCAGATACCTACCGAAATAGATAAAGAAGAGCAGTTGTGTCTTGCGTGCGTAAAAAAGGTTTTGCATGCCTGAACGAATGATCTCAATAAAATAAAAATTAATGCATGTATAGATAATTACGTATTTATATAGGTATGTTACAGTCAAAGAAATAAATCCAGTTATTATACATAATAACTAGTTATTATTCATAATAACTACTCAATTTATTGAAAATGATAAATGACACAGAATTCATCACATTAACTAGTTATTATGTATAATAACTGGCACGACTTAGTTAAAGTGATAACTGACATAGAATTAATCATATCAACTAGTTACTTAATAAAATATCTTGGATAAATTAATCTTAAAACAAGTATAGGTGAACATTAAAACTATGTGTAAGTAGCAATATTGTTTTAATTTTTGTAACCTCTTTTTACCTCAAATAAAATGGGATAATGGCAGGAAAATAATGATGATGATGATGTGTAACATCTTCTTTACCATCGCTTTTGGCAGTGATTTGGTGAAATGTAAAGGAAACAGCTGGCGGGAAGTGGAACAGGATTGGTCTGATTTGAATGAAGGCGCGAATTATATTCAATGAAATTTAGCCGTCAGATGGAAGACAAATCTTTGGATGAGTCATCAAGGTTAAGCAAGGGTGGAAGGGTGAGGAAGGTTAAACAATGATTGTCGAGGTCTATCTTTGGATGGGTCACCAAATTTAAGGAATTAACTCTTGCTGAGCTCTTGCTTTGGATGGGTGGGCAAGGTTCAGCAAAACTTTTCAAAGTTTATAGTAATTTAACCAAATCGAACCTCGGGGTGTCCCTGTCGACAATAGTCATCTTCTGGTTCAAAAAAACAAAAATATACAAAAATCGTCTGTTATAATTCTCAATATCCTTAAAACTAAACTACCGTGTCGGGGTGCCTGAAGCTCCTGCAGTTTCACGCCGGGTTATAAATAATAACTAGTCAAAGTGATTATACATAATTACTAGTTATTACGCAAAATAACGGGTTAATCACTTTGTCTTTTGTATAATAATATATATTTATTTTTATTGTTTGTTCGGCACACAATTATCTTCTTACAATATTGCATTTTAAGAATTACAAAAACAATTAATCCTTTTTTGAGTTCTTTTATTTAATAATTATTTATTTATGAAACTACTGGTATTGTGAACAGGTACCTTTACCGGCGAGGCAAATTAACTACATTGGCAAGGTCGACTGGCTAACGTAAACGTAACAATCTAACTGTTGAGTGCAGTATCTTACAAACATACGTATAGGTAACTATGTAACTACGAGTATTATAGTGTACCTATTCGCCATGTGCGAACTCGGTGGTAGGGGCCTGACAAATCGATCACAGCGCACGATGTGGATGTGGCAGAGATGTGAAATAACTCAGGACTCTCGTGAGTGACGTGTGTCAAGTTTAATATGCACCACAACCGTTTTTGAGTAGGTACTCTTTTAGGTTTTATCTGTGGTTTTATTAAATTGTTAATGAAAAACAAGTCGAAAATATTTCTGAATTATCTAGCTGCCGCGAATACGATATTTTACTGAAAAGAATTTATTAGTCCGAAAAATTGATTATCAAATAATATTTGACCCGTATTTTTTTGTTTTGTTTCGTAAACCTTTGACGAAGATACAACACTTGTAAATTCGGTATAATTGTCGGTATAATTTAACAGGCATTATGACGTCACTAGCCCTCACTCCAAATTTCGAAGCGTTTTATCTTTGTTTATATTGATTGATTTAAAAAATATGTGTGCATTGTTTTTCAATACTCTAACTGAAGGAATAAACGGATTATCAATTTATTTATGCAGTAAACTACCCTATAAACTGACCTTACGTCCCGAAATAATGTGGTCATTATGGGGAGCGATTTCATGGCGCACAGCCGTATAGTGCAGTAGCAGGTACCTGCTGTACCTACATAATTAGTATTTCATGACTACACAAGTTTGTCATTTGTTTGCCCTACAATGCAGCCAAAAATGCAAATCCCTTTCTTATCGCGTCGGCGATCGTTAGAATACAAACCAATAAAAAGTATAATTTACGAGTAATCTTAATCTTGCTACAGCAGGTACATTGCATTCGTCTTTGACATACATTATGGGGTTTTCCTTGTCGGCTAAACTTGTTTATATCTTTAGGTTTACGTATTTTTTATAGGGTTTTGTGGTTTGACCAACAACGTCCTTGTTCCTACCTTGTATTACTTAAGTACTCGTACCATCCATTGCATTTTGTGGATTTCATTGTGTACTTAGAAGATCAGTGATATTCTGAATGGAATCTGTGTTGTGATTACTAATGTAGACATCATTATGAGGACCTCTAATTCCTACGTGATAAGATAAATAACCTAAGTGTAATACTTTGAACATTTCTGTAATAATATGTGCTATAGTCATAATAATACGAGTAGTCCCTTTGCTGATTGTCTGTCTAATTTCATCCACCACAATAGTAGCATTATACTTGATATTCGTATATAGTGTTAGAACAATCCGAAGAGATTTAAGTAACTATGTAAGGTTCTCGGAAGTCATCAAATTAGTCCTACCCTGTATTCATTCACAGTCTCTCCTCCAAGTAACTCTTGCGCTGTTGAGATCATGTGCTTGAAAGACATAATAATTATAGAAAACCTGTGCTGTGTACCGAGGCCATCTTGCAAAAGAACATAATTGTCATGTTTGAGATGTTATGATTTACCGGACATCAGTCGGTTATCTACTAAAAGGCCTATAATTTTGCCATCGCTGGGACACGGGCCTTTTTCTCTGTGACAGGGAGTGGGTTGTAATCCACCACTATAGGTGGGCCCAGGGCGGGTTGATAGACGTCAATATTTTCGTGTTTTTGGTTCTAGGACATGTCGGTTTCCTCACGATGTATCTTCATCTCCAACAACCAACCCAACAATTTAAACGGTTTAGGTTAATAATTTTATCAGTGTAACAATGCAACAATAGATCGCATTATACACTAAAGCCCTTCATACACAACACGACACAAGTCTCCGATAGATAACTTACGACTATGGTATCCATTGGCGCGTGCCTGTGTACGAACCTCTATGGATTTATATTGCCTTTTTCTCCTGAATAGCGTCGCGCGTCGCCTTGTGTACGCAGGGCTAAGTCAGTAAAGTGCACTATACATTACGTGTGTGGACACAATTGTTTGCAGCTACTCGTCTATTAATGGATAAAGTGCCTGTGATAGGCCGTGCGTGCTACTAAGTGATGTGATAAAAGCATAGCCATTACAATGGATCATGCCAATCATGCTGATGTATAGTCACGAGAAATAAAATATACGCACTTATCAACATTCACAAGTAATTTTCTCGTGAAATACATTGAGTTATGACCTATTGCGTAATTTAGTACACTAGCAATTCCCCGTGGTTTCACCCCCGCACCTCTGCTCCTATTGATCATAGCGTGATGTTACCTATATAGCCTATACATATACTATTTAGTGATAGCCTTCCTCGATAATAATCCAACACAGTAAGGGTTTTATTCAATTCGTACCACTCGTTCTTGAGATCAATGTTGTTCAATCATCATCATCAGCCTATAATGTTCCCACTGCTGGGACAAAGGCCTCCTCTCTGTGAGAGGGAGTGGGCCCGGTGCGGATTGGCAGATGTCACATATCTTCGAATTTTTGGTTCTAGGACATGCCGGTTTCCTCACGATATTTTCCTTCACCGTTTTGAGAGCAGTGGTTATGAAATAAATTACACAAAGTAATGTGACGGGGTTCGAACCCACGACGTAAGTTGGGACCTATACCACTGGGCCACCACTGCTCTCTCTGTTGTTCAATAAAACGAACAAAACCCTACAGCTATTTTATATTATTATCGATACGAAGTATAGCTTCCAAAATACTGTGTTCGTGAAAATGCAAAACGATAATAAATGCAGAAAGAAAATAACGATTTTGAAGACTTAGCACGAGTTTTCACTCTTTTACTTTACAGCGTCTTTCCAGTATTTATAGCATTTCTTGTATGAAAAAATGGAACAGCGCCTCTGGTGTACGAAAAAGGAACTAATTTTTTCCTTGAAAATTGTCAATTTGAAATTGTCAAAGTTTCAGTTTACGTCTCAAATACTGAAAACTTGTGCTAAGGGTACTGTTTATACATTATTTGCTTGTGACTGTACTGTGAAATGATTAGATATTATTAGCTAAACACTTACTGCAGTTACAAGTGACTTTTCCGGTCGCGTGTTCCTTCATCACATACGTTTATTATTGGTATAGTTAGTGGATACTATTAGGTATAATATTACCTAATATATACGTACATACATCCCTAATACATACTTACATAGCTATTAAGCTACTAGAATATCGTGTGAAAATTAAGCGAGTCATGTACATGAAACCCGTCATTTTTTCGTAAAATTTGACTGGTTCGGGTAGGTTTTGGGGGCAGCTCAGATTGAGACCGTAACGCAGGACGACAATCGGCCACTTGCATCCAACGGTGGCCCGCGACTATCTTGATGTAGTTGGTCCTCCACATACAGGAAGTCCTGCCTGCGTCAGCGATGGTCAGCTTGCCTTAATATGACCACACCTTTCTTATGCATTCCGTAGATAGACTATTACAGGCAAGGGTAGCAATTGGATTCAATTTTTTTTAAATATAATCTGGCACATTAGCTTGGAAATTGTCACAAACAAAGAAAAATGCATGATGATTATGAAGGTTCCTGTATTCAAAACAATAAAAAGTAGGTAAAAGTAAATTAGCTAAAGTCCGGTCACAAAACAAGAGGAATTTCGTACATTGCCTCTGTCTCTGTCACTCCCGCGTTAATATCAAGACTCATTGCATATCTATTTACGCGGGAGTGACAGAGACAGGTAATAATAAGTCAATGTACGAAATTCCTCCTGTTTTGTGACCGGACTTTAACAAGATTCCGGAGATGTGAAAACAGAAAAACACCGATCCTTGATCTCCAAAACAGCAAATCCCTTTTTTTTGGCGTTCCATCTTTTAGGATAAATAAAGGATTTTCCAACTCCGGTACTTTTTTCTGAGCCCTTGCGTTGAGGATCCAAGACAGTTAAATTCGTTCTCCGGGACTTCGTCGAGTTTCATTGCTTCGGAGCTTTTGTGGTGATTGCCGTTGTTAATTCTGGCTCTAAGGAGTTCGAGCAACATCGTGTCCCACACGCGCCTCAAATAGCTGTCAGCAAACGGACGGTGCCTCTACGGGGTCAATCACCTGCCGGGGTCGCAGGACTCTCAGGATACCGTGACCTGGAACGAAAAGGGCAATTTAAGGAACATGGTGAACTTTAGTCACTACAAGTCTGTCAATCCGTAACGCTCTAGCCAGGAGGGAGAACTCATTTTATGGTTTTTCCACCTAAAAAAAAGGGTTTGCAGTAGTTTGGGTAAACTGGTATTGGCCTAACAAAACACTATATTTTTGGACTTCTACTAACTCATTTTGCCTTAATCTGTATTGCTGCAACCAGATTTATGATTGCTGTGTAAACACTAGTAGGTAAACATGTTGACATGTAAACCTATTTATATCTTTAAATTATTGGTGCGGCGGAATGTTTTCCGCTTACGTTTTACAATATGACTAGGTTACCAGTAACCCACGCAATTCAATGTTGACTGCACTGCAATCTGGACCCTACACTGTAAGATACAGTAAAGATATTAGATTAATTTCTCGAAAACATACAAATGTACTGGAAATATACTAGTGGATCTATAGCTAATAGCCATGACACCACTACTCCTACTTATAAATTGATGGAAGCGTACATCAAAATGCATCCGTAGAGTTGAAACATAGAAGAAACTTACAGAATATGAATATTAAAATATTTTTACCAAATATAAGTTCAGGAAATAGGAAGTTCAGGAAATAGGAGATTTTTACCAAATATAAGTTCAGGAAATAGGAGATGAGGATGTTGAGATGGATGTGTGGAGTGACAAGAATGGATAAATTAAGGAATGAGTTTATAAGGGGAAGTTTGAAAGAGGCGCCTGTTACAGAATAAATGAAAAGGAATCGTCTATCTTGGTATGGACATGTGATGAGGAAGGGGAAAACCAATGTGACTAAGAAAGTGATGAGTATGAATGTTGATGGATGGAGAGGAAGAGGAAGGTCAAAGAAAAGATGGATGGATTGTCTAGGGAATGATATGAAAGAAAAAGGAGTAAATTATACTGTGACGTCTGATAGGGGAGAATGGAAGAAGAAAACGTGTTGCGCCGACCCCAAGTAGAATGGGATAAGGGCAGGAAGAAGAAGATAAGTTCAGGAAATATTCACGTCCAATTTTGATTAAATGCAACTAAAACTAAATTACTTATTAACAACAAAATGGTGGCGGAATATGGCAATTGATCCAAAACCCAAAAAATGTTTTTTATTTATTTGGTGTAATTATATATTTTTTTGTAATATTTAACATACTCGTAGTTAGGTAGGTGTAGGTTGACTAGGTAGGGTAGCTTTTTATGTTCGACAACAGATAGATATTCGAATTCTGAGTCCTCCCGCTTTCGCTTCCTGCCTGTGTGGACTGTCAGAGTAAAAATAAACACAGCTGCCTTTTGCTCGCCAAGGCTGGGGTAACTTCTGCGACAATTTATTGTCGCCTTATACATATTTTTATCATTTCTCCTTAATTTTCTTTGTTTATTTGTGTTTGATATTGACCACCGGAGGTAATGTTCTGATTTTTAGTTTATATAACAATGCTGTTTTTCACAAACGTTTTCACATAAATGATAGGTTAGATCGTACCTACGTAGAAGCAGCATTAATTAACCCATAAATGATTTGTTTTACCCAATAAAGTTTGTTGTTTCCTCGATATACTCATTTATCATCGAAACTTATCCAAGTAGGTATCTGACACGATACGCCTTAATTAAGTAATTTATGGATACTCCCAATTGATTGAGGTTTTTGCTTGTTAGGACCACTGTATCTTAGCACCTAGGTCGCAGTATTGTCTTTGCAGGGTACCGTGAGCGTGACCAGGAAAAGTAAAGGACAATTAAAGGATCACGGCGGATTTAAGTCAGTACGAGTCTTCCGCTTCACCCAGGGCGGGAGGACTCATTTGATGATATCTTACAAAACCTAAAAAAAAATTGTAAGCCCCGTTATGGTTTTTTTAAGTTTTACTTACGAGAAATCGTAAATACGAGTAGGTATAACGATCATTATTAATTATTTACGTACAATTTTCATTGTGGAAGCTTTCTTTCAGACTCTTAATAGTACGACTTATGGTCATCTCATGGTGACTGTACGGCAAAATCTGCTTTATTACCGTGTTATCTTATATTAGAAGTGCTAAAGTTTATGAAGACGGAATTTTGGGACTTTTTCACGCAAAACTACTAAAATTATTTCTCATTGACTAGTTACTACGTGGCTCAGTCAGATTGCCATAACCGAAATTGTTAAGGATGTCTATAATAACATCATCAGCCTATAAATGTTCCCACTGCTGGGACACAGGCCTCCTCTCTGTGAGAGGGAGTGGGCCGTAATCTACCACGCGGGCCAGTGCGGATTGGTAGATGTCACATGTCTTCGAATTTTTGGTTCTAGAAGATGCCGGTTTCCTTACGATGTTTTCCTTCACCGTTTTGAGAACAGTGGTGTTGAAATAAATTACACAAAGTAATGCGCCTGACGGGGTTCGAACCCACGACCAACTACTCGTAAGTCGAGGCCGATACCACTGGGCCACCACTGCTCTTCTAATATACCTTTACTTTTACTTTACTGTCTATAATATACCTTAAATAGTCGGCCAAAAGGCTCGGGAATTTGGTGAATTTTATATGAACCGTGGTTATCCCCGCGATTATCAAGGGCTATTATTATCATTCTCGTACAGTTTAGGCCAAAATTGGACATTGACAAGCACGTGACAATAATCTGACTTCTGATAATTATACAAGGTCAAATTATCAAATCAAAATACAGATTATTTTGTCACGTGCCTATAAATATTTAGCCATCAAGATCGATATCTAATGTGGTAAGTAGTTACTTCAAGTATGAGATTCAAAACTCGTGTTATCGTATGAAGATGACACCCATCACTTCTGTGAAGTTTACACGCAAAACAAATGATTTTTGAACTGATACGAGTATTTCAGGTAACCACCTAGCGTTCATTGACACCAAAAAACCTTCAAATATTTTTATATTGTTTCATCTAGTTTAGATACCAACACTCAAATTACCTACGGAATAATCTCGAAATAATCTAATTAAATTATAATACTGTCGTATATATTATAATTTAATTTGATTCTGTATAATTATTTAAATAAACAGTTTAAATGAAAAAGACAGCAAACAGATTAAATACAAACCACTAAATTGACCAAGACAAGAGACAAGAAAGTATATAAGGAAAATAAAAATAATTATGGGAGTGTCCATACAAAATATCTTGCCGGCTCAGGCTGATGCAATTTTAGAACGAGAAGTACAATTTTTAATCGACATGGTTTCCTATAAATTCCTCTAAATCGCAACATAAGAAATTTTGTGCTGAATCTATACACTATTTACCTGTACAATGTAGGTAGATTTTTTATGTTGGACAACAGATCCGAGTACGATTGAGCAATACATAGACTGAGCTCTAGCTTAGCTCTGTTGCGATTCATCTGAAAATCTAAACTAATATTATAAAGCTGAAGACTTCGTTATATTACATTCCTATGGGATAATTTATTCGTTTTACACGCGGGCGAGGCCGCTTTAGTGACAGCTAGTTTTTTAACCGACTTCAAAAAAGGATGAGGTTCTCAATTCGGTCGGTGAGTTTTTTTTTTTTATGTATGTACACCGATTACTCCGAGATTTCTGGCCCGATTAGTGTAATTCTTTTTTCGTTCGATGCAGTATACTTGCAATTTGGTCCCATAAAAATTTCATCCAATTTGGTTTAGTACTTTTCATTTTGTGAGCATTTTTATTGATGAATGATGTGATGATTTTTACTTTTTTGAGTGTTTGTTACGCGATTACTCCGCCAATTGTGGACCGATTTTCAAAATTCTTTTTTTGTTGTACGAGTAATAGTTCACTTTAGGGAACACTGCAAGTTTCATCAAAATCGGTTCAGCAGTTTTTGATAGGGAATTTTATTCGCATAATGTGTACATGAGCGATGTTAATACCGGTGCTAAGGATTACCAAATTCTAGTGCACATGTGAAAATGATGTATTTGACAAGAATTTGGGTTGAATATTTAAACTAAAAAGAGTAAAATAAAAAAAACTTTAAAAAAAAACATTAAACCGCCTTCAAAAACAACCACAAAAAAGGGTAAAATAACCTACAAAATAACTTTTCTTTCGGAAGTCGGTGGCATAAAAGACAACGAAATAAAAAAAACAAAGCCACCTACTTCCGAAAGAAAAGTTATTTTGTAGGTTATTTTACCCTTTTTTGTGGTTGTTTTTGAAGGCGGTTAAATTTTTTTTTTATAGTTTTTTTTTATAAATCTTTATACCTAATGATCCCATCTTCCTAGCGTGTCGACTAGGGACAGACAGACAGAAGGAAGTTGGTTTTATATTATGTAGTGATGTTATTCACATTCGTTGCTCATCTGATGTGGTGTCATTTTTTGAAAGGCCAATGCCCATTCTAGGCCCACAGTGGACAGCACACTAGAGAAAAAATACTACTTGCATTAATTTTGCCATAAAAATATAGGTATTTGCGTTTTTCCAATCGACCGCTACTACAATCTACAATAATTCGTTAAAATATAAAAACGTGGGAAAAAGTAACTCTATTGAAAAACGGAAGTTTTCTGGATTTTAAGTTTTAACGCTGGTAAAATATTGCCAGCATCTAATGACATTGAAAATATTTACATTAATCAATCGATTTGAATCGATTAATAAACAAATACAATAACTCACAGGCATACCCATTTGGTTTTTCTTGTATTGTAATAAAAACTAACTAAAATAAAACATGAAAATACAAACAAATGTGCATTCGGAAAAAAAGCATTTATAAAATCAAATATCTGTGATTTAAAAAGTAATCGGTAAGTATATCGATTTTTATTATTTTTTATTTTTTGTGATAGTGACAACACTGAGTTTAATTCAGATACTGACACTGACTGACACTTGTGTCATGTTGCGCTCAATGTGGATGTGTTTTGATTTTTCTTCAATATCTTTTACTGGCTTGTTTTATGCACTAGATTCAGATTTTGGATACCGTTGTATAACGTTTTCTACAATTACTGAAGAACATTGAGTGAATTGAGGTTTTAACCGGACCGAAATTCAAAATCATACCTACCTATATTATATAAATATGCATCATACAGCAGTTGGTTGCGCCAAGACAGGTAAATATATATTCATAATTCATAAAATGATTTTGCTATTGCCTACATCATAATTAAATTATTTACCGATAATAATATTATTGTTTCAGGTATCAAGAGATAATCTTGTTTGACGCAACCGCTGGTTAGTTAGTAGTAACTGCTAGCCTTGCTCCGCAACGAGATCTGGAAGGATCTGTACGTCAAAGCAGCTGCATTATTTGTGGACGTTGTGTTAGACGGACCTTTTAAGAACAGAAACAGAGAAAATCTCATAAAAAATGTAATTATTAAATAGATGAATTTATTGTTTTTTTTATACCCTACTACCTATAATTAGATAAAAGTATATTAGAAAATCCCCCCTACTATCATTATCAATAATCAAGTATTAAAAAAAGAAAACTTCTTGTATCTCCCAGTCCCACACTTTTGCACATAGAAAATTAACCTCAAAACATTTGCTTTTTTAAACATTTCTAAAATAGTGGCGTCATGTTAAATATATTTTTCAGATATCCTATAGGTATTATTAAGATTCTAAAACACCCCAATTTTAGACTAATATTTGATGTCCGTTTGGGCCTAGGGCACTATGGAGGCTGGGCATTCCCCTTTATGTTTTAAGCTAATGTTCTGATTAATTGAAAAATTAAATTGTTGATTATGTGGTGTTGATATTTTGATAGCTGATGTTTTGGTTTTTGCAGTTGAGTATCCCACCCTTTAATTGCAAAAAAAAATGATTTGGATTGATTTGCAAAGCATTCACCTGCATTGAATCAAATCTAATATACGTACAAGATTCGATTTTGTATAGAAACAGGTAAATGTTGTAACATTTACCTGTTTCTATACAAAATCGAATCTTACTGACTTGTAAGTCTGTAAAGGTAGCCGTGACCCTGGAACGTATAAGGCAACTGAAGGAACAGTTTAAGTCAGTAAGAATCTGGCAGTACCTTTTGCACCATCTTGAGCGGCAGTTCAACACACTCGTAATGCTCGCATTTGAACTGAAATTGCTTTGTTTTTGGTGATCGAGATAACCCCTAATAATTATAATAAACCCTACCAAAACTTGAAGAAACAGAAACATAATTACATAAATATTTTTCGAATTTCCTCATCACGAGACTTGTATTTTAATTTTTCCGTGTTAAAATTACTCTGCCTTGTTTTAGGCCAGGACAGGCGTTTAGCAGGTTTCTTTAAATTTTGTTTTTTTCCTGCACGTGACCAAGTTTTATGTACCACTTGAGGTAGAAAACGTTGACCATGTACTTGAGGTCTTTTAATTTTTTATTAAATGTTGGTCTTGCCAGTATCAATTAATCGGGGGGCACGGCAGTGCCACCGCCAAGACGAGCGCGAAGCAAACACTGCCTTACCATCCTTACTAAGGCCAAGTCACACAACATTAACTATAATAATATATGTATAAATCGCAGTAAGGAACCTTTGACTTGCCACGACTTTGTCTAGATTTCATTACTTTTTAGAGATAAACAAGCAGCTCCATCTAGTTTTGGCTAGTTTTTTACAGAATGTTTTTGATGGGATTTTATAATTACCGTCTGAGATTATAATTATTATTGTAATTATATTAATACTAAGTTTTAGACCTACTGCGACTAGATGACGTGGATGAGTTGTCCGACTACAAAAACATGAAATTCTATGTACAGTCGGCCAAGAAAGTGGTGTACCACCCTAAGGTTGAATATCGCTTGCAGATTCATAGGTGATAAAGATTAGTTTCGCTTGCAGATCGATCTGACAACTTCTATTGCTGTCTTTATCTGATTATTGATAACGACTATTACTGTTTGTAACGTGACAGTTGTTCTTAGTTTGAACTTGATGGAACCAATAACGTCGTAAAATCAACGGCGGGGGGCTGTAGATTTTGATGACAAAATTGTATCTACAAATTCAGAATTGTAATCAACAAGTTACATAGAATTGTAAAGGCACAAGGCGAATCCACAAACCTACAATTTCTGTAAACTTGTAATTACAATATCAATAAAAAACAAGCTAAAAATAGATTTATCCTTTTATTAAATTTCTACAATCAATTTTAAAATACTTATAACAAACAAAAACATAGCATATATAGTAATATTTAGAAGATATTGAAAATTTTTAAAAATTAGAAACGGGTGTAACCGCCGTTGGCCTCTATAACCTCTAAAAGACGAGACCTCATTGAACCAACAAGCCGTGAGCAAATATCGGTTCCCCGCATTTCCTCCCAAATATAATTACAGTGACTAATAAGAGCTTGTTTGGTTCTTTCATTTTGATGCGACCATCGTTGGACCATAAGGCCCCAAAGATTTTCTATCGGGTTGAGGTCCGGCGATCTTGAGGGCCACTGAATTACCCTTACGTCAGTGTGTGAACGTCCTCTTACGATCCTCGCATTATGAATTGAACAATTATCTTGAACAAAATCAAATTGTGGCACTTCGTTCTCCGGGTAAACATTACGGACTGTCGGTAGCATTGCATTCTGAAGCACGTCGATATAATTTACAGCCGTCGCTCGAGGAGGTAGAGAACACAATTCTCCTACACCATCCGCACTCATCCAGCCCTAAATATTTACGGAAATTCGACCTGATTCTCTATTTGGGATTACATGATCATCTTTATACCGTGTTGAATTTTATCGCCAAAGGTGAAGACGTCCATGCTGACTGGATTTAAACGTTTTTTCATCACAAAACACTGTATTAGACCAATCAAACTCTAAGTGCTCTCTGGCGAAGTTCAGACGAGCAAGTCTGTGAGCATCCGTCAAATATATTTTCTTGGCGTAATGCCTGTGGTGCAACCCCATGTAATGTAGATGATTCCTTATTGTTTGGGCACTCACATCGAACATCTCCGCAAAATGTTTTGTGGGCTTAAAACCATTGATTTCATATTCCCGTCTCATGAATTCTCTATCGTTATTGGAGAGTGCAGGCCGGCGACCACTTCTTCTGTGATCCAACAAACTTCCCTCCTCTCCTTCACGACGAATCCAAAAGCGGACCGAACGCCTCGATATATTCAAATTCCGGGATATCGCACTGATACTGCTTCCCTCATTAAATTGGGCAATTATTTGTGCTCTTTCGGCAATGGTCAAGTTGGCAGGCATTGAGATGATTTTATATGCAGTTGATTGAAAAATAACACGGAAAATATATCGATTTTTTGCATATATTTGACAAAATGTCAATTGTCAGTTTTCTTTTTCAAATGGAATTCGGTTGTCTATTTAAATAGTTTTTATTACTTTTGTTTGGAAACATTTCAATTGCTTTGTAGAAACTAATGTCCTTTTCATTTATACTAAAGGTTAAAATGTCATGTACTTATATGTGACATATGACGTATGAATACTAAATACATAGGTTTACGTCATGATAATGTTGTCTCTTTCAGTAATATCTTTTTATAACGAACCTTGTTGTAATTTTCGATGACCGGGAAACTAAATCAAAACTGGTACACCACTTTCTTGGCTGACCGTACAACCTAATTTAACGAATTTAGGGGGTTGGGATTTCATAACCCCCTAAGTCTAATCACGCTATGAGCATAGACGAAACCACGGGAACAGCCAGTTCGACATAAGCGAAGGTCGTTTTTCACCTCGGAAACACCAAACGGATTAATTCAGATAACTAGTTGGCAACTGTATCTCTATGGAACATTAATAGCCTATCTCTAACTAAATGTTTGCATTTCCGACCGCTTCCTAACTATTAGTTCATGTTCATCTATAATATCTACTCGCACATTCATAATTCATGTGACTATTCTATTGATAGTCTATTATAAAATTCACGTAACAGACAACATCCAGATCAGCTGATTTATGAGGTGGGTCAGAAATACGCTTCGGAATCAATACATTATATCAGCGCAAGTTATAGTAGAGACAAGTTGGCGCATCCATAATCATTTTTGTTTTTTGCAGGAGTTTATAAAATTGAGACTTTTGTTTTATAAATACAGGTTGAGTGCGAGTACCCGTGATACTCGTATGCATCAAAAACAGTGGCAAGTGAGAAGTAATTTCCAATCTTTTTACCTCTGACACATACGATGGTATTTATTACGGGTTATGGACAATTTTTCGTGTTCAGTCACAATTACTTAGAGATTACAATCAAATTATATTCTCTAACTTTAAAACTAATTGGGATTATCCAAAATGATTAATACCTCTAAAGAATCTCTATACCTTGGGTAAATTTGTCTAAAACATGGTCATCTTTCTCTAGTGTTACATTTTGTTAAGTTGTACGAGTATAATGTTCGGGTATAGACGTATGTGCATAGTTCTTTTTAGTGAGAAAGAAGCCTATTTCGGAATGTTCCCGTAACGTAAGTATTCGTTGGCCGGTTTTGAAGACAGACAAAGGAACTCTTCTTAATTAAATTGCATTTTGCAAAAAGTTTTTATGGGTTACATCTACCTAATTGTTTTTTGGTAAAAGGCCAGTAATTAGTCGTCATCTCAGTACTTATTTATCGCTTGCATGTCAGCCTAGCAGTTGGATTTTTATTTTAATATGGCAAAATAATTACGTACCTTTCGCAGAACCCATGCAGCCTGCTCAAAATAATTAGGTCGTCAGGCAGGTTTACGGCTCGATCCACTAAATTAAGACCAGCTTTCTCGATGTATGAGGAGATGACACTATTAACAAAGTTAAGTAATAATAGATGCACAGGTCAATCTTCAAGGTTAAGCTAAACGTAAAGTTCAAGGTTAAAGTTAGTTCCAAGGTCGGCTTGGACGGGTGGCCTTGAAAAGCTGTTCGTTCCAGCTCCCATCGTGGACTGTCTTAACAGGCAGTCAACAGAAGTCTGACAGTCTGAGAATCAATCTTTCCCTTTTTTTTATCGTGACAAAATCATCAAATGAGTCCCCCCACCTAGGGCAGGACGGACTGTCAGAATTGTACTGACTAAAATCCACGGTGTCCTTCAATAGCCCTTTACGTTCCGGGGTCACGGTAGCTCGTTAGTTCTGTGACCCCGGGTTAATCTTATAAACTACAGGCCTATGTCCAAAATGGATGGGTCATATGAACCACCAGGTGACGTTTAAAGGATGATATAAGAGCATAAAATAATAAGATTCAGCACTATGCCGTCACTTGTAAGTTGTCCAACTGAGTGCTGGTGAGAATTCAAAAGTGCAGGTAGAGTGAGTACATGACCAAATCATTATATTTTTGTACGGAATTTTTACCATCGATAGATCCATGAAAAATAAAAAGCAACGCCGTACAAAAATCATGTGACAAGGGGAAAAAATCGAGGGTTGCAACCCGGATCACGGAAAAAGAGGGAATTGGACAGCTTACAAGCAAGTGACGGCATAGTGCTGAATCTTATTATTTGATGCTCTTATATCGTCCTATATACGTCACCTGGTGCTTCATATGACCCATCCATTTTGGACATGGGCCTGTAGTCTATTACCCTTGTGTAAAATTAGGTGTCGCTCCTTGTAAGAAGCTGGTAGGCATTTAGCTGCTTCTGTTATGATTGAAAGTCTACTGCGATTTATAGTGAGTTTGGAAAAGCTTAAGACTGAATCTGACCGATGCATAGGTCAGATTCAGTCATATACTGAAGTAACGACAGATGCATATATAAATTGAGCTTACTTTCCATCAGTTTACCTGGTAACTCAATTTTGACCTCTGTGCTAGGTACAACATTATAAATAACTGTATATATATTATTTACCTTGAAAATTCTGATCTCACCGTAGCACCTTTAGTTTTATTTTTTGTACAAAATCAAATTTTATTAGTTAGGTAACTGGGTATTTTCTGTTTTTATTACAAGAGACCGGATTACATGCATATTTTCACGTGCATTTGCGTATTATATCTAGTTTTTTAATTAGTGCATGTTTTGCTTAAAAACGCATATTTTCTTTAATTTTAAATACATATTAACTAGAAAATGCAAAAATATCCCATAGTTGCATTTCCTGATTTTATTTTAAGAAAACTAATGTAAATAAATACAACAAAAGATACAACAACAGTGCCAACAATATTTATTAAATATAAATTAATTTTGTTGCATACCGACCGGACATAGTATGTAATACCTAAATACAAACCGGATTATATGCAACTACATAACTATGTACCTGCTGTCTTGTGAGTGGTACCGGTTTGACTTTTGTTTTGTTTTCATTCTCAGAAACAGCTGACTCCCACTGACTGTGCTGTTGCCAACGTAAACTAAGCTCTTTTAACTCCTGATTTTGATAAGATATAGTATGTATGTCTATGGTTTAAATATACTTATGTAATAACATACTGGCTAGATTACACTTTTATTGTCGTTTCAGATCATTAGCTCGTTTCATTTCTTTAGATGTGCAAGTTATTTCATTTATTAACTTCTAGTAAGACAACACGGCGTCCTCATCGTCCACGTACCTGACGCAAGTCCTTACCGCAAGACACGGGACACGGGTTTCTGATTTAGATTTGCCGGAAGCATATAATGCTTAGGTGTCGTCATTGTGTGGACAACCCAGAGGACATGGTGGAGCATACATTGTAGATTGGAGCACCTCCGTGATCTAAAGTGTACCTACGCGCGCCTGATCTTAGAATTATAGAGTTTATTACTTTCATAAATAAAAAAATCAGTTAAGTTTTCTCATTTAATGTAAGGACACCTGTAATAGCGGCCATACACCATACTGCCAATCGTACAATCGGCATGACGCTGCCGATTTGATCAGTTAGATTTGACCGTGTGTGGGCGTGGAATCCATCAAATTGGCATGATCATGCCGATTTGATCAAATCGATTTGATCAAATCGATTTGATCAAATCGATTTGATCAAATCGGAATGATCAAACTTCAAATCGGCAGCAGTGATACCAACTTAGCAACTTTATAGCTAGATCTAGCTAATATTCGGTAGCTACTTTTTAACCGACGTAAAAAAAAGGAGGAGGTTCTCAATTCGAAACGTTTATTTTTTTGGAACGAAGTTCCTTATGGCGCGTTGCGAAAGGGGGCTAGGCGGAAAAAATTGTCACGACACTTTTTACAGTGGAGTGGAGTGGAAAAAACTGGTTCAAGCGATTTTCGACCTTATTGACATTTAAAATTTAGTTTGTTTTTTCTCACATTCTCGTTAGCTAACATTGCTCCTTCATTAAAATCCGGTGTTTGCATAAATGTCAATAAGGTCGAAAATCGCTTGAAGGTCGGAAAACATTTGCTTAACGATAAGCAAATGGTTTCCGACCTTCACTTGTATTACCAACTGATTCCCACCAGTGGGATAGACCGGTAAAAAAACAAGTCGGTAAAACAGTAGCTAAAAAGTTAAGCCACAACTTTTATAAAATTGTAGCTGTCGGTCACCGAATAATAGCTAGATCTAGCTATAGGTAAAGTTGCTAAGCTGGCATCACTGCTGCCGATTTGAAGTTTGATCAAATCGATCGTCATGCCGATTGTACGATAGGCAGTATGGTGTATGGTGTATATGGACGAACTGCCAATTTGATCAAATCGATCGTCATGCCGATTGTACGATAGGCAGTATGGTGTATGGCCGCTATAAGGACCTATCCTATTGAGAAAATAACTAAGTATTTGTTACTTTTTGCCTTCAAGGAGATTGACACTTTTGTCTAATTATATATGTAATTCCTACTATTATATTCACTTCGAATCCATATTTGACCGGTACACCCCCTTTCTGAAGTGCAAGATATTCGCGCACATGTTATTGTTAAAATATGATAAAAATAATCATCAATGTATTATACTAAATATAGAATACCCGCATTCATATCTTAAACTCTTTATGGCTCTATCTGATATTTATATTGCCAATTGTATCACGTACCGTGACCATAAAAAAAATTAAGTTCGCACAAAGAATTAATGTTAAAACATCTAATTAAAAGTATAACTACAAAAACAATATCAGCCAATCTTTCAAACGAATGAATATATTAGCTTTACATAAGCTCATCATTACGCTAAAGGTGCTAATAAACTTGAACCTTCACTTGTAATGAGCATTCTTGCGAATGTTACATTCCAGAAAAACGAACAAGAGCGTTTTAACGAGCATTCTAACGAAGGTCCAGGTGAGCTTTATGCCGAGCCGAATGTCAAGACTGACATCTTCTAAAAGAAAAAAATTTTGACGACCATTCACTAAACCGTTCTCTAGAAAGATCGTGAAAATGTTCGTAGCCATGTTTGTCTGTGTTCGTTGTTCAGTTCGACAAAATTAAAAACGGCGAATGCTCGATGTTCTGTTAAGAGTGAATGCTCAAGTCTATGAGTACCTTAAGACACAACACAAACTAATTAAAAACATTGAACAGATACCTTTTTAAATGACTAAGCAAGTTAAAAAATTGTTCTAATTGTAAAATAGCAACATTAATATTTTAATTTTTAATTATTAGTCTGGTAGCAGATAATTTAATTGTGAGTATGGCAACTCCCTCTTGCAACGCCGGTCAAGGCGGATACACATGTCTACTTTTGTACTGTGCCTAATATTAAATAAAATGACGTTAATATTCCTTCTCCAAACAGTTTTATTTCGCTCCATCCACTGCCAATAATAACTAGAAAAAAAACTAATTCAAAAATAAACTTCGAAACATCTATATAACAGCACGCGAAGATAAAAAATAAAAGTTTGCGCATGGATATTGTTTTTGCTAGCGGTACAATACTATCTCTTGGTAAAAGTGTATAAATATTGTGATTGTAGTTATATCAAGATAGTACCTACACTCGAGGAAAAATTGTGCTCACGCCATCGGCAAGTGATGGTTAATCAAACATTATCACAGTCCCCGTGTACTGTGCAGCACGACCGATCTGCGTGATAGTTCCGCAGTCGCCAGGCTTGTGCTAATAAGATCCTGATTCTCTTATAAGCAGATACTTATCGACAACTTGATAAAAAGTATAGTATAAAATGTTAATGACCCTGCCTTAGTTTCAAGTGAGTGGCAATGATATAATACCGGATTGATAAAAAACTTGACGCACAACGTGAGGATACAATCGGAGTAATATCTGTTAGGTGATAAAAAGACACGCTGTGTACACTGTTTAAAGTTATCTTATTAAAGATTATTTTACAAAGGGAATCACTAATTACCATAAAAATGTTATCTACTAATCAACTTTTTCCTTCTTATTCGAAACGACTTTCAAATGACAGTTGTTTCTTTTTAATAAATTGAATTCAGTGACACTCAGACACAACAGTTAAGTTAAACTGCTGTAGAATTTGTGATTATTATCAATAGTTAAATATAGTTTTTAAAACAGTATATATACTCGTTTCATTTAACATACCGCCGATATCGAGTTTAAAAATACTTTTATTATTTTGATGTTGTAAATAACTGTGATGTTTAAGTAATTGTAAATTTCCACTTTATAAGTTGATGATAAAGATAATTATAGAATAGAGAGATAGGTTAGTTCATTGTTCACTATCGTGATTTGCATGACGACTGAAATACAGCAAAACAGACGCATTACTGGAAATATTCTCCTATTCCTCCACTATTCTTTTCTGATTAATTTCGTTGCAGGATCCAAGATAGGTAAATTCATTACCCGGGACACGTCGAGCTTCATGGTCTGGGCGCTTTTCTGGTGGTTGCCACTGTTGATTCTGGCTTTCAGGACTTGCAGTGGTTTGGGAATAGTGTGGTGGGTTTGTCCCAACAATAAAAAAGACGCATTACTGCGACCTAATTAAATTACGGTACTTTTACCAGCTTGAAAATGTTTGCACGGCAACGATGATGGCTTTTGGCAATTAACTAAGTGACTTGCCGATGGATAGTGGTTTTATGCCTGTAAAAATATACCTATAGGTTTATCACCCTACGCCAATAGGTTTATATATACGGCAATACAAACAGGGAGCTAGAAACAAAAAGTCTAGTTAGAAATTAGAAGGAAAAAGAAACTGTGAGACCAAAAATGAAATCGACTTTTTCACGATCACAGGATTTCTGTTCTAGTAAAAAAAAGTTTATAAAGATGAGTTCAATTACCCCTTTAGAGGGTTAGCCCAAACTTAAGGCCCATTCACGCTGCAAGAACTCGCATGCAAGTTTGACTACATTGCGGTATTTGTTTGATCAACGGAATTCATTCATTTAGTTCGCAAAGTAGCCTTGCATGCATCGCATGCAATGTCTTGCATAATATTTTTGTGAAGTCTGAAGGCTAATCTCATAAGTAGCAGGATCAGCTAATGAATTATGATTTGTTTTTATCAGCTACAGTCAATGGACTTTCACGATTGCGATATACGTCAATCATCACTCTATGACTATTTTAATATTAATTAATTTTTTGATATTATTTTATTATCACTAGACCATCTTCAACATCAGTCAATTATACACTTTATACCGGTTACGTAAGTTGCCTAGTCATCAATTTTAATGAATTGACTGAATTGTCCAGTAAAAACTGGGCAAATGTGAGTCAGACTTGCGCTTAGTTCTGTAAAAATGGATAAAGAAAACATAATTATTAATTTCTTATGTCCTTTTTCATTTTAGCTTATATTTTTTAGAAACCTAGATACCGGTCCAACCCGGTTACACCCGGTGGAGTGATTGATGATTCAAATCACATTACTGACCAATTAGGTAATGAAATTGAGTACAATAATACAGCCCAGCTAGAGCCGCTTTACTTTAGGTTTGCATGACTTATATTTGTCATATAGGTACGAGCAAATGGCGTACCTTTACATTATGAACCCTAACAATGAGTATTAACTCTTCAATTTTCATTGTCCTGTGAATGTTTTTAAACACGATGTGACGTTTGCATGTTCCTTGTTTCAATTACCGCTGCAGTATGTGGGTAATGTTTTGTCCCATTTATTCGTGTCAGTCCCTAGTTCACAGATAAAAGTAATTGTTTTATGTCAGGCACAGAGATAACTATAAACATGACATCTACTTCTTTGTTTTTTATAACTTTGTCTATTGTGGACATATTCTGTCGATTTTAGAAGAGTAAGCATTTAGTTTTGTTTGTTTACTATTGTTTTTTTAGAATAATTCATGTAGGTAGGTAAACAGTGTAGAATTTAAAAGAGTAAAAACTTTAGGTATTTGTAACAATTAAAAAATAGAACACATGAAATAATAGCTGTTAGTAAAACATCACTCAATGCTCAATGTAGACGCTATCAGGATAACGGGGCTGTGATTTCTTTAATGTATAGCTCCAAGTGGAGACAGAAACCTTTAAACTTTGTACAGGACGAATCAATTTTTTTTCTTTTAATATATTACGTAGTTTATTTTCTGTTATTTTTGTTATGTCCTGTCTGAGTTTTCTAAAATACTTATTATTTCTTTCTAAAAATGATGTGTATCGGCAAGACAGTACTATTAGTTGTACGATATTTATTGTATGATGTAGACACGGGAGCATTTTTTATTATGCGTTACAAGATGTTTTTAACACCAGCAAAAAAAAAATGCGGCATTAGTTTTTTTTTTTTTTGATAAACCTGATACTTAGTTACTTTTTTTTCATTTAGTTTTATTTGGAATGATTTGGCCTATTATGTAATTCTCCATGTCTTCTTTCACAACTACACGTATAACTCTTCCTATCTTCGCACCAATGCACTCAATTATTTTTGAGATTAAAATTAGCTAAATAGTTATACCTCGAATCGGATGAGTATTTTTCATTTGTAGAATGTGGTATTTCGCTTTTAAGGGTTACATACTAAAGAAAATAACGTAGCCTTATAGGATCGCTTTGTCAGTCTGTCAAGACCCTTTTTCGGAGAACGCAGCTATTAAATTAAAATTAAGTCCAAATTGGGGACTTCCTGTTGCTGTTAACCTAGAATAATGAAAATCATAAAAAGTTTGTTTATTTGTAATTTTATTGCAAGTTATGATCTTGTTTTTTTACTACTGTGTGAAGTTTCTTTCGGAATACATTGTTTTCAACTACGTAGAACCCGTCGCTGTGCCGTTTTTCCATATGTTTTGTCACGCATTTGCGCATATTTTTGTACAAGATTTTAACCACGTTTTTTCCAGTGTTCGAAACAACAAAAAGGCATTACGTAAATGTTGAGTAATGTGGGTACAATTCCAATGTTACGGTCGCGGTCTCTAGTTTCTACAGATACATTGTAGGTATCACTATCAACTATAAAGAATGTAAACAACGATGATGAAACATAACCACAGAACATAATATAACAAAGGCTTTTTTCTTTTTTACAATAAAAGATGATAGGTTTGCCGACGTTTCTGGGTTTTTAAACCAATTGCTTGCTACCGTACGACCTTGACATCACTGTCGATTAATTAATTGACAGACATTTATTTTAACTGTATTTTCCCTTTAATATCCATTCTGTTTGACAACTGTCTCATCGTAAACGATTTTCAAACCAGTTTCGAATAAGTAGTGAATATACTTATTACGTATTTTAATTTTTATTACCTTTACATTGTTAAGTTAGGTGTGGTTTTTAAAATAATGCGAAAGCATGCATGCTGTACGAGTATGTTACTTTTTAGTCAATACGGTGAACCGATTTTGGTACAGAGATAGGTGGGTCTCAGAGATATTTATAGGCTAAAAGTATAGTGGGAAGTTGCGAGCAACATGTAGTACTAAGGATAGCTCTTTCTCTGCTCTCTCTCTGTGGAATTATCTATGAGTCCTTGTATTACCCACGTAACGACAGCCATTGTTTAAGAATAACCTAACAGTAGCTTTTATCTCTGATCCAGTGCTCTCAGGATCACGTGGTTCAAACTTGGCGATAAAATACTTCCTTGACGTACGCCGCTTTGCATTTCTTCTTGGGATACCTACGGTGGTAGACTGTAGATAAGACAAACTGTAGTTTAGGGAAGACTACTGCTTCACGATGTCAAAGGCTTATTAATAGTCTTTAATTCCTACTAGCAACAGAGTTGCTCATACATATTCTGTTCAAAAACTTGTTACATTTTATCTGCTAAAAACTTTTATGAAGAATTATAGAAAATACTGATCGCCTAGTGGCCGACTCACAATGCAATAAAAGCCCGTCTGGCTTCAGCCTTACTCATTTAAATATTAAGCTGTAACGTTATTATGGTTCTGACGTCAAGACTTACATACCTCTATAGTCGATGTTTCTCTTCATTTAGTACGACATGGAGTGTAAATCATAGTCGAAGGTTTGTCACCATGATGTATGTTACTGTACGTTTACCATTTACTTTTTTCTACTTTGTTGCTAAAGTTATTGACTACGATTATCGGTAACAGCAAATTTAACAGTGTAGTCGAAACCCTAATAGATTTGTCTTGTCATGCATTATTATCAAAAATGTCAGTTATCTGTTCGTTTTCCATAATTATGAACTTTGACTGTAGTCAGCTTAACATACCACCTCGGTCCACATAGTTTTAGCGAAAGTGAAATTTTTTGCTTACCTTATTATTAAAAGTATTTACGAGTATATACCTATAAATGATTTCACACGTAACTGAAACGGGAAAATACCGTTTCACTTATATATTATATTTATTTGCAATATAAAATATACCAAGAGACTTGTGAAATACTTTATCAGGTGCGAAATAAAAAACCAGCAGGGCAAAGTCGAATGAGCAGCTAGCAAATAAAACAGTAGAACAAAACATAATTTATTAAATGAGTAAAACAACTACAATATCCTGTTGAATTAAACACAATGAAAAATGAAGCATTCAGTGGCAGCGTGACCACCAGACTGCTAGGCGACTATAGTCACTAGTATTAAAACTCGGTAGATACCGAATAGCCGAATACCTACAGCAATCAGCGATTGGTAACCTTTCCAGTTGTTTTTTTCTTAAATTAAATATAAGGTGTTGCGTAATATAATATTGATAATACTTTCCCAAATAAAAGAATAAATGTAATAATCTTCAAAGTTATAACAAAATAAATAACCAAAATGACCCAATTCCGACGTATATCGAAATTCGTTATCCGAAGGTCACATGCCCTTTATAGGTCGATGTTTTATCTTCATTACATGACGTGCAGTTATGTTTAGTTGTTTACCATCTTTTACAACATAGGACTATATTGGTACAAAGTTATTAATAGAACTCAATGCTATTAATATTCTGTAGATGATTGTGGTAATCCGTTCAGAACTTTCGACTAGATTGAATCATGAATGTCGATAAAAATGTATTTTTAATTTAACTTCAAGGCAGCTGTAAATAACTTCCAAGTACCTACCTAGGTACTATTTCGAAATTGAACATTGTTAGACGTAATAATATTTGGTTTCAATTTCATTACCTAGGTTGAGTTTGTTTATCAAGTTACGGACCAAGTTCACTTTAACTTAATGAACTCATGGGTAGCCGATGTTGACTTTGTGTCAGGAGCGAACGTAGCCTACATGGTCGCTCCGACCTGACTCAAAGAAAACACGGGTGCGCAAGAGGGGTCTTTAGACTACAGGCCCATGTCCAAAATGGATGGGTCATATGAACCACCAAGTGACGATAGGACGATATAAGAGCATAAAATAATAAGATTCAGCACTATGCCGTCACTTGTAAGCTGTCCAACTGAGTGCTGGTAAGTACAAAAATCATGTGACAAGGGGAAAAATCGAAGGTTGCAACCCCCTCTCTTTCCTTTTTTTTCTTGATTTTTTCCTTGTCGCATGATTTTTGTAAGGCGTTGCGGAATAATGGATTAGAAGCTGTATTGAAACTGATGCCGTACAGAATGAAATGACCAAATTAACCCTGGAAATTATCAGAAAAAAAAATACCGACTTTGTGGCGCACCATTTTTGTGCGCGCTTTCTTATTATTTTTCATGGATCCATCGATGGTAAAAATGCCGTACAAAAATATATGACTAAAATGTACTCACTCTACCTGCACTTTTGAATTCCCACCAGCACTCAGTTGGACAACTTACAAGTGACGGCATAGTGCTGAATCTTTTTATTTTATGCTCTTATATCGTCCTATATACGTCACCTGGTGGTTCATATGACCCATCCATTTTGGACATGGGCCTGTAGTTCTACTACGCTCTTAGTCCGTCAACGAAAATACAGGCCGAACTCGAAACTTTTGGGTGAACCCTACTCTCTATTAATTCCCAATTCATAAGTTTTGACATATCGGGAGTCAAGACAATCATGTTGTCACTAATTTTTAACACGTATTACTAACTCATTACTAATGAAATCCGTAAGTGATAATTAATCCGATCATAATAAACTGGTACGTGACGTATTGTGACTTAAATACAACCTGTAATGTTGATGTAGGTCATAATATAAACTTTGTACGAGACCTCTGATCAAATGATATCCGTTATTTACATACATCAATAGTTAATTTAATGCAATTCAGAAGACAATGAAATTTTATTTTCTGACCACCTATTTACACTAGGGCCACATTAACGGAAAATGCCGTTGATATCGCGCTAATGGACGTTTAAAGACTTTTGTCGCGAAAATCAACGGAAAATGCCGTTAAAGTGGCCCGATTACAGGGTGATTAGCGCATAGACTGCCACATTTTATCGCTATGGGGTCTGGATGAAACTCGCAAATGACCACTCTCACAACATAAAATTCATTTTGGTCCATGCGCCGAATACCCAAGTAAATAACGTAAGGAATTTTCAACTTATCTAACTGCGTGCTCATATAAAAATACAGGAGTAAAACATTTGAAAATTAAAATAAAGAAAGCTTTCTTTTCGGTCTTTCGGTGTCACTCACAAAAAGCTTTGTAAATCGCGACGCAGGCGTTATTGCGTAGGTATACAATATTTTATGTAAAATTAAAAGAGTTTCTGACAAATCTCCTTCTACTGTACTTTAAATATACGATCTAAATAAAGAAGAAGAGCCGATGATATAAATAAAGAAAACGAATTTAATAATAAATAATGAACGTGACAAGCACAGAAAAGATTTTTATTTTATAATCTGATTGTTCTAATCCTCCCATTAAATTAACGCGTTGGCAGCCATCTTGGGTTTAAAGCACTTCACAGTTACACTGTTGAATGTTTTATGTCCAATTGGATTAAGTGAATTTGTATGCTTCCATTTTATATTTCATTAACCCTTCCACAGGGTGTAGTAGATAAAACTGGTATTACCTACTTAAGGATGTGATATAAAATCAGTAGTCGCCGTGATATTTGGGTCGACTTTTTTTTAATTTTTACGAAAGTAAGGGGACCTGATATCCCACTTTAAAGTTTTTTATCAGGGGTATAAATTATATTATCTGAATGAGATTCACGTCAGACAGTAAAAAGTATATTTTGTAAAAATATAAAATATACTAGCTGACCCAGCAAAAGTTGTTTTGCCATAAATTAAAAATTTTGTCTAAAAAATAAAAAATAAATTTAGGGGTGGACTACCCCTAACATTTAGGGGGATGAAAAATAGACGTTGGCCGATTCTCATAGATACCGGATAAGCACAAAAAATTTCATCAAAATCGGTCAAGCCGTTTCGGAGGAGTATGGCAACGAAAACTGTGACACGAGAATTTTATATATTAGATTTAAAAAAATAGATAGGTAAAAAATGGAAATGAAAACTTCCAGACACAACATTTTATGTACGACATACAACATTGGTAGTTTTTCCCTCTGGTCCTAAATATAAAAAGATGGTCAGCATTACTGTCAAGTAACCATGTGACATATAGTTGGCCGTGGGAAAAACAGTTGGACCTTAGGTCGACATCAGCTTCCTTCAGGGTCTGTCCATGGAACTTATTTATTATGGTAATGCAGTAACTCTTACCACAGAGTACTACTCTTACTCGCGTTCCATTGCACAATTTCGGTGGAGTTAAATTTTTTAGAAGCATTATGGGAATTAACTTAAAGGGTTATTTTATGAGGTGAAAGAACTCTGGCAGTTTATGAATATAAAAACTGGACTGGGTAGTTGGTGGAATCATCCTGATTCACGAAGATAATATACGACGTGTGAACCACATCATTTCCAACAATTTCGACTAATATGTTTTCATTTAGTGCAGCGGTTTGGTCATTTCTTGAGTATCGCGGGTTCACATAGCCAAGAATTTTCTTGAAGTGTTATACTTGATGGGTCTCCAAATACGGAACTTATCAATTCTTCTTACAACAGGAAGCATCTGCCCGAATTCTCCAGAGAATAGTACCGTGATATTGCTCATGAGTCTATCATCAAGGCGAATGTTTCGAAGATGTCTCTCTGTCCACAGCCTCGACGGCTTTTTTGTTCGAAATGGTATACATTCATCCCAGACGATTACACTTTGTTTTTAGCGTGGTAAAAAGTCCTCCCGCCCAGGGAGGTGTCTTTCAATAGCCTTTTGCGTTCCGGGGTCACGGTATTCGTTAGTCCCGCAACCCCGGCAGGCTTTGGGCCTCAATCAATCAAATCCTTTCAGCCATTTCGGAGTTTATCGCGAACAGACAGACAGACAATTTTTTTTTTACTTTTTTGTGTTCTTTTTCTCTTCTTTGTTCGCCCCCTTTTAATTTTTGGTACAAATATCCAATGTACAGACACTCGGGTTCTACTGTTTTATTATATGTATATATAGTAGATTATATCTTTGATGTTCATGGTTTAACATGCTGCAGTCATTTCGCTTCATTCAAAACAAATAATTTTCATTAAAGGTTTTCTTAGAAGTATCATTCACGACCTGATTTCGTGTCAATCATTACAACACGTCGAGTCTATCGCTGGATATAAATGATCTATCTCGGTTGCTATCATGATCCTGAAGCCCTAGTATGACTTTTCACGTTTTTGTGATGTAAAGTAAACTGGAATTCTGACGTTATTTGACGGAATAAAATGGTTCGTTCATACACTAGAAGCGTGTTTTCAATTTTCCACCCAATAAATACTTCTGATTAAGTCTGATCTGATCTTGGTATGCAACCAATCAACGGATTTGCCAATTCTAATAAAAAGCAGCCGTCAAGATCAAGTTAGCAAAGATGGTGAATTTTTACAATGAGAACCTATAGAGGCAAGAGGCAGGCACAGAGCCGCTCCCAGACGATGTGGCAATAGATAAGAATTTACTGCTAAAATACAATAACAGTCAGTACAAAAAATAACTCGATTCAATCCTCACAGTTGAACGATTATACGAGTATTTCGTTTACAATCCAGTTTCATAGAAAATGAAGGCCGTAGTGATAAGGTGTCCTTTACCTTTATCAAATGCCGAGTACGGTATGAACGTAAGCCAACACTTTTATGTACTTACTGTATTACACATAACGCCACACATAGAGCCGGCAATGCAATAGTTCTTATACGAGATACCTGCCTTCTATTTTCTTTATCTCGAACGTTATGTCGATCAACATCGGTCAAAAGGCTATAAAAGTACTCGTAATGAAGAAAATTTTGATACGCTCAGTTGTAGGTATTTCTTCCACCGACATTTCCAGTCGATTCTCTTAAAAACTTTCATACTAACTTTTTTCACAATAGTCGAGACGTTTCAAATGGTGATCCTTCAGAATACATCGTACTTTAATTTTTATTCATATAGAAGAACTAGTACAGAAAAATGTTGAAAAAATTATTTTGATTGGACAGACGTGATCCTCTAGTAATTTCGGCCTTTAAATTCAGTATGTCAAATGTAGTCCTGGACATGGCCCACACTACTACAGGGTACAGACGGTGATGACGCTTTTGAACCAACTTTCATCTGTGGTCCGGGTGTGGTCAGAAATGATTATATTCTATTTATTAGCTACCAAGGTATGACCACACTACACTAATCAAGATTTCTCGAAACTCAGGCGTGTGTTTTGAAATTAAGTGGTTTATTTTTGTTTATGCATCAAAATATACCATTACCAACTGTTTACAAGTGCTAAGTGTTATTGTACTTACTATGACAAATCCATTTTGTCCAATGTCAAAAACATGGCTGTTTTTAACACAAATTATTCGACGTTAGTAAACAATTAATTTAAGTGCCGTGTTGACCTTTCAGTGTCGTATTTTATCACTCTAATTGTAGGTTTTAGTGGTCACACGCGCTGCTGCTGAGCATGACGTTCTAGGGTCTATTCCCCAGTTCAAGCAAATCGGTTTTTCCGTCAAACACATAAACCCAGTTAACAGCCTTTTTTTACATGGTAGTATCATCAAAGGGGTTTGAACATTTTTGTATGGGCCGTGTACATTACACATTTTTTCTTATTTTTTTAATATTTTGTTGTTTACTGATCAAAAAGGATACTTCCGCAATAAAACTAATTGAATATTAGGTTTTCCACGCATTTTAAATGCTGAAATTGCGTTAAACGAAATAATCCTATCTAAAAGCATTTGAAATGTGTGGAAAACCTAATATTCAATTAGTTTTATTGCGGAAGTATCCTTTTTGATCAGTAAACAACAAAATATTAAAATCCACGAAAACGAGCTCTCAAAACGGTGAAGGAAAACATCGTGAGGAAACCGGCATGTCCTAGAACCAAAAAATTCGAAGACATGTGACATCTACCAATCCGCACTGGGCCCGCGTGGTAGATTACGGCCCACTCCCTCTCACAGAGAGGAGGCCTGTGTCCCAGCAGTGGGAACATTTATAGGCTGATGATGATAATGATTAAAATCCAAGGTATCCTTCAATAGCCTTTTACGTTCTGGGGTCACGGTTACCTGATAAGACAGTCTCACGTCAGATTGCTGGCAGCTCTTCGAGGTGCGCGTGGAACCCGACAGCGAGTCACTCATTACTCGCCATCCGCACAGTAAGTAAGGCGAACTTCATGCCGCAAGGCATTTTCTACCAGTCAACCTTACTATATTTTATACTAAGTATTGATGTATACATATATATCATACATATATACACACATCAAAAATGTCTAGGGATCAACATATATTTTTGCAATAACTTTTCTCCTGATTGATATTAATTAAAATTTTCTTTAAGGATTCATCAAATAAAGTGTTTTCGTTTGTCACAGTAACGATAAACCAAGTCACCTTTGCATTAATAAAGAAATTTGCCATTTTCCTAATAAAGGGATTTTTGACATTTGAACCACTAACACAAAAGTTCGAAAAAAAGACTGAAATAACAGTTTTCTTTAAAATTTTATTGGGTAACTTAAACAATTAATAATCCGTGTTTCTACCGCGAACACTAACAACACAAGAACATCGGTTTGGCATACTCAAAATGAGTTCATCCAAATCACGCTGTGGAATGGCCGCCCATGTTCGTTGCAACAACAAAAAAAGGTCTTCTTGCAACTGGATACCCTCCGTATTCGGCAGAGCTCTTCTCTGTAGCATATCCCATGCATGCTCAATCGGATTCAAGTCTGGCGACTGAGCAGGCCAGGGCAGGACATTGATGTTAGCTGCGGCGAGAGTCTGTCTTACAACTCTTGCGGTGTGCGGTCGTGCATTATCATGCATTAACTGAAATAAGGGACCGATTTGCACTTGTAGAGGAACGATGACGTCTGATACAATCGTCTCAGCATAAATTTGAGCGTTGAGGTTGCCTATGATCCAAATCAACTCAGTTCTTCCGCCGATCCAAATACCCGCCCATACCATGATGGTTCCACCACTATAAGGATGGACTTCCTGGCAGGATTTTAATCGCTGTTGGCGTCCAGGGGTTCTCCAGTGTCGTATACGTCTTGTATCCGGTCTCATACCGAAACGAGACTCATCAGAAAAGCACACGAAACGCCATTGTTCTTCTGCCCAATTTCTGTGTTCAAGAGCCCATTGATATCGAATCCTACGATTGTGCATTGCTATAGGTGGTACCCGTAGCGGTCTTCGGGAATGAAGGTTCACTTCATGCAAGCGGTTTCTGACTGTTTGGTCGCTAATTAAGTTCCCTGAAGAGTGATGAAGCCTCACGGCTAACATCATGGCGGTTATTGTTGGAGCTCTTCGAGTTAAGATTTGAATGTATCGGTCTTGTCTCCGTGTGGTGCAGCGATACCGTCCTCCATGGCGCTCAGCCACGGTACCAGTGCTTCGGTAACGTGTCCAAAGTCGACTGATAACACTCTGACTTGTATTCAGAGCTAAAGCCACAGTACGTTGCCGGGAACCAGCTTCTATCATTCCCACGGCTCTGAGCATTTCTTCCCTGCTTAAATGACGTCGCCGCTCCATAATAACGTTGTTTTTAATCAGTAGTAGGGAAACAGTAGCACTAATAATGTCTTCAATGCGTTGTATGTTTTTATAGGGAAAATATTGACAGCTGATTTTCATCTTTTACTCGAATTTGATTCACAGTTCCTGATTCAAATTATGAAATGCACCAAAAAGGATCCATATAAATTTATAAAATCATAAATTTATTACAAAGCCACATCTCAATCTCAAGAAATCCGCATAAAAATGCTTGATCCCTAGACACTTTTGATGTGTGTATGTCAATAAAATAACTGGGCTAAAATAACCACTCTATGGAGCCCAACGGGCAGAAAACGTCAACGCGGCAGGCCCAGAAGGAGATGGCGAGATGAGCTAGACTCATTTTTAAAGGGTTGGCCTTCAATCGCTTTACATCGCGAGAGATGGAAGGAGGGAAGGGAGGCCTTTGCCCTGCAGTGGCACAACGTAGGCTAATAATAATAATATATGTCAATATTACTATCATATCGATCAGTACAAAAACACAAAGCCAAATAATAAGATAGATAGATAGTCTACGACGAAGAAGATGATACATAAGGCTAAGCCTATCAGATTAGAGTAAGCTTAATCGGTTTTAGATAGATAACAATCGTTATGATAAAAAAATTCAAGTGTTTAGCATTATTTCTTATCGGTAATTCTGCTGTCGCCGAGAGCATTATTTTGACATGACGCGTAAAGCCTGCTATGATATTCTTAATAAATTCTCTGATCATAGGAGACTGTTGCTGGCTTCGTCTTAGGCGTAATGACCATGACCTCTCTTCTTTCAAGAAGAGAAGAGAGGAGGGAGAGAGAGTCTTTCATGAGTATAACGACCAAGAAGTCCTACGGCGGTTAGTATGGTTTTTAGGGGCTTAGTTTTAAGTCTACGTTAGTTTGGGGAGTTCTACGACCAATCCTATCTATTATTATTAAAGTAAGTTTTGTTATTACCTTTTGACACCCAAGCCATTGTACCGATTATCCTGCGTTGTCTGGTGTACATAGACGGACATTGAGTACTTTTCATCGAGAAAAAAGTATTGTCCCCGAGAAAAACAACAATATCGTATTTTTGATATTAATAGATTGCGTCAAATGTACGATCCGAATGGATTGTGAAATTCCAAATCAATTGGTAGAGAATGCCTCAGGCATTAAGTCAGCCTATGTATCCTTCTAAAGAATGGGCTCACACTGTCTTCATTCCATTACACAAAAAGGGTTCCACGAAGAAGTGTAGCAACTACCGATTAATTGCACTTGTATCACACGCTAGCAAAATTTTACTACACATTCTAAATGAGCGATTAAAGACCTTCTTATCCAAAGAAATAGCACCTGAACAGGCAGGGTTTGTGAAAGGTAAAGGCACTCGAGAGCAGATATTCATAGTGCGCCAAATTATTGAGAAAGCCCGTGAGTTCAACAAGCCAACGTATATTTGTTTCGTTGATTTCTCCAAGGCATTCGACTCGGTGAAATGGCCAGTGCTGTGGGGATCACTTCTTGCTATGGGCACCCCTAAACACCTTGTACACCTTTTGAGGCGTCTTTATGAGGATGGAACAGCGTCTGTGAGGACGGATGGCGTATTGTCGAGCGACTTTCATCCCAGTGCAGGCGTTCGTCAGGGTTGTATAATCTCGCCGCTCCTATTCAATATCTACACCGAACTGTTAATGAGGATTACTCTTGAAGATTGGACGGACGGTGTATCAATAGGAGGTGTGAGGGTATCGAACTTGCGCTATGCAGATGACACTACGCTGTTCGCAACTACTAGTCACCATATGGAGGATTTGCTGTCCAAGATGGAACATACCAGTTCTTTTTTTGGTTTAAAGATAAATAGAAGCAAGACCAAAATTATGATTGTCGACCGCGCTAACGAAAACTCGCCCGAAGTCACTCAAATTGCGAATTGCGACGTCGTTCAATCATATGTCTACCTAGGAGCTCTTATATCAAACCAAGGTGGTTGCGTGGACGAGATCAAGCGACGCATGGCTATTACTAGATCTGCCATGGATAGACTGAGGAAAGTATGGAGGAACCGCAACATCACCAAAGCCACGAAAACCCGGCTCATACAGGCACTGGTGTTCCCCATATTTCTATACGCAGCCGAGACCTGGACGCTGAGGGAATCTGAAAAAAGTAAAATAGACGCTCTGGAAATGTGGTGCTGGAGGAAAATGCTTGGAGTCTCCTGGACTGAATTTCGTACCAACATATCCATTCTCCAAGAGCTCGGTATCAAGCAGCGTCTGTCAGCTACTGTCCAGGCTCGAATACTTCAGTTCTTTGGTCACGTGTCCCGGAGAGGCAACGACTCTATTGAGCGCCTTGTTGTCCAGGGGAAAGTAGAAGGCACGAGAGCACGCGGCAGGTCACCCATGCGATGGACTGACCAGATCAAGTCTGCTGTAGCTGGTCCGCTACACGAGTGCACAAGAATTACGGCCGACAGGGAGGGATGGCGCCGCATTGTGAGGCGAATTATGGCAGCACGATGTCTCGCTGCAACATGCTGACCACGACCACTCTGTCAAGAGTGAATCGACGAAGAAGAAGAAGAAGATGTATCCTTCTGTTGCATAAAGTTTTGAGTAAAATATGTCCTGATGCCAGCGATTATTTGAGCTCCATATTCGACGATACGACATCTACTGTACGACGATTATAGACCATTCGCCAATAAAACTTGATAATAAAAATTAGAAAGAATTGAACACAAACAGGATTTGAACCCGCGACCCAACTAATCGTGATGACGCGTTTCTTATCAGCCTCTGAACAATTACCTACGACAATTATTGACAGTCTCGTCTCGCATGCTCAGATTAGAGTGCGAGTAGGTACTCGATCATCTTTGTAGTGTTACAGACAAAGTGAATGTGCTATTATGCATAATGACCATAGGTCGGAATTAGGTAGAGTTATTTTAGTACTTGCATCGAAATGTTGATATTAATGTGGATCTTTCCGGGATTTCTAATAGACAATCTCGTGTTCAAAACAGTATCACAAATAAATAATAATAAAAATATCAGAGAAAGATTACACAAATAAATTGTTTAAAAGTAAATAACTTTTTATTTAATAAATCACGGAATTTTTCTGCTCTTTAAAAGTAATTCCGGGATTTGGGGCATATCCACTTTATTCTTTCGCTGCATAAAATCAGTGTGAGTACATGAATAACTCTACCTAATTCCGACCTATGATAATGACTAAACTGACTAGTCAATCATCATCTTCCTACCCTCTTCCCAACTGTATTGGGGTCGGCTTCCAGTCGAATCAGATGCAGCTGAATATACAGACCTATTGATATTCACCTGCAGCATGAACTGCACCTGAATTCGAGGATCACTCAGCCGTGGACATGGATAGTTTAGGTTTGGGATATTAATTCATAATCTTTATTTTCTCCTCACAAAAACAAGACCATAATGAAACAATTTACAAATTCAAAACAATTTACAATTTAGAGGGATCATTTTGCAGTCAAGTGAGTGTGTTATAGTTGTCAAACCTGTATAACAGATCACCAGGTCCCCAAGAACATCAGGAATAACATAACAAACAATAACAGGAATAATTCAATATAGGAGTAGTAAAAATCTATAATTATGTATACAATTAGTTTTAAGCCTACCTACCTACACAAAACAAAGGAGAAGATTAATATTAAAATTATTGTAAACAAAATATTTATAATTATAACTCTTAATTTTTATGTTGTTATGCCTGACAGGGCCCACAATGCTCCAAAACTATTGTATGTATCTATAAGTACAACCTACCACCTAAGTTCACATTGTGGAATGCAATAAACGTATTGACTATTAAGATAATGAAGTGTTTGATGGAATTTATAAACTAAAAATATTGGATATTTCAACCAACGTATTTGTCTGTTTTTGTGCTTTTGAATCAAAAAGGATTGACGACAGGGACACCCTGAGGTTCGGTTTGGTTATAAACGCAAAATATGGTTTTTAAACTGCATGCGCTCGCGCTTTATTATGGGGAAAATCGTTCTATACCAAAATGTAAACTGTATAGGTATTGAGATAAGTCATCAAAATTGTACAGTCTTCCAAACAGTCTTGATGACTAACTTTGTTAAAAAATATGAAAGTGTTCTTAAAATACACAATTTTGATAACCTTCTTCTCAAAATTATTAATGTTGGTTGTTCTTGTTTGTCGAAGTAATGTCAAAGTAACACCCGATTCTACAATTCTCAAAAGGCTACGCTCCATTTAATTTGATTCCTTCTTCTCATGGTGTGTGTCCCAGGAAAAGCACACTTATAATTTTCTTTTCCTCTGTCTATTTTTTACTATTTAAAGTGTGTACATGTCTGATATTCGATAATTCGATCCCAAACGTTTTAAAAGTACTTTTTCAACCGCCATCTGGTAAGTGAAACGAACATTATTAAAAAAAAGTTATATGTAGTACCCTGTAATACCAAAGGATCTAGTTATGACACTACAAAATGTATTTTAATTAGTGTGTTTTCAAATTTAAATAGTCTATCACGTACCATTTTGTAAAGAGATAATGCATGAAATTTTAACATCCAAATACTAAACAAAGATTACTCGAATAAAAAGAAACATTTCCGACGTAAGAAAGTTAAAATAATACATTTTTTTCTGACGTATACATAAATATAGTCTGTTTTTTTTCCTCTGAGAGTGATGACATTTATAATATTGACCTTAAAGTTTACAGAAATCGACCTCTCGTTTCTTATCTATCGAGAACCACTCTAACGATTGAGAGAACAAAGAGGGTTTGACTTCAGAAACTGTGCCAATGACTACGGACAAAGTGTAAATAAAACAATTGAAGAATATAATAAATGTTTGAAGATAATAATTTATCAGGTCGTTGTTCAGAACAGCTGCAAACCGCTTTATCTAAGTAGTCCATTTGTCCATTGTTAGTTATTTTCTGTAGAATATGTACTCATTTATATATGTATGTAAGTGCGATACATTGCCTATTTATGTTTTGTTCTAATAGAACATGTACGTTACGTTGTAAACAAACTTCATTATTATCTTTGGCTGAACTAAATTTATAATGTTTAACTTATAAAAACCTTAATATACATTGAAATGCGTGCTTTTATAAAGAAACAGGTTATCAATAAAGGTAGGCAGGTAAAACATGTATAAAGTTACCGGAAAATCTGAGTACGGTAATCATCATGACTTCCAATTCGTAGGAGAACGATATTTTATTTCTCAAGAAAGCTGATATTTTTCTTGAATGACACACATAAGAAGACATACTATCCAGTAGCTGGAACCATTCAAAAAGACTACAGCTGTGAAACGCATTTTTGAGCTCAGTCAGGTCTCTTCCACTCCACACATTACGGGAAGAGACATTTGTTGATTTTGCAAAAAAAAAGAAAAGAAATGAAATGGAAATGTGTTCTATTACTTACTATAACATAGAACCGCGGAACAAAAAAGTATCCTATTTTAATCCTATTCAAAGAGATTTTAATGTCTTTGATCCTATTATTATTATGACCCCTTTTGGGCGTTGCTATGGTAACTGTCCGAGCATTGTTATTGTTCGAATTTAGTCAATTTACGTTTAGTTACCTAAGCTTATAATTTATTTTTTATATAATTTACGAAAATATTAACAACAAAAGTTAAATAAAAATCGTTACTTATTGATTACATCATACCTATATTATATGATGAAACCGATAACTATGCTTGTATGTATTCAGCAGTTATAAGAAGCAATACATGCCTACTCAACCCAAATGTTTGAAACAGCTGATTACAACCGCGGTCGCGATGTTTTTCACATACAGAAAGTTAATCAGTTTGATAGTCTGTGCCATACCCTCATATAATTATGACTTCATTTCTTTCATGAGCTGTAAAAGAAAATACCAAATCACATTCTTGTTTGCGGCAAGATTTTGATTCAGTTATGATTTGCTAGTCGCGAGAAATACTATGAAAAATAAATTCACTGACGTTGCAATATTATTCTTAGTATAGAATATTATGGAAAGATTTTCCAAAAAGAAATAATAAACAGTTATTACACAAACATATTGAGATAAAGTGTGTACAACCATAATAACTAAATCTTCAATCGACGTCAATGGATGAGCGTTATCGTTGTTGTTATTAATTATTAAATTATTATTTGGGTTTATTTATGAGACCTCTTGAGCGAGAGAGTCATGTGACGCGGCGGAACACAAGTTGGTCGCGTGTCAACGATCGATTTGAAATATGTCGAGGTTTATGTCGTATGCGGGATTTATTAAATTTATTAATATTGATTACGCTTTGTATCTTTAACATTGACTTTGATCTGGACGATCTCTTTAGTTAATTGAGGTTCTACATTAAAAATGGCGAAGACTTTTCTATAATATTAAATTAAGTAAAATGGTAGATAGTACCTTCCGAAATTTAGTTCGCCTAATGACCACAGTTGTTTATGAAAGTGTAAATAAATAAATAACTGAACTTGATAAATGAACTTGCTTGGTTAGGCCAAAGTGTAAATCATTGTGCACATTTAGAATTATGTTCAATACATATAATTGGGGTTAAACTTATTGCCATTATCCAGAATTTGTGGCCGCAATAGAGACTACTGATGGAACAATCCAATTAATTTCCCGGATACGAGAATCGAACGCAGAATAAGGTATGTACATGTTTTTATTAAAATAATTACATTATAAATATTGAACTTTAGATATATTCAAGATAGTCAAATAAAAGCATTCTACCTCTCTCCTTCTCATTACTTTTACTCTACAAGGTCCACAAATCATTGTGGACCTTGTAGATCACTCTCTCTCCTAATTTTATAAAGGCTACCACACGCAGAGAAATGCATACGAGAACTTCTGGTTGCAACCGTGACAGCAAGACTCACTAGTTGAGTTTACAACATTTCTAGTAATAAATACTAAGTCCGTGTTATCTTTACTAATTACTTAGTATTTATTACTAGAAATGTTGTAAACTCAACTAGTGAGTCTTGCTGTCACGGTTGCAACCCGAAGTTCTCGTATTGGCAGCCAGACATTTCTCTGCGTGCATCTTTGTTCACATGTAAGCAATAAATAAAGTATTGAACATCTTACTCCGAGCAATGCGACATTCTTAGATATAGTTTTATCTAGATTACTTGCAGATTCATTGCTTAGAATTTTACCGTCTGTAATTTTCTAATAACATAAATAATCTTGAAAAATCGTTAACTAATCTGACACATTATTAGTCAAATACCTAATGTGTTCAGAAATCAATATCATAATGATTCTGACGACTTTTGTAGAAGATATCGCTCCGTAGACAATTAGTTAAATGAAGTCATTATCTCGGATCTTTGTTAGCGTGCCAGTGTTTACCTTAGAAAATCGTTCTTCCACCGAAACTGCGCCATTTAGTCGAAAATCTAAGTGTCAATATAGATAACAAAGTCATTAGTTTAATTAAAGCGGTAATAGTTTAATTTGTGACGCATAGAAATCAGGCTAGCAACGTACGTTTAATAAAAATAATGAAGCATTGGCGTAGGTCACGGATATTGGATGTTGTGTTCAATATTATTCATATAACATTCTGTTGCGGTTTTTGATCCTGGTATAATCACACTACGTTGATGCAATAATAAATTAAAAAAACTATACAACGGAAATAGTTCAAAGTTTGGGGTTTTTATTTGCCCATCAGTGGAGAAAGAAGTTTATAAAAAAAACCTCATATTCCATTGCATCGATTCACGCTGAAGTCTGATCTCAAACTTCACGATATTTACTTCAAAAAATAGTGTTCCAGGCAAAGTCCAGGATATGAAGGTATGTGGAAATTGGCGCCGTCACTAACGACTACCCGGGTCGTGGGACTGTCTAAACAGGACACCGTGGCCGTCGAACGTATAGGTAAGGCGTGTTTTTTAGAGAGCACGAGTCTGACAGGCGCTCAACCCGGAGCAGCAGGACTCACTTGTGATTCCACCCAAAAAATAAGATACGATTGAATCACAACTTAATCACACATTAGTTTGGAAAAATCCGGCTTCGTAGTCATCGACAAAATTAAAAACAACCTCCATGTCCTTACTGGAAACATGTGCACTTAGCGTGATTGATACTTATCGTGACCGATGCGTTAACAAGACTGTTACCTGTCGTCTGTTTTGTCCGGTTAGCTCTAGTTACCGAATATCACGTGTATTTGAGAACAATTTAACATGATTGGTGATCTCAAGGAGAATCCACAAAGACATGCGGTTAGAACATATACGCGAACGTTATCACCGTACGGACGACATTGCGAGTTCATTGACATGGCTTAGTGACAAACAACGAGATTCAAGAACATGAGACATTTTTCTGAAATTTAACATTTTATAGGATACTAGCTGACCCCGGCGAACTTTGTTCCGCCTTAGAGGCAACAAATGAGCAGATTTTCGATTTTTTATTAGGATATCAAATATAATTCTAAAAAATTTAGTCATCATCAATGATTCTTTATTACCCATGTATTTTGGTGCATGGGTTGCAGTGAAGCACGTTGTGATAGACGACATTTTTTGTTTTATTATCACGCGAAAGAACAAATAACGCAGATGGTCATCCGACCCGTGAACATGCCACATATACAGTTTTCCTCTTAGATTAAAAAATGTTTATAATTTTAGTGTGTCTTTATAATATTAGTGTAGATGATGATAAAACCGTTGGAACTTTGACTTTCAATAACTCCGTTACCGTACAGCGTACATGATGGATTTTATATATTCAGACCACAAACTTTCAAGCATTGGCCTTGTGATTTCTTTATGGTCATGGCGAATGCAAGACGGATCGGAAATTGGGGTCGCAACTCAAACGGCATATCGTTTGGGATCCTAGAAATAAGAACTTCCTCACCTTCGAATTTTCCTTTGAGTATCGTCGCGTAAGTCACATTGTTCTTCAATTTACTTACCACCAAACGCGTTCTGTTGCACAGTTTTGGTTGGTTTATGTTTCAAAGCATGATTACTACGAAGCCAACCTTTGTTCGTAAATTGCGCGCTGGTAAGCCAGGCATATCCAAGGGGTTTTAATTAAATTGGAAAGTTGGTGGCTAAACGCAACTGACATTTTTTTTAGCGTGGTAAAATCATCATGTGAGTCCTCCCACCCAGGGCAGAGCGGGAGGGACTGTCAGACTCGAACTGATTAAAATCCACGGTGTCCTTCAATAGCCCTTTACGTTCCGGGGTCAAGGTAAATCGTAAGTCCCGCGACCCCGGCAGGCTTTGGCCCTCTAAAGGTGACCCCGTCATAATGCTACTCTTTGAGGCGCGCGTGGAACACAACGCGCCGTCGACCCGGGCATGGTCCAAGGTCGGACAGCGAGTCAATCATTACTCGCCACCCGCATGCCCGAGCCTACGGTGGCTGGAGATCGTCTGGCAACGTCCGTCACCGTAGGCGTCTACCACTGCGGCTGGGGTGGAGGGAGGACGCTGTCCTCTCCCTCACGCGGCGCGCCTCCTCCTTTCATAGCATGACTGCTTCGCAGAAGGAGGCGACCGCTTCCCACTCCGTCTCGCATGGCCTCGACCAATGCCGGGCGCGAGAGGTCTCCGCCTATCGCCGTCGTGAGGACATGGCGGTGCTCTGCCCGAGCGGGGCAGTCCTGCACCGAATGCTCCACCGTGTCCTCCGGGCGATCCTCGCAGTGGTGACACCCAGGCGTTTTTTCGTCGTATGTTTGTATTGAATTTATGCAGTCCTACTTAGTACATTTTTTGGGTATTCAGTATTCACCGATATACTTTTTTAGCATTGAAGACCGGTGGGCGCCGGGCGGCATGAACATTATTCTTCATGTTTTCCTTGTACTTTTTGTTCAGATCCCTTACTCAATTTCGGCACCAACACCTTCTTCGTGATCACTGATCATGTTACTACGTTTTATGTCACGTCTCCACGGAAACAGGATACAAATTTGATCGTCTTGGTAGCGGCATGGCATTGATACCTAATTATGATAATATCGGCACAATAAGTTTAGAAACTCAATACAAACACATCAACCGGTCAATTGATGTTTTGATTGATTTTTTCGTGTTGCTGTCATTCCATGTCAACCACGTTTTATGTCACGTCTCACGGCAACGGGATAAAACAAAAAAAAAAAAAAAAAGGTAAAAAGTATCCTATATGTTTCTCCTGGTTCTAATCTACCTCCCCACCAATTTTCAGCCAAATCGGTTCAGCCGTTCTTGAGTTATAAATAGTGTAACTAACACGACTTTCTTTTATATATATAGATTTTTGAACGATGTCATCGAACAAGTATTAAGTTCGAAAACTTAAAAGTCGTAGTGTGAGCCATTTCCTCTAAGAACTTGATTTTTGTTAATATTATTTACGAACCCCTAATTTTGCGAACCTCATGGTGGGCATACAGTTTTATACTGGTAATCAAATTAAGTTGGAAAAAAAGTATTTTTATTTTATAACAGTAGTAGTTTTGCTGTGTCCGCGTGGAAGTAGTAATATAATTGTTGAAGCAGCTTAAACGATGCTTATTAGATGAGCACCGGAACAGAGATTCGAAGAAGATGTATAGCATTAGCGTAGCAGTGCTGTTTCATTAGCGTAACAGTGTCGTAGCATCGGCGTAGCAAGGGCGTTGAAGCGGCCGGCGTAGCAGTTCCGTAGCACCGACGTAGCAACAACGTAGCAATGGTACAGCAATGGCGTAGCACCGGCGTAGCAAGGGAATTTTTCAATTGAAACGGCCGGCGGCGGCGTAGCAGTTACGTAGCAGTACCGTAGAAATGCGGTTTATGGTGCATAACAAAGGATAATTTTACACCTCTATTATTGCCTTCATACAAACGTAATTTTATTTGTTTAATTAATTAACATCTTTTGTCACAGTGTTTAGTCTAGAGCCTGGGAATGGAAAAAACAATAGATGCATTGGAAAGATACTAGTTTACTTAAATTATTTTCATTCTTCCATGTGTATGTTTAGTAATAATATAGGACATTAGAAGCCTGGGAGCCGGAAAAAAACGGAATCAAAAGGCAACATGTTATTTATTATTTCTATGATGTCTCGGTAAGGACCAATTATTATTGTTAATAAAACAGTTAAACGTAAAATAATTCTATTTTTCCACGCTATTGAATGATGGAGGCTCCGTCAATGACCTAAGTGATAAATGATGTGATGCATCATGTATTCCTGTCCCAGTCTGTTAGATTGTTTGATAAATTATTAAAAGCTTTCCAGACGTTCAGACGACCATGTTTGTCCTCATGTTTGACAAATTACTCCGCGCTACGAGTGTGTTTACTAGCAAACACTAGGTTTACAAAAAACTGTATTCCTGAAATGTATTTCAGTATTTCTCGTAACATATTGACATATCGCGACCCTACTAAAAGTATTTGAATGTGGATTACGTCAAAATGACCTTTCAGTACATTACAGGTTGATTTTGCCCAGAAATAATAATCTCTCGCCATAAAACACTCATACATTTGTTATTGACTGGTGTTCATGTAATGAGTAAAATATTGACTGATCGAACCTACAATTATTATCAGCTTATCTGGCGATCGATAGTCGCGGGCAATGAACGTTGCTAATGTTTTTTTTTACTAAATAAAAGTACAATCTTTTTTGTATGTATGTACTTTTTTTTTTCTCTTAATATACATATGTATAATAGACACGATGACAGCATTAACTAATTGTAAATCTTATTTGTACGTCAGATAGAGTTTGGAAAGTTAATTGAAAACATATTATTAAGGAGTTGTTGTAAGTTTGCCACAAAATTAATTCCCCACGAAAAAAGTATTATAAAAGAGCCAAAGGTTTTTTTTTAATTTTTATTTTTATTTTACACTTGACCCATTTTTTTCCGCACGGGGATAGCAGAACAATTAAATTATAAAATCCAGCACAAAACTACCGAAAATGAGGACACAATGTGTAATCTGAACAGCAAGTTGTAGGAGAACAGAATCAATACTTTATTTCGTGGGGAATCAATTTTGTGGCGAACTTACAACCCTTATTAAGATATGGTAACGCATCAAAACTCGAGATAACTATAAAAATGATACTTAAAAGTGCAATACTTAAAGGTAAATTACGAAAGCAACGTATCTTCGTCCATTCTGGTCTTTTTTTTTGCGTGGTAAAATCATCAAATGAGTCCTCCCACCCCGGGCAGGGCAGGAGGGACTGTCAGACTTGTACTGACTAAAATCCACGGTGTCCTTCAATAGCCCTTTATGTTCCGGGGTCACGGTAATGAAATAAGTCCCGCGACCCACACAGGCTTTGGCCCTCTAGAGAGGGGGCCTCGTCATTATGCTGACGCTCTTTGTCTCTTTGTCCATTTTGGTCTTTGTATTAATATTTTAATTTTGAGATTATGTATTACCTCTAAACTAATCAAAGTTTCCAAAAACTTCTCCTTAACAAAAATGTAAGAACTTTTCTGAGCAATTTTTTTTTAGTAGCCTCCTCTATCCCACTCCTGGACAAAGACCTCCTTCCACTCCTTCCACCTTTCGCGATACTGAGCAGTAAGCAGCAGGAACCTGTCCAGTTACATTTAGAATTTTTCCCTAAAAAATACCTGGAGTAATTCCAGTGTGGGAACGAGATGGCACTTGACGAGTTATAGCTCTGTCTCTTTCCCGCTTTATGCCACCAGTTATGTGAGCAGATATAACAGAAGTGAACTATTTCGTAACGTCTAGACAGCCATGCTAAAAGTTAAATCCGCAGAGGGTAGGAGGTCATCTATTTCTCATCCAGTCATGCAAACTAAGCCACTTAGCGGCCTACCCTTTCTGGGTTGATGTATATTAGGAGTTCTCCAAACGGTACCGCCAGAGCTTTATTACAAATCCTACAAACATTTACCTGGCCATCGGTCCGACAAACAACGGATTGTGTCTTTTGACCCGTAAATTAGCAATTAATGTTTTTATATAAGCCGTGTTTTCATTTATTCAATTGATAGAGGTAATCGGAAATCTTTAACTGTGTAATTTTTTGTTACTTTGTTGTCAAAAAAATACATGTCACTCAGGAATAATGTAGCTCTCACTGGTGAAAGAATTTTCAAAATCGGTTCAGTTGTTTCATATAACACCCCCTACAAACAAACTACCTCATCAATGCAAAGTCTTGTAGCTGAAAAACCTTACTAATTTTGTTTGGTTTTGGTACTGTCGTTTCTTTTTGATTTTCCGAATTATTAACCTGTACCAACATGTCTGTAGCATCCTCTACTTGGCTTTTACTCCAGTACACAGTGCGAGTAAACAAAGGACATAAATTGTATAATTAAATTTGTTTTCCTGCACCATCGAACACAGTTTCATTCAATATTCATTCTCTCCCTCCCTCGCCTCGGGAATAGTAACACAAATATGAGATTTAATTAAAGTGTTCAAATAAAATGTTATGTCAGGCTTGGCTTTTTGTGGAAGTACATATCTTTCGTCATGTGTGAGACCTATATAATGCGTGTGCGAGCAGAGTAGTAATTATTGTATAAGGGCACGCAAAACGTAAAAAAAATACGTGTGGCACTCGGGGACTGCCGCGGTAAAGCTATTGCATAGCAATTAAAAAAAAACAAGAAAAAATTATCGCCTACCGCGAATATTTAACGAGAATATCATTTATTTAAAATGTTTGTGGTGCACTACTGCAATAAAGAAAAATAAATTATAATGAAGATATAAGTGGGTCTTTTATATATACAGGATTCCTAGGTCTCACTTCCAAACTGGGTCAACATTTTCAACAGGTTATGGACCCAGCACGCTACCACTGCGCCACTCTGCTTTGTAGTAGGAAAATTTTATAAAGTAGGTTTCATTGTAAAAACCTCCTGTGGAAGCTGGCTTCATTTAATCATTAGAAGGAAATAATTCACCTGTTCCTATTCTAATGCATGACCTACAACTCGTAAATCGAAGCCGTTAGCGCTGAGTTAAACAGCTGATACGATGATGTAGAATCCTCGTAAGCCCCTTCGTACACAACGGGACGCAAGTCTCCGATACCTTACGACTTTGTTATCCAGGTGACTCATCATCATCAGCCTATAAAAGTTCCCACTGCTGGGACACAGGCCTCCTCTATGTGAGAGGGAATGGGCCGTAATCTACCACGCGGGCCCTGTGCGGATTGGCAGATGTCACATGTCTTCGAATTTTTGGTTCTAAGACATGCCAGTTTCCTCACGATGGTTTCCTTCACCGTTTTGAGAGCATTGGTATTGAAATAAATTACACAAAGTAATGCGCCTGACGGGGTTCGAACCCACGACCTACAACTCGTAAGTCAAGGCCGATACCACTGGGCCACCACTGACTGGTGACTGTCGCAATACAAATCCATAGAGGTTCATAAACAGGACACAGGCGCGCATCAATGAATATCAAAGTCATAAAGTATCAGAGACTTGCGTCGTCGCCTAGTGTACGAAGGGGCTAAGTAAAACAAACGTCAGTCTAGACAGATCGTCGTCATTGAATGGTAACCTGGCTGCCAGCGAGCATGGCCGATTAGTCACTCTATCAACGGTAGTTTCCTCAAAACAAATACTTATCCAAAGGTCATACTCATCCGTCGACCCTTGCGCATTTAAATTGCGAATTTACTGTGAATTAAGAACATTACATTATACGTATTTTAAATTACCGAGAAGTTATTGTGCGTGGTATTTGTTCGTTATCGATTGGATGCGCAAGCGTTGCTAAGTTGAGCGAAGCAAGCAACGAATTGCAATTCATTCATATTTCTAAGAGCTAAGAAAATATTTCATTGATTTTAAATTAATTTATTCACTTTATTCATCCTCTATTACAATAACATAAAAGCTAGGGAAAAACATTCATTTATTAAATTTAAATCGGTCCAATGAGAGTGAGGACATTGTTGACATTATGTCTATATACATACGACTATCGTTTACTCTTCGTATAATAATGCTTAAATCGAGTTTATACTACTTCCAACCCAACTTTGTCACCGCCGATAACACGAAATTATGAAAAGATCATGAAATGACATAATATTGATGTGAACACGCTCTCTTCACGTGAAGCTGATTCTACTAAATCCGTGAGTGAAGTGATTTTCCACATTGTTGGAAAACTCTAAGAATCCAAACTCACGAGTTTTTCTTTGTATTTTCAATTAAGTTTCATTAGTATGGTCATGACTATGTTCAAAATATCTTTGATATAATATGTTAATTTGTTTTAAATTAAATATTTATAGTATGTTGGCTATGATGTTAAGTAATTATAAATAATTGTACTCGCACATGCATAGGGCAAGGGTTGCATGCTCCTTCTGTTATGATTAACTTCTTAGCTTTGACCTAAATGTTCAATATTAATAAACAGTTTGAAACGATCGATTGATAGGTAGGTAACGTTGTTGCTCAAACATAATTCTGTAAAGTGACTACATGTAATAATAAATGCATAATTCTACTAGATTGAAATGAGATGGTGGAGGTATGGTGTTTTATCCAACAGATGAACATAACAAAAATTGTACCCAACATTGATTTATAATCTAATTACCTAACACATTTATGTCACAAGGGTATAAGCTAGGGCTATGAGCCATATGGAATCATCTTAATATGTAGACATTGACAAGTACTTTCTTACCTTACAAGTCATTTGCGTAACTAAGTACTTAAGCAAATGACTTTAGTTTATTGCTCAGTGATCAAAGTAGAACTTAAATTAAACAGCAATTATGGTGACTTAATTTCGAATCCCAGTACGTTAAGAGTCTCTGGGGTAACATAATTTATCTTCCTGATTGTATGGGTAGCCTAGTGGAAACGGTGATAGGTTTTAATCACCAACGCTATCCAAACGGTGAAAGAAAACATCATGAACCGAAAAATTAGAACACATTATTAATTATATCATTAACTGCTAGCGTTATGACATACATGCAACATGAAATTCATCAAAAAGGGCGTGAAAATGTTTCTGCTGGGAGCTCGTATTCCATCAGGCGGGTTGTATGCTTGTTTGTCACTAATCTGGTACAAAAAAACTATCTTTCAAATAACGCAGCTCTGTATCGCACTTGAGACAATATTAAATTACCAGTGCCATTCAACCAAAGGCTATAAAAATATGAATAAGTACCGATCTTTGGAAGTATGTAACTACCTATAAGAGTAAGTATGTAATTTCATAGATCCCCAATTTCAATTATGGATAGTAAATTGGCAATTTAGCTTAGCTTCCTTTCATTAGAGACTATAATGTAAAGCCTTAACTAGGCTACTGAACGTTTAATAAAGAAAAATCGATTTACAATTTCTAAAGCCATTAAGGCAGGCTATTTTCTGCACACCTTTGTCCGTAGTGCATCGATTCTGCATAAAAGACCTTTGCAATTTCTGTAGGCCTAGCATAACGGTAACAAGTACTCGTAAGCATCGTGAATTTCGGCAACTTTTCTACGCGTTTCAGAACCTACAAACTAAAGCTGCTAAGCATTTCCGGAAAACACAGAATAATACTTGAGAATTCACTTGTAATGAACATTTATGCGAATGTTACATTGCAGAAAAAGAAACGTGAACGCTTTTAAGTAAGCATTCTAACGAGGGTTCTGACGAGTTTTTTGCAGAGTCGATTGTTTGACCACCGACTAGATCGTTCGCAAGATCGTGAAAATGTACGTAGCGAAGTTTGGCTCTATAATCGGCTCTGTTCGTTGTTAATTAAAAACGATGAATGCTCGATGTTCTGTTACAAGTGAATGCTCAAGTCTATCAGTACCTTTAAACATAACGTTTGCGTTTAATTGAAATGTTGCGACTATTTTCAATTGAAAAATGTCTTGGTTAAGACACCCCCATATTTAGATGTAACACGATGTTTGTCGCAAAAAATGAAACCTTAATACTATAGGATAGTTGTATTATCGATGCAATATCCTTACATATCGTTCGATTTTTGATTTGACGCTGCGTTTACCTCGCGCGCTCGTGTTGGGCCTCTTTTCACATTGTGACCTATATAGTCATAATAAATCCACTAGCTGGTGCATACATAATTCATGACTGCACATTCGTTGTGCTTTTTCTTTTTCTACTATTTAAACACCTATCAATTTCCGTTGCGGATTGAAAAAAGATCTGCATTGAAACAAAAAAGAAATGCTGCCATTTAGATAATTTTGTCATGTTTCCACCAGATCCATATTTTTCAGTATGAAAAGTTCAAATAATCAAGATTTTAGTTTTAAATCGGAACATCTACAATGACTACATTAAAAAAACAACTCGCGATATCGCGATGTTCTAAAACTTTTTATTTAGATAATCACAGCTTACAGGTATTTTCGTTTTTCCCTCCAAAATTATGGAATACGACCCCCAGAACAAATTAAAACTTGTTCCTTTAGTTTCCAATAAAAAATTCTCCAAAGAAAAAATCCTTCAAAGCACAAATTATGTAACTACGTCGTCAAATGTGTCTTTTAATAAATTATTTAGATTAATTAAGAAATTAAAATGATATTGTTCTGGTTATAAGTGGTTGTATCCTAATCAATGTCTTAACATGGCCATAATTAGGGTTACGTGTCCGTTTATCTTGACTCGTAGTAATCTTGAAGACTGATTTTATTAATTAGTGTTTATCTTAGTACACGCGCTCCGACAGTACTACTGATTTTAGCTCGTTGTTATCATAAACATAATATTATACTTAATAACCGTTCATGGACTTGTATACTAGGTGTCTTCCCGGATAGTTCACAATACATATTTAAAAAATGCATTATACATTTATAAAGGAAAAACTAATACATTATAGAGGAAAAAAGTGAAGCAAATCGTATTTAAAATGCTGCAAAAAAGTAGTCAGGTTTCTCTTGAAGGTGACCTCACTTGACAGGGCTAGATTAACCTTGTCAGGGCCCCTAGGCAATGCAATTCTCGAGGCCCTTTACCAAGTTCCCAGAAAAGAAAAATCCCAGTAGTCCCATTGGAACTAGACAATGGAATCACTGGGCTACGGCGGTTTTTTCAGGGCAGTTATGACAAATAAATAAATGATTTTATGAGGTGTTTTGAATGTTTTTTTTTTTAAATAATACTAGTTTTATATAATATGAGCTCGAACTCTATAACAATTTAGTTGCATACTTATATTTTTTTGTTAAACTAATTTTTTATTTCTATTGCGACGTCTCGCAGTCTAGGAATCATCTAGGTTCTGTCTAAAATTTAAATCGGATTCTATAATACATGATCAAATTAGTAATAGCGCCAAACATTTTCGAAAATCTTTTAGTACCCGTTTGTGTTCCACTGCTGGGAAAAACCTCCCCAAGACCTTCCAAGTAGTCTTTAGTCACCGTCGCGTCGTCCCCTTTCTTGGCCGACAAACACACATTAAGAAAAAAACGACGGGTTGCACTCGGGAGTGCCGGGAGAAGTGAAAACTTTTTTATTAACTGTGTTATATTTTAAAACTGGAGTGGCACAGATATGAAATTAACGAATTTTGTTACATCTTTTTAGTGTCGTACAGGTGTCAAATCACAAAATGTTTTCATATAATTATGCTCGATAGATGGCGTTGCACAATTAAAATGCAAGCTATCGTTTGCCTCTTCGTCTTACGAATTTTCGATCAGGGTCACGTGATCCTGACGCGAGTTTAACAATTTTTACCCAGTACAAAAAAGTGTACAACGCTGCTAAAGAAGTTTTCACTTCAACAACTGGTTATTCGTTGATTTTCTCGATGTAGTTATATAACATTTATTGCTAATGCTATTACCAAACCTTTTCAGAAGCTGGGTGTTTATGATAATACTAGATGTTTCGCGTGGTTTCACCCCCGCTGCTCAGCTCCTATCGACGGTAGCGTGATGTTCTATAGCCTAATAGCCTTACTCGATAAATAACCTATACAAGATTTTTTTTTAGTTCGAACCGCTTAACCGAGGTTACAAACTCTTCAGCTTTGTATAGAATATACTACCACAAATGTATGCTCAATGGCTGGCTACATATAGCCAGGTATCTTTACTTGCACAGATCGCTCTGCGTTAAATATTAAAGCTCAGTCGCCAACGACTCCACTCGACCCATATAAAAGAATATTCTATACGGATGTGACCTATTGACTTTTACTGGACTGTAGGGAATCAGACTGACATGTTTCTGAACACAGTAGGTACTACAGTTAGGTACTATGCAGTTCAACTATGAAGGAGAGTTGCTGACGCCATATTGTGACGTCATTCACCCCTTATTTAACAGTTGCACGCTTTCAAATAAACAATAAAATTGTTATATGAAAATAACTCTTACAAGATAATATAGACTCTTTAAAATTAATTTGCACAAAGTGTTTTATTGCTAAATGTTATTTTCAAGTGACAGTTGGACTGTTGACATTCTTCTTTTAAATATATCCGCATAGTACAGAAGACGCCAGGGCATCAACCTACGTCGATCTGTCAAATTTCTTTAATAGATTTTCAACCTTATCACAATAGTGGAAGGTTAGTGTTTGGTTGGATAAATTTGACAGATTCTAGTAGGTTGACCTGCTGGCGTCTGTGCATGTGCCTTATATTATAAAATGTCAAATGTGAAAACGTGAAGTTTTAAGTGAAGCCACTTTTTTTATAAATGTGTGAGTGAGCGCCACGCACACATTTAAATGTTTTCCTGGCAGATGTTCACTTGTTTTACGTAGGAATCCAACGACGCGACGACGCGGCGACTGACGGGGTAATTTTTGGCTTCAATTTTCAGTGGCCTACGACTACAAGGATTCTGACATTCTATTATTTATCTAAGACATGTGCTCAAGAAACTGGCCCCAATGTAGTCCGAGATACTCTACTAAGAGAAGAATAAATACATGAAAAGAACCTCATGGCAGTTACATAAACAAAATAATCATTGGATTTATTGGCTTTTGATAAAAGGAAATTTTATATTATGTTTTACCACATACTTGTCAAATTCTTTTGGCTGAGTCATACACTATCGATGTACGCATGTTGTGTTTACACCTATTTTTCGATATGCTTGAAAATATCTCTATTGCATTTAGATTAGCAATGATAACCATCTTCAACTCTTGGGTAATAAAAAACCAAGCCCAAAAAATATGTACTTTTACAGGTATGAAATATTTATAGCATTACCTACATTTTGCAGGCGTATTTAATATTTATGCTTGAAATTCGGTTTGCCTTATTAAAATTTAAGCCTTTGAGCTTCGACCGTAAAATTTTGTGGTTTCAAAATATTAACTATGAAATTTCGGGCACCTAAAATTAAATAAACAATGTCGTTATTACATAATAGTTGTTAGTAAGCTTATCCTTTCCGTAATGTAGCAGTGTAGGTATTCCAAGGTTGGATGAAGGCCCATTTTGAAAGGTAATAATCGTGTAGCAGCCTTTTTGCATAATTATTCAATGAGGAATACTTGGATAAAGTCCCTTTTTCCGAGAGAGTGGATTGAGAAAGTGAGAAGTACGTACTAATAATAGAACATTACGTAATTCTGAAGGTAGAAAAGGAACGTTCATTTCTTGCAATCAGTCTTAGCATTTTCCCCGTAAATACTGTCTTATTATCTGGTGTTTCAAGAGACACGAGGACAACGTGAAAATAACCTAGAATTAAGGCGACTTCATACGTTATACCTTCGTGATATTTTTTTAATTCGTTCTTTGCAGACTATGCACCAAAATGCACATTCTAAATCACCAAGGAGACATGGAAAGCTCGAATTGAGAAGTTTAACTATTATCTTACAATTATTAATTACAATTTGAAATGCTGACGTAGAGTGGAATGCATTTTTCCATAATGTGTCGGAAATAGTTATTTGTTATGCAAGGCTGCAAGGCTGCAAAGTTGATTTTTGGCGCGAGTTCTTGAATTGATTTCAAAGGTACGAGACGCAGAAAAACTTTACTGCCGAGTGCAACACATAGCTTTTCACCTCACACAGCGAGGAAATGTAGTGAGGGCGGCTCGCCTGTCAGTGTAGAAAATAATTAAATACAAGACGTGTTCGAATTTTGAACGACACTTTGCGCCCTCTAGCGCGCAAAATCGAGTTTTGCGCTCAGATTTTGAATGCGAAATAGAATCTTTCCGAGCGTGTAAGGTGAAAATTACTTTTACATTTATGTAGCAATATATTTGAGTCTGACGTTTAAAAACAAGTCTAACGTATTTAGAGTAAAGAATTGATTACTTGTTAATAAAAGCGCCTAACCATGAGTTGGAGCGTACAATCAGTGCCGTAACGAACAATGTTCTGGCCATTTCTAAGCCCCTCTATGGTCTATTATCGGCATTGGCTACAATTCCCAGGTCGGAAAATCGGTGGTCGTGCTATTGGGTTATTCTATATTACATTTTTCATTTGCAATCGGCTCTTTTCCGATTATATAGGACTTAAAAAAATGTAGGTGTACTATTAGGTTGAGGACTTAAATATACCGAAAGTTTCATTTTGGCCTTTAAGGAAATGCGTACACTGCCAATTAGCGATCTACCATCTGAATACATATTCTTCCATTTTTAGGGTTCCGTAGCCAAATGGCAAAAACGGAACCCTTATAGATTCGTCATGTCTGTCTGTCTGTCTGTCCGTCCGTATGTCACAGCCACTTTTTGTCGAAAGTATAAGAGCTATCCTGTTGAAACTTGGTAGGTAGATATGTATTATGTGAACCGAAAACAAATTTTGGGGGTGCCCCCATACTTAGAATTGAAACTCAAAAATTTTTTTTTTCACCAAACCCATACGTGTGGGGTATCTATGGATAGGTCTTTAAAAATTATATTGAGGTTACTAATATAATTTTTATCTAAACTGAACAGTTTGCGCGAGAGACACTTCCAAAGTGGTAAAATGTGTGTATCTCTTATTTTAGAAGTTACAGGGGGGGGCCCTGTAACTTCTAAAATAAGAGAATGATAAAACTAAAAAAAAATATATAATGTAGACCTCAACAAAAATATCCAACGAAAATTGGGTTGGATGAGATACAGTTAGCAGTTTTTGAGATATAGTACATTTTCAAAAACCGCAAATATAACTTTGCCATTCATACAAACACTATGAAAAACAAAGTTATTTTTATTGTTTGTGTATATTACTAATCTCAATATAATTATATCCCTAATTTATGCTTGCTACTACGGAACCCTTCATGGGTGAGTCCAACTCGCACTTTGCCGGTTTTTCTAATAGCCGGTGCACACTATCGGCAGTTCCCGTTTATTTTCGCGATAATATTTTTTAAATGTTTGTATAAACGTCCATTAATAGGATAATGAACGGTATTTCCCGTTAGTGTGGCCCTAGTGTAAAAAATGCGCTGCAAACTTCATTCAAAGAGAAGTAAATAAGTAATGAAAACAAAAGGCGGTTTTGTTCAAAAGTACACAGTTTAGAAACAAAAGACGGTGTTATTTGATCTCGATGTTCGTATTCATTTTTGAATCGAAATGAATGGAGTTTTGTATCAAGAGGAACCGGGACAGCTGATGGCATGATTGAGGGGGACTCGTAGCCGCGCTGGGGTCGAGGTCGTACCGCGCTTGTAGCAATCACGTCTTGTCAGGGGAACCGCCATCTTCTCATTGAGACCCTCTCGCCTTGAAACAATTGGCAAAACGGGTGGGTAAAAATATTTTGATTTGTTTTTACGACATTCAACCTTACAGGGACCTGAATCATGGACAGACAGAAACCTAGTGTTATAAATTTAAAATCAATCATTTAAGAAGCATAATTTGCTGCAATATCAATTTAGGAAAATACGCAATAAATTTAGGAGTGCGTCTCCTAATAATGTAAGGAGGGCTTTAGGGAGCACTAATACTGAGCACTCAGAACTTCTTCTAGTCTGAATAATATACCTATCCTGATTTTGTATTTAAGAAAATCAATAAAGAAGGTCTACACCGACCTTCTTGGTGAAGTGCTTTGGAAAGGCCGGGTGCGTAGTACTTGTAATCGTCGGCGTGTGTGAATGACCAGATGTATGAATGTGGATGAGGCGAAAGGAGTATGTATAAGGATCGTAGCAGGTGGCACTCAGCGGTTTCTGCCTATCCCCATATGTATGTATGTACGTAAAATAAAAAAAAACGTGTGGCACTCGTTGACTGCCGCAGTAAAACTATAGCATTTTTATCAACTTATGCAATTATAATTATTTATTTATTTATTTATTACACCTATTTATTACTGTACTCATTAGGCTATGGTCAGCCACGTCAATCAAGTGAAACGTCAAGAAACGTTCTCCTCCTCCTCCTCCTCCCTCTCCTCCTCCCTCTCCCTCTCCCTCTCCCTCTCCCTCTCCCTCGCCCTTTCCCTCTCCCTCTCCCTCTCCCTCGTCATCGCATCGTCTAACGTCGTTTCAGTTCGGGAGACTTCGGCAATCATAAAGGTACGGACAGACGTGCTACCACAGCAGTCCCCGGGTGCCACACGTATTTTTTTTCCTATATCGTGGGAACTTGTGTTGTGTGTCAATAGACATTTTTCCATTTTTGATTTTGATACCATAATATTTATTTACTGATACCGTCGCTGTCGATTGAACAAGTATGCCACATCTATGTCAGGAACACTTAACTCGGAAAGGAGAGTGCACGGGACACATTCGAGTAGCGCGTATTATGTCTGTCATTTAATTTTAAACGATATACCCTAGAACCCGAGATGAGGCGATGTCATGCAACCTTAATAACCTTAATGGCATAATACTGAACGTCATGTTGACCTCAACAAAGAGGTTCGATATTGTACAGAGTGGCTATTTTAAAGCGTAATACTCGTAGGTGTTCAGCGGTTCGTGAGTGCAGTAAATTAAAAATAGAACTAAAATTGAACTGATATTTATAGATACTGCACCGATTACTTTAAAGGTTCGCCGTATTGAAATTATCCAGCGCTTAGCGTTCCAGTGAAGGGATACTTAAGCATAATTAGCTCTGATTTTTTGTCGTTCTTACCAAAATAAAAAAAAAATGTAAGCAAGCCTTCGAACTGGATGCCTTCCTTGAAAATTGGAAGAAAATAGCGTGCAATCGTAACTGATGGAAGGAATGGAGGAAGGCCTTTGCCCAGCAGTGGGACAGTATAAGTTACTAATAATAAATAATAATAACGGAGCGCAATTGCTGAGGTTATAAATTCCAAATTTGATAGTGTTATTGCGTTTTCCATTCGGAATTTCACAGAAGCAGCCATGTCTAGGATTTCGCTTGGTGGCAGTTAGGTTCAGACTCTGGGTCGCGGGACTGTCTCATCAGGTAACCGTGACCCTGGGAGGTAAAGGGCTATTAAAGGATCACCGTGGATTTTAGTCAGTACAAGTCTTACAGTCCCTCCCGCCCCTTCCTGGGTAGGAAAACTCATTTAATGATTTTACCATGATAAAAAAAGTTAAGACGCTTTTAAATCGGAATCAAACGTAACTGACCTATACGTACTTCTGCAACTCATGTGTTCCTGAAAAGTGAAAACACTCGTAGCATATGTTGAACTACAATCAAACGAAACATTACAGGTAAAGTGCGCGTGAACTAAACAAAAAACCGGCCAAGTGCGAGTTGGACTCGCCCATGAAGGGTTCCGTAGCAGCAAGCATAGATTAGAGATATAATTATATTGAGATTAGTAAGTAATATACACAAACAATAAAAATAACTTTGTTTTTCATAGTATTTGTATGAATGGCAAAGTTATATTTGCGGTTTTTGAAAATGTACTATATCTCAATAACTGCTAACTGTATCTCATCCAAACCAATTTTCGTTGGTAGTTTTGGTTGAGGTCTACATTATATATTTTTTTTTAGTTTTATCATTCTCTTATTTTAGAAGTTACGGGGGGGGGACACACTTTTTACCACTTTGGAAGTGTCTCTCGCGCAAACTGTTCAGTTTAGAAAAAAATGATGTTAGTAACCTCAATATCATTTTTAAAGACCTATTCATAGATACCCCACACGTATGGGTTTGATGAAAAAATTTTTTTTGAGTTTCAATTCTAAGTATGGGGGGCACCCCCAAAATTTGTTTTGTTTTGATTTTTGTGTGAAAATCCTAATGCGGTTCACATAATACATCTTTCTACCAAGTTTCAACAGGATAGCTCTTATACTTTCGACAAAAAGTGGCTGTGACATACACGGACAGACAGACAGACAGACAGACATGACGAATCTATAAGGGTTCCGTTTTTGCCATTTGGCTACGGAACCCTAAAAACATCTCATATTCGACTATTTTCGAAGCAAAGCGTGTTATTACGGAGTTTCTATCAACTTACTTTGACAACAAGCGACAGTGTCCTGTTACTTTGTTGTGAATTTCATTAATCGATCTACACTAGCGAGCAAAACTATGGAATCATTTACTTAGAATTGATCCGCAAAAGCTGCTTAAATAACGGCGTGATTTGAATGAAGAAATATGTATAAAGTTTTCGTCGGTTCTTAATCAATTTTATCATACAAAAGAGCATGCAAAACCTCGCATCACATACAGGAATATCCTAGTTCAGGAGAAGAAACCACACTTATGAAAGTTCCTACAGTTAGAGGAACAAGCTTATTACATACTTTCTTTCATGATTATTAAATGTAATATTTCAAGAAACCCCGATTTTAGTGATCATTTTAAGAGAAAATGAGAAATATATTTGTTCCGTTACCATAGTGGTCCTCCTTTTATACTGAAACGACTGAGCAGTATTTTCCTCAATCACGCTGTTTGGTCACGTGACTTTGGGGAAATTGAGGAGTCTCTTCCGACTTTTGGGATGTTTCACTTTTACTCGATTTTTCAGAGCGTACCCTACCTATGTGTCTATAGCAATCACAAGGCAGTGTACGCATTAGCTTGGTATCTAAACAACAATAACAATAATATGCGAAAAATGGAAGGACTTTAAAATATTCTCTGACTTCGTTTCAAGCACAGAATCGAAAAGCGGAAGACGTATTGTATCTAATAGAAGCCAGTATGTTAAAGTCTTTGTTCATCATGCCTATTTTGTGATGATGAACAAAGAGCTTTACTGAAAAACTGGGCCCATAGTTGGCCATAAGCCTCCCCAGGCCCTCATCACATCGATCGGTTCTGTGCTTCTCATGTCCAGTAGATTTCTCTAACCTTTACAAACCAGGTTAACGATCGTCATAGTGGAACCTCTGTTTTACTAACTTTTCGATCAAGCTCTAGGTATTTCTCGGAAAATTTGTAGACATTTCTGGAAACTCTACTGAATGAGACGTTGCCAACATTTATGCTGAAAAGGCATCATTAGTTGTTAGACACTGTATAGTGCGCGAAGTGGACAGTTAGTACTTCACCTTCTCACACAATGTGGGACAAGGTACCTATTTACTATGTTTATTTTTAATTTTTACCTAATTAGGCACTTTATGGTAAACTTATGAAAGTGATGTATAAAATTGGAAGAATTTCTTTTGAATTTTCTTTCAATGTTTGCAAGTTTTGTACCCTTATACCTACCAAGTTACTAATACGAATGTTTATGCACATAATGTATGTATACCTATGTCGTTACTTTTACGTGCGCTAAGTACACTTACTAAGAGGTTATTGCAAAGTTTTTGTTACCAGATTAGCGAAGTTAATGGCAAAACTTTTTTAATAATTTTGTATGTTTTTTTGCCTTGCTAATAGTTCTAAATTATGAGTTGTTTCATATAATCTTAGGTTTTTTTTTTTATGATGATGAATACTTAAGTCGCATTTAAATCATTTAAGCTGAAAGACTTATGTAGCATCGGAAAGAAAGCAGTTTAACAATAAGTAGGTAAGTGATTAGGTACCGGACAGCAATTACGTTGTTATTGATTGATGAGTTACTTAATCATTCATGTTAATTGATTGCTCTGATTCCCGTTCTCCTGTAGCATGCAAATTACCATTAACATTACAAATAGTAATAGTAAATGCTTCAGAATAACTAAACTATGCTCCGAGATAAACTACGAAACGTAAACATTGATTGAAATTAAGTTTAACTTATTACAAAGTTTCATAAAGTTTTAAAATGTACATTACCTGTCCTAACGACCCAATTCAATTCAAATTAATGTACCTTGAGCGGGAAGACCTAACTATGGGTGGGACTACGCATTGGGCGACGCTCCCTCGCGGCATAGGCAGTGAATGAATTGGTGACAGTTTGACATGCAGTACTACCAATGTATTAGCAAGAGCGAGCCATTCCATTATAGGACTTATGCTGCTTGTGATAAGAGCTAGGATAGTCTGGCTCGCGTGCACATTTGTACGCAGCGGCGTGCTCCCACCACGGCGCACGCGCGGGGAGATGCGCGCGCATATATTCACCAACGCTTCGCCGGAACAGCAGTCAATCCTTAGATCGCTAAGCGAAGCGATCGAATCAGTTCAGCGTACCGATACATCGCACTCGAACTACACTACGCTCGTTTGCGCGCGTTACACAGCGTTCGCGTCAAGGGATTCAAATTAAGGTATTGTAAATAAAATATTTACTTTTGAGATTTAGGGGTGCTTTAGGACATTTATTTTTTGGAATATATCGGAGTGCGTTCGGAGTGGTGCATGTTTTATGAGGCGAGTGGTCGTGCTCGTGCCGGGTGTGGAAACTCCCCGACCCAGCACGTGCCCGCGGAGTGCACGCGCCGTCGACCACCTCCTCCGGCTGCAATGCGAATTGCATCAGCTCCGATCAAAATATTTGTAGTTAACACCAAATGCGCTCGCGGTCTACCTGCTTTGCGAACTTTTACTTAGCGAAATGATTGTCAGTGAAGCTCAGTCGAACTATCCCAAACTTTATTAATATGTTACGATTCCAACACGTACAGAATATGTACTCTAATAAATTGCAGCCACATAATATAAATATACATCAAATAAGTTGTAAATCGCAAGAGTTTTATGTCAGAAAAAGTTTTGGAGGCACCTGGTTCGGGATCATTTTTATTCGAGGAGAAAACTGGATCTCTGTTAATGGTAGGACAACTGAAACCAGTCCTGCGATTAGGAACAGGAATTGTCAGACTCGTAACTTTTAACTTGTAAAACTTTTTATGCACGTTTCAAACATAGCATTTTGATTTCAAAAAGTGTGAAAACAAAATATTGATCCCCAAGTTTTGAGAATATTACGTCAAATTAGTATTAACAGCGTAATTAAAGTTGTTTGTTGCATATGGAAATTTTGAGAAACGATGTAAACAATGAGTAGGCCGGCTCCCGTAGTGGAACGTAGCTCTTAGCGAGTTACTGAGAACAACAACGGTTAGCATATTAGCATGTCAAGTTTATTTTGTACTCAGTAGTATTTCAAGTGTAGTTTTTATATTTCTACGTTCGTCTACAAAGTATTTTTTCTTTACTTGTCGCTGTATAACGGAAAAGTTTGTCGAATGGGGAGTGAAATAAAAACATATACGAGTAGTGTGTCAGTCAGTAGTTGATAGGAAACCGAAACACTCGTAGTAATCGATAAATAGACAGGGTCACTGTATTATTTGTAGATAAAGTGCTTGCCTACCAACAACACACCATACTTAAGACGTCACTACAGGAACTTGAGTACCATCGTTCTATGCCAAAAGTGGATTCAAGTAATGTGTTGGCAACGAAAGCACTGCTTACACTATCAGCGATCATTCATAGGCGCGATGTTGTGTGTAAAAATAGATGCTTATCGTTATTGGCATGTGTTGCAACTTTACTAGCTATTCGTTAGGTTCGTGGAGCAAAAACCTAAGAGTATTATCACGGATTTGTGAAACAACTCAGCAATTACACATTCCATTGTTAATAAATATAGTTTCGTAAATAAAGTTCACCCAATTTTATAATACTGTTAACTAAAACAGATTTCTATCTCAAGTCGGCGGGACATCAAAAATAGGGATCATATAAAGTTAAACTTTCAATTTTTCATTCAAGATTTTGTCGTTAATGTTTGCAAAAGTATCTATTTAAGGTAAAAGCCAATCAGCTAAAAGTTTTACATCTATAAATCAAAAACTCCGGGAAAGTGAATAGGTATCTATGTAAAGATCCGTATGTAGGTATTCCAAAGTTTATTTTGAAATGGAGATTCTAATTTCAAAAGTGACGAGGCTAGAGAGCGTCAGAAAGCTATCTCTCAATAGTACACATTTTTCTCTTCAAAGCCCATAGAGCTCTGAATTTAGGAGTTGCTAGAGTAATAAAAAGGTTAAAAAAAGTTTACATGAGCCGGATGCGGCTCGCTGCGTGTTTCAGCCGGTACATTACGGGCGAGAGGTCACTCACATTCACAAGTAGCGCACTATCAAACGAGCGCTCGTTTCAGGGAACTCCCGTGCAATTAAAACAAAGAAAAGAAATGAATCACTACTCCAGTCTTGCCGAAGAGTGATTGCTTTTTTATTATTAGGCCCAAAACCTTCAATCGATTGTTTTGATTCTATTCTCAGAATGCCTGTAAATGTAAGTAGTTCAACCTATTGAAATAGCTGCCGAATTAATATTTGTGAAGTCTATAAAGTTTAGTTGGTTTATTGTTCATATTTATAGAAACATGAACAATAAACCAACTAAACTTTACTTTTACTAAGACGAAAGGGACCACGGTACCTATGTACCGTGGTCCCTTTCGTCTTTGCAAAGTGTGTCAAGGGCTTTAACAAATGCCATGCACGATATCGCGAGCAATATGAATGTACCAAACAAAACTAGGTATTCGTCCGAAGTTTCGAAGGGTTTTCATAACATGTCATCGACATCGATGTCGTTATGCCATTTCTAAAGTAATATACAAGAACGGATAATTTGTTATCAGTTATCAGTGTGAAAAGATACAGTCTAAGAAAAACTGTATATATTGACTTTTAGTCATAACAAAACATCCTATAAAAAACAAAATCGCTGAAGTCTGTGTGTCCGCACATCATTTCCGAACGACTGCACCAAATTGGATGATTCTCTCTTGCGATAATTCTCATTCGTCTCTGGGCAGGTAAAAGCCAGCCCTTGGGACACGAGGAACGTCAACTAGTTGTCTTCACAACTCTTTAGAAATGCTGTGATTACTCGGACCCCACGGCGGCCCTACGGTTTCAATCCCAAATTACTCGAAAATAATATTTAAGTGGCTCATCGTCTCACCGTCACTTTGAAGATGGGTTGTCTGATTGATCAGTATTCGGGAAAGCAACTTACCAAGCATCTACCTACAGCCTCGGAGAAACACTGCACACCAACTAGTGTGGAAGCCAGGAAATTTTAAATGACAATGGTTTTTCAAATGTATCATTTTATGCGTGAATCTAAACACTATTCTTCTTACTTGTACTAAATGTACAAAAATACAATGTTACTCTGTGTAGGTACAGTCCCCGACAGCAATGTAACAAACGTTCACAATTATCAACAAAGAAAAGAAAGTTATTAATGACATCGACACTTCATTAAAGTTAAGTAAACTAATTAAATCACTTCTCTGATTAAATTAAATTCCTTTATTTTATTCTGATGAACTAAGATTCCTTTGTACATCATATTAATGAGTTCTTAATGTTATTACTTCTTAACTAATCAACAAATGATACTTAATTAGTTTTTCAGAAATATTTTCTAATGTCTAAAATATAATTATTTGTTTGAAGAATATTGTCACGGTAGGCTTTCTTTTATTTCAATATTTAAATAACGATTACTAATTTGATGTTTTGCTCATCATTTTGATAAATAAGCATAAAAATTGAAATAATCGTTGCTGAACGAACAACTAATGAGCACACTACTTTTTTTAAAACACACAATTTGGTTTTAAATAGAAAAAAAACCTGCTAAAGAATGAACCGTCTTGTTTGTAAACAACGGCATAATTATAACAGGAAGTCTCATTAAATAATTAAAAGAAAAACAAGATAAATGCTTAACTGTCTGACCCAATTACAATTCCACGTATGTAGTTTCATGTTGTAGGAGACTGGTAGTGCCGTGTTGGTACAAAAAGTACCATTTTAAACGTAAAGGAATTACCACAGCTGCGTATTACGCACTGCGATTCCGGAAACATTTGCGTCGTTCTTTAAGCAACCTCGACTTAAGAATTAATATTTTTAATTAACATAACGCTGAATGTCCTTGGATGAGGATCTTGTGACAAAAAAAACAATTAAAAACTAAAACTCTCGCAATCCATGTCTTTGGTGTGGACACTGTTATCGTTCAAACAAACGCTTGTTTTGAATGTTATATCCTCAGTTATATCAGTGTCCACCCGCGTTGTTGATCCCTCGACCTAAAAACAAATGTGATTACTATTCGTAATTGTAACTAATCTAGATTCCTTCGAACAGATAATCAGGCCATTAGTTATCTACGATACGACAATGTTCACAACGAAGAACGCAATATTCGTGCTTGATCGATTTCCTCTGATTTTCAATCAAGTGGAATCCGAGCATTGAATCTTGATGACCCACATGTCTATCTACTTTCTTGTGTTTTTCATCGGGTACCTTTATTGGGGAAAATATTGTATGAATCTCAATGATATACTGTTTGTTAGTATTACGGACTGTTATAACCGTTTGCTATTTATATCGACTTAACTAGTCCAAGGGCCGACGCAAACATTTCGGTTACAAAAAATATAAAAAGCAGACTGTTATTTCATAATTGAATTCTAAGAGTGGTCGTATTTACACTTCTAATCATAGTAATATATTGTTTAGTTATCATTATTATTGCAAACATGTAGTTCTTGTTATTGCTTTTAGTTCTAATACTAACATTAATCACAGATTAAATTCCAAACATTATAATATTATTAGTAATGCCCCATAATAAGTCGAACAATGGTTTTCGTAATTTAGGAAAACCTAGGTATTTTAATTCCGTGCAAGTAAACATTGAATTATTAAAATGAATAACTTAGAAGATTTAAATATTTCCATAAATATCAATAATATAACCGTATATAATTACAACACACTAATTATTATACAGTAAAGCATCGAACCGTAAACTGTTGAGGTTCGACTCAGGCGTAATATCGGCAGGTCAAGACCGTTTGGGTGTCTCGCAAAAACACTCGATAGTTCCAGTTTTGTTAATGACGAAACGAGTTGTACGAACAAGTCAGTCTGTATATCTCGACCTATATAACACGATATGACGATTACTTCAGAAAAAGTACGAAAGTACGTGGATATAGGTACATTCGCGCATTACTTATCAGCTCTGCGCTACTTAGTACTTCCACTGCAATTTCTGAAAGAAGGCTATTTCAATTTGTACAAGGACTATTGTAATTATCATACCCCTGAGAGTTGTCGTTAGCGTCTTTCCTTGTTCGTTAAAAAGGTGAATTAGCGAGGACAGCTACAAAGTGCATAATAATTTAGATCGTCTTTCATCTGAGAGTGCCGTGAGAATTTTCAATGACTACCTACATCAAAGTTTTCCATCGTGCAGCTGCCTTGAGGTTTATAAATAAACTCCGGAAACATACGGGAATTGCAGCAAAGTGCAATATCATGTTCTTGAGAACTGAACACAAAGGTATTTGAACTGCATAGATATCAATGACCGAATTATTCTTGATCTTAACAAGCCGCGTTTATCTCTGATCTTTTAATACTTGTGCAGGGCTACGGCTACGAAGTTTTCTTTGTTAGTAACGACTTGGAAACATACTCCGTATGAGTCATTGTTTGAAGATACTGAAAGTTACACAGCATTTTTCAACGGTAACAAAAGATAAAACTGACAAACAAAGGGCAGTTTATAGATATATTCTCGAATAAATCTCAATAGTAACATGCTGTATGCATGGAGGAAATATTTATGTGTTCCGTATAACTACACAGATATTTGCGTATACTACGGGTTACTCTGATAGATATTTTTGTATTGCATGGTAGCCGCCGACCGATTCATTCACGCATTAAATTTTTTACCGTGTGAAACAAATATAAACACGTTCTAAATACTAACGACGCATCCACGCGTCCCGTCGCGTCGGGTCGTGAGCTCAATGTGAGCAATGAGCATTAGCTGAGCACACCGCCGCCAGCGGCCAAACACTCGCACGCGGCGTGGGCCAGTCATCGCCCTGCTTTGATGACAAGGCCAAGGATTTCAGAACTGTGTAATAAATACTAAACAAAACACACAGCTGTACATCACAACAGACTGAGTAATGTGTTGTCAAGTTCTAACTGAAGTAAAACGCATAAAGCCTTTGTGATTCCATCGTTACCGGGTACTTACGCATGGGCATCACATAGATATCAACGTGACTGGCGAGCGAGCAGAGAAAAACAATACTAAAGAAGTGCCACTAATCAGTCAAACGTCACGCTTCTGCTCGTGAGCCATTGTGATGCATCCACGGACAGCATATTAACTACAAATCACATATAACACTTTAATACCACTCCTGACAGCCATGCATTCAATTCCACAATGAAAAGTTGCGTCACTCCAGTTATCAACACATCGGCATAATACAAATGAGCCATTACATTAACCCACATAGATATACTTAGAGCCTGTAAAATGTCAACACTTGATAAGGAGAGTGTACAATGTACATAGCTGCTGATACGAAAACATCGATGTATTGTAGTTACAACTGAAAACAGGAATGGCATCAATGTTTTATAAATAGCACCGTGGTGGCCCATGGCACGAGCACGAGTTATATTTCCGGTGCATTCACTTTATAATTTTTTTGTAAGATCGTATGATTTTCAACTTCTTCATTTTCATGATTACTGTACGTGAGGCTTTACACGGCTAAAATTCAAAACAAAAGTAGTAGTAGAGTCCATTTTATAATGTAGTAATTAAAGCTAAATATAATTTAATTAATTTAATTCGGACTACAAATTAATTACAGTACCTATTAACTTCAAATTACGTAACAAGAAATAAATACAAATCACAATATAAAACTAACAACAAAATTCAGTAAAAAAATGGTAAGACGTGTTTGATTTCATCTAAAACAAACAAACAGTTTTATTATAAAACAATGTTAGTTTAGATTTTGCTTTGTGATGTTACTACGGTAGGTATTTTATGATTGTCCTGTTCATTCACGAATCACCCTCGTGTTAAGGAAATACAATGTACAACATTTATTATATTGCGTTTGCACTATTTCTATTATTATCTCTAGTTGGCATGTCACTAATGTTATTGAATTACTATCGCGCCATTACTGTCATGACACCTATGTATATCTATGTACTTACATGTCTATTAATTGTTGTTAATGTAATTAATATATATTTGTTCTTGTTACATAATAGATCATCATCAATTATGTATATTCTTTTCACACATTAAACATCTACCGTCTTACTACAAAAAAAAGTTAAACATCTGTTGAACACTTGTTTGTAAAACTTATCGGGCTTAAAAAACTATCAATTCAAAATGGTATTTGACGTTGATAAAAGGGTCGTTTTTCAGTAACACTTTTTTAGACAAATGTTTAACAGATGTCTAACTTTCTGTGGTACGACGGCTAATATTTATGTACTGTTTAAATGTGGGTAAATAGCAGCTGAAGTGTCACGTACCCTCATATGGCCGTATAGGCAACAGAATCTAATTAGCACTTAGTCAATGACACATTCGTGTTTCTTCGACTAGTAATAACTGGATAAGAATGATTTTTATCCTCGCAATGTTTATAAATCGTGCACTGTACATTGGCACAAAATATTCACACTTGTAACATCATTTACAAAGCCAGTTTCACCTGAAAATATTGTATAATTACCATAGAGGTGGAAAAAGGGAAATTAACAGAAGTGCCTATAAAATGTTTCACGGTCAGTCAGTGTGTAAAGTCATAATAATAGTAATCAAGCACTCCACCTAATGTAAGTAGATACAGTCTAATCAGAAACGAATGACGGCAAACTTTAGGGCTGCGGTGAATATCAAACAAATTCATGCTAATGGCCATTATGTTTATCGATCTGATTGCTTAACCTCGAGTTGTATCTATGAGTTCTACAAAAAGGGCCGAAATGTTTACCTACTTAGTTTTTACCAATCGAAATGTTGAGACTACGATTATTTGCGGATTTCTATGTTTTTGTAAATTAGTAGTAAGGTTTATTTTTATAGGTTAAGTTTATAAATTAAAGTCGCATTTCCTGTCTGTCAATTTAGTGTGACCGTGAAATTTTGGAAACAACAGATTGTGATAAAGACTTCCGTTATTTCGGAAGGTTTATTTGTTTTATGCACCACTAGGTATTTAATTTGCATATAATTAATAAATCTCCATGATTAGTCAAGTTGTAAGATCTTTGCGAATTCGGGGCAGGAAATGATCAATTTTTGTATTCATAATAGTCACTCACATTGATGATAATTATAAATTAAATTGTAACTTGCTAGCTTTAGTTGGTCATCAACATAATGCTCGGACGAGTAATGCTCATAGTATTGACGAAGAAGCCAGCAGGTACCTATTAAGAAATTTTCCGAGCTGGCGGGAATTTTCCCAGATACACTACATTTGCCAATAGTTGTGGCTGATTCCCTAGTTTATTTTCTTACATACGTATAAATGACGTGTGCGTTATATAGAGAGAGCGTAGCGGACATTCCAAATAGATGTGTTTGAATTAAAAGATCAATCGATTTGGGAGATACGGGCAAAATATTTTATTCTCACAAATAAATGAATAATAACAAAGGGTTTAATTTCTTGAACCGATGTTATGGCCAAACATTACAATGATAAATATGAAATCTTCTTGTTTTTTAACTCACTACATTTGTATTTATCTTTTGTGTGGATGTCACTCTCTGAAAAAACGCTAAGACAGGCCTCAGGTAGACTAGGGCAGAGTGTTGCGTGTGACGTGTCGAGTGGCGGGCAAACATACGCGTTGCGTTACTCGCGTCAGCGTCGTTTGGTTTGGGCAAGGCGCCAATCGATTTCGTGAAATTACTACATTACTTATACGTCAAAGGTATGTTTATTATATTGACTCACAGGTAACTGTTGCCTACGAAACAAAACTATTTAACTTGACAACATAATTATAAACAATTTTATTAATTTATTAGATTGTTAAGCGTAAAATTTTGAATGCATTAGAATTATAATAATTAAGAAGTATGTTTTTTCTTCACGTAATTTCCGATGTCAAATTCAAACTAAATAAGAACAACTGCGGAAGGAGATATCTTCCGGAAAAATATACGATACATACTCATTAATTATTCAAGCCAGAAGTCGATATAGTTATATGTTTAGATCTACTTAATGTTAAGTACAGAGAAGTTATTGTCAAAAACCTAGTTCTTTCATGTTATATCATGTCATCAAAATTTGAAAAAGAACTGAAATTTTCTCGATTTGTTTTATTTTTGACAAAGTTACGATCGGCCCTCGAGGTCACAAACTTGGATGAATAATTTTTGGTCAACTTGATAAAGAAGTCTGCGAAAATTCATATAAGATCTACCAGATTTGACGGACACAGATGTTTTACTGGACTAACTATATATATTGATTAATATTTTGAATAGGTACTTGTTTCTTTTACGAAGAGCCAGTCATTTATTTATATATTCTTTGGAAATGTCAAGGAAAATATGTATATAAATATCAAACATAAGCCGGTACTACTAGTTTGTAGGTATAATAAAAACATACATACTTAGTATGTTCTTTTTTTTGGAAACTATTTTTACTGTCAGCACTTTTAATATCCTGTTAAAGTGCCTAGCTATACTCACTTTTTTACATTTATTTTTTCCTCCTTTAACCGATGGATAAATTAACACTATCTGTCATAATGATATGTAGGTATTTTAGCTGAGCGTTAAAATTATTACTAAGTTTCACAGACACTAATTTTATTTTCCTTTTGTTACAGATTTATACGTATTTTAAGCCGCCAAGATGGCAGACGCGCACCAAAAAATAGAAGGTAAACAATCGATTCATACATATAAGTTTTGAATAAGTAGCCCACTTCATAATTATTATTGTTCATCACCTTTAACCATTACGAATAGAAACTTACTTTCAAATAAATGGTCACACGTTTATTCAGTTCTGATATCTGATGAATTGATAACTCTAATTCCACATAGCTACACATTACACAGGTATTTTATGTGGCATTCTTTCAGTAATCTGCTGTGAATTTTTAAGTGACGCTCGTCCTGGGTAAAGCCTCCTGCAGACACACGTGATTAATCGCGCTGCGACAACGAGCCAAGCTAATTTCCACTCTAAAAATACTGCGAATGGACCGCGACATGTCGCCCCGCGAGATTAATCGCGTGTGTCTGCAGGAGGCTTAATAGTAGCGTTGGTTTCGTTCTGAAACTTTTATAAATCTGTACCAAGTCAAAGTACGTTCTGGTAACACAGGATTTATAAATTCCATAACTTTTATTGTAACTAATCAAAATGTAGCCAGTAGTTTATAATTTATAGACAATTTGAAACCCTGCAAATGTTTAAAACCTAATGTAGGTTGCACACAAGAAAAGAGAAGTCCTTAGACGATTGAACGATAGAAAGATTTGCCCTTAGTAATTCATAAATATTAAACCTGTTAAAGTTGTAGCTAGTTTTACCAAACGAAAATAGTATTTTATTTTTGTATTATGCCTACACAACCTGTAGTATTATTGTTTGTATGATTCATAGCATAGGCGTACAAAACCTAGAGGTATTTTATTGTACCTACTTAAATTTTATTAATTACAGTGATATTATCAAGGTCACATTGAATTTACTACAATCAGCACTTTTTTAAACTTTGCCCTACTCTAGGAATGTCTCTTTTATCGTGGGTCATCAGTCACATTCGGGACATACTGCTTGTAGATCATCGAAATATGTATTCCGTCCGGGAATGGAACCCGCGATACGCAGCGTAGCAATTAAAAGTTCGGCCACTGCCCAATCCATTCTTACACTAAAAAAGATCATATCGTACCCTTATTGCAAAAACCGATTATCTGCATAAAAATTCGAGTGAAAATGGGTTTTACCTGTAGCTTCGTCGTGACTTGAGGATTCGATATCTATATTTAACTAAAAATTGGTTAAAAACGCAGATAATCGGTTTTTGCAATAAGGGTACGATATAATCAAGTTTTATCGAAATTTTGACTAACGTAGATTTTCCGTAATAACTTAGCTCAGTTCCAAACAGAATATGTCAAAAGATTCTAGTGTCCGTTTCCATATCGGGTCAATTTTCTGACCGCAGTGTGTAACTGACACCTTCTGACCTCGTCAATGGAATCAGTTATCTTCAGTCAATCTGTTTTTACTTCACCCACGTTAATAATTTATTTTTCCCTTGTCGTTAATTTGTCAATAAAATTTAATAATTACCATTATTAACGAGCCGGTAAAGCGCGACTGCATATATTATTTTTAAGCTGTCAGAAAAATTCTGATGCTCGACCGATGCACACGGCATACTATCAGAAAATTTGAAAATGTAAGAGCGCCGTCCGTTCAGAAGTGGACGATCCGTCAGAATTTTTCTATCAGTGTACGGTATCTAATACAAAATGTATGCAGCGAGTGCCTTCCGGCAAACATCAGAATTTTTCTGATAGAAATCTCTTACACTATGCGGTCGCGCTTCAACTCACGTCTTAATTAAATTCCTATGAGGGTACCTACTAAGAAAACTGTCGCCGTATTCTGAAGTAGATTGTCAATAAGGTCACGCAACTCTGGCAGTATAATAACTAAACTCATTTAATTATCAGATAACCCGAAGATAATGTCGGGCCCAGTGCTCGCCAACTCACCTAATGCGGTTCTGTCTAAGACCCTGCTGGGACGGTACTTTGACCTCCCGATTCCCGCTGACAAGATTCTGGCGACATACATCTGGATTGATGGCTCTGGGGAGCATTTGAGGTGCAAGGACCGCACTTTGAACTTCATTCCTAAGCAACCTAAAGGTATGTTAAGTTGAGAATTTTATTCATAATAATTATTAGTGTTTAAAATACGTAACACCCATAATTTTATACAGAATCAGAAATATATTGAAGGAAATTTTAATTAGATTGTCATTGCTTAGCTTTGAAAATTAGTCTGCTTACGACGCGACGACGTAAAAACATAATTGTCATTCTAGAGCGTTTTGCATAATTAGACTGATTGACTGATCGCAACAAAAAATAAAATCTTTAAGTATAACTCAGCTGAAAAGTTTCCTTTGTGAAAAAGAAGGAAAATCTTTATTTTTTTATGGAATAAAGGGGATTGCCGACAGTCTAGCTAAATGGTAGCGAAAATATTTATCATCGTAACGCATGCATATTTAAATGCAAATATTTCAAATCCTGCTACTGGAAACTCGGTCATGGTTTAATTCATAAAGGCTTGTAAATGTGACTGGCTGAAAAATGGCACATTCATTGAAGCTAGTGTGTTTTATTACATCCTCATTAAGGAGCTAATTAGCACAGTTTACGTATTTAGTTCAGCCTTCAGTGAGACGTGCTGTGTTGATCAGTAAACAAGATACTTTATAAAACAAAATGTTATGTTGACTTGTTGTTTTTATAGTCCATTTATATTATTAATAGTGATCGCCAACTGGCTGTTTCAATCCATAATCCACGTAAATTGTAAGTTTGGAAAAATAGAAATACTTAATAGCTTTCTGCACTCCATTTCCATGTAAAGTTTAACTATTTTATTTAAGTATTTATTAGTATGAATATAAAAATAGGTTTTTTTTTATATAACTACACAAATAATCGCATCCATTAAATCATGGTTGTGAATACTCATATGAGCATCGCCCTTCTAGGAGTAAGGACTTTTTGATGAAAACTTAAAAGGTTTCAAAGCAATATTGTCCACAAGCAGTCGTAGAAATGTTACGATAGATCTCATTCAGTATTCTTAGTTCATTGGAAAGTTGTTGTTCACAGTAAATTGAGTGTACACGTATGATACACTCTATAGATATTATATTTAATTTATCGTAGAGAAGTCAAACTACAGTTAGAGACACATTTAGCGTTAATTAGGTTTTTTAATAATTTCAGAGCCCAGTTTTTTTGATAACATCAATAGTCAAGTAAACTTTAAATTAACACTTAATTTTTTCTAACGAATGTTTTTTAAATGTATAAGTACCGACTTAACTAATAATTTACTTAATTACTGATTAAACAACTGTTCCTTAGACAGCTTTGCTAGCGATCATTAGACTAGCCAGCCAGGGTGCTAATGTTGATTGTGATGACAAAAATACATATTTCTATATAAGTTGCTTCGTTGTACCTCGATCTCTTCGTAAACATAGAACATGACCACACATTTTCATTGAAATTTTAAATTATGCCAAAAGAATATCACGTGAACGGTTACGCTGGCTAAGCTAGTTCTATAATACATGTATATCGACGTTGGTTATTTCAAGTGTCGCAAGGGACATTGAGCGACCAATCGTGATATTGGATTTCATCTTGAACAAGTCGAACGTTGCAATTCCGATAATCGCTATGGCTCTTACGTCATTTTTCATTTTTGCTGTCGATATCAGTTAAATGCATTTTGCATTCAAGAGCTTAACAGCTATATCTACGCATTATTTATTATCCTTGTGTTCTTGGGTTCAATTCCCGAGGTAGCTAATTTGTAACTGGGGTTTTCCATCTGGAATGTCTTGGTAGTTCAGAAGCTATGATGTCCGGATTTGAGCCAGGGTATACTTAAACATAACTGGCTATATTATGTGGGTGGGTGTACACATACACACCTCTTTTTTGAATTCTGCAATGTGGCTACTTAATGTGGCTACTTAACAGACATTCAAACTCACACAAACTGACAAACATCCAGTCCAGAAACCACTACTTGTAGGTCATTCAAATATTTGTTCCTTGTTGTAATCGATCTTAGTGTAATGTAATGTTAATTTTCATTACAGACCTGCCGATCTGGAACTTCGATGGCAGCTCTACCGGACAGTCAGACGGACATAACTCGGATACGTTCCTGTGCCCCCGCGCCATTTACAAGGACCCCTTCAGACGTGGTAACCACGTCCTCGTCATGTGCGACACCTACAAATACAACATGGAGCCTACAGGTGCGTTAATAGTTTACTAACAGTTGACGATATTTCTTCAGCTTTTCTATAAAAAAATCAACGCAGTAGTTCTATATTATAGAACCCCCATTACCATCTTATTCACTTCAGTAAAGCCTTCTTGTTTTCACAAATTCCCAATCTTTGGCTTTCCGAGGACGAACACACGTTGAATTAGTCATCGTCGACTCACAATCGTAATTACGCATTTATGGTAATGAGTTGACAGCACGACCTGCCCATCGATTTGGAAACTTTACATTAAATTAACGTAGACACACTTTTATGCTCGTCAGAAAGAATGTCATTGAGCATTAAAGGCCACTTGCATGAATGACATTCATTTATTTAATAACCTGGGCACAGCAGTGACATTTTGACAGAGATTTAACGATAGTTTAACACAAAATATTTGAATCATATCGTAAAATGATCTCCATTTGAAAATTTATAATAAATAGTAACTGTGTAGAAGTCATATCGCCTAATTCACAATATGATTGTGCTAAAGTGGCGAAGTAAATAATATTATACCGGATCCAACCTTTCTTAAATCACACATTTATTATTCACCTAGTTAATAACTTAGCTTTCATTCCACAGGAACTAACCACCGAATCAGGTGTGCTGAGGCCAGCGATAAGTGCAAGGACGAGGAGCCATGGTTCGGCATTGAACAGGAGTACATCCTGCTGGACTCCGACCTGAGGCCCTTCGGCTGGCCCCCAGGCGGTTTCCCCCCACCACAAGGCCCCTACTACTGTGGTGTTGGAGCCAACAAGGTGTTCGCCAGGGATCTGGTTGAGGCACACTACAGGTAACTACTTGAACATTTCTTTTGAACGTTCTTTGAGTCCCGAATTATGTGTCGTTAGTGTCGTAGGTCTTTGGTTCGATTCCTGGACTTTATTCCATCACCACTGCACTTAGTGAACAAAAACATTTTGAGAAAACTGACATACGTACTGGAACCAAAAAAAAAACGATAGGTAACAATTTTTACTTCCCCCAACCCGCACAGGTTTATAGCTCTACTAACTCTTGCCTCAGCTGTGGGAAAAATAGACTGATTACTAAGTAACAGATTCATGTTATCCCAAACATATTTTCGTCGTAAACTTCGTCTATTAAATTAAATGGACTTAAACCTTTAAGAGTACCTAAAGTATTGACGTTTTAATTACAGATGCTGCCTGTTCGCTGGCGTTCCTATTTCTGGCACCAATGCCGAGGTCATGCCCTCTCAATGGGAGTTCCAAGTGGGTCCTTCCGTCGGAGTGTCAGCTGCTGACGACCTCTGGGTCGCCCGCTACATCCTGAACAGGCTGGCTGAAGAGTACGGAGTCATCGTCAGCTTTGATCCTAAACCAGTCCAAGACTGGAACGGCTCTGGTGCACACACCAATTTCTCTACCAAAAAGATGCGTGAAGACAACGGTATTATGTAAGTGTCACTGTATTCTTTTAATATGTACTAAATTATTAAGTCGCACCAGTTTTTACTTATCTAGACTTGCATCTGTAATTAATGAAGTGACTTACGAATAGCTACCATTTTTGCCATAAGTTGGTTTCAGTCAGTTTCTTCGGTTCAAATCCAAAGAAGTTTGGTCACAGCAGAACTACATATTTTGCTTTTGCCAGTTGAAAAAAAATTGATTCCATTCTGGAGATCTTGTTGGCACCAGTGCAATTAAATGTACCTACTTATAGCCAACCCCTTACATTATTACGACTTTAAATTGACATTCTGTTTATGCAATACATTATTCTCAAATGGTAAACCTGTCCGGTATGAGAAATCGATTGCAGCCTTCCGAAAGTCGGTCATATTTCCGTTTAAGAAATTCTTTTTTTTAAGTTGTTATAATTTTGGGCATTATCTTACCAGTAGCTGTCAGTTGACTATCTATATAACTTTTAAATAATGCCTACTTTTGGTAATAAAGTGACTCATCCATTGTTTTACCCCAACAAGTTACTAAACATAGTTACTCATAGGTAACGTTGCTAATAAACTACTTAATTTACCTATCTAAACGTTTTTATAACATTTTTACGTTTGTAGGTTTTAACAAAATTGTTTTCATAATTGCAGTGAAATCGAGAAGGCGATTGACAAGCTGTCTAAGGTTCACATGAAGCACATCAAGGTATACGATCCTCGCGGAGGAAAGGACAACGAGAGACGTTTGACTGGTCTCCATGAAACAGCCAGTATTAATGACTTCAGCGCCGGTAAGTGTACTCATTCAATCAATGCTTATTTATTAGCTGGGTACTGCGTGGACAAGACATGGCAACTCATGTATTATTTTTGTTAATAGGAGTCGCTAACCGTGGCAGCAGCATCAGAATCCCGCGGACGGTTGCCGAGGAAAAGAAGGGATACTTGGAGGATCGTCGACCGGCCTCCAATTGCGATCCGTACGCTGTGATAGACGCTCTGATGCGCACCTGCATACTCAACGAATAACAGTGGCGCCCCCCCCGCCAGGCCACTCCTGCGCCACGTGTCAGCTAGCGACCGCATCATCAATCCGTCTATTTTGTTCGTGCCTGGTTGCCAACGCAAGCTGTATGTACCTGCACCAATTGTGCATTATTAAACCCTCTTCCATTTTAGTGATATACCACAGTAACACCAAGTAAAACTTTTTGAATAGACATTTACCTAATCAAGTACCTAATAATTATATTCACTAGCGACGACAAATCAAATAATATAATATGGCCTATAGGTATTCAATAGAATCGATTATTCAATTTTACAATAGCTATAATGCAGACTAATAGGTAAAATGATAATAATTAAACCGACACGTGATAGAGGTAGTGCGTTTAAAAGGACCATATAAGATATTAATATATTGTATAAGTAGGTAAATATTTCTACGAATATTATGTGATATTTAAAAATTGTTATTTTGATGTTAAATAGTTTAATTGTATACAAATAACCACATATCATTATTTTTAACAAATTCATTTAATGCATAGTTGCAAATTAGTTTTAGTAAACGAATAACCTGAATGAGAACCCATGAATTGTTTGACATATTATTATAAACTAACAAGAGAATTAAAATGATGTCCGGGATAATAATGTTGTCGTGTTTAAGAATCTACCAGTATATTAATGTTAAAGGTAGTAATATAGTGCAATATTACATTTGCAAACATATTTTAGAGTTTATAGTTATGAGAACCGCAGGAGCCTTTCAAAGTTCAAGCACTTATGAAGTATGTCTAAACGTGAACACCGTGTACACTTGTGTAGAGCACAAAATAATATATTCCTATCGTCTGAATAAAATTATTTATGCTATTATATGTAAAAGATGATTAAAATTGTTTTGCATGCATCGGAAATTGGTATGAATTAACAAAATGTAAGTGTATAAGAAATGTTGTTATAAAATACGAGATATTATGAAAAATAAAGATACTTTGTTGTACTAATTATGATTTCATTGAATTTTCCCCTTAATTTTGTTTGTCCCGAAAGTACACATACACTACACAACTCTTTGTATAATATGGATACATATTATATTTTCCTTTTACATTTGCAACATAATGTAGCCCACATTTGCTTTAGGTACCTAATTATTATAGCCTTCATAATTATAACAGCAGCAAGAACAGATTGACGATATTGATCGCAATCTATCTATACTTATAATAAATCTGTAGAGAGGTCAATTCTGTACATTAAATATATTTCCAAAATAACTATCAAGGGTTGTTTAGGGATCGATACTGATGCCAAAAATGCAATCAGTAAAATTATTGTCTGTCTGTCTGTCTGTCTGTCTGTCTGTCTGTCTGTCTGTATAACCGCTATAGAAACAAAAACTACTCGACGGATTTTAACAAAACTTGGTACAATTATTTTTCATACTCCTGAGCAGGTTATAGTATACTTTTCATCACGCTACAATCAATAGGAGCAAAGCAGTGAAGGGATTCCGATTGGATTTTTACAACTCAATTTTGAGGCACTTTCCGATAAGCTAGCAGACTGAAATTTTGCACATGCTCTGAGTTTTGATGAAAATACATGACTAGCTAAGAAACGTCATTACAAATCCAATATGGCGGCCTACCCAAGATGGCGGACTGGCTGTTTGAAATCCACCCCCATGATATGAGTATCAAATGAAAGGGTTTGCTGTCAGGAATACGAAATAAAAATAGTCACGTGATTTAAATCCAATATGGCGGACGTCCAAGATGGCAGACAGGCTATTTGAAATGCACCCCTATGATATGGATATCAAATGAAAGGGTTTGCTGTCGGGAATACGAACAAAATAGTCACGTGACTTAAATCCAATATGGCGGACGTTCAAGATGGCAGACTGGCTGTTTAAAATCCACCCCCATGATATGGGTATCAAATGAAAGGGTTTGCTGTCAGGAATACGAAAATTTAGTCAGGTGACTTAAATCCAATATGGCGGACGTCCAAGATGGCAGACAGGCTATTTGAAATGCACCCCTATGATATGGATATCAAATGAAAGGGTTTGCTGTCGGGAATACGAAAAAAATAGTCACGTGACCTAAATCCAATATGGCGGACGTTCAAGATGGCAGACTGGCTGTTTAAAATCCACCCCCATGATATGAGTATCAAATGAAAGGGTTTGCTGTCAGGAATACGAAAAAAATAGTCATGTGACTTAAATCCAATATGGCTGACGTCCAAGATGGCGGACAGGCTATTTGAAATGCACCCCCAAGATATGGGTATCAAATGAAAGGGTTTGCTGTCAGGAATATGAAAAAAATAGTCACGTGTCTTAAATCCAACATGGCGGACATCCAAGATGGCGGATCGGCTATTTGAAATGCATCCCCATGATATGGGTATTAAACGAAACGGTTTGCTGAATGGGATACGAAAAAAAATATCACGTGACCTAAATCCAACATGGCAGCCGTCCCAAGTTGGCGGATAAGAAGTAAATTAAGTTTGAATATGAAGAAGACTAAAAAAAAGTATAATATTTAGTGGGTGCTCAAAGCGTGTTTTTCCCACGTTTTGTCGTTCCGGTTGGATTTTTGCAACTCAATTTTGAGGCACTTTCCGATAAGCTAGCAGGCTGAAATTTTCAGGGTACCTTCAAACCCGACGAACAAAGATAAAAATAATAAAATAATTAATAAATTTAAAAAATCTAAAAGCCCACGTTTTTAAATGTCCTAAAAATAAGAAAATAACCCTACAGGGCTGAGAGATGGGCCAATCAAAACGTGGGGGCGTATCTTTGCAAGTTACGCCCACGAGCTATACACGTCATGTAAATATCTCATAAATAATTCCTTAAATAATTTACGCCCCCACGTTTTGAGTGGCCCCTCTCTCAGCCCCGTAGGGTTATTTTCTTATTTTTAGGACATTTAAAAACGTGGGTTTTTTAATCTTCCGTCGCGTGTGCAACCTAGATATGGGCGCCGCGCCGGCGCGACGCCGCCGTGTGCTCTCCGCACGCCGCCGCCGCCGCCGACTTTCACCGCGCGGCGTGAGTGGCGTAAAGACGTGTATTTGCTTTCGTGATTGACTCATCCAAAATGACTGACTTAATATTCCAACAATCATTGGTGAATAGTTTTGGGGATATAACATCCCCCTGTCTCACCCCCCTGCGCAGCAGGGTATGTTTAGACTGCTGGTTCTGTACTTGGACACTCATAGTCGCGGCGTCATAGAGATATTTCAGCACTTCGATGTACCGCCAGTCCACTTGACATCGCTGCAGTGACTGCAGAACAGCCCAGGTTTCAACGGAGTCAAAGGCCTTTTGATAATCCACAAATGCTAAGTACAGGGGCTGGTTATGCTCTTCGGACTTCTGTATAACCTGCTTCATTGTGTGGTGCTAAATCCTCCGCGAAACCCAGACTGCTCCGGAGGCTGAAACTCGTCAAGTCTTCTTGCGAGACGATTTGTGATGACCCTCGAAAACAGTTCATAGACGTGGCTCAGGAGTGATATGGGACGATTTTTTTTTAATGTGCAATGGGTTTGCTCTTGACCTCAGTCTAGGTCAGGAGTGACTAAGACAAAGTCGACAATGGAGTGAGCTTACCCAAAAGAAGCCTGTTCACTCTATCTTTGAAGAGATTAGGGTTAATGTATGTGTTCGGAAACACAGAGGCAGGCAGAGAGTTCCACTCCTTAACTGTCCGCTTTATAAAAGACGCTTGGAAACGCTTAGTGCGAATTGGTGGTATAGCAATAAGGTAGGAATGGTAATTTGCCGTACGTCTAGATGTGCAATGATAGAAGGGGCTGTTGGGATGAGATCGTGGAGTTCTTGGGTACTCTCTCCGAAGTATAATCTGTAGAAGACCGACAGGCAGGCAACCTTGCGGCAATGAGTCAAGCTATGGAGCTTGGCTCTCACCAATTTTACGTCACCAATGAGCCTCTTAGCTCTGCATTCCAATGAGTCAAGAGCGGCAAGTTGGTATTTAGCTGAGCCATCCCAAAGGTGGCTATAGTACTCCATGCTCGGATTTGTGCTTTGTAAAAAGTTAAAAGCTGTCCTGGCGTGAAGTACCGCTTTTTTTTAGCGTGGTAAAATCATCAAATGAGTCCTCCCACCCAGGGAAGAGCGGGAGGGACTGTCAGACTTGTACTGACTAAAATCCACGGTGTCCTTCAATAGCCCTTTACGTTCCAGGGTCACGGTAATTTGATAAGTCCCGCGACGTGAAGTACCGCTTCACTCTATTTAGGATGTCCAGCTTTTTGACCGCAAGTCGGGCTTTGAACACAATGGTGGCTCCAAAGTTGAGACTAGAAGTCAACTCCATGCCTAGGAGCTCGAGTCGATCATTCAGAGGTACAAATGCACCCTGAAAAGTAGGAAATTGGTCCAAACGACTTTATTTTGCGGTAAAAAGACAAGCCTGTGTTTTGGTTTCGTTAAAAGAGACCAAATTGTCATCACCCCACTGATAGACATGGTTAAGGCATAATTTGTCCGCTCAACCATGGCCTCTCTGCGTACCCAACAATACCAGATTGAAGTAGGTCATTGATGTGCAGCAGGAAAAGAGTTGCGATACTATAAGTATGATAGTTTTTCAATAGGGATTTGTCTCTCTTCTTGAAAAAGAGGATCACAACAGTCCTGTTCCATGCCTTTGGAGCTCTCCCGGTGTCTAAAACAGAGTTGAATAGCTTTTAGAGCTCCCGAAGTACGTGCTTTCCACCTGATTTCAGAAGCTCCGAAGTGACTCCGTCTTCACCCAGGGCTTTTCCATGTTTAAGCTGCCTGACAGCCAACTCAACCTCATCTAGGCTTATTTCCGGCAGTTCATCGGTGTAGTGGCGGGTCAGAGTGGTTCGGCTATCCTCTGAAAAGGTGGCTTGTGGACCACGACTGTCGAACAACCGGCCATAAAAGTCTTCTATCTCAGCTAGGATCTCCAGCTTTGAGGTTATGGTTTGGCCAATAGGTGATCTAAGCTTCGTCAGATACGAGCATTTCAGCTATTGGGCGAACACTTTAGCACCCCGATTTTCTTCTATTGCCTTTTCAATTCGGCTTGTATTGGTAGTTTCGAGGTCACGTCGTACCAACTTGCTTATTTTCTTATTGAGTTCTCGCTTCTCTGACGGTGTAACTTGAATTAGTGTCTATGTTTAGATTATCTGTGTCTATGTTGAAAAAATTTTTACGATGTTAGTAAAGTGTCCCTTTGGAAAAAACGTATTTTTTTTGTACCTGATGACCTGATCTGGATAAAGTATTTACTGTACTGTATGTATAGGACTGACATTTTCCTGTCGTCCCGGCTTAAAGAAGATAGGGAGTAGATTTTGAGTTTTAGTTGAAGGTAGTAAAACCGTACGCCGCCGGCGCCACGCCGCCGCCGATTGAAATTGGTCAGCGCGCCGCCGCCGAGAATTTTTAAGGCGGCGCCCATGTCTAGTGCAACCCTAATGGTTAAGCTACACAGAAATCATTTATGACGGAAATTTTCTCCTTAAAATTATATAAAAAATACCCCACGACAGCATATGTCTATCTTTTATGGTTGACTCACAATAACACGTGTAACTCCCGATAGCTTAGCAGTTCGAAGCTTTCTGATTACATTTGAATACTCTTACGTTTATAACACTCTCAGTCACCCCTAATTGAAAAAGTTAACATTAATTAACTGCTCCATAAAAAAAATCATATAAATCAGTACAGAAACACCAAAGTTATACATGAAATACGCCAATAAGCCATTGCGCGTGAATACTGAATCATGCTATAAGGATTATTTTTGAGAATCGGTCGCCGCGCTCGACGCGTCTCGCGGCCGAAGGTATAAAATAGTCAATTTATAGAGAAAGGCTATAGGCTATATATCATCACGCTAAGGCCAATAGGAGCGGAGCGCCAATGAAGAATGCTTCGAAATCCGGGTTAAATTTAACGTTAGCCCAAAGTAACTATTCCACGCGGACGAAGTCGCGGGCAAAAGCTAGTATGTTTATAAGCAGACATTCCTAGACAAAAAGATAATACACAAGGAACTCTTCATCAGTTCATGAAGCACGGCTACTATACTGATCCTTACATGAAACAGATTCAAACGGCATTAAAAAAAATGGTCATTTTCACTAATTTTTGTGGACAACTCACACTTGACCAAAAAAATAAAAACGCCAAAATTTTCAATATCAAAACAGAGGTTAGATACGGGAAAACTTTCCTCAGAAAGTTTTCCCGTATCTCTCATGTATGCGGATTTCTCCCTTTTGGCCATTAAAAAAAAATACTTTTTCAAAGAAAATGTAACCGACTTAAAAATCGACCACGAAAAAGGGTAATATAACCGACCAAATAACTTTTCTTTCGGAAGTCGGTGGCTTTGCTTTTTTATTTCATTAAGTTTTTTGGCACCGACTTCCGAAAGAAAAGTTATTTGGTCGGTTATTTTACCCTTTTTCGTGGTCGCTTTTGAAGTCGGTTACATTTTTTTTTGAAAAAGTTTTATATTTTACCCTTTTTAGTTTAAATATTCAACCCAAATTCTTGTCAAATACATAACTTTCTTACATATGCACTAGAAAATTATTATCCGTAGCACCGGTTATAACATCGCCCGTGCACACAATAAGCTAAAAATGCTCATTAAATAAAAACTACTGAACGAAACTAAATGTTTTTTTTATGGTACCAAATGGCAGGTATACTGCATCGAAAAATAACCCATATGGGTGCAAATGTCTCATCAATTTAAATAAATTAAGTCCAAATATAAGGTAGCTGCTGTAAACCGCTAAGGAGTTCCCTGAACAGTTCTTGGTCTTCATCATCACACCCCTAATGACAGTTACAACCCATCTTGGTGTACATTTCTCATCAATATAAATGAATTAAGTCCAAATATAAGGTAGCTGCTGTAAACCATTGAGGAGTTCCCCGAACAATTCTTCGTCTTTATCATCAGACCCCTAATGACAGTTACAACCCATCTTGGTGTAAAGTTCTCACAAATATAAATGAATTAAGTCCAAACCAAAGGTAGTTACTGTAAACCCTTGAGGAGTTCCCTGAACTGTCCCTCGACTTCATCAACAGACCCCTAATGACAGTTACAACCCATCTAGGTGCAAAGTTCTTATCAATTCAAATTAATCAAGCTCAAACACAAGATAGGTGATGTGAATCGTTAAGAGTTCCCTCGACTGTCTCTCGGCTCCATCATCAGATCAACTCCAAACCTTTATTAAATTGTAGTGCTTTAAAATTCTTAATGACAAAACTTACAATCGCACTAGTCGCTCCTACGATTTTTGAAAGTTCCCCTCGATTTCTCTGGTCTTCCATCATCAGACCTTGATTTCCTTATCATGGGACCACCTCTGATATGTCTTCTTTCCAACAAAAAAGAAGAATTATCAAAATCGGCTCATAAACGAAGAAGTTCTGTGCGAACAAACATAAAAAAGCATAAATACGGTCGAATTGAGTAACCTTCTTTTTTAGAAGGCGGTTAAAAAAGAAAGACCCTGTATTTGGTAGATTTTGGACTCTAGAAACTAGATAATCTGAGATTAAAGTTTGATTGATGAAATGCCTGGCCCTAATAAACAAAACGAATGTCTAGATAAATTACATTCTGTACTATGACTAGTTTGACCTGCTACAGAAAGGAAAATAGATTCATATTTTTTTTTATTGTAGGACTGTGCCCATTTAAAAAATAAATAAATGTAGATAGGTAACAGGAAGAAAAAATTTAGGTATAGGTATTTTTTTGTTAGGTAAAATTCTGGTGTAGGCTCCAAATTATTCTGGGGTGGGATATCAGTCCTGTCAGTGATAATTTACCATTTAGGTACCTATTAGTTTTATGTTTCCGATATTTCGGTATTGTTGCAAGTGCTTTGCACTGATAAGCACTGATGAATTGAACTGTAAACTAAACTACATATTTGCCAACCATTTTTATTTCAAGTTACTAAGTAAGAGGGTAGACCGTTTTGTCTGCTCGTAAACACCCACCCGCAATAACTTCAGTTTATCCGTGATCATAGCATGGTACATACAACAGTACCAAAATTATCACTATCTCGTTATTATATTCTTGTGATTTTTAAAGTGTAACTAAAGGTACAAAACTTAAATTGCGAACGGACCATCGTCGACCGGAGCCATTGTGTCAAACTAAAAAACCGGCCAAGTGCGAGTTGGACTCGCCCATGAAGGGTTCCGTAGCAGCAAGCATAGATTAGAGATATAATCATATTGAGATTAGTAAGTAATATTCACAAACAATAAAAATAACTTTGTTTTTCATAGTATTTGTATGAATGGCCAAGTTATATTTGCGGTTTTTGAAAATGTACTATATCTCAAAAACTGCTAACTGTATCTCATCCAAACCAATTTTCGTTGGTAGTTTTGGTTGAGGTCTACATTATACATTTTTTTTAGTTTTATCATTCTCTTATTTTAGAAGTTACGGGGGGGAGTCACACTTTTTACCACTTTGGAAGTGTCTCTCGCGCAAACTGTTCAGTTTAGAAAAAAATGATGTTAGTAACCTCAATATCATTTTTAAAGACCTATTCATAGATACCCCACACGTATGGGTTTGGTGTTTTTTTTTTTTTTGAGTTTCAATTCTAAGTATGGGGGGCACCCCCAAAATTTGTTTTGTTTTGATTTTTGTGTGAAAATCCTAATGCGGTTCACATAATACATCTTTCTACCAAGTTTCAACAGGATAGCTCTTATAATTTCGACAAAAAGTGGCTGTGACATACACGGACAGACAGACAGACAGACAGACAGACATGACGAATCTATAAGGGTTTCGTTTTTGCCATTTGGCTACGGAACCCTAAAAAACATCGAAAACGTACGCGCCCACTAATGGTTGATTGGTAAGTGATTTTCTGATGAAAAGCAGGAATGTCAATATTATCCCTGACAGGATATCCACGGTTTCGCGAGTATTCTTTGAAAGAGAGGACTTTTTTTTAAAACTTTGCCCCTCGTTAAGAATTTCTCCTGTATCGTGGGTGCGTGCCCAGTCAACGAACAATTATAGAGGGAAACTCTTGGAACACAATTTTTGACTACGCAACTTTGTTTGGACTAGGTAGGTGGTGAACATATCAAAAGTCCCCATCCCTAGCCCTTGAGCTGTGGGGGGGGGGGGGTTTGAAGGTACCATTTTTTGGTACCTATATTACTTATATACGTTATTTTAATTTGCTATTACTTATATCTCGGAAACCATGCGTCCTAGCGGCATAACACGTATGAACAAAATAAACGCTGAATAAATTCCCCATAAGTTTTGTTCACTAAACATTTTCATGTCTTGTTTAGTTTTGGAAATATCTGCTCTTGAACGTCTGTAATATTGGGAAAATCATATTTACCTTTTTGCATATGGAAAGTTGTATTTGATATCGCCAAAGGTCTAGAAAACAGCAGCAGTCTTTTCAGACCCTCCGCTCACCATCACCGATGAACACAGCCAGGTGAAACCTGCATGATGAGTTGGTATGGAGCTCCAGCTAAAGAAGTCTCCCTCAATACCCACAAGTAGGTAGGTATAAGTTCTTGAAGTCGGTGGCCACCATCAAGCTTGATATCTCTTCTCTCCTACCCAGCGGGGAAGCAGGAAAAAAAAAGCGCAGAAACTCATTTTAGTTTATATTAGGTACATAATACAACATAAGTCGTATTTCGTTAGATTCGAATCGTTTCATAAGATTTGACCCACTTCTGTTGCCCAGATATCCTTCTCATAGAATGAAATTATCCTCATGACACTAAACCAAATAGAATCAACAAAAGAAAAATTCGCTCATACAATTTGTATGAAAAAATATTTTGCTAAATTTGACCAAGTTCCGCCGTCCCGATTATTTTACTCCAATATCTAAAACAGGAAACCTCCACGTGCGCCCGTGGACTGGAGTTCCCTCTCGGATACGGGGGGAAGACCAGTTTTTGGGGCCGGTGCACCCTGAGATGCGGGCAAAAACTCTTCCTAGGTCTCTTTCTAGGGTCTCTTTGCCCGTATGCGAATAGCCTGTCGGGTGGACGCTCCAACGCGTGTCCCTCTGAATAGCATAGGGCATAGCGGCGGAACGGGCTTGCGGACGGTGAGTAATGGGTAAGCTCGCCGTCCGACCAAGGACCAAGCCCGGGTCGTTGGCGCGTGAACAGAATTATAATCAACAAAATCATCAATACAACGCTCTAACTTCATAAAGCTGTAAAAGCAAAAAAATAACATAACATTTTGTTGATTATAATTCTGTAACTACATACGTCTTAGGGACTTTACTCATGGCGCGATGCAACGCGACGCGATTCGTGCGATATCGAGTCGATTGCCGATTTAAGTAGCACGTATTTACTAATGGAGCGATGCGATGCAATTCGACCGTAAACTACGACAATCCACCTTACTACAGCTTGGCCAGAACGTCTTGAAACGGAATTAATATTTTTATTTGCTGACAACGTTTTAAAATATCTTATATTTGATGTAAACAAAGACGCAGGTTTGTAAGATTTATTATTGTGCCATAAAACTAACGTAATAAGTGAAAATAAATAAAATAAAATCATTCAAAGTGCTGGTACTTAGCGAGAAGACAGTGGCGACTTCCGGTTTTCTACTGTTTTTTGCCAAGCTGCTACGACTTGGGGTGCTAAGACAGGAAACCTCCACGTGCGCCCGTGGACTGGAGTTCCCTCTCGAATACGTCCGTGGGGAAGACCAGTTTTTCGGGCCGGTGCACCCTGGGATGCGGGCAAAGACTTCCTTAGGCACTGTGTGCCTAAGGGGTCTCTTTGCCCGTATGCGAATAGCCTGTCGGGTGGACGCTCCAACGCGTGTCCCTCTGATTAGCAGAGGGCACAGCGGCGGAGCGGGCTTGCGGACGGTGAGTAATGGGTAGCTCGCCGTCCGACCAGGGACCAAGCCCGGGTCGGTGGCGCGTCGTGTCGTGTTTCGCGCGTGCCTTCGAGGAGTTGTCAGCAAACTGACGTGGCCCCTTATGGGGCCAAATGCCTGCTGGGGTCGCGGGTTTTTCTTAACACAGGATACCGTGGCCCCGGAACGTAAAGGGCATCCGAAGGAACACGGGTGGATTTTAGTCAGTAAGAGTCTGACAGTCCCTTCCACCCCACCCAGGGCGGGAGGACTCATTTGATGATTTTACCACCTAAAAAAAAAAAAAAAAAAAAAAAAAAAAAAAAAAAAAAAAAGCTGCTACGACTTATAGGCGCTGCAAACAAAAGACAAAAGATGTCGCCAGTGACGAGTAATTGCGCAATCGAATGGGGATGGCAACTCAAAGCTATTCGTAGATGTCGCTGCGATCGTTGTCTCATATGACAGATTATCAGATTACTGTTTATGTTGTACAAAAACAAACACGTATTTTGTTATACAAATTGAGTTTATTCTAAAAAACAAATATGGGAAATTATTCGTCAATGCAAGTGCATACACTAAACAAGAACTAAGAAGCCGCGGTGCATTTAGAAGAGGAAAAAAAAGTGATTTAGTTGAGAGGCTAGAAATTTGATTCTACTACATTAAACACACATTTACTTTTAGTTAGGATTTAAAATTGTATTTTTAAGTAGGTATTACATGTGCTAGCCTCTACAAAGAATATAGTACTGCTTCTGACATTCTATATTGAGAAAAATGACATCAAGTTTTGTGTTTGTCTTCTTCATCTAATTTTACATCTATTTTATAGATTGGGGCAATATGATAAGAATTTTAACTTTCTAACACCACAACTATCACAAATCTCTGTCCCGGTGATAATTCTTCAACCAGAAGAATCATTTCATAATATAAAGAGCGATGCAATACCTACTTAACTTCCAATAGAAAAGTAGATATTATTTTCAAAGGTGTATTCGATTGTTTAGTTATGGTATAATCATAGAATTTCATTAATAAATACAACTAACGGCCTGTCCCGGCTTCGCAAGGGTAGATTTTTGTTTATTGTATAGTTTTTCCTTAGTTAGGCGATTTTCACACTGCCCCGCATCATGCTGCATATTGCGTGTCGACGCACCTACGCGCGTTCCTGCGGGAGTGCAGATCTGCATCATCGTGCGGGTTTTTTGCGCACTGACGCGCGTAGGTGCGTTTTGTAGATTCACGCACGGCGGCTCTCATTTATTCGCCGTTCTCTGTGGTCACACACAAACACACGTCACGCCCATTCAAAATCACGCGCGGCACTGCGGGATTCGGTGTGCCATACCTTGCGTCTCGCCCCGCACCTACGCGCGGGGGTGCATGTTTCTCCGCGTGTATGCGCGTGATCCGCATGAACGCGCGTGGATGCATTTTCTGTGTGTTGGACTGTGCGTGTTTTCCATACAAACGGAGATACTTACAAGCAACGGAAGAATACGCATCCACGCACTACGCTGCATCATGCGGGGCAGTGTGAGAATCGCCTAATAATACAATTTTTGTTCTCACAGCAGTCTCAGCAGCTACCCATTATTTCTTGATAGTGTGAATTGTCGGAAATTTGTATGTTCCATCATTATTACAGCCTTTTACACAACATCTAGTCATTTTACATCAATAAAACGATTTTTTTTTCAGAAAATTCCTTTGATTTGACAGTTCTTTTGGGACACAGATGTCACTTTTCACTTTGACACTTGCCTTCCCCATTTCGAACACAAAATCATATGCATTGTCATTAGGACGTACATGCAATTCGATATCGAGCAGATCTGTGAGCGATACCGTCAATCCATGCGACTCCATTAGCAAACACTAGCGATTGTCCATACATTTTCTTCGGCCGGACGCTCACCGATGTCGTCAATCGATGCAATTCGATATCGCATCGCGCCATGAGTAAAGTCCCTTACAGCTGCGAATAATATTTTATTCAACGTACAACCTAGCATGGGCTTGCAAATTGCAAAAAACGTAAGAAAATTTGAATTTCGCGGGCTACCTTGGAGCATTCAACTTAAGGGTCAGTCCATGCTTTATTTCTATGTGGTACCGTGGTACGCATAGATATAAAGCGTTGACTGATCATTATTGGGGATGGCAACTCAAAGATATTCGTAGATGTCGCTGCGATCGTTGTCCTATGGGACACTGTATGGCTGTCAGATTACTGTATGGCTTGTACAAAAAACAAACACGTATTTTGTTATAAAAGTTGAGTTTATTTTAAAAAACAAATATGGAAAATTATTCGTCAATGCAAGTACATACACTAAAACAAGAACTAAGACGCCGCGGTGCATCTACAAGAGGAAAAAAAAGTGATTTAGTTGAGAGGCTAGAAATTTGATTCTACTGAAAAATTGTAAAATTCTATTCTAAAATTGTATTTTTTAAGTAGGTATTACATGTGCTAGCCTCTACAAAGATTATAGTACTGCTTCTGACATTCTATATTGAGAAAAATGTCAACAAGTTTTGTGTTTGTCTTCTTCATCTAATTTTACATCTATTTTATAGATTGGAGCAATATGATAAGAATTTTAACTTTCTAACACCACAACTATCACAAATCTCGGTCCCGGTGATAATTCTTCCACCAGAAGAACCATTTCATGATATAAAGAGCGATGCAATACTTAACCTCCAATAGAAAAGTAGATATTATTTTCAAATGTGTATTCGATTGTTTAGTTATGGTATAATCATTGAATTTCATTAATAAATTCAACTAACGGCCGGTCCCGGCTTCGCAAGGGTAGATTTTTCTTTATTGTATAGCTTTTCCTTAGAGATAATACAATTTTTGTTCTCACAACAGTTTCAGCAGCTACCCATTATTTCTTGATAATGTGAATTGTCGGAAATTTGTATGTTCCATCATTATTACAGCCTTTTACACAACATCTAGTCATTTTACATCAATAAAACGCTTTTTTTCAGAAAATTCCTTTGATATGACAGTTCTTTTGGGACACACATGTCACTTTTCACTTTGATAGTTGCCTTCCCCATTATTGTATTTTCTAGAGGGAGATAAGCAAGTGTGGGAAAATTTCTTCTTTCTTATGATTAACAGTTTCTAGAGTGTGGCTTTATTTGACAATTGTCTAAGGAAGGGTCAGTCTATGCTCTATGTCTATGTAGAATGGCTAGAAATAAAGCATGGACTAAAAATATTCCCTAAATGAGAGAAAAGCAATAATAGGACCATCTATGTCTTTCCTTTTAATATGTTACCATTTTCTAGACTCTACGTTAGAGACTAAGACAATTTTATTCAATTTATATTTATTTTAGAGTTTTGGATAAGGATGACTCATCTCAGTCCATGCTTTAAGTCTATGTAATGACGTCTCTCTTTGGCCGTAGCTCTGCGTGGCTCTGCGTAGCTCTTTGCTCTTTCCTTCTGCCAAATCTTTTTATCTGATATTTCTTTCGTATTTCAAAAAAAATATTATGACAATAATTTTGCAAACGTACTAGAAAGTAACAATGACTAAATTAGTCATTGGAAAATTGGAAAGTAAACATAAAGCTTATAACAGATTGACATCATTGACATGATTGACATCTTGTCAATGTAGTACAGACGCCAGTGCATCAAGTTACCACAATCTGCCAATTTTCTTCAATAGATTTTCAACCTTTTCACAATACTGGAAGGTTAATGTTCGATTGGTAAAATCTGACAGTTTCGGGTAGATTGTCCTGGGGTGCGTTTAAGCAAGCCAGCGAAGTTTTCGCCGGATAAAAATTAAACTAGCGACGGTTCGCTGAACGGAGTCATAGGTTTCTGTCAATGTTAGCTGTCAAATTCAATTGACAGCTCAGTTTATCAAACAAGTAACAATTCAATTCAACGTAACAGTCCAAATATTTTTATTGTAATCTCCGTAAAGTTAGGATTTAACTTGTGATCTCGAAATTAGCTCACAGTAAAAATGGACCGGAACATGAATAATCAATTTGCCGGTGTAATATCAATTATATCCATGATCCACAAATAATATTCACCGAGATGATGAATTAAGTAGGTACTCTCTAAAATAAAAATATTAGTTTTTACGGCGCGAATCGAGCATTAACAACAAAACTCAATATCAATCTGACAGCAGGATAAAATTTAGCGAGGTAAAAAGGTCGTTAAAATTTATCCCAGTCAGGCGAAAACTTATACCAGCGGACGACCGTGAACGGGGCAGATTAAATTTTAGTCAGTTTAATTTTTCACCTCGCGGTGTGCTTGAACGGGGTGTTTGACGTTTAGTCAGTATAAATTTTAAACTGGATAATTGACTTAAACGCACCCCGGCTGGTGTCTGTATTTTACGCATCTTGCTTGATCATAGCGATAGCGTTACAGCAGCAATCAGCCGTCACAGTATCAATTCTCTATTGTTTATGTGTAAATTGTGTTCCCGTTCGCGAGTGGTTCCCGACGTTCCCGAGCGCCGAGCACAGAGTACTTTTATAACAGAAAGCGCCGAGTGACCGGATCGGACCCACGGACCGTTGGCTGCCTTTTAACCCTTCTAACAATGTCTAATGTCTTTGAAGAGAAGCCCGTATTCGTCGATTCGGCCTTTTACGTCCTTGAGGATTTAAAAAGCAGATATAGAAGACCATGATGGAATCATAACTAACCCTACCGTTAAAAGAAGCGTTGAAGCAAGTGCCATACTCATTCTGGCCACACCACAACAGCATCAACTTCCATTGAAGCTGCTGGAGGCATGTACAACATTAACTATATTTCTATATTTGCGAAGCTCTATGAACCATACCTACCTTGGTTCGAGGCCTTATAATTAAGGCATCCACAGAATTGCCCGTTTAAGCAGTGACTACCTCCTAGGTTAATATGTCTTTATACAGACCAGCGAATACTATCTCAGTGTACTCCTGATATATCAAGATATGCACCAGCAAATACTCACAAGTGACCAATATGCAAATCTCCAATTGAGCCAAGCGACACCAGCGAATATGAACAATTGATTAAAGTGTGCTTATGTTTATACTAAGATATGCCCCAGCAGATACTTGCATTTTGTTTTAGCTTGAAACAAGATCTGCATTATGGAATATGTGATTCCGACCTGTATTATCCGTATAAGATTGGTGCCAAGAAGCCACCAGCAACATCTCAGCAATGCAATGCTCTTGCGAATGACTGACTTTGTATCTAGAATATGTAATTTAGTTAGCTTGTGTATCAGAATTGTACATGAAAGTCTACAATTCTGATAAATTCTGGGCTCAATGCTGTAGTTTTATCCCAATGTTGTAACTAAAGCTAACATTACCCAATGTATATTTATTTTATATTTGGCCTGTTACAAGATTTTTGGTTAGTTAGCTTAAGAGTGCCTTCATACAAGCATTTGTCCAGTGTAAGCTTTTGATAAACGTATGCACAGTGTAGATGTTAATTGAATGCCTACACTGGTAGAATACTGATGTGAAGGAGCTCTCAATCAGCATTGACTTCAATTTGTGAATTTTTAGTAGTTTTCATTGTTAGGTATATGAGAATATTTGCATCATTTTAATGTAATTTAATAAACATTGGGTAGCATTAGGGGATGTGCTGTTTCAGTCATGAACAAATTGTTCTGTTTCTCGAGCTGATTGTTTTCAATGTTCTAGTATGTATTATTTAGTTTTTTTTTAATATTCTGTGCAATCATACAATATTTTTTGTTTACTGTCAGTTTGCACTTGTTTTTAATCCAGCCTAAAAGCAATGGTAACTTTAAGATGAAAATAATATAAAGTTTCTGTGCTATAATGGTAGCATAAAAATGCCTGCTTACTGCATTTGCCACTATGTTATTGACTTTCTCACGCGTATTGCGTCCAACAAAGATAAAGTTCTAAAGAACTGTTTCTTTTAAAAGCTGTAGCAGTGAGCAGAATAATATTATGTTATCAGTGTTAAGCGGCCAATATAATATAAAGCTGGCAAAGAAAATAATATTCATCATTTTTAATGTGTTCGTGAATGTTCAAGTACAAGTACTTTAATCATGTGCTTGAATTTGACGAGGTTCTGTGATGTTGCAGCGTCGCTGCAATTGCCACTAACGTTTTATTGACTTTCTTTGGCTTGTGCCTTGTGACCGACTAAGGTTGTGGTTACAATTACTTTTTCGGCTTGTTTCGGCCAAAAAAAAATATTATTTTGGTCGAAATTTCTCCGACCTAATATTCCGCTCAATATCAAGCCACCAATGCGTTATTGACTTTCTCTGGCTTGTTGTTTCCAATTCAGTTTGATTTTATAAACTTTCTTCTCTTTATAACCGACGAAAAAAAAGGAGGAGGTTCTCAATTCGACACGTATATTTTTTATTTTTATGTTTAAATAACTATCGTAGTTAAGTACACACGGCTACGCATATACAAAACCAGTTTGTCGTGGTCTCGCTTTGTATGGTATTTCCGCATTTTAAACGATCAGCTTCTACTGGTTTTGTATAGCTTGATGTGTAGCCGTGTGTACCTGGGTTATCCAAATTAGGTGGATAATCTTACTGGTTGAAATCAAATGAAGATTTATTGGTACCGTTATGACTAATCACCTTTATCTCTTGTTTTAAAACATTAACTATCATAGTTAATGATTGATGACCAAAAATACTTCTTACTTACTTTATATACTTCTAACTAAAGGTACTACCTAGGTATAGTTAGAAGTATAATTTTAGTTTTTACCACCATCGTATTGTTGACTTTCTCTTGCTTGTTGTGTCCAAGAAAGATGCCTGTTCTGAAGAAGTGTTCCTTTTCTAAAACAGTTGCATGTGTGATTTCTTTAAAATGAAATGACAAATCTACTCGTGTTGTGTAGTTTTGTTGTTGAGAAAAACTGTTTTTTTACTTTCTTTTTTAAATAAAAAGCCTCGTTAGGTAGGTATCTGGTTATCAAACATTAGGTGGATTATCTTATTGGTTGAAATCAGATGAAGATTCATTGGTACCGTTATGTTGATCGCCTTTATCTCTTATTTCAAAACATTGGCTGGCGTATACATATAAAAGTACCTATAATTTTAGTTACCACCATCGTGTTGTTGACTTTCTCTTGCTTGTTGTGTCCAAGAAAGATGCCTGTTCTGAAGAAGTGTTCCTTTTCTAAAACAGTTGCATGTGCGACTTTTTTAAAATAAAATGTTAAATTAAGTTTTGTTGTTGAGAAAACCTGTTTTTAAACTTTATTTCTTTTTTAAATAAAAAGCCTAGTTAGGTATCTGGTTATCAAACATTAGGTGGATTATCTTATTAGTTGAAATCGGATGAAGATTCATTGGTACCGTTATGTTAATCGCCTTTATCTCTTGTTTCAAAACATTATTAATTAACATGGCTGGCGTATAAATATTATAAGTATAATTTTAGTTACCACCATCGTGTTGTTGACTTTCTCTCGCTTGTTGTGTCCCACAAAGATGCTTGTTCTGAAGAAGTGTTCCTTTTCTAAAACAGTTGCATGTGCGATTGTATTTAATCAATTGAAACGAGTGAATAAAATCTTGATATTTAGAAACTGTTCTTTTTTAATTGTCGCCTTTTTATTTCTAAAGTCATAAAATTATGACTCCTCCCTCCCTGTGTGTGGTGGATGGAAGTGTCAGACTGGTGCTGACTAAAAATACCTTTCTTCATTATTTCTCTTTGCATTCCAGGGCAACGGTAACCTCTTGAAATTTGTACCTGGTTTGAGATCTATGTTGCTACAATATGGCACGGGGCGGATCGCGTAATTTGGTATGCGCCGTGTGAAGCGAATGTGACATTTCTCAAGAATTGAGGTATCTACTTAATAAGTTATAATTATAACACTCAGGAAAAATGGCGTTGAAATAGTTGTGAACGGTATGAATGATACCAGTTATATTCCCTTGCTTTTACAATTTGTGAAGAGCCTCATGCTGTGGCAACAACTGTCATATCATCCCCTGTAAAAAGACTCCTTGGTCACATCCTCTCACTAGATCAGGCTCGTGGAAGGCTGACTGGCATGGCTTTAGCCGGCTGGCTTGTTGTGGGACGCTGGCTAAGGCTTTTTGGCTTAGGCTGGCTTGGGCTGGTTGGCTCAGGTTGGCTATGGCTGCAACCACAGTGGCGATATCTCTGCTAGACGTTACATAAAAAAAATGAACAACTGGTGCTTCCATAGATTTTTAAATAAAAACAAAACGCTTTGTTTCATTGACCAAACGTAGAGATAAATTAATGCTCTACCTTCTCAATGATAAGAAGAGACCACCTTGCAGTTGGCTGTTGTAAGTGAACTTTGTAAACGTACCTACGTTTACGAAGTTCACTTACAATAGCCTATATGTATAACTCTTATACTTAAATTACAACATGCTCTGTGGTCCAATACTACCCCTATATACAATGTACTCTATGTCCAATACCTTATTGGACCACAGAGCATGTTGTATTATACTATGGCTTATGTCATATGTCGAAAATGATTCATATCAATCAAAATCAAGTCCAAATTGTGTTTTTTTTTAATGAAATAAGTATGTAGATAGGTTTTTCGTTTCTTCTAACCAATACTTCAACTAGGTTAGACTGACCCTGAGGTCTACCTTCGGTGTTTATTACAAATCAAAATCAACGTGTATGATACTCCAACATTATAATTATTTAATATTGTATTCGAACGGCAAGTTTCCAAGCAAAAGACCTCTCGGGACATTTCGTTGATCTTCGTCATTTGAGTCTGTTCTTCAACCAATCTTCAATATGCTGTCAACTTGTGTTGTTGTAGACCATCGACGTGGTTAGTACATATCTACATAATTATGTGAACACCCTAAACATCTATAATGCCATAGAAGTTGGGTAGACCTTTGTTGTGGGATGCAACATGTGTCGACACCCTTGCGCCATCCCATCTTCCTGGTACGGCGTGCTGTGCTGGTGCGGCTGCTGCAAGTGCAAAACCTCAAACGGCGTAAACACAATGGCTTTACTAGCAGTATTTGAGCCGTTTGGGGTTGAAACACTAGGGCCCGAGTGCTCACAAGTTTTTAAAGAACTTTGTAAACGTTTAGCCGACTCTTCGCGTGACCAGAGGGCTGGCCTATTTCTTGGCCAAAGAATTAGCATTGCCATCCAACGTGGCAATGCTGCCAGCGTTCAGGGTACTTATCCCTTTGACAGCGATGTGGATGAATTTTTTTATGCTCTTTGTTAGTTATTTTAATATACTGGGTGGTCTAGGCCAAATGGATATAAATTTTTTTTTTTAGGTAGTCGACTAAGGGACCTATTTGTACCCGCCAGGAAAAAAATCGCTTGTCATCCGTTTACAAGATATGATTTTTTTTTGTAATTTTAGAAATATCACCACTTTTAATGTTTTCATGATTTTTATTTACTTTTCAAATGAAAAGTTATATTATATTTTTATTTTAGGTGCTTACTTAGACATTGCACTCTCTCAGAAAGAAAAAAATTGTGTGTCAGAAAGAAAAAAAAGTGCATTTAATTTCATATCAATGCAAGAATAGTTACTGTCCTTGAAATCTACTGATGTTTCGTTAACTCCAATTAAAAAATAAAATTTAAAAAAAATATTTTTTTTTTCAATTTTCCTGGCGGGTACAAATAGGTCCCTAAACGGACTATCTGGACCACCCTGTATATTAGGTTAGTTAATTTAGTATTTAAATAATTGTAAATATGCTTAACTAAGGGCTGATTTTTCAATAGTCAGATAACTTTTATCTGAGGAATAAAAATAAAAGTTTGACATAATTTCTGCCGCACAAGACGGCCGATTTAAGCTTATCTAAGCTTAAATCGGCCGTCTTGTGCGTCTTAAATCGGCCGTCTGAATGACAATTCGACTACATATAATATACATATATTATATAAATATTACCTACTTTTAAAGTACTAATCTTTGTAAGCGACGCGACGCGACTGCTAACGCTCGTGGCTTGCAAACTGGCAAATCTACTCGTGTAAATGACCCATAATGAAGGTGTTCCGCTCTACCCAGGGCTGGGAGACTCATTTGATGATTTTACGACCAAAGAAAATAAAGTATTAATTAGGTACCCTTACTTAACCTCCGTTACTACTTTTCTCTGATTCTAGACTTATTTTTTATCAAGGGCTATGCTATGGATCCTTTCCAAAGATGGCCCACACACAGTTCTCTAGTTATTTATAAACGTGAGACGAGATACTTGCGATCTTCATTCGGAGCTGTTAATAAAATAATTTTTAATATCTCTTTATATTTCATAAAAATACACTTTATCTATCTATCTTCTTCTTCTTCTTCTTATATATAAAAATCAATTGCTGTTCGTTAGTCTCGCTAAAACTCGAGAACGGCTGGACCGATTTGGCTAATTTTGGTTTTGAATTTTTTGTGAAAGTCCAGGGAAGGTTTAAAAGGCGAGGCGGTTTGCCCGGTCAGCTAGTTTTATATATATTTTATAACTAATTTATACCTAAAGGGTACTATTTGTGCCTGCATATTCTTACAAAAACAATAATATTTTAACAGATGACTTCACAGTGCCTAAAAACAATATTCGAGAGGATTTAGTTGAATTTACAATTGAAAAGTACTTCGACCTCCCATTACCAGAAAACAAGATTATAGCGACATACATCTGGATTGATGGCACTGGCGAGCATTTGCGCTACAAGGATAAAACCTTGGACTACATTCCTATAACGCAGAAAGGTAACTGTTTAACAGACATATCATATTCCCATTAAGGGAACGGGTTTTTTTTTATACAGGTGTAAGAGACATCGACGCACAAACGGATACCATGGGTCCAGGACATGATTTTGGACACCCCGTGTTGGAATTTTTCGTCGGTTTTTTCCTTATTTTTAACCGACTTCAAAAAGAAGGAGTTTATCAATTCGACGGTATGTTTTTTTTTTGCCACCGACTTCCGAAAGAAAAGTTATTTTAACCATTTTTTGTGGTTGTTTTTGAAGGCGGTTACATTTTTTTTTTTTTAAAGTTTTTATTTTACTTACTCTTTTTAGTTTAAATTTTCAACCCGAATTCTTGTCAAATAAATCATTATCTTACATGTGCACTAGAATTTTGTAATCCGTAACACCGGTAATAACATCGCTCATGTACACAATAAGCTAATAAAATTCCCTATCTAAAAAACTACTGAACCGATTTTGATGAAACTTGCATTATTCCCTAAGTTAAATGTAACCTAGTACCTACAACAAAAAAACCGGCCAAGTGCGAGTTGGACTCGCCCATGAAGGGTTCCGTAGCAGCAAGCATAGATTAGAGATATAATTATATTGAGATTAGTAAGTAATGTACACAAACAATAAAAATAACTTTGTTTTTCATAGTATTTGTATGAATGGCAAAGTTATATTTGCGGTTTTTGAAAATGTACTATATCTCAAAAACTGCTAACTGTATCTCATCCAAACCAATTTTCGTTGGTAGTTTTGGTTGAGGTCTACATTATATATTTTTTTTAGTTTTATTATTCTCTTATTTTAGAAGTTACGGGGGGGGGGGACACTCTTTTTACCACTTTGGAAGTGTCTCTCGCGCAAACTGTTCAGTTTAGAAAAAAATTATGTTAGTAACCTCAATATCATTTTTAAAGACCTATTCATAGATACCCCACACGTATGGGTTTGGTGAAAAAAATTTTTTTGAGTTTCAATTCTAAGTATGGGGGCACCCCCAAAATTTGTTTTGTTTTGATTTTTGTGTGAAAATCCTAATGCGGTTCACATAATACATCTTTCTACCAAGTTTCAACAGGATAGCTCTTATACTTTCGACAAAAAGTGGCTGTGACATACACGGACAGACAGACAGACAGACAGACATGACGAATCTATAAGGGTTCCGTTTTTGCCATTTGGCTACGGAACCCTAAAAAGAATTACTTAAATCGGATTTGTAGTTCCGGAGATATACGAACTCAAACTAAATCAGTCGATGCCTAATCCTTACTGTTAAGGAGTTGTACCTTCCATCATCAGCTCAGCTACATGAGATGATGATTATCATACGCAAGTGCTTAAATTACTTCATAAGATTTGCGAAAAACTATATGTGGGCCTATAAAATTCGAGGGTTGCCCTCGATTTCTCCAGGATCCAATCATCAGATCCTGACTTGGTGACAATGGGACCAACTCAGAAGTAACTACTTTCGAACAAAGAATTTGAAAATCGGTCCACAATTGGCGGAGTAACCGCGTACCTAACAAACATTTTATTTTTTTGTTTGCTTTTTTTTTTAATAGTGAGCCGCGCTTAAAGTACTACAGGTACTGTGGTACTGGACACAGTATTTAGGTATACGATGACCTTTCATTATAAACATCTAACAAGACACCATTTCTAGTTTTATTTACATTGCTATTTTTAGTGAAAGTAGTGAATTAATTACTTATGTTTAGGACAGTCTAAACATATAGATTTATTTTCGTGTTAATGAAAATACTTAGTAATAATTTTAGTCAATAAGCTTGCAACACTTATTCTGGTACTTTTCTCTTTTTGTGTTGTGGCAATATTTTTCCCTTCTTGGTCTGATTGCTAAATGAAACGGTGCCTTTTGACTGTATTTTTATATTTTTACAATAAACTCCATAAGTTTAAAGTTCTCACGCATTTTATTTCGTACATGCGTGCTGTGGTCCTTCGGGAAGTAATTAAAATCAGTGCCGAGCAGCTTCGCAAGTTTTTGTGGAGAGATCGTGTTCGTCGAGGCCGGCTTGCCATACAAGTCGCTGTTGTTGGCGGGATTTGTACGAGGCCGCAACTTCGTTCTATGCAAAGCTAGAACGAAAATCAGCGAAGCATCATCAAGATACAGCATCATATCATCGAATAATCGTAAAAATTACGATATTCTGCACATCGAGTTTGGCTTTTTTCAATTACCCACATTTTCATTTTGAGAGTGGTGAAGTTCGTGCGAGAGGTGAGCGCAGTCCATATCCGCCCGGCGGCCATTGCGCCGGAGTCATTCACTCAGCTGTCATTCACTCAGCTGTCATTCTCTCAGCTGTCACTGTCAGTGTCATCAGTTTGTAAACAAACATCGGTGAACCGGCTCCGTGTCAATAAAGTTCGTATTTATAAAGTGCGGTTTAGATATAAAGTGCGCGGAGTGTTCGTAAGTCGTAGAATAAATAAAACGTTACGTCCTACATACGTTCCACCATGGCGGAGTCCAAAGAAACTTTGCGTAAACATCGACTTCTTCGTGGCCAATGCAAGGCTACAATCACGCGCATTGAGACGTTTGTGAACGACCCCATCAGTTTTGCGTCTGCTACCGTGGATATCCTGGAGGC